>CM041793.1:78344371-78596871 GCA_023376895.1 Aspiorhynchus laticeps | reverse complement strand
CACTTCCGGGAAGAAAGGAACCAGGGCAGGGCGTGGTCGCAAGCCACGGGCCGTGCCGAGGAGCCAATCATCTCGCCGCGAGGGCTCGGGACTGGGAGGTGTGCACGCCTCCAGCCCGATCTCGCGGCGGCCCGGGAAAGCACAGCCGTCAACTCTGGGTCCGATTCGGCGGTGGCCGCGATACCCAAGCGGGGCAGCCCTGCCGAATCTTCATCCTCAGAGGACGATTCCCCATCCCCCGATGCCGCGATCGACATCTGATCCTCTATCGGCGCACCGAATGAAATGCTGGGCACGCCGTGAGACGGCACAGCAGAATCACCGGGGAGCCGCACAGAACAGCTGCTGCGGGAATGAAAGGTCCGTGGGGACTGGCCCGGCGGAAAGGCTCTCACTGTAACCCTCAGATCGCCCAGAGCACTAGCCGATGGTTCTCTGCTCGTGGCAGAGAAGCCAGCGTGGGTAGTGACAGAGGGAGCCCCTCCCATCCCGGTGAGGAGAGAGAGGCGCGATCGCAGCGCTGCCATGGTTACCTGCTCAGAACGAACGCATAAACCATCCACGAACGCAGCTTCAGCGCGCTGGATGCCCAGACACTGAAGACAACAATCATGGCTATCGACAGAGGATAGGAAACGACCACAACCAAGAGGACACGGCCGGAACGGCGTCTTTAAAAAGACGCGAGCCCTTTTAGGAAATCTGCTCTTTTAATTGAAGTGCCCAGGGGAATCGCTGCAGACAGGGACACCGCTGTTCGCACCGTAACGCCAACCAGAACAGCTTCCAGACAGATGATGAATGGCTTTGTGGAGATCAACACGTTCATCCACTCGGCTCCGAAGCAAAAATCTGATGAGTGGATGCCCATTTTACCCGTATGCACGGGGAGTGACTCAGGTATGCAAAATCCACTAGCCAATATTCATTGGCGTTTTCTCTTAAAGTCAGAGATGATTGGGGCTTCCAAGTAAATCCCATATGTCGTCACGACATAACTCGGAGTGACCGACAGATAGGGAACTGCTACAATTAAGAACTATGGTACATTTTTTATAAGAGCATGTAAGTCAGAATCGAGAGCCATGTGTAACCTGGCCTTCACATATTCCAAGAGATGGCATAGATTAAATCATTAAGAGCCTGATCAGCTGGGTTAAGAAATAAACATCAATATAAGAAAATGTTAATTTGACTTCCCATGGCATGATGAATTAGAACATTCTGTTAAACTATAGCCTATAAGTGCCTAAGTAATGTAAAATACTTTATATAGGCTATATGTAAACAAGTAGGCTAATTGTTAACTAGGCTATTATTGAAGTTATGTTATTAACCAACTTTGCATGTGTGGATAATAGCACAAAATACCTTTTTACAAAAATAAATATATAAACAAACAAACAAATAAACCTTATGAGGGAGCATGACGCGGGACTCCACTAAAGCAGCTCACACTTCAACCCCCCCAATATTCAAACCAAAACTGCGCCCTTGAGTCACTTCAGTGATTCAGTGTTTTAAACAAATCGGTTGAGTGAGTCAAAATTTCATCAGCCCATGCATTAACATCTGATGAATCTGCCGTTTGAACGAATCATTTGAATGAATGACTCAATGACTCATGCATTAAACGCTCACTACTGGCATTTTAAGTTCGTTGAAAAGTATCATTTCCACCATTATTTCTTGTTTGTATATTCAAAAACATATTTAAAAGAATCTCATAATATTATTTAATGTAGTTGTATTTTTCAGTGTAAATTATTTAATTTGATAATGTATAGATAATAACAATCACAATATAATTTAATTTATAGATCAAATGTAAGAATTTGAAAAGAAATTATTAATGAGATTAGTGGGAAAATGCCCTCTATAAGGGTAAAAAAATGCCCTTGGATTATAAAAACATGCAGATTTATATGTCAAATCTAATAGAAAGCTGATGAGAATAATGCTCCAGAATAAATCATATTTGCAAAAAAAAAAAAAAAAACACACACACATACATACATACATAGAGATACAACAGAGCCCCCCCACATAACAAATCCCAATTTAACCCCTGGTTATATGTGTTTAAAATGTGATGTGAATTTGTGAATGCCATGAAGTTATAGACTAATACCACACATGGTGTGTGTGCACAAACGGAATCACATGTGCATGTGAGGTGTGTAAATGTGAACATGTGGCGTTTATACTGTGAATTATTCTATTGAAGTTAATAGAAGGTAAAAATGAATATGGTATTAAATTAGCTGCAAACTGTTGGGTACAGTGATTCTAAGACTTGAATGTAGAATGCATACTACCTCAAATATGTACTCAGGCTTATTCACACTGTAAAGTTGGTAAAGTGCCTTTGATTGGAGGGAAGTTATTTAGATGTTTGAGTTGATGCATTTATTGTTGTATGTAATAATTGTTGATTCATTGCTACAATTTATTCTAAGTAAAGCTGTGAATGTGAAGCATTGCATGTCGTCAATTCACTGTTATAATATCTTCACTGACAGGGGTACTACACACACAATTTCGAGATCATTTGCAATTAAATTTCACATCTAGAAGAGAGGCATACATACATTTTTTGTGCATACGTTCGGTCTCTGAGTCACACATATGCACATTTGAAGATCAGATGTAGGACAGTTTCTATGCAACATTTTATAAATAAGGACCCTGAACCCATTCAGATGTGCACAATTTCAGGATTATTTGCTTTACTTCACTTCTGGAAGAGAGGTGTATGCACATTTTTATTTTCTTTTTGTGTATGCGTATGTTCATTCTCTGAAACACATGTGCACTGTAAAAAAACAACAACAACAACAAAAAAAGGTGCAGTTTTTACAAAATAATTTTGGCAGCTGTGGTTGACAGAATAATTTAGTAAGAATACAGAAATAAAAATAAAAATGTTAAAACATATACAGAGCAAACTGTCAATTTTACAGTATAAAACTGTAATTTACAAGCAAGACCATTTGAATGTAAACCATTAAGTTCAACAATGCACACTGCTACTAAAATGTGTTTTGTACCTTTAACATAAACTGACATCCACCACAATAATGCAGGTGGTAAAAGTGAAAGCCACATGAAAAATCCACAAGCTGAAGTATATAGTAATATATAGAAGGTGCACAGAGTCATTCATGCAAACATAAAACACCATCATGGTAACACACATGACACTCAAATAATGCAATAAACATTCATTAAACAACAGAGGATGTAACATAAAACCACAAATGTGCACTGATAGCAAAAAAATATTAACAAACATTTCAACAAAATACGTTCAAATGTGGATATTCTGATATTCTGGGAAGTTTTTTACTGTAAATTATATGTTGACTTGTCCTTTTTACTTCTAAAATTTCTATAAAATTATACAATTACTGTAACTGCATTTTACTGTACAGTTTTAGCATGTTTTTGTAGCGCTTTTACAATATTTTACAGTTAAAATTACATTCATTTTTTACAATGTACACACATTTGAGAAATTATCTTAAGATTGTATTATTGTAAGTAGCCCAATTGTAAGTCGCTTTGGATAAAAGTGTCTGCAAAATGACTAAATGTAAATGTAAGATCAAATGTGACAGCTGAGACACATTGACACACGTCTCTGTTGACAGTTGACACACATCTCTGTTGAGATCTGTGTCATTCTGCTTCTTCGGCACTTAAAGGTGTCTGCTGCACGTCTCAACAGGAAAGAGTCAGGATTGTCTCTTTAACAAAATCAGGTTCTCAACAAACAAGAGCCTTTACAAGAGTGAGAAAACACATCACAACACTACAACTGCCATGTTCTGTCTCCTGCAGTCCAAAAGAAATTATGAACACATGCATGCTGCATAAAATGTACACTGCTTCTGTTCTTTCATAATTTTTATTAAATAGAGTGATTACACTGACAATAATTAGGCATGAAGACAATTTTTACAGAGAGATTGCAATTACATTTCACAATTAATTTCAAAGAAATGAAAAGTAACATACTGAATTAAACATGAAATTTTGAAGTAGTAAAACAGAAGTAAAACATCTCATTACACAAAAGTTGGCAGATGAGAAAAGCTTGCACTGTACCACAGGTGCAGAAAACCACACACACTGTTGGTATACAAAGATAAACATCATTCACACAGTCAGAAAGAAGAAATTATATATAAAACACATGCTAATTTATGAAAATCGAAATAGTTTTTAGATGCTCAGTGGTTTTAACTTTTGAGATGTGAAAAAGCTGTATTGTTCCACATGTCTTTTCCCTCACAAAAAGGAGCAGAACTAAACATTCACTGTACTGTTGTACCATTTCAAGTAGTTTATGTCTTTACAAAACACTGACTGCTAGAGCTAAGTGCTCTCCTCTAACTTCTTGCTCTGTTTGATGTTCCACTTGTGCAGTTGATCATAAACATGACAAAATGCTGGAATGCAGAATGCAGAGGCCAGACCATAACCTATAAACTTTAGTTTGGTATGTATGCCTATTAATTTGTTCTTTAACATTACATTACATTTACCTTTGATATAAAAACCGCCCTTCCTGTTTGGTCATACAGTGTAGCCTTTGTTCTTCATTCGATCCATTCACTGGGTTCACACCAATCCAGACAATTTGGATTCTGCATTTTATCACAATTATAATTTCTATTCCAGTCTGTCAGTCCACAAGCAAGATAATCACCATCGAGGAACAGCAGACAGACCCATGCGACAGGTGGAATGAAACAAGCTAGAAATTCTGCCACCGATTTATGCTCAATTCGTCCAGATTCATGTTTAAAGGGCCTTAAAATTATGAACATTAAAGTAAAAACAAAAAGAGCAGTAATGACAAAGACCAGGCTTGATGCCGCTTGGTTCCACATAACAATGCATGGGCATGAAAACTGTACATCCATGAATGCCTGTAGCCCAATTAACAAAAAGCTCATTCAACCAATAGGGTCTGGCTGCAGACATGCACTTGCACTCTCAGACTTGCACTCTCAGACACCTGCACTTCCGCAAGTGACGTCACTTGCAGTATTTTTTGTTTTTTATTTTATTTTATTTATTAAGTATTTTTTTTAATTGAACCTCTCAACATTTTACACAAGTATCCAGGTGGTGAAGACAAGAAAAAATAAACTAAATTACGAAGTCGCTTGCAACTGCTACTTGCACTCTTCGCTGCCGACGTCACTTGCAATCCACACAAATCATGCGTGTTGCCATGGAGACGAGACGCTGTGGTGGTTAAACGATTAAAACTAATTTAATATCATAACATACAGGGTCCTGCAAGTCATCTGGAAGAAAAAGACAAGACCCACAAATCCGTGGCCACAGAACAGCAGAATATGAACGCAATGCTCTCAATAAGCGCTTTTAAACCTCCCGTAGAAAATCATAAACACTTAATATGGCTTAATGTGTTAAGATAGTGTTACTAAAAGATCAAATTCAATATACAGTTTATTAATATAATGTATATGTATATAGTGTTTTCCTCCCATACCGCAAAACGTGGCATAACGGACTGATATTATTTAGACCAAATATGCTCCTCTTCATTATTAAAACATAATTAATAAGCAGGTGAGCCCAGAATAAAGGCAACGCGCAAAGTTTCGCGTTTTCCCATTTAGAATAAAATGTCTACAGCCCTTTTTGTATCATTGTCGTTGTCCATTAAGCTACATTACTCTTTTATTTATAATGATTTTCTACAGGAGGGACATTTTTAATGTGCAACTTTGTGTTCTGGGCTCGTCTGCACGGAGTTGGTCCTTTGAATATCACTTAATGCATTTCTTAATGGGCGTTCATATGGTCTGTATAGCCTAGTTTGCATAACAATAATAAATACTGAATTTGGTCTTTATCATCTTAGTCTGTTATTTTGCAACATTAAGCGTTTTGCTGTATGGGAGGAAAAGTGAAAGTTTGCTCTTGTGTTCATGGACATATGCTTGCCTTGTAGTATATTAAATGAATAAACTATATATCGAATTTGATCTTTTAACAACACTATCTTAACACATTAAGCCATATTAAGTGTTTATGATTTTCCACGGGAGGTTTAAAAGCGCTTATTGAGAGCATTGCGTTCATATTCTGCTGTTCTGTGGCCACAGATTTGTGGGTCTTGTCTTTTTCTCTTACAGATGACTTGCAGAACCCTGTATGTTATGATATTAAATTAGTTTTAATCGTTTAACCACCGATTTTTACATATTTTTATGTTATTACATATTAATAATTAATAATAATTAATAATTTTAGTTTTACATATTAACAATGACCTGTATGGCACAAGCTGTCAAAAAAAGAGAAAACGTAGAGGAGAAATGTATGTTATGATATTAAATTAGTTTTAATCGTTTAACCACCACAGCGTCTCGTCTCCATTGGCAACACGCACCATTTGTGTGGATTGCAAGTGACGTAGCAGGCAGCGAAGAGTGCAAGTAGCAGTTGCAAGCGACTTCGTAATTTGGTTTCTTTTTTCTTGTCTTCACCACCTGGATACTTGTGTAATATGTTGAGAGATTCAATTAAAAAAATACTTAATAAATAAAATAAAATAAAAAACAAAAAAGACTGCAAGTGACGTCACTTGCGGAAGTGCAGGTGTCTGAGAGTGCAAGTCTGAGGGTGCAAGTGCATGTCTGCAGCCAGACCCTTCTCCATTCAACAGTGATGATAATGGTTTTACTGACAACAGGTCTTGCAAATTGTGTAAAAAAATGTTGTGTTGTGTTCTGGGGTCTGAACAACACACAGTGATGTTTTGGCTGCTTCTGCCTCCTATGATCTGTGGATATGCCTTCACGAGATCAGTGACAACACAATCAGTATTACTATAATTACCATTATTATATAATAAACAGTATTTTGTATATATTTACATAAGACATATATTTACAATAATTAACAAAAGTTGTATTTTAAAGATAATGATTAAAAATATAATGACAAAACGGCAATCATTTATCTAGGACTTTTAACATTGGGCAATTAAATTAATTGAAATTAAACAAACACTGAATATGCTATGTAAATATTTAAAAATAACTTTTAACTCATGATATGTAGTATTTTTAGACTTACTCTTGGTTGTTATTCTTCCCGTCTGCTGTGCAAGTCACATGTAGATGATTTTTGACTGTCACTATAAAGTCTGCTTTATATTGCAGTTTATTCTGGCTATGAATTTACACAGACAGAAAGAAACAGGCAAATAATAGGGCAAACCACAGTTTGTTTCATGCTTTTCTTTTATTTTTAAGAGCAATTAAAAGACTCTGCACAACTAAGTATTCAAACATAAGTAAGACATCTCAAAACAAACCTAAACATTTCCATTTAAATTCTTCCATAACCATAGAGAAACTTAATAACATGCATAATGTTTAATTATTTTCAAAGTTGACATTGGCATTAGCATCTTGCAAGTAAGCATCTTTTAAGTGTGCAGCACTGGGCACAGGGCACATGAGAACAGCTTGCTGTGCCTATTGTGCAGTAAACCACACATCCTCTTGTTATGAAGAAACAAGACAGGGATCACGTGACCCTTCGACGGCGATGCAAGCTTAGTCTTTCGCTCTGCTCACTTTGCCACATATTGTGTAATCATATCAGTAAATTTTAAACCACTCTGCATTGGACCCATCATGAGTGCCTCGGCAGACAAAGGCGATCGGAAAAGAGAGATTGAGCAATCGCCAATGAAGAAAAAATTCAAAGATTCCACCATCTCCAGAGAGGACCTCGACGATGCTATTGCTAACAGCATTAATCTAGCACTTAAAGAGCAGCAAAGCATTTTGAATTCAGTTATGGCTTCGGCAGTAAGAGATGTGGTGGACTCTGTGCTGATTCCAGCACTGAGCAAACTGCGTGAGGACATACAAGCGACTAACAAGTCTGTTAAAGAGCTAAGAGAGGAGCTTGAGGCGATAGCTACCGTGGCGAAGCAGACGCGTGACCGGATTGATTCCGTTCAAGCAGCTGCACGTGAGGATAGGAGGACAGTCACGGACTTAAGAAATCAGCTGGAGCGACTCACCGAGAAGATGACGGATATGGAGGATAGGAGCAGGAGGAATAACGTGAGGCTGGTGGGGTTGCCAGAGGGGGCGGAAGGTTTTTCCAAGTGGATTCCTTCGCTGAAAGGCCATGACATTGAGATTGACCGGGCACATCACGTGTATGACGGAGGGGGGAGCTCCGATCGGCCGCTCACTCTCATCTTCCGTGTACTAAGATGGCATGACAGATCAGAGATCCTGAAAGGTGCTCGGCAGGCTTATCCGGTGAAATGCGCACAGGACAATGTCACACTGCTATTTTTTCCCGACTTTAGTCCAGCCACAATGATCAGGAGAAAGGCTTTTAATCCGGTTTTGAAGAAGATGACAGCGCTTGGTCTCCAGCCCTTCCTCATCTATCTGGCGGTAATTAAACTACGGCACAAAGGGGAGCAGAAAAGTTTTGACTCTCCTCAGAAAGCGGAGGATTTTATCAGCTCCCTGTCTCAGCAGAAGACGTATGCCCGGGCTCTACAGGAAGGTAAACGGAAAACAGCGGCCACTATCTCTCCGGCCCGGTGGGAGGGGCTTGATGGCCGGGATGGAGGCGGTTCTAGCTGCCCAGGAGGGGATGATGGCAGGATGGACATGGACGCTTGCTAAACCTGTTTTTTGCTTTTTCTTCTCTCCTCTCTCCTACTGGGATATTGTCCCTATCTATCTGGTACAACGATCTCTTTGCTGGTAAGACTGACACTCCTTTTTTTTCTTTTTTGGAGGGGACTAATGGAGAGTAGGTTTAATTAAAAAATATATTTGTTTGGCTGTGTGAGCCTTTCGGGAGACATGTCTTGCATTGGAGCGGATCGGTCACGTACCATCACTATTTTTTTGTTGCTCAATCAGACCTATGTTCTCGGTAATGTGCGGTCTGAGTTGTTTCCTGTTCATGGTTGTCGGTTGTTCATGTTTCTATGTTGTTTTTATTTTTTACAACAGACATTTATACTTTTATTTATTTTACCCTATTTTTAAAAGGATTTTTCATCTAGGAGGTTTGGTATCTAAAGTGCACATCAGCGTTTACATGTTACTTACAGAATTGAAGTGCTTCTGCTTTTTTTTTCATTTATTGAATACAATCTTGGGATTATGAATATTCAATGCATACTCTAAATATTTTATCACTGAATGTGAATGGTTTAAATTCTGCTGTCAAACGAACCCGTGTGTTAGAATATTTACACCGTAAATCTATTTCCTGTGCCCTAATACAAGAGACACATTTAAAACAATCTGACGTGGCACGTTTCCAGAATAAATATTATAAGTTAGCAGCCTTTTCCTGCGCTCTTAATAAAACTAAGGGGGTGCTTATCCTTGTTAACAGGAAGTTAAATTTAACGATTGAACACCTTGGTAGTGATGAGAAGGGTAGATTTGTTTTTATCCGATGCAAAATATATAATAATAGGTTAGCATTGGTCTCTATTTATGGTCCGAATGAGACAGACAGTGTATTCCTTACACAGATTTCCAAAACTCTACTTGAGGAGATTGATTGCCTTCTTGTGGTGGGTGGTGATTTTAATGCTGTCATAAATCCTGCTTTAGATAAATCTCAATCTGATACAACAGCCAATCCATCCTCTAAATTACTGAATAAATTTATCACTGAGCTCAACTTAATCGATCTTTGGAGAATTCAGAATACTAAATCTAAGGACTTCACTTTTTTTTCTAATAGACACAAGACTTTCTCTAGCATAGACTACATATTTTTCAGCCCATCTTTAATTTCGTCTAATTCCTCCATCTCTATATTACCAATTTATTTATCTGATCATCAGAGGTGGGTAGAGTACTCAAAAACTATACTCAAGT
This sequence comes from Aspiorhynchus laticeps, assembly GCA_023376895.1. Taxonomy (NCBI): domain Eukaryota; kingdom Metazoa; phylum Chordata; class Actinopteri; order Cypriniformes; family Cyprinidae; genus Aspiorhynchus; species Aspiorhynchus laticeps. The sequence continues at coordinate 78,586,939 of CM041793.1, read as the reverse complement.
AAAAGTAAAAGTACTTCTAGAAATATTTACTCAAGTAAAAGTAAAAGTAATCATCTGAATAGTTACTTGAGTAAGAGTAAAAAAGTATCGAATAAAAAAACTCAAGTAGTTAGTTACTAGTTACTTTGGATCATATACTGAATAGGCCTACAGTCTATTTTTATTTAGATATATAGATTACACTTATGTGTGTGTATATATATATATATATATATATATATATATATATATATATATATATATATATACACACACACACACACTGCCGTTCAAAATATGTTTTAATTATTTTTTTATGTAATTTATTTCAGTGATGCAAATCATAATTTTCATCAGCCTTTTTCGCCAGTCTTCAATGTCACATAATCCTTCAGAAATCATTCCAATATGTTAATTTATTATCAATGCTGTTCTTTTTTAGCTTTCTATTCATCAAAGAATCCTGAACAAAATGTCACAAGTTCCAAAAAATATTAAGCAGCAAAACTGTTTCCAACACTGGTAATAAATCAATATATTAGAATGATTTCTAAAGGATCATATGACTCCGAAAACTGGAGTAACAGCTGATGAAAATTCTGATTTGCATCACTGAATTAAATTATATTTTAAAGTAAATTAAATTAATTATGTATTATTCTATAATATTATATATTCTATATTATTCTTTTATTATCTGTGTCCTGTCCTGTTGCTGTCATTCTGTTGCACTGTGGAGCTTCTGTCACTATAACAAATTCCTCGTATGTGTAAACATACCTGGCCAATAAAGCTCATTCTGATAACCTCTGACACTGAAACCTCTGAAAACTCCTCACATGACTGCTCTGAACATAACGAAACAAATGCACATTGACGGATCTTCTGTTCTGCAAAATGTAAACAAATGTAGCCTATATTCTTGCAAGCGTAAATATTGTAAAAATATGAATATTAATTGTGTCTAGAACAGGTCGCGCGCCGCTGCACAGAGCTAACGCGGGTTTGGCGGGTGTTCATTTCATACTCTGCGACAGCTTATTTAATGTATAAATTATACATTGTATTTAATGTATAAGGTACATGTAAAACAAACTGGTAATGTCATAGTGGTATCGTGGCCAATACATGTGGAACAGTAGACAGCACACGCGGTGTTCATCTAATAAAAGATCTTCATATAGCTCTAACAAACAAGCCTTTGCAGATTTGCTTTTAATAGACTGTAGATCCAAAGCCACGTCTTCATCGCTCTTGATGTTATCTGAGTGAAACGCTTCAGTCAGCGCGTGCGGCAGGGAACTGAACGAATCATTCAAACTGATTCACGAACCAATTCACTGGTTTGCCAACTGGTTTGATAAAGCCTTTAAACAGAATCGACTCAAAATAATGAATCATTCGCGAATGGGCATCGTTCATTGCCCAGAGAAAAGTAGACGGCGCGTTTGGAATAAACTGAAGCATTTATAACTTGTATTTAATTAAAATAAAGTAACGAGAGGAGAGTCGCCCACAGTAATGAAGTAAAAGTACCGTTTTTTCTCTAAAAATATACCTGAGTAAGAGTAAAAGTACCCATTTTAAAATATACTCTAAAAGTATTAGTTACCCAAAAAAATTACTCAAGTCAATGTAACGAAGTAAATGTAACTCGTTACTACCCACCTCTGCTGATCATTCTGCTGTGTTGTGCAGTGTTCCTCTTTCCGATGTTAAAGCCAAGTCCCCTAGATGGCGCTTTAACATATCATTATTAAGTAATTAAGACTTTCATTACTTCTCTAAAAGAATATATTAAGGAATTTCTTGAAATTAATATGCCCTCTGATGTGGATCCTCAAATACTGTGGGGAAACGACTTAAGTGTGCTATACAAGGTTTCTGTATATCTTTCTCTTCTACTCTTGCCAAAGCGAAAACTCACCAGTTTACACAATTAGAAAATAAAATCCAATCATTACAAAACCTACAAAAACAACATTTTACTGAGCAACAGGCTACACAGCTGTCCTCTTTAAAAGAAGAATATGATTTACTTTCACACTCAAAGGCAGAATTTATTTTACATAGGACTAGGCAAAAATATTATTTCGAATCAGAGAGACCTAGTCATTTATTGTCCCTTAGGTTGAAAGAATGCGAGTCTAAGGCATATATTAGCGCAATAAAATCATTGGATGATCAGGTCACCACGGACCCTGTGGCAATTAATGAAATATTTAAAGGTTTTTACACAAATCTGTATAAAGCCAAAACGGATTTTGATGAACCAATTTGTAAGCAGTATTTAGATAAATTGGAACTGCCTCGGATCTCACAGATGGATAAAGAATCTTTGGAGGCCCCATTAAGTTTGGAGGAACTCCACGTCTCTCTAAAAAGCCTTAAAAAGGGCAAATCGCTAGGTCTAGATGGTCTCCCCCTGAATTATATTTAGAAAATTGGGATTTGGTAGGGATACTTATGCTTAATTCATTTAATTTTGCAATTGAACATGGGGTATTTCATAGAGATCAAAAAACTTCATTGATATCATTACTTCTTAAAAATGGGAAAGATCCATTAGATTGTTCCAGCTACAGACCAATTTCGCTTATCCCATGTGATCTAAAAATCTATGATAAAGTTGTTGCTTCTCGTATGGAGAAGGTAATTCATAGTTTGATCAAGGAGGACCAAACCGGTTTCATCAAGGGGTGCAATGCGGCTGACAATATGCGTCGACTTCTTCATATTCTTGACTTTGCAGATTCGCATCCAAGTCCTTGTGCGGTTTTCTCACTGGATGCAGAAAAAGCCTTTGGCAGGCTAGAGTGGAATTATATGTGGGCAGTTCTGCAATGTTTCGGCTTCGGTGAACACTTCATTTCTATGATTAAGACATTATACCACTCACCTGCAGCATCAGTCATAACAGCGGGGAACGAGGCAGGGATGTCCGCTTTCCCCCTTATTGTTTTGTCTATCTCTTGAACTAGTGTTGTCAAAAGACCCGGTACTTCGGTACCAAGTCGGTACTAAAAAAATTAAAACGTCACGGTACTAGCTTTTTTCAAGTCCCGGTGGTACCGAGTACCCGGTCAACCCGGTTCTTGACCCGTACAGCTCTTATTTCCTCGATGCAGAAAACGCGGACGGAATCCCGGAATCCAGTTATAAAAACGGAATTTACAGTTTAGCATGGAATGTCACGGAATTTGTCAAAGTTTAGATGAATTAATCAAAAGTAGGTCATTACACAAATCAAATCGCGACATGGACACATATAGCTACACACATACACACGGAAATGTAAAGGTATTCACGGCAACCCGTCAAAATAAAAGTTTGTTTTTACTTAAAAGACATTGTGCCAGAAATATATTACTATTATTTAGTAGAATGTATGTGATACTATTACTACTGTTGAAAAAATTAATACATCTTTATTTTGAAAGAAATCATCACACAATATTTCTTCCATATTTTAATTTTAACAGTAAATCCCCTTTATTTACCAAAAAATAAAATGTTTTTAAATTTCATTAATTAAAAGACAAATTAAATTTGGGTGAAATTTGTTTACTGTTTTTCATACTTTATTACTTGTGAAAAAACTTGAAACAATTTTAAATAAATATAAACAATGGCATTGATTTTTTTACATTTTATTTTTGTTTGACTTTATTAATAAAAATAGTATGTTTTTAATTAGCATTTTTTGTGTTTTGCTTTGGTACCGAAATTGGTACCGAGAACGGTGGATTTTCACTGGTATCGGTACCGAATACTGAAATTTTGGTACCGTGACAACACTATCTTGAACCCATAGCACAATCCATCAGGAAATCTGAAGTAGAGGTCTTCACAGAGGACCCGAGACCCGAGGACCCGTCTTTTTAACATTGTGTGTAATACCCGAGTCGATCGGAGAACACCGCACCCGCCAGAGATCAGTGTCAGTCAGCATGCGTGTGTGTAACTTGCAGTTTGTACAATTAGGATGAGAAAAGTGTGAGCGGGAAATAAGGTGGAAGAAAAAAAAAACACGCATTACCTCAGCCGCCAGAAGCAGAGCGCGGCCGGAGTTAATGTTAGTACTGCAAGCGGACGGTGATCATGGATTTCTTCATGAGTGATGTGAAAAAAAAGCTGAAACAAAACTGAAGAGACACACCTGTTATTGAACACGCACGCAGTAGAGTGTAACGAACTTCTAATTCTGTGCGTTTTTTGCTAAAAACAAAAACAATTGCTCCGAGTCTTTATTACAACCAACAAAAAGTATCGTTATTGTAGTTTTAAAGGGTAAACGTAACAATCGAAGTTGACTCGAGATGAAAAAAAAAAACTGCGAAGTTGCATTAGTCATCCGTTTCCATGACAGCAAGTAGACTTTTAAAGCTGGAATAATGAGTGGATTAAGAGTCTTTCAGACGGCAAGAGAGAGGAACAGCCTAACATGGATGGAAATTTATTGGCAAGGAGGATTGTATGCATCGCAGTCAGGCAGAGGGCTACTAACAGTATAAGGCAAAAAGTTTTTTTTTTTTTCCCAACTTGTTTATTGACTTAATAGCATTTGCTGTGCAATATGTGTCGGGTTTGTGTCTTCCCAGCCGGGTTCGGGTCCAACTTTCGAATAATGGTCGGGTCCGTGTCGGGTCCGGGTAGTACATTTAAGGCATTTCTCGGGTCTGCGCGGGTTCGGGTCCCACTTTCAAATAAAATACGGGTCCGGGTCGGTTCCGTGCAGCATATTTACAGGTCTCTTCGGGTTCGGGTACGAATTTTTGGACCCGTGAAGACCTCTAATCTGAAGTATCGATTAAGATTCATGATCATAATCATAGTATCTCATTATACGCTGATGATATTATTCTATATTTAGACCACTTTGATGTTTCAGTCTCTAGTATAATTAAGGAATTTGATCATTTTAGTAGCTTATCAGGATATAAAATAAATTGGAGCAAATCAGCTTTAATGCCAATTAACAATGTTAAAGTTAATTCCTCTATTCCCTCATTTATCCCTATTAAGGAATCTTTCATCTATTTGGGCATTACCATATTCAAAAACATTCACAAGTTTGCCAGAGTCAATTTTAATAATATTTTAGTTAAGGTCAAAAATTACATTCAAAGACAGAAGAATCTTAAAGTCTATCTCCAAGGAAGAATCTCCACTGTTAAGATGAATTTGTTACATCGATGTAATTTTTTTTTCTCTATGCTACCAGTTTCTCCCCCTCCAGGTTACTTTAAGGAGATCAACTCCATAATTTCTAAGTTTATCTGGAATGATAAATGCCCCAGAATTAAACTTACCACATTACAACATACTAATCGCGCAGGAGGACTGGCTGTTCCAAATTTTGAATTGAATTATTGGTCGTTCCAGCTTAAGGCTCTTCATAATTGGGTTGATCCTCAATCTACAGTTTCATGGAGGGTGATTGAAGCTGACAAGGTTAAACCAAATAGACTTCAAGATATTTTATTTACTGGCACAGGAAAAAAAAAAGGGGATAATTATAAATTTGGGCCGGTTGTGGCTAACTCTATTATAATCTGGAAAACGGTTGAACGTCGGAGGAGGACCCTTCAAATTCTGTAACAGTACACCTTTATGGCACAATTTTAATTTTGTATGTGGAAATCGTTCATTTGTCCAACCCTCTTGGTCTTCTTTAGGTGTAAACACGTGCGGTGATATATATGCCATCTGTTTCCTTAATATATAATAAAATTATTGATTGCATTACAAAATCTCTTTCTATTAAAACTATTTGGAATAGGGAATTATCTGACCTTAATTTATCTGTCGACTGGGAGAGAGTGTGGTCTAATCTCATCTTAACATCTAAAAACCTGGCTCATCGTCTTATTCACTTCAAAGTCATCCATAGAGCATACATAACTCCTTACAAAAGATTTAAAATGTCAAAATTTTAACTGCCATATATGTAATACTGCATCATCAGGCACTTTTCTTCATATGTTTTGGGAATATCCTGTCGTCATCAGTCTATGGACACATGTAAACCTGGTTTTGTCATCATTACTGCGAATTGATTGGTCTGTTAACCCAAGTTTGTGTCTTCTTAATGATGATTCTGGTCTCTGTATCAGTTCATTGCAAAAGAGAATGTTGTTTGCTGGTTTTACAGCTGCGAAGCAGACAATAATACAGAACTGGTTTACAGCGCACATGTGTGGAAAAACATATTGGATCCGTAGCCTCCTGCAAATAGTGACTTGCGAATGTGCAACGGTGCGAGTCGGTGGGGCCAGGCCTTCGACCATTGATGCTTGGCAGTGTGTTTTGTTTGATATACATGATTGTATAAAGGAGCGACTTTTGTGTTTTTATTGCCCTTCACTCTCTCCCTCCCTTTTGACTGGACTTTGAGATGTTGAGTATGTGTCTGTTGTTTTGTTTTGTTATATTTTGGATGCTGTGTTGTGTTATGTGTGAAAAAAAAAATGTTGATAACAAAAAAAAAAAAGAAACAAGACAACCAGTGTTGGGAAGGTTACTTTGGAAATGTAATAGGTTACAGATTACAAATTACCCTATTTAAAATGAAATAGTAGTGTGACTTTTTCAATTACTTTATTAAAGTAATGTTACTGATTACGTTTGATTACTTTTCTAAATTTCTAATGAACGTTTTCAACTGTTAATCATTTTGAACATCCATCAAAATCCGACTTTAGTACCGCCTTTTATTTTGAGATTGATCTGAAGTAATGCAGATTTAAAATAATAAGAAATAGTTAACTGCTATTTGAAACCAAATATTCGCATAACTACAGGAAACACTGCATCTAACAATGCTTCGGGGGCTCAATGATGAGCTCTGCTCTGATTGGCTATTTCAAAGTGCAGCTCAATGTTGAGCTCTGCTCTGATTGGCTGTTTCACAGTGTGGCTCATTTCAGTAGCTCACACAGCAGGAAGGAAACACAGGGAAAATATATATTTCAATACTTTCTCATGCAGTTATATCATTGGGTAATTATACTGTAAATAAAATGCCGGCATCAGGGAGCCGCTATTAATATGCGGGGCATTGAAACTGCTTTCGAATGCACGATCGCTTTTTACTTTCACTTTCGAGATTCACTATCGCACGTTTATACTATGGAGTGGCAGTACTTATCACACATTCTACAAGATCAGATGTTTGTCAGTGGTGCTCAGGATTTGTAAATCATTCGCCATCATCCTCAGTCATCTCTCCTAACTCTGTTTATGTGGTAAGTGAAATCTTATGTACTGTAATGTAACAGGATTTTCTTCACAATACCTGCAGAACTTCTGATGATTTGGCTGTGCAGGTTCGGCTGGCGGCTGGCCTAGAACATGGGTGGGTATATGCAAATGTTGGGGGTATAACTATTAGTGATCCCAACTGTAACGTCACAGTCGGTGTTATGTTCTGATTCGCCTATTTTTCAGTGGTCTTTTGCATTCACGAGATTTACATAAGAAGGAGGAAACAATGGTGTTTGAGGCTCACGGTATGTCATTTCCATGTACAGAACTGTTATTATTCAACTATGCCAAGGTAAATACAGTTCTCCATTCTATGGCACCTTTAAAAAAATTAAATAAAATAAAAGCATATACAGTACATTAACCCAAATACGGTTACCTAATAAGCATGTGTCCTATTCTTTGTACTAAACTCCTGAAACATTTATGTATTTTTGAAACATTGGTGTCTGTTTGTATATGATATGATGATAGTTTTCATCATAGTTTAGTTGCCCTGATATCTTGTTTTCCAGAACAAAAATATACAGATAATTTACTCACCCCCTTGACATCCAAGATGTTCATGTCTTTCTTTCTTGAGTCATAAAAAAAAAAAGTTTTTTGAGGAAAACATTTCAGGATTCCTCTCCATATAGTGGACTTCTATGTGCCCGTGAGTTTGAACGTCCAAAATGTAGTTTAAAGGGGTCATATGATGCTTTTTTAAAGATCATTATTTTGTGTATTTGGCGTAACAGAATATGTTGACATGTTTTATTGTTCAAAAAACACATTATTTTTTCAAATACTGTACATTATTATAGGTCCTCTATGCCCCGCCTCTCTTTCTACAAAACCCCTCCTTTCAACAAGCACAGTCTGCTCTGATTGGCCAACTGACCCAGTGCATTGTGATTGGCCGAAAAACCACAAGCCGTGTCGGAAATGTAACGCCCCTTTCCATAATCGCCAGCTTTAGCTTTCAAAATTATAGTAAAGACAGTTAATAATGTCCTTAGTTTTACCATCAGTTCAAGCCCGAGAGGGGAACAGAGTCACGTGACAGACACAGTGATGAAGCTCTATGTGTTTGCACACAAGCCGCGGTTGTGTGACCATGTCTCCCTCTCTCACACACACGAGCACACACACACACACACACACACACAAACGTGACTCTCTCTCTCTCTCTCTCTCACACACACACACACACACACACACGACGCGCAAAATCCCGCATTTAAACAGTCAATAGCCAATACTTAAACTAATAACAAAACACAAGTCGCTGATTCAGAAGCGCCAGATTGTCATAGCAAAGTCAGAATTACCTCCTCTCCTAGGTTCACGAAACGGTCGTCCATAAAATGTGTTGCTGTTCTGTTGCATCTACTTTCGGAAGGCCAAATAAAGTGCTTTTGCTTTCACATAGAAGCACACAGAGTCTCCCTGACAAGGCTGCTTCAACACTATTGCGTTACTGAAACCACACCTTCTTTCTTTGCATGAACATTTTGCCTGCATTATGCAAATATTTCCACATCTTGACGTAGACATGTGGGGGCATGTTTGAACGAGCCGTTTTAGGGGGGCGTGGCAGAGTCTTAACTTTGATAAATAATATCTCTTTGGTTTTGAGACTTTAGTCTTTGTAACTTCAGGGATCTTATCTATGCACAATCAGCCTGTAACACTCCAAAGAGAAAGGAAAACTTGAAATCGCATCATATGACCCCTTTAAATGCAGGTTCAAAGGGCTCTAAAGGGCTCAAGGGATCCCAGCCGAGGAAGAAGGGTCTCATCTAGTGAAATGATTGTTTATTTTCAAAAAAAAAGACAATTTATGTACTTTTTAACCTCAAATGCTCATCTTGTCTAGCTCTGCGATGTGCATGCGTACTCTGTTCAGTCCCGTTCAAGACAGTTAGGGTATGTCGAAAAGCTAAAATCTAATTTTCTCCTCCAACTTCAAAATTGTCCTACATCGCTGCAGAAGTACAGACCCAGTGTTTACAAAGTGAGCATGGAAAGAAGGTCAAACGCCCTTTACAAAAAAAAGGTAAAACAGTAATGTAGGACGATTTTGAAGTTGGAGGCAAAAATGAGATGGGAATTTTTCGACAAACCCTAACTGTCTTGAATGGGACTGCACAGAGTAAGCATTGCAGAGCTAGACAAGACGGACATTTGAGGTTAAAAAGTACACAAATTTTAATTTTTGTTTTTTAGAAAATAACCGATCGTTTCGCTAAATAAGACCCTTCTTCCTCGGCTGGGATCGTTTAGAGCCCTTTGAAGCTGCATTTAAACTGTGTTTTGGAAGCTCAAACTCGCAGGGACCATTGAAGTCCACTATATGGAGAAAAATCCTGAAATGTTTTCCTCAAAAAACAATTTCTTTATGACTGAAGAAAGAAAGAAATTAACATCTTGGATGACAAGGGGGTGAGTAAAATATCTGAAATTTTTGATCTGGAAGTGAACTAATCCTTTAACAAAAAGCTCAGTGGAACAGAGATGATAATGGTTTTACTGGACAACAATTCTTGCGACTGGCATAAAAAATTTTGTGAAGACATTTTCTGAGGTCTGAACAGCACACAGTGAGGTTTTGGCTGCTTCTGTCTCTTATGATCTGTAGAAATGCTTCCAGGAGATGCATGTAAAAACTAAATAATTGACAGATCTGCTGCAATGAACAACCTACTACGACTACTACTACTACTACTACTAAGACTAATAATAATGTCAACAATAATCAATATTGTTATAATTTTAACAGAACACATATGATACATTTTCAATAATGTATCATAATGTATCATTTCAATAATGTATCATTTTCAATAATGTGTCATATGATACATTTTTTGTTTTCAATTATTCAATCTGTTGCAAATCCTTTTGTTAACACCTTGCCTGTTGCCTGTAAAATATATCAAGAAGCTTTCACGGAGATCATCAGTAACAAAATTACTAACTTAAGACTTAGCGTCTGCCCCACTTTAACTTTAAATGCCTCTCCAATCATGTCATCTGCCTCTGCCTTCAATTTCCAGGCAATGAAGGAGGTGATTGACAAGCTTAAACCTTCATTCTGTTCTAACGATATCATCCACCTGAGATTTTTAAAATTAATTATCGATTCGATTGGGCCAGGTTTGGTGTCTCTTATTAATAAGTGTCTCCAAACTGGCTCTGTTCCTGCCAATCTTAAAGTGGCTATGGTCACTCCTTTGCTCAAGAAGCCTTTTCTGTCCTAAAAAAAACATTTGGCCAATTTCTGTCTTACCTTTCATTTCAAAGGTTTTGGAGAAAATTGTGCTGGATCAACTTCAACGTTTTCTGACATGTAATTGTTTTAATGAGGTTTTTCAATAAGGTTTTAAGTCTGCTCACAGCACTGAGTCCGCTCTTTTGAGAGTGTTAAATTATATTTATCTCTCTACTGATTCCGGAGACTCTGTGGTTCTTATTCTTTTAGATTTATCGGCCGCTTTGACACAGTAGACCACTCCACAATATTATCTAGATTAGAGTCTTAGGTAGGTCTAAAAGCAAACGTTCTGAAATGGTTTCAGTCATACTGGTCTGACAGAAAGTTTTTAGTAAAGCTGGGTAATTTTAACTCTTCCCCTGCACCTCTGACCAGTGGCCTTCCACAAGGCTCTATTTTAGCTCCTTCTCTGTTCTCTCTCTACATGCTACCTCTGGACTCTATTCTAAGGAAACATGGTGTGTCTTTTCATTTCTACGCAGACGATACTCAAATCTATCTATCTATCAAAAGAAACAATTCCACTGTGATTACCTCTTTTCTGCACTGTTTAGAGGAGGTTAAATCATGGCTAGCCCAAAATTTAGACATCAAGTTGTCCTTTTGAAAATCATATTTCCCATGTTACAAAAACAGCATTCTTCCATCTTAGAAACATTGCCAAGCTTCGAAACATGCTACCTGTTTATTTTTTTATGTGATGTATTGTCAAGTATGGTGACCTATACTCAAAATTGGTCCTCTGCATATAACCCATTCAAGTGCACACACACAGCAGTGAGTAGTGAACACACACACTGTGAACACGCACCCGGAGCAGTGGGCAGCCATTGCTCCAGCGCCCGGGGAGCAATTGGGGGTTCGGTGCCTTGCTCAAGGGCACCTCAGTCATGGTATTGAAGGTGGAGAGAGTGCTGTTCATTCACAATCCCCACCTTCAATCCCCACAGGTCCCTGCCGGACCTGAGATTCAAACCCGCAACCTTTGGATTACAAGTCTGACTCTCTAACCATTAGGCCACGACTTCCCCTGATGCAGAAAAGCTAGTTCGTGCATTCATGACCTCTAGACTGGACTATTGTAATGCACTGCTAGGTGGTTGTCCTGCATCTTCAATAAACAAACTACAGAGAGTCCAAAATGCAGCGGCTAGAGTCCTTACCAGGTCAAGAAAATATGATCATATTACCCCAATTTTACAGTCTCTGCACTGGCTACCTATTAAGTTCCGGATCAGTTACAACATATTATTACTTGCCTATAAGGCCCTAAATGGTTTAGCTCCTGCGTACCTAACTAGTCTTCTACCACGCTGCAATCCAACCCGCTCCCTAAGGTCGCAAAACTCTGGATTTTTGGTAGTACCTATCATAGCAAAGTCCACTAAAGGAGGTAGAGCTTTTTCACATTTGGCTCCCAAACTCTGGAATAGCCTTCCTGATAAAGTTCAGGGTTTAGACACACTCTCTCTGTTTAAATCTAGATTAAAGACACATCTCTTTAGCCAAGCATTCACATAATGCATCTTATAATCTTGCACTGCAGTTATATCTGATCAAATGTACATTATTATTCTTTAGCTTGGGTTGAACAAATAGGGATAGAACAGCAGCTACGCTAATTATGTCTCTATTTGTTTCTCTGTTTCTGTTTCTGGGATTAACATCCCGTGGTAACTAGGAATTACTGAAGCGTCAGTCTGGATCCAACCCTTAAATGATCTGAGATGACCAAATACCTGAGAAGAGATGATGCAACCCCTCAGAGGACCTCAGAGGATGCCAACCCTCAGATAACATACAGAATTACCAAAGTTTGCCATAAGTTAAATATAACTTATGAACTTAAATATAACTTAAATATAAATCATTAGCATCCGAATCAGGCTAATGCTTGTGTTAGTTTGTGTATCTAAAGCCTTATTTGCATGGTCATTGTTTCTCATGGGGAAATAAGCTATTGGGGGGTTGGGAGTGAGGTTGGGGTTTGGGTCAGGAGCGGTTTGTCCTAACAAGGATGAACAAAATTGAAGGTCAAATCTTGCATCTCTGTCTCAGTTCCATAAATACGTCAAACTGAGTGCTTAATCTTGTCATTTTACATTATTGACACACTATTTTCCTATTTGATATTGTAAAGTTGCTTTGACAAAATCTGTATTGTTAAAAGCGCTGTATAATAAAGGTGACTTGACTTGACTTGATGTCTCTTCAGTAGGTTTACACCACGACCTGTTGAGCTCAACATAAAAAACATGAACTCCATTCCAGTACATCATATGGCACAATATAATCACCATAAAGTAACAAGATGATGACCCACATTAAAGATGGCATCAGACAATGTGCTAAATCTTTAGGCCAGTTCTGCCGGGTATCATTATTCTCTCTTTGACAACAACGAAACCAGTCATGATTAAATGGTCTTAAAAGAACATACATTAACACAAAAACAAAAAAGGAGGACCAACAAAAATAGATGCTGTTAGCCATGCTTCCTGTCTGCATGGGCATACAAAAACTTTCCACTCCATTTACTTCTTAAATCCAAATAATGAACGATTCATTTGGAAAGCGCTGAAAACAGGAGTTTGTCATAGAAAATCAAGCATTAGTCTGGCAAGCTATGTCAGATTCTGAGGGATGTTTGATGATCCTTTTGGCTGATTCTCTCTCTTATGGTCTGTGAAAATGTCTGGAGTCCAATCCATGATATCTTTAAATGGAAGGAAGATCTCCTTAAATGAATAAGAATATAATTTATCTACATCAGTAAGTAACTGAATCTGAATATAGTTCTGGGTACAAATATATGCTCCAAAAAGTACCTATTTGAAAAGACCACCTTTTTTGAAAAGTACCTATAATAAAGGAATAAACATTTATCTGACCTCAGAGCTTCCTCAATCTGCATTGTGAGTGATTACTGAATAGGTTCAATAAAAATGTGAAAAGTACAACTGTTTATGTTATTTAGACTGTGTTTGTCTATTTATTTCTTTATTTATTAGTCAGAGACCAGTGACTTCCCCTTTTGGCTTGTCTTTTTTGTACTTGCGATGTAATGTGCCTCTTTCTGCTTCTGCATCTACACTTGAAGGTGGCACCTTTTAACAGGAAAGAAAACTGCTTTTCTCAACAATAACTTGTGTTCTCAGAAAAAAAAGCCATAACAATTTTCAAGAACCACTCCAGACTCTTTCACATATGTCACGTGCTCAGTGTGAACTTGCTCTCATCTGTGAAGAGAACGGGGCATCAATGGTGGACCTGCTAATTATGGTGCCAATCGAGCTGCATGGTGCTGGGCTGTACGAGCACAGGTCAGGATGTCAGACCTTAATGCCACCCTCATTGATCCTGTTTCTGACAGTTTGGTCAGAAACATGCACACCAGTGGCCTGCTGAAGGTCATTTTTTGAGGTCTCTGGCATTACCTCCTTTCACAAAGGAGAAGATACTGGTCCTGCTTCTTGGTTGTTGCATTTCTATGGTCCTGGCTAGCTCTCCTTGTGTAACAGCCCATCTCCTGGTTTCTTCTCCATGCTCTTGAGATTGTGTTTGGAGACAGACCAAACCTCCTTGCGAGGGCACGTATGGATGTACCAGCCTGGAGGAGCTGGACTAGCTGTGCAACCACCTCATGTTTAAACTTATTATTATTTGCATCACAAAGCTGTTTTAATCATTTTTACAGCAACAAAACTGTAAAATTAGATACTTTACACAGAAAAGATCAGGAAGGCTGTGTCCACCAAAGTAATTTTAGCAGCTGAAAATGCCAAGCGCTCTGTTGAAAGGCCTGCATGACTATGTGCAATTGCATGCTTCCCACTGAAACACTAGCCTCAGGGAAAAAAAAAAATGCTTTGGTGGACATGTGGCCTAAGTGTTTTTTTGTTGTTGCTGTTGTTGGTTTTTTCTACTCTAGAATCAAGGGTCTTGTAGCTATAATGTACAATTTAGTATTTGGTAACACTTTAGAATACTGTTCCATCAGTATTCTAAAGTGAAGATCGTGATAACTCCCTAGTAATTACTGAAGTCATTGCAAACTTTTGAGTTTTTTGTAAGGTTCTGGTTAGTAATTCATTTTGCTAGATTTGGTAGCACTTAAATCATTACTAGTGGGTTACCGTGATCTTCACTTTAGAATACAGATCCAAATAATTAGTAGTTTCTTCAGAAGGATGTAGTAACACTTGAGTCATTACTATCCGAAACCTTACATATATCTCAAAAGCTTACAATGATGTCAGCCAATATTAGGGGTTATTATGCTTTTCACTTTAGAATACTGATCCATGTAATTAGTAGTTCCTTTAGAAGGATTTGGTCATTCTTGAGTCATTAGTGGGTTATCATGATCTTCATTTTAGAATTAATTATACATTATGCATAATCCACATTAATTATTATCATGTATACAGTAGTTCTTAGGAGTTCTCCAGGAACAGTAGTTCTTATTTAATAGTATACTACAATGTTAATAGTGCATTAGTCATTTGTTCCTGTGTAGTTATTCATTAACGACAGAACAGTATTCTAAAGTGTTACCTAGTATTTTAACATTTATGGATTTTGCCCCATTTGCTGCCATTGTAAATAAATTCATTTTCACACATAAGCTGAGATATGCACTTCATAGACATAGTCAAATCACACCATTAACATCTTACTGAAAGTGCGCTAAACTGCACGTGCATGAGAAAAGTTTGTGCTGTACCCACAGTGACAATGCGATGAACCATACATCCTGTTATTGCATATGAATGAACACTTGTTCCCACAGAAATGGCCCCAGTTTTTATGCCCATTTGTGAAAGCCCTTAACCCAAACTGTTTTATACATCACTGTATCACTGACACAGTCTTGAGTGACTTACTTGTTTATAACAAGTAAATACTGTATCTATTCATTCATTCATTCATTCATGCATTCAATTAAATTAATTTACTATATTTTATTTTGATTTTTTTTTTTTTCAATACTTGGTATTTTTAGGGGCTTTTTGGTACTAAATTATATTTATGGAATAGTTATTATCTATTTATTACCTGTTAAGCACTTTTTGAGCATATACCTGAAAATGAAATTTCCAACTTTAACTGTCGTAACTTGAATGCTTTGGAGCACAGACACTTGCCAAAGTAAAAAAAAAAAAAAAAACGGAACTAGAAAAAGTTATAGAAGTTTAAGTTTATTTTTATGCAAAATGCACAAAAATACTATTTTAAATGAAATACAAACATTTTTCAAAACATGTTTTACTCTAAACTGCAAGAATATCAAAGCCATGAATCTAAACAAGTTGTGTTCCAAATTTGAGGTTGATATCGGCAAAAAAATAATTAAATAAAAATAAAAAAGTTTTCAGCATGATTTTGTTTGTCCGCTTCTCATTTGTTTCCTTTTTGTACATAATTTATTTTTAAAATGACATAAATCAGTACAAAAAGAGTCCAGATGACTCATTGCTGAATTGCATGTGCTCTGATGCCTTGCGATAGCTTTGCACGAGGAAGAGAGTGAAATTTGTTAAATCTGTTAAAAACGTTATCTGTTCTTTTCATGTCTCATTCAAAGAAATATACATCCAAACTTTTTAAGGTCACTAAACACTCTTCCACACTAACTCACACACGTTCATGTACAAAAACAAAGTATTTTGAGTATTACAGACTTTGTTTTTCACAGAGATGAACCTCAGATCAATGAGGTCTACGAAAAACCTCTTTCAAAAATAAACACAAAACCTGTCCTAACTGAAAGAAAACAAGCTGACAACAAGGTTGAATTTGACAACAGGGCTTTATAATGGTATGATTGGGGGTCACTGAGCTTCAGATGTTTCCAGAATTTAATAGCCCTTTTTTGTATCTTTATGATTAGAGGATATTTGCCTAATTCTGCCCTGCATGCGTTATTTGTTGTGTGCCGGTGCACGTGTAGTATATTTTTACAGAGTTCTGCATGCAGGGTCTCAATCGGGTGTTTTTCCCATTTAGTGAGATCTTGACTTGGGTTTGTCAGTGGACCCCACACCTCACTGCCATATAGTGCAATGGGCTCAATTACTGATTCTAATATTTTCAGCCAAATTCTAATAGGGATTTCTATAGGACATTGCCGTTTTATGGCGTAGAAGGCCCTGCGTGCTTTATCTCTCAGTTCATTCACAGCATGATTAAAGTTTCCAGTGGATGTGATTTTCAAACCCAGGTAGTTGTAGTGTGATGAGTGTGCTATCTGGTTCGTGCCTAATGAAAATGTGTGTTGTGTTCCTTGGGATCTGGATCTTTTCTGAAAGATCATAATGTTGGTTTTCTTCAGGTTGACTGTCAGGGCCCAGGTCTGGCAGTATTGCTCCAGCAGGTCCAGGTTCTGCTGTAGACCATGTTGAGTGGGAGACAGCAGAACCAGATCATCTGCATACAGCAGGCATTTGATCTCTGAGTCGTGTAGAGTGAGACCAGGAGCTGCAGATCGCTCCAGACTGAGCGCCAGTTCATTTATATAGATGTTAAATAATGTTGGGCTTAAGCAGCAGCCCTGTCTCACTCCACGCTCCTGGGAAAGATACCTTGTACGTTTGGTGTTGATTTTTACGCCACATTTACTTTCAGTGTACATTGATTTGATGAGGTCATAGGTTTTACCTCCTATTCCACTTTCAATAAGTTTGTAGAATAGTCCTTGGTACCAAATTGAGTCAAAAGCTTTTTTAAAGTCAATAAAGCATGCATATATTTTACCTTTATCTTGGTTAACGTGTTTTTCAATTAGAGTATGTAGTGTATAGACGTGATCAGATGTACGATAATTTGGTAAAAATCCGATTTGACTTCTGCTCAGTACATTGTGTGTGGTGATGAAGTCTAGTAGTCGAGTGTTTATTATGCTACAGAATAACTTTCCCAGGTTGCTGCTCACACAGATTCCTCTGTAGTTGTTAGGATCAAATTTATCTCCGTTTTTAAAGATTGGTGTTATCAAGCCTTGATTCCAGATGTCGGGGAAGTAACCTACACTCAGGATCACATTGAATAGTTTTAGAACGGCTATTTGGAGCTCGCTGTTTGTGTGTTTTATCATTTCATTTAATATCCCATCAGGTCCAGATGCTT
The DNA here is from genome assembly GCA_023376895.1 of Aspiorhynchus laticeps. Taxonomy (NCBI): domain Eukaryota; kingdom Metazoa; phylum Chordata; class Actinopteri; order Cypriniformes; family Cyprinidae; genus Aspiorhynchus; species Aspiorhynchus laticeps. The sequence continues at coordinate 78,569,307 of CM041793.1, read as the reverse complement.
TTTTGAGTTGGAGGTTTTTGATTTTTTCTGTAAGTTCTTTATCTGTTATTGGGAAATCTAATGGGTTTTGGTTATCTTTGATTGTTAATTCTAGTTTTTCTAATTGGTTGATTGTTTGGTTTTGCTTACAGTTTGTGTCTGTTTGTACTTTATTAAACAATGTTTGGAAATGACTTTCCCATATTTCTCCGTTTTGTATTGGCAATTCTTCATGATCAGTTTTTTTCAGATTGTTCCAATTATCCCAAAATTGGTTTGTGTTCACTGACTTCTCGATTATTGTCAGTTGTTTTTGGGTGTATTGTGCTTTTTTGGTTCTGAGTGTGTGTTTGTATTGTTTTAGTGTTTCGCAGTAAAGATGGCGGATCTCTGCATTATTTGGATCGTTATGTTTCTGATTTGACAATGTTCTCAGCTTTTTGCGAATAGTTTGACAGTTCTGATCAAACCAATTTTTGTCATTTTTGAGTATTTGATTTTTTCCATTTTTTGTTTTCAATTTGGATTGTTTTGCTGATTTTTCAAATATGTCATTTATATCTCTGACAGCCAGATTGACCCCTTCATTAGTGTGAGTATAGGTGTTATTTAGGAAGTTATCTATCAGCGCTTGTATTTTTTTGGCTGCTAAGTGCTTTCTGATATTCTTCAGCACTGTTTTCAGCCCATCTGTATGGGTTTCTAATGTTGTACAGCTTACTGGGCTTTGTGTTAATGTTATTTTCAGTCTTTTTGAGATATGCAGTGATTTGACTGTGATCAGACAGAGGGGTCAGTTCTCTAACAGTGAATGATCTGAGAGATGAAGGATCTATATCTGTTATCATATAATCAACTGTGCTATTCCCAAGAGGTGAGCAAAATGTGAATCTCCCTAAAGTGTCCCCTCGTAACCTACCATTGATGATATACAGACCCAGGCTTCGACAGAGCTGCAGGAGGTCTTTCCCATTCTTGTTTACTGTATGATCATGGTTATTTCTGTGGATATGGGAGAATGTGTTATTAATAACAGTCAGTTTGTTGTTGATGTATTTGCTCCCTTGTGTGTCGGTGAAGTCCGGCTGGAGTCCTGTTCTTGCGTTCAGGTCCCCGCAGATGAGCACGTTTCCCTGGGCCTGGAAGTGGCTCGTCTCTTCCTCTAATGTGGAGAACGTGTTTTCGCTGTAGTAGGGGGACTCTGATGGCGGGATGTATATAGCACACAGGAATGTATCTTTTCTGGATGAGAGCAGTTCCTTGTGGATTTTAAGCCAGGTGTAGTATTTGCCTTGCTTTACTGTGTTGATGTGGTTGTGGAATTTTGATTTGTACCAGATTATTACTCCTCCTGAGTCTCTTCCCTGTCGGACTGTGTTGAGTTTTTGTGATGGTAGGATGATTTCTCTGTAGTTGGGTGGGCAGTGGGTGATTGCGTCTGCCCTGCTCCATGTCTCCTGTAGAATTATAATGTCCATCTCCTTGATGCTCTTCTGGGATTCTGTGTTTAAACTCTTTAGCCCAAATGCTGTTGAGTTCAAGCCTTGAATATTCCACATTGATATTGAGAGAGTCATTTCAAGAGTTCAAGGTATAGAGTTATTGTTTTCAAAAATAGAGGTAATCCTTTTCTAATGTAATATAATATATTGAAGAAAATAAAAATATATTTTTTTTCTTCTCATTGTTAGGCAGATGTTTGTATGCTGTGTGGACCCTCATGCTGTCAGCTGGGCACTGATGTAGTTCAGCAGCTGTCTGATCTCGCTCATCTCCAGTGTTTTTGCTGGTCCTTTCAGGGCCTGAGCGTAGCTCCTGGAGTGTGGGAGTGGTGCTGAGATCAGTGTGTTTCAGCTGAGGGTGCATGAGCGGGTGGGAGGCTGGATGCTGCTGGTGATGGGCCCATCCTAGTGTTGCTCCTCTGCCTGGAGTGATGTTTTTGTGGTCGGGGGTGTCTTGGATGATCATCTGGTGCAGACTGGGGGTTCTGCTGATGGACTGGTGTAGGTCTGTGGTGGTGTAGCGTTGGTGCATGGGGTGTTCTGATGGGGAATTTAGCATGGTGTGGGGGTCCCCCGTATTGTGCATCCAGCGGGGGTCGTTCTCTGTGATGAGACTGTGTGTTTCTGCTGGGTGTCTGGATTTGTGTTCTGTGGGTTGGCAAGTGTGCTGTTTTAAGGGGTGTATAGGTGGTTTGTCTGCCCCATGCTGTGTCTTTCAGTGTTTTTGCAAACACATTGACTTTGTCCTTCCTTATGTGTACATGGTCGTACAGGTCTCTGATTGTGATGGAGGGGTGATGAGCCAGGTGCACATTGGGCAGGCGAGCACATCCTTTGGAGATGTCAGCGTTGACTCTCTGGATGGTGTCTGGGTGAATGTCTCTGCGGGGTAGGAGGGTAGATATGGTGATCTTGGTGTTGGGGTAGATCTCTGTTGCCTTCTCTGCTACTCTGCAGATCAGCTGCCCAACTCTCTCCTGTTCCCTTCTCAGGTCGTTAGTGCCTGTGTGGATGATGATGTGTGAGGGTGTGCCAAAGCTGGAGTCAGAAAGTATTCTGAGGGCATCTCCTGTTTTTGGGCACCAGAGTTTTGTTGTTTTACGGCCTGGAAACAGTTTTTCTCCTTGTAGGAACTTTCCATTGGAGTCCATGAGGATGGCAATGTCAGCCTCTGTTTTCACTGGCTGTTTCTCAGCTGGGGTTGTAGCTGTAGTGTTTTTCTGAGGGGGTTCTGGGTTTCTGGGGGTTGCAGGTATTTCTGCTTCCCTTTGGCTGTTGCTGGGCTGTGATGGTTCGGTGGGTGCCGGAGATGTGCTGCTGGGGTTTGGTTGTGTAGGTGTCGGTGAGGGTGGGGGGACTTTTGGGGCATTTGCAGGGTTAGAGAGACACCTCATCTGTGTTGATAGGGTCTCTATCTGTCTGTCCCTTTGTTGTAGCTCAACTTTGAAGCTTGAGAGCTCCCTCCCCATGTAGTCTTTCATTTCTGAAAGTTCCTTCCCCATAATCCGTTGAAGTTCTTTGCTGTCTTTTTTTTTAGCATTTCCCTGTCTTGGTGCAGAGTGTCCATTTCCCCCTTAAGTTCTTGGATGGACATTTTCAGCTGGTTTCTTATCTGGTCCAGCTGTTCTCTGAGTTGTTCGGTGTCTTTAGTGGTCAGGGCGTGGACTTGCTCACTCAGTTCCACTATTTCCATTTCAAGCAGTGCTAGGCTGTGTTGTAGCTGAATAACTGTGTTGTGTAATCCTGTGCTTGGGGGGATGCTGATGTTCTCTGTGGTTTCTGGAGTGGTATTGTTCTTTGTGTTGTTATGGGTTGAGGGCTCATTCTGGCCAGTGACTTCTACTGTGTTTGTGTGGTTTACTTCATCTCTTTCCACCATTTCTTTTAAGCAGTGGAAGGTCTGCTCAAAGTTTGTGAGGGCAGCATTGTTTCCCTGTACCATTACAGTTCCATTTTGATAAAGGTTTATTGTCAGGTGTCTGTTCTCTGGGTCTTTGTCTGAGTCCTCATAAATGCACAGTTGTCTGCCTCTACAGATTCCATGTTTGGTGTGGTATGGGAACAGTGTGCAGGAAGCTGTGTGCCATGCAGTTGGGTGTTCTGTGTAGAAGAGCAGGTTTGTGGTGATGGCTTTGCCCTTGCTGTTTGAACTGTCTTTAAACAGTGTCTCTGGGTTTTCCTTCTTTATTTTGAGCTTGTGATGTTGTCTGCTCTTCTCAGACTGGATTTCTGGGTGGTAGGAAAAGGTGTGAGCTCCAGTCCCCATTGCTGGTGTTGCCATGGTGATGCCGTTTACAGGTCTTTGGTATTGATAGTGATGGCTCAGTTAATCCAATCAGAAGGTGTGAATGACAATGGCCCTCTTTTGTTATTTTAAGTTGCTATGCAGTTCTACAGCTGTAGTATGCCAGGAAACTTTTGCTCAAGTTTGTTTGCAAAGTTTATAAAAATCCAGTTTTTAGTTAAATCTCTCTTGACAAGTTGATTATAAAATTTATTTTAGTTGAATTAGAGCACTTGTTGTCTTACCTCCACCAAATGGATAGTTGAGGGCCTATTGATTGGTTCTTTTCCAGTAGTGTGCTGTGTTTGTTTCCTTCTGAAGCCTTGTTGTAGGGTCCAGTTCGGTGTCCTTTTGTTTAGGTTCCAAAAGCTTTCCTTGTTTTCATAAGATTTTCTCCTAATTTCTTTTTAAAAAAACTTTCTTTTTTGAGTGAACTTGTGTTCACTAGCACATTTTTTTGTTAATTTTGTGTTTTTATCTTTGGTTTACCTCATATTCGAAGCAAGAAACTCTAAAAGGTTCAGGAGCTCATGTTGTCCATGTCCTCTCTCTATGAAGTCTCACTCTCACACTCTCTCTCACACACACACTCTCACACTCTCTCTCTCATTCAGATCGTCAGATAAGCTCCAACAAACTGTTCCAATTATGCACTTATTTTCACACAGCAATGAGAAGCATTATAAATGGACACGCGTGCGGTTGCTGTGCTGTATTAAAGCTTTAATCAGGATAAAACCGTATATTAAAAGCTAACAGAAGCAGTAGCACTTACAAATAGCAGCGTATTTAAAAGTATGAGACAACAACAACCAAACATACATTAAGAGCCGTGCTTGCACAGGTTCTGCACGATCCTCTTCACTAATATCCTCTGGGTCTCAATCGGGCTCAAATTGATAAGCATTATAGACAACGCCACTGTTTACAATTCAACCGGAGCACATGCCACTGAGGTGAGGGGCGGGACGTTCAGACGTGCAGTAGAGGCGGTTTAGCAAATCACAACACACTGAGCCAGCTAACCAATCTCAGCCCATCGCGTATTTCTGAAGGAGAAGCTTCATAAAACCAGGAACTAAATCGAGGCGTTTGTCAGAGAAGGGACAGAGAGGTGTGGAATAAAGGTAAATTATGTGAAAAATAATGCGTTTTTAAAAAAACCAAGCATGAACACATGCTAGACTGCACCCCATAAACACAATCAAGCCTAGAAAAAAAACAGTCAACCACCCCTTTAACTGAAAGTATAACTGAAAGTTACAGTCAGTCATGCATTCAAAAATTAGGAATAATTTTATAAGATTCATGCTTCCATTCATCCATAATGTACTCTTCAGTCATTTTCTTCTTTTCTAATAAAGTTGTGTTGTAAAAAAAGTTTCAAAATCTAACTATTTCTAAACACCAAAGCAATATATTTCTACTGGTTATAAAAGCATTCAGCCATCAAGGAGTTATCTCAAGAAAAAGGAAAGAAAGAAAATAATTTGGAATTTTTATCACATTATGTGAACATAATTCACTTAAAAGACATACAGGTTTGGAATGACTTGAGGATGATTAAATGACTAATTCTTCGTCCTTAAACCTCAGTCCATGTATTTTAAATGTTATTGTGAAGTTTGACAGTGTAATTTTACTGTTAAAGATGATCTTCTTCCTGAGACAGTTCCTCTAGCTCTTCCGCGTTCCACCAGCAGGTAATACTGACCACAATAATAACCAAAAAGCTGTACAACAGAAGCACAATAAAACCAGAAAGCTGAGAGGGAAAAATAAATAAATAAATCAGTCCATTTTAGAAACAACACTTTCTGCAACATATGAATATAACATAAGATAAACTCCTACAGTCTGTGACGTACCTGTGAGGCACTGATATAGCTGAGAGTCTGTTTTTGTAGTTCAGTCTCATTTCTTCCAGGGTTCAATTCGGTAGGTTTACACCATTTTATTTTCAATTTGTCATCAAGAACAAACTCTCCTTTCCAGTCTGTTTTACTACAGGCGACATATTCCCCATCAAAGAGCAAAAGAATGATCCAAAGAATAGGCGGAAATGCACATATGACACAATTTATCCAAAATTTGTGTTTCTCTTTTTTAACATATTTAACATGCCAACAGTAGAGAAGCATTAAAGCTAAAAAATAAAATTGCAGGAGCACTGAATAGTAACCCTGTTATGTGTGTATTCATCCGAGAGTCACACAGACATGATAAATTGTGATCTGCCAAAATCTCCAATGGAATCAGCAAAAGGTTGGCTGGAAAAGCACAGAAAAATACAGATTTGCTCAGACCACCCCTAATTGTGGATGCAAATTGTGCTACTGCAGGCATCGTAGGGTCTGATATGACACATCAGCTTATTTAATATATTTGATGATCTGTTCTTTTGTGCTCAAAATATTTTTAGTTCAGTGCATAAGATAATCTTGAAGAAGTCATGGACAGAATGGTGGAATTCTGCAAAGTACAAAATGGCACAAACAATTTAGTTTATTCTAAACATCACTTGCAAATTACTACTGAACAACACCTTTAAAATTTTAATTAATTAATTAATTTATAAAAAAAAAAAAGAAAATACTGCATGTTTTTATACTCACTCTTGAGGCTGTGTTGTGCTGCGTTCTCTGTGAATTGTTCTGCTGCTTCATCAACTTTTAAAGGTGTCTCAACAAGAAAGAGACAGGAAGAGCTCTCCTTATCAATGATCTGTGCTCTCCGTAAATGTGAGAAAATGTAAGTTTTTTTTTTTTGAATGGAGACAGTAAAGAGGAATGTGATTAAGGAAACCAATCACTGCACTGCTGATTGTGGTTTCAGATATATTGATGCAACTACTGTACAATCAAGATGTATCTTCAAAATACAAAATCAACAAAAATAGTTTATTCTCAAGTTACTCCAAACAAAAACAAACAAAATGTCTGCACACTGATATGTAACTGCTCCAAATAAATTTTATTAATGCAGGTACAACTTTTGACCATAAAGTTTTCATCAGGTGCACTCTAAAACAAGAAGAAAAAAAATATTGAAAAGTGATTATGATGCGGTAGTGCATCCTGCTGACAAAGGTGGTGCCACTGTACTTCAGCGTGCTGCATATTATGAAAAGGAAATCCAAAGACAATTGGATGATACAGTGTTTTATGAATGTTTATCTGCTGATCCTACAAGTAAATTGAAAACACATATTTATTCCAAGTTACTGCAACATTTTGAAAATGGAGAATTTAGTAAAAATGAGCATGAAGTTGATTTTCCAATTATACCTGTTATAACCTTGCCTAAAGTTTATAAAGTTTTTGATACTCCCTTGAAATGTAGACCCATTGTCAGTAGCATTGGTAGTCTTACTGAAAATATCTCCTCCTTTGTGGATTTTTTTTAATTAAACCATTTGTACCTACATTGCCATCTTATGTGAGAGATTCTATGGATTTTATTGAATCATTATATTCTGTTGATTTTGCTGGTCAAGATGTTCTTCTTACTACGTTTGATGTTCACAGCCTATATACTAACATTCCTCATATGGAGGATGACTTGTTGAATTATTAGAGTTTGAAATTATCTTAATTCTAGGACTGAACATTTGAAGCTCTCTAAGGTATATGGCACAGTTAGCATCAGTTTTCTTGATGTTAATGTACAAATATTTGAGGGTAAACTTTAAACTGAATTGTATCGTAAACCGACCGATCGCAACACGATCTTAAGAGGTGACAGTTTTCACCCTAAATCTCTTATTAAGAGTCTGTGTATTAGTCAATTTAAGAGGGTGTGTATAGTTTGTAGTACAGAAAAATCGTATTCTCGATGGTCTACTGACTTTTCTCTAAGATTCATGAATCGTGGATATCGTAGAGAATGGATAGAAGATGCCAAAAAAAGAAAAAAGTTTGATGATACATCTCAAATAATTAGATCACCTCTCAAAAAGAAAAAAAAAAAGAAACAAAGGTAAGTGAGCAAAATGCAAGTTTTGGCCATTTGCAATAAATTGTAAGCACCCGTGGCCATATTTAAATAATTAAACAGTGTGACAAAATGTTGTAAAAACACTCAAACTGCCTTAATATATTTAAAAGAGTAATATTAAAATATCAAATTCCGTAAACTCTATATTATTGCATAGTTTACATAGGCAAGCAGATGAGACCGGAATATGAAGGCAATCCGCTTGATTGTTCAGTGTTTTCCTTCTAATGGTTTTTTATGGGAAATCACTTAATGTGAAACTTTGCACGTTGGAAGGCAGAAGGCAACAGCAAGACCATAACCTGAAAACTTAAACATTATAAATCAGTCAATAGTATAAGAATGTTATTTAAAAGGTTACTTGATTGTTTAATGTTTCTTGTCAATTTCTGAATATAGCAAGATAAGCTCTTACAATATAGGTAATTTACCTTTGATATAAAAACTGCCTGTTTCATTTGGTCATGTAGTTCATCCCCAGATCTTCCAAGTTTCAATTCAGTGGGTTCACACCAATTTAGACATTTTAGATCCAGGAGTTCTTCACAAGTATAATTTCCATAGTATGTCAATCCACATGAAAGATAATCATCATCGAGAAACAGACAGACTCACACGACAGGTGGAAGAAGACAGGACAGGAACAATTGACCTATCGGTAAGCCCCGCCCCCCTTAGTTACTGTTGCTCCCTCGGACAAACAAACGGAGTTGCTCACTGTCTTTCAATGACAGCTGCAGTGTGAAAACCTTGTCCCACGATGTTTTTGCACAATTTTGGACACAGAAGCCCACCAAATGGGAATTAAATATTACATGGAGGGATTTATAAAATATTTAAAAATAAATACGGTGGGTAACTCGAAGCGAGGCTTTACAGATCACAATGCAAGCGGGAGAAGTCTCATATTACGGTCGGTCATCAAGATCGCGGATGACAACATGCAGGATCAACACTTCATGTATCTCAGGGTACGATTAAATTAATGTACATTTAACCAGTTAAATATGGAGAGTCACTGAAATGTAGACCTTCGTTTATGTGTTTTTGACCTACACTGTACAAGACGAGAGAACAGTCCATTATAATTAACCAGGTTTATTAGCATGGACTCACTAACTTACAGTTAGCTAGTTTTAGCCAGAGATACCTTGCTAAAGCACAAGATAACATTAACGTGCTGCTTGACGTTAGATGAAAATTGTAACTTAATGAGTGTATGACAACCAGAAAATTAACGTTTTTGTCTTCATTTGTATTGGGGTTGAATACTTAGGGACATTTTGCTCTGTTTTGTTTGGATTCAGAGAATGTAATAAAATATATTATATTACCAGTGTTATATGTACCCCAGGCACATAGTTTTTCCATTTTTGAAGCATAAACCCCATAAAACCGATGCAAGCTTCAGATCTTCCAATGTTTCTCTATGGCGCTGAAACCTAAAGATGTCCAAGGTCCGCTCCCCATGCAACTGATACTTGACTGCCATTGGCTAGTCTGCGTTCGATGGGAGGGGCTTACCGATAGGTCAATTGGTAAATTGGATTATGTTTTAGAGGAATACTGAATCTGTTTTTGTGCAAGAGAGATGAGTAAATGCATGTTCACATTTAGTCTAGAACTACAGTAACCATAAACGGGACACGCAATGCCTCTTCACTTATTCCTGATTTATCTCAATATGGGGACATGAGAGCTGTCAGTCAATAAATGGGAAAACGTAACTGGCATTACTTATTTGAAAAAGTAATAAAAAAGTTATATTTTCTTGTAAATTAAAGAGTAATGCATTACTAGTTACTTAAAAAAGTAATCTTATTACGTAACGTCTCGATTACGTATGTAACCCTCGTTCCCTGAAGGAGGGAATGGAGACGTAACGTCAAGTGACAAGGGCTGACCTTGGGCAAACACACGAGTGCTGGACCTGGCGTCTGGCGCTCCACCACGACGGACTGCCGAGGGTGCGGGAGGAACTTCAACAGGGTTCGCCAAGGGGAACTGAACTGAGAAGCAGTAAAAGTGCATGTATCTGGTCCGTAAAGGGGAATGGCGCAGCAAGTGTGATCGACACCGAGCGGGTCCGGTGTTACTGGCCACCTGAGGCGAGTCCACGGGAGGACACGAGCTCTACACGGAGATTATAGAATCTCGCAAATGTGTTAGGTGTCGCCAAGCCAGCAGCTCTACAGATGTCTGCTATCGAGGCGCACCACACCAATGCCCAAGAAGAAGAAACGCCTCTCGTAGAGTGTGCTCTTACTCCGAGGGGGCACGGTAAGCGGCGGGCTTGGTATGCCAAGACTATAGCCTCCACTATCCAGTGGGCAAATCTTTGTTTGGAGAAAGCCTTTCCCTTCTGCTGTCCTCCGAAGCAGATCGAAGAGCTGATCTGAGGTCCTGAAGCTCTGCATCCAGTCCACGTAAACGCGCAAGGCGCGGACGGGACAGCGCAGAGAAATGGCTGGGTCTGCCTCATCCCGGGGCAGCACTTGCAAGTTCACCACCTGATCCCTAAAGGGCGTGGTGGGAACTTTGGGCACATATCCAGGCCGGGGTCTCAGGATAACGTGAGAGTTGCCTGGTCCGAATTCTAGGCACGAATCGTCGACCGAAAATGCCTGCAGGTCCCCTACCCTCTTGACTGAGGCCAATGCAGTGAGGAGCACTGTCTTCAATGACAGAAACTTAAGCTCTACTGACTGCAGAGGCTCAAAGGGCTCCTCATTCAAGGCCATCAGGACCAAGGGGAGATCCCAATAGGGTACCAGATGAGGGCGCGGAGAATTTAACCTCCTCGCCCCTCTGAGGAACCTGATGACCAAATCGTGCTTCCCGACAGACTTACCGTCTACTGCATCGTGATGTGCGGCAATAGCGGCAACATACACTTTGAGGGTGGAGGGAGACAGCCTTCGCTCCAACCCATCTTGCAGGAAAGAGAGCACGACCGCGATCGGGCATCTACGGGGGTCTTCCCGGCGGGAAGAGCACCAATCGACGAACAGGTTCCACTTCAGCCTGTAAGCATGTCATGTAGACGGGGCTCTAGCTGAAGTGATGGTTTCTACTACCGCTGGGGGTAGCCCACCTAGAACCTCCGCGTCCCGTCCAGGGACCACACGTGGAGATTCCACAAGTCTGGACACGGGTGCCCAGAGGGTGCCCCCGCTCTGAGAAAGGAGATCCCTCCTCAGAGGAATTTGCCAAGGTGGGGCTGTCGTGAGGAGCATCAGTTCTGGGAACCAAGTCCGATTGGGCCAGTATGGCGCCACCAAAAGGACACCAAAAGCTCCTCGTCCTCCCTGACCTTGCACAGGGTCTGTGCGAGAAGGCTCACTGGGGGAAACGCATATTTGCGTAGGCCCCGAGGCCAGCTGTGTGTTTTATTTATTGTTGTCTTTATTTAATGTAATTTAATGCATTGATCATAGAGTAGATCTCTTCCAGATACTTAATTAACAGGAACTCTTCTGCTTACTAGTGATTGCAGTCTTGTGATGATAAGAGATACACATATGAACCCTTTTTACAGACTGTAATGATGCACAAACACACACACACACACATATATAAAACTAAAGGAATGACAGTACAGTTTTTAAAAAGTGTTTTATCTTTAATCATGTAAATAGATACAACATTGTAATATTCGAAGGTTTGTTTAGTCTGTGTTCCTATAAAACACAGGTTTCACCATGTTTGCATTTGATTTACAGTGTTACTACATTTACATTTATGCATTTAGCAGACGCTTTTATCCAAAGCGACTTACAGTGCATTCAGGCTATACATGTTTTATCAGTATGTGTGTTCCCTGGGAATCGAACCCACAACCTTTTGCGCTGCTAACACAATGCTCTACCACTGAGCCACAGGAACACAAAGTGTTACTAGTCATCTGCTATCAAGATCATTTAATTCACTATGATGTATATGAAATTTGATTCCTGTTTATTTGAAAATAAGCTTGTAATACATTCGATTCCAATGTATTTACTTATTTTATTTTTGTTCCATTATTCTTTTTTCCCTTGTATTTGCAGGTCATTTGCAGGTCACTTGAATGCAGCAAATAACAACCGGGCCTCGACATCATACCAATTCTTCTCAGAAGCAATCCAGTAATTTGGCATACTGTCAAGGCAAGTACAGTAAAGAAAAAACATTAGATTTTTTTTTTTCTGGATATGTATTGCATTATTTTTTCTTTAAATCAGGGTCAAGGGAGACCAAGGACTGGAGGATGTACAGATTGCCAGGTTCATGTTTTCTTCAAGAGGCACTGACCAACATAGTTTCATATCTGGTAAAAGTGTCCATAATCAAAGGTAAAGAGATATGAGGTGTGGTGACCCTGTTTTAGTTACCCTTTCACCACACTTCTGTTTATGTATTAATCTAAGTGGATTTTTAATTATGTATTTAACTGCTAAATCTTCAGGACATCAAAGAGCCATATCTAGACTGGGACAGTGATTTTTTTTAAATTATTATTTACCCCATATTTGTAGAAAAAAACTGACAAAGCAAACAGTTCTTTGACAGGAAAATTAGGACCAGTTGAATTCAGCAGGTGTTTGAGTGCCCTCAACCCATCCGAACTCAAAGGAGATCAAAATTCTTGAACAGCTCTGAAATCTAGCTTCTAGTTACTAGCCTCTCTCTTCGTTTTGAATTCTATCTATTTATTATGAAATTAACAAAAAGCAAAGAAGGCCTCTAACACTAGCTTGCTCTATTCTTTTTCTATTCTATCTGTTTCCTTTGCTACGTGTACTGCGTTAGGCTAACCAAGACTTGTCATAGCACTTGCATATCATAGCTCTTTTGTTGATTTTGATTGCTTCCATTGTCCTCATCTGTAAGTCGCTTTGGATAAAAGCATCTGCTAAATGACTAAATGTAAATCTTCACAGGCATCATAAGAAGCTTTTCTTCTATTTAAAAGCTACCTACAGATTACTGTTTTCCTCTCGCGGAAGTGTTTTACACTTAAGACACAAAATTTAGCATTTTGCTGTCAATAAATTCAAGACTCTTGACGAGACGAATAATATAACATATACAATTTTGTTCAGACTACACTTTTATTTGTTAGCCCATCTCTCTTTCTTTCAGTAGCAGAAATTTAAATGTGAGATTCTGGAAATGGGATCTAAATTTAGCAGGAACGGTTGGGTCGGGAAGAAAATTATGCTAAGCGGACAGCGGGTGATCAAAGAGTGAATATATAGTGGGAGCGGGTGGTTGCCGAATATAACCTTGCGGGTTATAAAAAATAGTCCCACATAAACCTCTACCAGTTACGGACGGAACAGAGGAAGCGTTCGGATCCATCGGCAAAGCTTTATGAGACGTGGTCGTTAAACAGGCAAGTATCTAACAATGGCAAACGGGTATATAGAGGGCAAGGCAAGAGAAGTATCCTAAACAGACGTGGTTGATCGACGGCTAACAATATCTAGAGGGCTTTGACAAAAGAGGTAATCCGTAAACATGAGCAATAATCCAAACAGGGGCAAACAGAGTCCAAAAGGCAAGACGATAGGGCAATCCAAAAACACAAACGCAATGATAAAAACAGAAGTAAACAGACTAGGCAAGACTAAGATTAAGAAACTAGGAAAGGCTCCGTAAAGTAGCTAACAACAATGACTGTGATAAACGCTAAACAATCCTCGGCGATCTGGAAGAGGAAGTCCAAGGCTTATAAAGCATGTCTGATGGAATTCAGCTGTGTGTCTGTGTAATCAGTGCAATGGATGATGGGAAATGTAGTCCAGGGTATAGTGTAACAGTCTGTGTGGTGTGAGAGTCCTTGTGGTGAGCGGGTGATCTCTGGTGGTGAGTGAACGGAAGTTCATAGACTGGACTCGTGACACTACCCCACTCCTCTCTTGCGTTTTTTTTTTTTGTGTGTGTTCGGTGGCACGTTACCATCAAAAACAAAACGAATCCACTGAAGACTCCTATGTTCACTTTGATGTTCAACTACAAAGCACCTGCATTGCTTACGAGACATTGTTGTCGCTACAGTTGCTCGAGTGCGGAGAAAATGGTGGACAGCGTAAAGCTGGCTGAGGACGAATATATGCTAATACGGCTCAGTCCATCAGCGGCTGTGGGTGGGGCCTGAGAAAACATCATACTGCTCAGGCCCCGCCCACAGCTTGATAATTGAGAGTGATTAGATTTTTGGGGGATTAAAAAAATGAGTGAATGGATTTTTTTGTCATTGTATGGTGGTTGTGTCCACACACTGCTAGACACATTTATATGCAAACACCATGTAAAAAAGAATTTTGCATCCAATGTCCCCTTTAAAACTGCAGCTGGATTTGGCATAGTGAGAGCTATTACATTAATTAATTAGGGGTAAAAGCATAATTTGATTATTGATAATGCTGATCTCTCTAGTAAAGAAAATGGTAGGAGCAAGGTGTCTAAGAAAGAAAAAAATAGTAGCTTGTAAAGCAAAAATATTAGTCACTCCATTGAGGTATGTACATTTTTCATGTTAAAATTTCCTATTCATAGTGACATAGAATCAACCAAACATCTGGCCTCATCTTCTGTCATGGCTGATTCGAAGAGAGAGAAAAAAAAAGCGCCAACACTTGTGCAAATGTGCACATTTTTAACTTAAAACGTAACATGTCGCATCAAACAAAAAAGACTTGAGGCTGTAAAGGTATTTCAACTAAATATTTAGTTAAGGGTATGAATACTTATGCAATGTACTTATTTGAGTTTTTTTTTTTTAATAAATTTACGAAGTTGTGACAATTCTGTTTTTGCTTTGTCAATATGGTGTATGGAGTCTAGATTGATGTGGGGAAAAAAAAGTAATTTAAAGCAGTTTAACATAAGCCAGCAACATAACAAAATGTGAAAAGAAATGTATATGAATACATTCGCAAGGCACTGTATCTCCAGCAAGGTGCGACCCTAGTTCATGAGAACCTAACAAACCAAAAGGTATTTTATGTTTTTACAATTGATTTGAAGATTTATTTGTTGCTGGTCTGGGTATATAAGCGAAGTGGCATTATTATTTGGGATTATAATCTGTATAGATTATAATCTGAACACACTGTATAGTTGTTTGTGCTACTACATGTGCACATAGGCTAGTTAAGTTTATTCTTTAAAACACATGATTGCTTTGCTGTAAGTGTTCTTTGAAATACTTAGGTAAAAGATTGTAGATGCCATGCATTCTAGACCATGTGTCTTGTGTAAAATTAGGATAACTGTTACATGTGTGACTATGTTAAAATGTATTTGTCTCCTATGTGGAACACTTGGCTATTCCCCGTATAGCTACAGTATCTATGTACAGGAGCAGGGTTGCCACGTGGCTACAATGCGATTCACAATTGCATTATCCTTTCTAAATTAACTTTTAATTGTTTCATTATGTAATTGGCATGATACAATTTTACAGGTGCATCTCAAAAATTAGAATATCGTGAAAAAGTTCTTTTTTTATTGTAACTTATTTCAAAAAGTGAAACTTTCATATATTCTAGATTCATTACATGTAAAGTAAAACATTTCAAAAGTTTTTTGTTTTAATTTTGATGATTAGAGCTTACAGCTCATAAAAGACAAAAATCCAGTATCTCAAAATATTAGAATATTTCCTAAGATCAGTTCAAAAAAGGATTTACCAAACAGAAAAGTTCAAGTTCTTTAAAGTATGTTCATTTATGCACTCAATACTTGGTCGGGGCTCCTTTAGCACAAACTCCAACATCAGTGAGGAATGGCATGGAAGCGATCAGCTTGTGGCACTGCCGAGGCACTATTGAGCCTTCAGCTCATCTGTATCGTTGGTCGACTGTTTCTCATCTTTCTCTTGAAAATATCCCATAGATTCCTCATGGAGTTCAGGTCAGGCATGTTGGCTGGCCAATCAAGCACAGTAATATCATGGTCAGCAAACCACTTGGAAGTGGTTTTGGCACTGTGGGCAGGTGCTAAAGTCCTGCTGGAAAAGGAAATCAGCATCTCCATAAAGCTTGTCAGCAGATGGAAGCATAAAGTACTCCAAAATATACTGGTAGATGGCTGCATTGACTTTGGACTTGATAAAACACAATGGACCAACACCAGCAGACGTCACGGCACCCCAAATCATCACTGACTTCGGAAAACTTCACACTGGATTTCAAGCAGCTTGGATTCTGTGCCTCTCCAGTCTTCCTCCAGACTCCAGACCTTGATTTCCAAATGAAATGGAAAATTTACTTTTATCTGAAAAGAGTACTCAAGGTTCAAGGTTCAAGGTTCTTTATTATTTGTCACATACACAATCATACAGGGTATAATCAGTAGTGAAATGTAGGTCAGGACGGGTCCGCTCAATGGACAGTGCAAAAAAATAAAATAAAAGATGAAACATAACACAGGAGAGTATATATAAATATAGGTAGGAATAAGATAAAAAAATAAGTAAAAAATAAAATAAAATAAAATAAGGAGTAAAATGTGCAATGAAATAAAATGTGCAATACAGTCTACTGTGGATTTAATAAATATTAATATAAACAGGGATGTGCAAGAGGAATGTGCAAACAGGTTGTACCGGGTATGTACACATAGCAGCAATGCGGATGATGGAGAATAATGGGTGTTTTTTACAGTTTATTAAATTGAGTCCTGTAGATGTTATGAGACTGAGTTTAGGAGCCTGATGGCCTGAGGGTAGAAGCTCCTCCTCAGTCTCTCAGTTTTTGCCATCATGCTCCTGAAGCGCTTGCCAGATGGCAGCAGAGTGAAAAGACGGTTACCGGGGTGATTTGAGTCCTTGATTATTTTTGCAGCTCTGCTTTTGCAGCGTTTGAGGTAGATGTCCTGCAGGGAGGGGAGGGCAGACCCTGAGATGCGCTCAGCTAAGCGCACGACTCTCTGCAGAGCTTTGCAGTCCTGATTTGTGGCGTTACTGTACCACACTGAGATGCACTGAGTCAATACACTTTCTATGGCCCCTGAATAGAAAGTTTTCAGGATTGCTGGTGAGACCCTGAATTTCCTCAGCTGTCGCAGATGGTACAGTCTTTGCCTGGCTTTCTTGACCTGTGTTTGAATGTGTGCAATCCAAGTCAGGTCCTCAGAGATGTTTACACCGAGGTACTTGAAGCTGCTCACCCTCTCCACAGGGGTCCCGCTGATCATAAGAGGAGTGTAGGGCCGCTGCTGTCTCTTCCTGAAGTCTACAATCAGCTCTTTAGTTTTGCTCACGTTCAGAGAGAGAAAGTTGTCCTGGCACCATGATGTAAGTCTCTCTACCTCACCCAAGTATACGGTCTCATCATTGTTGGAAATGAGGCCCAGAGCCACAGTATCATCAGCAAATTTAACAATAGAAGTGGAGCTGTGAGAGGACACACAGTCGTGTGTGTAGAGAGAGTAGAGCAGGGGACTCAGAACGCAGCCCTGCGGGGCTCCTACGTTCAGGGTGATGGAGTTGGAGGTGAACTGGCCCATTTTCACCACTTGTGGTCTGCCGGTGAGGAAGTCTTAAATCCAGTCACAGAGTGAAGTGTTTAGGCCGAGGTCTGAGAGTTTGACAGCTAGCTTGGTGGGGACTATAGTATTGAAAGCTGAGCTATAGTCAATGAATAGCAGTCTGATATAGTTGCCATTTTTGCTGTCAATATGTGTGAGGGAGGAGTGCAGTACCTGAGAGATGGCATCATCAGTAGACCTATTTGGGCGATAGGCAAACTGAAGAGGGTCCAAGGTAGCAGGGATGGAGGAGCATATGTGTTTCTTTAAAAGTCTCTCAAAAACCTTCATGACTGTTGATGTGAGGGCAACTGGACGATAGTCATTCAGGCAAGAGGGTTTACTGTTCTTAGGCACAGGGATGATGACAGATTTCTTAAATGAGGTGGGAATCACAGAGGTAGCAAGGGACTCATTAAAGATGTAAGTAAACAAACCAGCAAGCTGATCGGCGCAAGACCTTAGAACGCGGCCAGTAATCCCATCAGGTCCGGCGGCTTTCCTAATGTTTACTCTCCTTAATTCTCTCCGAACCTCATCCTCCGACACGGTGATAACATGATCAACATCGCTGCTCTGTCTGCTGCTTCCTGACGCGCTGATCGGCAGAGTCGCGCCACCGTTGCATTCGAAGCGGCCGTAGAAGGTGTTTAGCTCTTCGGCCAGCAATGGATCTGCTCTCACCTCGGCGGAGGGGTTATTTCCAGAGGAACAGATGGTCTTCAGTCCCTGCCACATGCGTCGAGAGTCATTGAGCTGAAAATGTGACTCAATTCTCTCTCTGTATCGGAGTTTAGCAGCTCTAACTGCCCGTCGGAGAGCATAACATGATGCTTTGTACTCGCTCATGTTTCCTGACAAAAGACCGGCGTTGTATGCGGCAGTGCGTTGGTTAACCGCAGCATGGATTGTTCTGTCCACCCACGGTTTCTGATTAGAGAATGTCCTTATTGTTACCGTTTCAGTGGCTTGGTCGGTTAGCATGTAAACAAAGCTTAATGCTACATCCGTGAACTCGCTGACGTCAGCTGAACTCGCCCGGAACATGTCCCAGTCGACGTCATCAAGAGACGCCTGTAGCATAGCTTCAGAGTGGGAGGACCAGCGCGTCACTTCCCTCACCCCCGGGGATTCCTGAACGATCCTTTGTTTATATTCCGGTGTGAGGAAAATGGCGGCGTGGTCCGATTTGCCAAGGGCCGGCAGGGAACGAGCTTTATAGGCATTCTTAAACTGAGTGTAGCAATGATCCAGTGTATTCGGTCCTCTAGTTGGACAGGATACATGCTGATGGAAGGTCGGCATGACCTTCCTGAGGTTGGCTTTGTTAAAGTCCCCTGCGATGATAGAGGCAGCGTCAGGGTGTTTGTTGATGTAGCCGCTTAGCTCCTCGTGGAGTTTGGACAAAGCCAAGCTCGTGTCTGCCTGAGTTGGAATGTAAACGGCAGTAGCGATGACCGCGGAGAACTCGCGGGGTAAATAGAATGGGCGGCAGATAATGGAGAGATGTTCCAGATGAGGCGAGCAGGAACGCGACAGAATGGAGATATTCCTGGGGTCGCACCATTTCTTGTTAATCATGAAACACACTCCACCACCCTTGATTTTTCCGGCCTCGGCTGTTCTGTCCATCCGTAAAACAGAAAAGTTATCAGATGGTGTTACAGCGGTATCCGGGACCGAGGGAGTGAGGCATGTTTCAGACAAACAAAGGATGTTACAGTCCCTAATGTCCCGTTGGAAACTTGTCCTGGCTCTAAGATCGTCCATCTTATTTTCCAAGGATTGGACATTTGCGAGCAGAATACTCGGAAGAGGAGGGCTGTGAGCCTTTTTCCTCAGTCTGTCACTAATTCCCGCGCGTCGCCCGCGGTGTTTCTTGCGCCTCTTGGGATTATTCAGACGGCCTTTGTTAACCTCGGCGTTCCGAAGAATCTCCACTGGCCACGCTGGATCCGTGGATAAAGTGTCCTGAAGCAGGTTAGTGCAGCGGTGTCCAATGTCCAAAAGTGTTCTTTTGTCGTATATAAATAGTGCAGACGTTATGCGTGTAAAAAGAGAAAGTAAAAATACGTAAAAAAGTATATAAAAGCACAGATTGAGCGGAGCCATCCTTTAACGTCGACTGAACAAAGCAGCGCCGGAAGCGGAAGAGACCACTGAGCAACAGTCCAGTTCTTTTTCTCCATAGCCCAGGTAAGATGCTTCTGACATTGTTTCTGTTTCAGAAGTGGCTTGGTAGCTCTTTTCCTGAAGACGTCTGAGCGTGGTGACTCTTGATGCACTGACTCCAGCTTCAGTCCACTCCTTGTGAAGCTCTCCCAAGAGTTTGAATCAGCTTTGCTTGACAGTATTCTCAATCTTGCGGTCATCCCTGTTGCTTGTGCACCTTTTTCTACCCAATTTCTTCATTCCGGTCAACTTTGCATTTATATGCTTTGATACAGCAATATATATGCTATATGCTGTTGGCCGTGAACAGCCACCCCTTTCAGTAATGACCTTCTGTCACTTACCCTCTTTGTGGAGGGTGTCATTGATTGTCTTCTGGACCATTGGCAAGTCAGCAGTCTTCCCCATTATTGTGGTTTCAAAGAACAAGAGATACCCCTAATTTATACTGTAGAGATGGTCATTTAATGAAGCTCAAATGTAAATATTCTAATATTTTGAGATACTGGATTTTTGACTTACATGAGCTGTAAAAAAAAATTAAAACAAAAAAAACTTTTGAAATGTTTTACTTTACATTTATTTATTTATTTATTTATTAAGCGTTAGAGTTAATTCTGGCAGGTCACGTGAGTCAAGCTTGCATCAGCTGATTTTCAGCTGATCACATCTACCTATAGGAATACGACACCTATTGCGGTATTCCTATATAAGCTCTATTCGGTATTAATCAGCAGCTTTTTCCGCTTGCTCAGGAGCAAATTAGACGGCGAATTCCATCTCTATGGGAAAGCGTTCAATCAGGAATTTTGCGACAGGGGTTCGTTTCCCACAGAGTTTCTCACCAGATTCAAGTTCGTGAACTTGAACGCGAATTCGCAGCGTTGATTGATATTAGCTGATAGACTCGGAAGTGACCTGAGCAAGCACTGCTTCTCAGAACGATATGTCATTGACATATACTCTTTGCCTGCAATGCCCACAATTCATCGCTAAGTTGTGTTAATGTGGAAACATTTTGCTTTGGGGGTGTTTTCTGCTAAGGGGACAGGACAACTGCACCGCATCAAAGGGACGATGGACGGGGCCCATGTACTGTCAGGGCCAGGGCATTGAAAATGGGTCGTGGATGGGTATTCCAGCATGACAATGACCCAAAACACATGGCCAAGGCAACAAAGGAGTTGCTCAAGAAGAAGCACATTAAGGTCCTGGAGTGGCCTAGCCAGTCTCCGGACCTTAATCCCATAGAAAATCTGTGGAGGGAGCTGAAGGTTCGAGCTGCCAAACGTCAGCCTCAAAACCTTAATGACTTGGAGAGGATCTGCACAGAGGAGTGGAACAAAATCCCTCCTGAGATGTGTGCAAACCTGGTGGCCAACTACAAGCAACGTCTGACCTCTGTGATTGCCAACAAGGGTTTTGCCACCAAGTACTAAGTCATGTTTCGCGAAGGGGTCAAATACTTATTTTACTCATTAAAAGTTTTTTTTTTTTTTTTTTGGTAACTTATTTTAAAGAGTTAAACTTTCATAGATTATAGATTCATTAAATATGTAATGTAAAGTAAAACATTTCAAAAGTTTTTTTTGTTTGTTTTAATTTTGATGATTAGAGCTTACAGCTCATGAAAGTCAAAAATCCAGTATCTCAAAATATTAGAAGATTTGCATTTGTTTCATTAAATGATCATCCAGTATAAATTCCGTATAAATTCTGGGTATCTCTTGTTCTTTGAAACCACAATAATGGGGAAGACTGCTGACTTGCAATGGTCCAGAAGGCAATCGTTGACACCCTCCACAAAGAGGGTAAATCTCAGAAGGTCATTACTGAAAAGGGGTGGCTGTTCACAGAGTGCTGTGTCAAAGCATATTAAATGCAAAGTTGACTGGAAGTTAGAACTTGGGTAGGAAAAGGTGCACAAGCAACAGGGATGACAACAAGCTTGAGAATACTGTCAAGCAAAGCCGATTCAAACCTGGCAAAGACTGGGCAAGCCCACACTGGGCCTGTTTAGATTTGGTGTGGGCTTGCCCTAGCTCACTGTGCCTGCAAAAAGCCAGCATGGGCCCCACAGGTTAGTTAATGGGAGGCCATGACTTTGCCGTGGGTATAGTGGTAACTTGTGTGGCTTTACTGTTTTATAAAATGCTGATATTTGACTCTGATGAATTGCTTTTTCTTCAGCAGTTTCATGTTCCAATTTTGTAGCAGTCATAAATGATCACACCAAGTACTGAAAGGCTGAAGACAACAGCCAGACTATAACCTGCAAACTTAAAAATAATAGATCTGTCAATATGATAAGAATGTAATTTAAAAGGTTACTTGGTTACTTATTTTTTCTTGACAAATTTTGAATCTAGCAAGATCTCTTACAAAATAGGTAATTTACCTTTGATATAAAAACTGCCTGTTTCGTTTGGTCATATAGTTCAGCCTCAGATTTACCAAGTTTCAATTCAGTGGGTTTACACCAATTCCGACCATTCAGATCCAGCAGTTCTTTGCAAGTATAATTTCCATTAGAGTATGTCAATCCACATAAAAGGTAATCACCATCAAGAAACAACAGACAGACCCACACGGCAGGTAGAAGAAGACAGGACAGGAACGCTATACTGCAGCTCTGCATAGCTTCTTCAGTATTATCATTAGCAGTAGCATTAGAGTTAACCGCATGCATTGAAGCATTTCTATTGTGTCACCATTTATATTTAAAAGGCCTTAAAATTAGGATCATTACATTAAAAACAAAAAAAAGCTGGCACACTGAATATGAGGCCTGATGTTGCTTGATTACATGTCACTTTGCATGGGCATGAAAACTTTACATCCATCAGTGCCTGAAAAACAACTACCAAAAAGCTCAGTGGAACAGAAATTATATTTTTGGACGTCAATTCTTGTAACTGTTGTAAAAATGTTTGTGAAGACATCTTCTGAGGTCTGGCAGTACACAATGGGTAAATTTGATTATATTTTTAGTATGGTCTGTGGAAATGCCTGTAGTCCAGTCTACGAGATCCACATAAAACAGATGACAGATCCCTATGCAATAAATACAATAATAATTAACAATAGTTACAATATAGTAATAACAAGTCAATAAATTAAGATAATACTGGAACAATTTCCATGATAGTCACTTGTCATTTAGTAGAAGCTTCTATCCAAAGCAACTTCACTTATTACCTTAAAAATTATAGGGAAGTTTAGTGTTATATAGGCACACACACTTTTTTGTGCATTGCATAATTTATATGACTGCATCTAAAACATTAAGCCCAGATAATGTATTTTCTGATTAACGTATTGTATTAACGTAATGCATTTTTTGAGTAACTCACCCTCAAGTCATCCTAAGTGTATATATATTTCTTCTTTCAGACTAATATAAAAAAATGCCTTGGCTCTTCCAAGCTTTATAATGGCAGGTAATGGGGGTCGAGATTTTGAAGTCCAATAAAGTTCCTCCATCCATCATAAAAGTGCTCCACACGGCTCCGGTGGGATAATGAAGGCCCTCTGAAGCGAATTGATGCGTTGTGCAAGAAAAATAAATATATTTAAAACTTTTCAAACCATAATCTATGGCTTCTGCTAACTGTCGTACACGCGTACATGAAAGAGTGGCATTCCAGTGGATGATATTGGCATAGCGTAAGCACCAGTGAAAATATGCTATT
The DNA here is from genome assembly GCA_023376895.1 of Aspiorhynchus laticeps. Lineage (NCBI taxonomy): Eukaryota > Metazoa > Chordata > Actinopteri > Cypriniformes > Cyprinidae > Aspiorhynchus > Aspiorhynchus laticeps. The sequence goes on along the minus strand of CM041793.1, from coordinate 78,546,163 downwards.
CTTGCACGAACCAAGTTTTGTTTACAGCAAATGAAAACCAGTCTCTCCTCTTGGATAATATTGAAATCCTTCAACATTTATCTTTACAAATCCTTGTTTTGTACTTCTAATTCATGACCAGTATTTTGTTTTGCTCTCTCCACTGTGCTTCCGCGTTCGTCACTGCATTTGCCTGCATCCTAATTCATCTGCTGGAATGCCACTCTCTCATGTACGTGCATACAACAGTTTGGCGGAAGGTAGAGATTATGGTTTATAAAGTTTTAAATATGGATATTTTTCTTACGCAAACGCATCAATTGATTTTGAGTGTGAATGTGAAAGAGACTTTAAGACATAATTAAATCGTTATAATGTCAATGTCCATGCGTTGCTGTAAATAAATGAGATTGCATTAAAAAGTTCAAGTGGTCAGTACATGGAACCTTTTTTTTGTGAGATATGATTGTGTTCTGAAAAGTTTCAGAATGCAAAACTTCACAATTTAAAAGGTGTACTTATTAAAACCAAGCTGAAAAACTACATATTCTATCCCCTAAACATAACCCTTACAGAAAGCTTTTTGCATTTTTACATTTTCAAAATAACATTTATAATTTATTTTCCTCATGGGGACTAAAATATGTCCCCACATGGTCAAAGATTTTCACGTTTTGCTGTCCTTGTGGGGACATTCACAAAGTAGTGTTTACCTGAACTACATGCACACACAAATGCATATTTTACTTTCAAACTGTTATGATTTTTTAACATGTAACACTTATGAAGAAATCTTGACTTACCTGCAACTTGGCGATGAAACACAGAGTTAAAGCTTGTAGGTTGGTTTCATTGCTTCCTGAGATCGGTTCAGTAGGTTTACACCATTTCACACGTTCACATGGTCATCATAAACATGTACTCCATTCCAGTCTGTTTTTTGACAGGCAATATAATCGCTGTCAACTAACACAAAAATGATCCACACAACAGGTGGACTCAGGAAAAGCAATAAAGCTTTTCAGTTTAGATATCTAGGCTTAATTGGCTGTAAACAAAAAAAATGTACAACAAACATGAAGCATTCAGCACAGCATTGCATGAGCATGAAAACCAGCTCTTCCAATGGAATCATGAAATTGCTCAATACAAAAGAGGTAAAAACTTCCATTTTGGCAGAGGTGTCAAGTAACGAAGTACAAATACTTCGTTACCTTACTTAAGTAGAAATTTTGGGTATCTGTACTTTACTGGAGTAATTATTTTTCAGCCGACTTTTTACTTCTACTCCTTACATTTTCACGCAATTATCTGTACTTTCTACTCCTTACTTTTTAAAAATAGCCTCGTTACTCCTTTTTCATTTCGGCTTGTTTTCATTCCGGCTTGTCTTCGTTCAAAAAAAAACAAACAAAAAAAACTATCCAGATAAATCACGCCATCCGGATAGAGTGAATTTGATTGTGGTTGGATGAGAAGTAAAACATATACCATTCCGACAGCCTATTGGTTTGTACGCGATCCATCGCACCTGCACATGACACAAATCACGTCACACTCCAGCAAGGACATAGCCAGTGTTGGGGTCGTTACTCAAAATAGATTATTTCTTAAAAGTTATTATTTCTCCACTACTGGCTCATTTATCAAACGGGTGCTTTCTCTTCGTCCTCCGCAAATTAAGCTACAGTAGGTAGTTCGGTAGAGAGACGTTTGAATAAATTAGCGTTTGCGATTGACAACGCGATTGACAATGTTGTGATAAGTAGGCTATACTACCTTTGTTACTCGTTACCCCCAACACTGGACATAGCAGACGTATGTATACAGCACATGTGCCTTGATGAGTGAAATTCTTGAGAGCGTGCTCCATACAGTGCAGAAACAATTAACATATAGACAGTACCATTACTTGCAGACTTATACAGATGACAATGTGCAATACACTCAGTACACACAGTGTACTGTTAGACATACTTACAGTTATCAATACACATTATACACCGTATGTACACATTCTACATTATGTACACATATATACATACACAGTAATATGCAAAGTGCAGTAGATTGTACATAAGCTGGATACGCAAGTGTCATGGATGTGCATTGGATGGTATCCAGTGGTAGCAGATAGATTGTTGTATTTGTGCAGTGTGTAGGTGTAGTCCAGTTTGAACTGTGGAGTTAAAGTGCAGTGCGTGGCATATCTAAAGTGGGAGTGTGCTGTAGGGTGTAGACTTAAACCAAGACTTGTCATAGCACTTGCATGTTGTTGCTCTTTTGTTGGTTTTGATTGCTTCTATTGCCCTCATTTGTAAGTCTCTTTGGACAAAAGCGTCTGCTAAATGTCTAAAATAATAATAAATAATAATAATAACATTATAGTCATTATGGCCTTTAGAAAAATATTTTTTTGAGGAGGTGGGGTAGTGCACAATAGGACCCTGTGGCGCGGCATAAGCTTTGGTCCTTAATGGCATTTTTTTCCTTACATTACTTTTACTTTTATACTTTAAGTAGTTTTGAAACCAGTACTTTTACACTTTTACTTGAGTAAAATGCTTGAGTTGATACTTCAACTTCTACAGAAGTCTTTTTAAACCCTAGTATCTATACTTCTACCTGAGTAATGAATGTGAATACTTTTGACACCAGTGCATTTTGGCAATCTTGAACAGTCTTAAAAACTCTTGTGTTAAAGACATCTTTTGAGCCCCACAGTGGATACGTTTGATAATGAAGATCAGACCACATTTTATGCATAACCAACACACAAATTCAGGTCATTCCAAACAATTCACATATGTAGCTGTACACTTACTTACATCATCAGTCTTACTAAAGGCACCTTTCCCAAATAAGCAGCCATTTTATTATTTTATTTTTAAGTAGACTTATTCATTGTGGCTGTTGTTGTTCTGTGTGATGTGTAATCTGAATATTGTTCTGCTAATGCATCAGCATTTAAAGGCAACAATGCAGTAAATCTCAACAAGAATGAACCAGTTTTCCAGAAAAAACAGTCACAACAAATGAGGAAACCCATCATGCCTTTCACTACAGTCTGTTTTATATCCTTTTCCTGCTCTTCTAGGTTTTACTGAATACAGATAGTCAGAGCTGGGTAGTAAATTAACTGATTACATGTAATCTGGATTATGTACAGTAATCATATTCCAAAAATCAAGTATTTGTAATTAGAGTACTGTATATTACATTTTAAAATGCTCAATCAGATTACAGTTACTTTTTTGTATTACATATTGTTCACACAATGCCAGAAACATATTCATAATTTATTGGTTCTCCCCATTTCTTCATTTTTTTTCTCTTAAAATTTTTTTTCTTTCTAAAAATCCTACTCTGTGTCATACCATTTAGCTCAAATTATATTCACAAATGTAGTGTAAATAAATTTGCAGATCAATAACTGGAACATAATTTTGCAAGCTACTAAACACTTTGTCATCATCATATCCAGTGAGGTTCAGTAATTCTGGAAGTCTGGACAATATATATATATATATATATATATATATATATATTTCATGGAATACTATGCCGTTTTCATGTTTATTAATGTTTGTTCATGTGATGCAGGGAGTCCCAAATGTTTTTGTCAGAAAAAAATAAAATAATAAAATAAAATATTTACTTGACATATCTCTGTAGAAGTTATTCCAGCAATTTAACAATTAACATGTTTACAGTTCTCTGATGTTGGTTAATGGTCAAATTAGGTAATCAAATAAAATATTTATATTTTTTACTGTTCAAGTGTTGTTACTGTTCAAGTTCACACTTGCTGGAAACACCAGAGATTGTCTAAATTATAGGGAGATGAGAGGGTCTGCATTACTTACTATTGGAGAAAGCGTAATGGTCAACATGGGTCACGTGTGCCTTAATAACCAATCACATTACAGCCTTGATGTCATTGAATTTCAGTCAGAGTTGTGCGACACTCGATCGCCGTTTACAGATAACATGGGAATGAATGAGATGTGCCGTAAACTGAATCCCACCTATCGCAAAAATTCAGTGACTTCTCTTGTAAAACAGCATTTTTATCGGTGTAAACTCTAAAAATAGTTAAATCCAAAAGTATTGTTTAGTGTAAAACATGTTGAGGATTAGCCAATAGGCTGTTGATTCGTTAAATGATAAGCTGTTTCCTCTAAAAAGCTGTTTATTCAGCCTAGTGAAGCCTCTCCTCCATTGACATCCATTAAAATAAAATTGCATAGAATCTTTAAAATATGTCCGAGAGTTTTACACACTTATTATTGCACACACTTAACAATAACACTCACATTTTCACGCCCCTAAACATGATGTAGCACAAAACGAAACGTGATTGGTTGCTTTACCTGTCGGTCATATGGCCTTTTGGGCGGGCCTTGGCCATTCAAAGCGGCCAAAGTTCCATCCAAAATATCTTAAATTGTGTTCCGAAGACAAATTAAGCTTTTACGGGTTTGGAACGACATGGGGGTAAGAGATTAATGACAACATTTTCATTTTGGGGTGGAGTAACCCTTTAAGTAAAAATCGGTCTTTACAACTTTCACTTATAATGGAGTAATATTTGATCAGCAGTATATGTACTTTCACTCAAGTAATGGAGTTGTGTACTTTGTCCACCTCTGATCTTAGCAGAAGTCCCTAACTAATGTTGTAGTCAATACTCACAGGAATAATTATTACAGTACAATGCAGAAAACAGAAGTCAAACCCACAGCCTTGATATATATATATATATATATATATATATATATAAAAACAATAAAGACCATTCAAATAAACAATTTATTTATAGTAAATCATATATAAACAAATAGTAATAATATAATAGCTTGTAAAAAAATAAAAAGGACTAACAATAAATGTTAAGAAATAAAAATTGAAGAAGATAATAAATTAGTTAAAATGTACATGACAAATAGCTATACAAGGAAAAATAATGTATAGGCTAGTTGAGTATTCAAACTGGTTGTTGCTGTACTTCCGCTTCTGAGCCACTGAGAGATGTTTGTTGTGTTGGTTCATTGCGTTTATCCATTTGCTCCACTGTTCTCTTCTTACAGTCACTGTAAATGATGGCAGTCAAGATGGAAATGCAGAGGACCGACAGTAGCGCTAAAGCTGAAAGCTATTAAAAATAATGAAAGATTATAATGGTGACAAGATGGAATAACAACAGCCTACTGATAATCCTAAAACATGCCTTCTTTTCAAAATATTTCTGCAATTAATAGCCTAGTTTTAACCATACAGTATACAACCAACATTCAAACTTGCACATGGAAATCTTTTGCCCTCACGCGAAATTACTCAACGCTGAAACGACTGCCGTTCACTGCTCGAAAATTCGTGCACAACAGTAAATGTGAGTAGTTAAGTAATTTTGTTGATAAGTAGCCTAGTTAAATAGTTTTGTTAATGTAAAATGATGAAAATCATTGTAGAGTACAGCCTTCATGTTATAGGCTATTAGTCAACGATAATTAATATCGAATTCAACTTAAGTCCCTTACAAAAACAAACCATGGTAACCACAAATTTTGATATGCTAACCATAGTTTAACTACACACTACAACATGGTAGCCTATAATACTAATAAAATATCTGTGTCATAAAATCATTGCAAAGTTTTTGTTTAATAAAACGTGAACGTAGACTCACCCTGGAGTAGAAACTCAAGAGCTGATAAAATGTAAAAACTGTAACTTGAATGCAATGTAAGTCGCTTTGGATAAAAGCGTCTGCTAAATGCATAAATGTAAATGTAAATGTAAACTGATTTTTTCGGTCAGTTCTCGCAGTTCTGTTTCATTCACTCCAGCGTCACTCATTCCGGTGGGTTTGCACCATTTAATCTGGAGCTCTTCATCCAAGACGTAATCTCCTTCCCAGTGTGCCATTCCACACGCTACATATTTACCCTCAAACAACAACATAAACAACCACAATGAAGGCGGAATCAGACTAAATAAAAAAAGCTCTGCGGCATTCTGCGATTTACATCTGCAAGGCCTTCTCATGAACATCATCACAGTCAGTGCCAAAAGAGCAGGTCCAAGAAAGATAAAGCTGATCAATATCATGTTAAGGCCTGGGGTACATGGGCATGAAAATTCCTGGTCCATTAATTGTTCCAATCCGATAAATATAACGGAAAATGGCAACGTGCCAAATTCTGTAGTTTTTCTGAGCCGTTTTTCCAGGTTGTTCGCAAATTGCTCTGGTAACGACATCTTCACCAATGTAAAATCAGTTACTTTGATGAGGCTTTGGATGTCTCTTACCTTCTGTTGTAAAGAGATGCCCTTCGTTTCTCCTGAAATGGAAATCATGGACCTGTTAAACAAGGAAGAAAATTCTACACGCAACATGAATAAGCCATTGTACTTACATTTAGGTATGCAAATAAGTTACGCAACAGTGTAGACCTATATATCAATGACAACTAAAGGCATTGAAAATGGCAAGAAAACTCATTTTATTTCATAGTTCTTGGTCCAAAATCACATTAGGTGTATCTATATGTATTTAAACCGTAAATGTCCTTCATTTCCCCTTATACAACAGCAACTTGTACGATTGCACAGTGCAACATCGAGCTAGTTTATTTTATAATTATAAAACACTTCAACCCAAAGTGAAGACGGACCAATATACTGTGTACATCATTTTGTATAAAAGTTCTACATTTAATACATTTCCAGAAAATACAAGCAAACCGGACGTACAAATCAACTATAAAATTATAAAACTTTTTTCTCCTCCTCTAGTTGTGTACATTTGCACAGAGAATGTGTTTTTTCTTCAAACATGGCATTACAAGAGTCCTGCGCATGTCGTTTCACCAGTGAGTGAAAGTGAGTCTATAATGTGACAAAATCCATTTTTAGTCCTTTTAAGTGCTTAAAGACATTTGCGATATGAAAATGAAATAACATGTTTTCAAGTTGTACAGTTGCAAAAACCATCGTGGGTTGGTTTCACTTTCGGGTTTGACTGCATATTTGAAGCGCCTGGAAACACCGGTCAACTTAAAGATAAACATATGCGAAAAACATTAACGAGAGATATCAAAAATAAAATCTGTGATGAGCATATGATGCATTTATTAAATAAGTGTCTCTTTTTTTCTAATACTGCTAAATGTAAGAGGCAACTTGGGAATATCTAGGCATTGGTGATCGTTTCACCAATAGGAAAACATATACATAGTGTGTAGGTAAATAAACCTATATAAAATTATCTTTAAATGTATATAAAGCCTTTTAAGATTGAGCAGTTTTGTCCGTTTCATTTTTTTCGCATTCGTGAAGTGCATTTACAAAGTCACAAAGCAAAGAAAAACACTGCATTTGTCATTTATAAAAAGACATTTTGGTTGCAACAGAAATAAACTAAAACGAAAACCGGCACATATATGTGGGACGCAAAGTGAGATGATTTAACCTGACTGGACATAAAAAGTTTATTTTTTTATACATTTTATACAGATCTTTATAAAAAAACAAAACAATAAAAATAAAACAAAAACAAAAACAAAGCAGGTTGTGGAAAAGCTAGGTTACGCCGCCGTTTCTCGAATCGTTGTGTCCAGTCTCTTTGGGAGTAAATCGCGTCTCATGTCGAGGTTGATGACTGGTTTTCGAAAGTGCTGTCCGTCATGGTACGTCATCTTTGAATAGATGGGGTTTGAATAGTTCATGGCCTGGAAAAATACAATGATGTTTTTGTTCGGTTTATTTTCTTAATAATGATAAAACACATCGTATTAAAGAGTTCTGGAATCTACCTGTCCTGGAATGAGTTCCTTTGGAACGTTCTGGATGGGTAAAGTGTGTGCAGTCATTGGGCGTGCGGGGGGTAAATTGTGCGGGTCGCTTGACTTCACACACCAGCCCTGAAAAACAAACCAAAACCATTTAAAACACTGAATATTTAAACAAACTTGCAGATTAAAACCATAAAATAGACTAAATAATTTGGGGAATTCTGGTTGGAACCCAAATTACATATAAAGCCAGAGTTTAAAACTAAATTGCTGCAATTCTTTTCTACTTTTGTGAACTCAATTGATTTGAGGGAAAGAAATTGGTCCCATACGACTAAATGTCCTTGTGGGACATTGGATAAATAAAAGAGAACAAAGAAAATATTCTGTTTTACTAAATCAAGCAAAACACAGAGACTTTACACACATAGAAACCTTGTCACACCATATGGAACACTTCAGGACATTTTTGGATACTGAATATGATCAATCTCATGATTTGTTATGCTAAATTTGTTATTTTTATTTGTTTGAATGTGGGCTATTTTCGTTAACTTTTCACCATTTTTGTTACTTAAATATTAACTGAAAATAAGATATATAAAAGTAAACTTTTATTTCAGCTATATTTTCGCTTAAAGTTGACGTAGGCTAGTAAAATAAACTAAAAACTTTCTAGACACATTAAAACAAAAACTAAAACTAATATAAATGAAAAAAAAAAAACTTTATAAATTACCAGCAGAACGAATTTATGAAAATCATTTTGAATTTAACACAAATTAATGTGGGAATTGTTTTATGAATAATTTACACCGATGTTCATGAGAAATCACTGTTATTTCGCAGATTTTGAAACATGGTCATTCACAATTAGATTGGCAAAAAAAGTTTTAAGACCATCAAATTACGTAATTTACGTCAAAACCACTTAGAGTACGTCAGTTAAGTCCATAAAGTGATGTTAAGTACTTACAGTTCCTACTCATTTAGTACCTTATGAGGGTCAAGGGTGAAGCTGGGGTGAAGATAGCTTCCCACATCTACGTGATTGTCGTGGTCAACTTCGTACATGTTATAGGACGGATTCCCGATCTCCACGTTCAAGCCACCATTCGCCATGGGCTGCCGCTGAACCTGCTTACCTCTGTGAAGGGATAAATGTGTATTATCTTTGTATAGTTTTCACAGGAGCATTTAGCACACCAGTTAAACGCTGAAGCACAGCTGGCTTACGAGATTTTCTACAGCATTATCAATAAATCAGATGTGTAATGTTCTGATTAGACATCTAATTACAGATTTGTTTATGTGTTTACCTTCGACATCTTTTGCAAATAAGGAGTCCCACTGCAACAGCGGCGATAATGCATACAAGAAGAACTAGAGGCACTATTATGGCAATACTTCCTGAAAAAAAGATAAGAACAGAAAAAAAAAAAAAATAAATAAGTTACATGCACTTTACAGTGATTCAGTTACACTTTATTTACATAAAATGGAAGTGATATGAATGCCAATTCACCTACTTTGTATACATTATATATTTAGTGATACATAATGATAAGAGCCAGGGGGTGAAAACTTTTGAACAGAATGAAGATATGTACATTAGTACTGCCCTTCAGGAGCTCCAGGTGACACTTATATTTTTCCAGAAGTCAAAATAAGTACAACTTACCATGATTTTCAAATTTCGAAAGTTTTCACACCCTTGATGCTAACGGCTAACCTCTCTTAGCTAACAAGGCTAAAATGTCAACTCTTCTTTTCAAAAATGAAATGAATAAACTTTCTGAAACTGTTTGACTGACGATTAGGGGAAAGTTCATCACTACAAACTCAGACAGAAGGAAAGAATAGAGTTTTCTCTCTTGACTGACTAATGTCAAATTAAGGAATTGCACCACTTTAAACACTTTGTTTTGGCCAAATTCTAATTTGCTTAAATAAGGCAATCCCAGAATGCATTGCAATGATCATACAAAATGGTGGACAATATGGGAAGTGCTGAGTATAAAATAATTCAATAATGAGAACGATCTAATTACAAACAACATTTCACCCAATATGTATGTTATTACATTTTTTTTTTTGGTATATTTGTGCCAAGTTTCACAAGTATGTGTGTTTGTTACACTCACTCCCGCTAAAGTTTTCTGAGCGGTTGGTCTTGGTTGCTGGTCTTTCGCACTGTGTTCCTGACCAGTTTGCAGAGCACCTGTGAACAGAGAAGCAAAAACAAATATCACGGCTGGTAAAATTTACAATGCACTGACTTCTTCAAATCAGCATTTGATTAGATTTATACAAAATAACAGTTTTAATTTACCCCTTATACCTCAAGAAAGGTTTTTCTCTCTGGGTTTCCTTTATTCATTATTTTGGTATCATTTGTTATAATAATTTTGGTTTTAATGATACACACAGTGTACATCACAGGAGGAAGTGTAAAATCCAGCCCAAGGGATGCATTGTTTTTACTTGAGACACATGCAAAGTGTGTGTTTGTGTGAAAAGGGACTTCCTGGATCCAAACTGCATGCGTCCACAGCAGAACTGCAGGTATGTGAGAGATTATGCGCTTATGAGAGATGGTGACGTGAATGAAACTGTTCGAAAACAATATTTAATCAAACTTCCTGTGGACAGGGATTCTGTTTTCTGCAGGATAATGCACATGGATGCACTGCTGTCTGAAGGAGGTGACAGAACATCTAGAAGAAACAGATCGTGGTGGGAACATCCTTCTAGATACAATTCTTCTGCTGGATAAAACTAAATGCTTGGAAATTTCTGAGTTTATTTAAATATCCTACAAATAAAAAAGATAAACCTATCTATCTATATACAGAAAATATAATAAATTTTGTAGTGATTATAAATAAATATCAAAAATATTTGTGTGATGTGTGTGCATACTGTATATGCTCATAGCATATTTTATTCATTTCAAATTTTATTTTGATATGATATTGATATATACAGTATATGCTGTTATGCAATATGATTTTATTTGTTAGACATAATAATGCCATAACTTTATAAACTAACCATTTTAAGGGGAGGATACAGAATTTTTTCTACATTGAAATATAGCAGGTTTTCATGCTGGGTCAATTTTATGTTATATATTAGTTTATAAAACACATTTAATAGGCTTCACAAATAAACAATAATAAACAATAAATAAATAAATTCCAGTGTTTTATTTATTTATTTTTTGCGAGGAAAAAAGCCATGACACACCAGTGTACCCTATTTGTGAAAAGTGTCCTGTTTAAACATAAGCAACGTTTTAAAAAAAGAAAGAAACAAAAAGCTGAAAAACATGTAAAATATGGAAAAACAAAAGAGCAGCAAAATGGAAAGAGAACAAATAAAGGAAATTATGAATTTTTAAACAAAAGTAGATGATAAATAATGGATACTAGAAGAACAATCAAAGACAGGTCGTCCTCAGCATATGCAGAACTATAACCACTAATACATATTCAAAAATACCAGTCATGATAAACATACAAATGAAGCAAACACTGAGAAACGCACACCTACAGCATGGTGCGGAGAAATGGCGGCGTGTGTCCAGAAAAGCGGAGTGCAATGCAAAATGTGAAACGTGCTCTTGGAAGCTGTGCGAGTTGGTTTGCGATGTTTGTGCGTGTTCATTCCACGAACAGGCCAGACGCATGCTGACCGTGGCGGATGGGATTGTGGGAATGTTCTGGAATGTTTTGGAAACTGAATGAACCAGGAAGACCTACTTGCAGCGAGGTTTGTTATAGGCGGTGAGGGAACAAATGCCCTGGTTCTGACAGTAGTGATCGCACGGGTTAGCTCTCTCGTCACACCTCGGGCTTTTAAACTCAGACGGGCAACTGAGGAGAACGCAACGAGACCAGAGGAGAGACGTGAGGACAACACAACAGAAACAAGACCCGAAATACACTCAAACTATATACTCAACATAATCAAAACACCTGGAGGCTGTAATGGTCTTCTGTATAAGGCTGGGTGATGTGAACATTAAAATTAATTATGAATACAGTTTAGCAGTTTCACAAACATTAGGGTGAATTTCATGAGACCTGTTAAAAACATGCCTGGGTAATAGTTCACATATGAAATTCTATGCTGCATAAAGCAAATAAATCCTGCTTTTAGGACTATTAAAATATTTTGCTTTGTGACATTATTTTCATGACAATTACTGCAATACAAAAATGTAAAATAAATAAATTAAATAATCTCATTATTATTACCGTAATGCAAAATAAATCTCATCAATAAATCTAATTCTCGTTACAATGAATGAATTATCTAATTTTTGGTATCATAATACAACAAAATAAAATCCTCTCATGTGCATGATCATAATGCAAAATGAATAAATTTCATTCACATTACAAACAAATTTTTTTTTTTCATATAATGCAAAAAAATAAATAAAAACTAAAAAAATAAATGATAATAAAATAATCTCATTGTCATGACAAATTCTAAATAAATAAATAAATGAATAAATTTCATTCCCATTATAAACAAAGAAAAATACAAACAAATAAATAAATTCTCATTATTATAATGCAAAAAAGTTAAATATTATAAAACTATCATTCTCATTACCGTAATTAATAAATAAATAAATAAATTTATTACCACAATGAAAAACAATTCTTAGTATTGTAATGCAAACACAAATAAAATAAAATGCATACATAATTAATTTGTATTACACTGCAAAATAAAATCTAAGTAAACAACATAAATTCTCATATTAAAAAAAATAAAAAAACATTTTCGTAACGTAAAATAAATGAAAATAATAAAAATAAAAATAATATAAAATAATAAAATATCATTCTCATCAATAAATTAACAAATAAATAAATCGCATAAATCAGTAAATAAAAACATAAAATAAATAGTCTGAATCCCATAATTGTAATGCATTTAATGTAAGTTAAAAGATTTTGCTTCACACTGATGGGAGTAACAAACAAACAAAAACTTAGTCAAATGTTAGATGCTCCGATTCATTGCAGTAATGAGAATTTGGGGAGAAAGTCACATTGCAAAAAATCCACAATATCAATTATCAGCTGTCATACTGCTTTATAAAACAAACCAGCTACTATGGGCCTGCTTACAACACAAAGCTAATCTTCCAATTTGAACTCAAAGCTCAAAGCACATCTTCTAGGAATATGATCAAAATGAATGTCTACTTTTCGAGTCATGCAATCCACAAACTTGCTGGACAATCAAGTTCTTTATTCGAATTTAAAGGGGTAATATGACGTTGTTAAAAAGAACAAAATTATAAACGAGGCATTTGTTGCATCCAGTGGGGACATAATTACTGATTATAATGACTTATACTATCGTTTTACGAGTCGCGTTGCATCGCGCCGCATAAACATTACCATGTCTGCATTTGTAATACATTTGTGAAACAACAAAAAACAAGCACTACTCTAAACTGCTCAAAACTCACGTTTGAATCGTCAGTAGCAGAAACGTACTTACAGGCTGTGAGTTAGAAGCGTCAGACTGTCCTTGCAAAGTTGGAATTGCTCCACTTTATAGAAACAGCCTTTGTGCAAGCCAGCATTGTAGGCTACTCTTTCAGGTTCAGGAAATAGTCCTCCGTAAAATGCCCAACACAGTGCACACACTCTAATATTTGGGTTGAACTGTTCTGGAACAGTGTTGTAAATACAACTTAACCACTGATTTCTAGTTGTGTCCTCTTTTGGAAGCCCAAACAAAGTACTTTCACTTTCACAATGAAACACAGCATCTCCAGGACATGGTGCCGGCGGCAGCAACAATACTACAGCGAGAATAAAAGTTAGGCCTTCTTTCTTTGCGTATACGTTTGGGCGGTGTTATGCAAATCTTCCCACACCGTGACGTGTTTAAATGAGCCGTTTTAGGGGGGCGTGGCAGAGTCTTAACTTTTATAAAGAATATCTCTTTGGTTTTGAGACTTTAGTCTTTGCAACTTCAGGGATCTTATCTATGCACAAACAGCTTGTAAAACTCCAAAGAGAAAGGGAAACTTGAAATCGCATCATATGACCCCTTTAACACAAAACTCTATCAGTTTCTCCAGCCGCCTTCATCTACTAAGACTCACTAAAGCAAGCTCTAATGAAACACTGCTGGATAAGATAATGAAATAGAGGACGGACAAACAAAAGAGTCTTTGATGGGGTGATTTGAAATCAAGCAGGTCTATATAAGCAGGACACACTCATTTTTCCAGGTAATCTCTGAATGTCTAGCCACCATCATTACCAACCCTTCACCTTCGGCAACCAAAGAAAAACACAAGATTGAATCATCTGAATGCAAATTGATTCGCCCCTGAGGGCACAATGGCTTTATCAGAGCATCAATGGCGACGAGAAATGGGAAAAAGAAGTGGAAACGAAGACCAGGTGTCATGGTTAAAGCCAACAAAGGATTTGTGTCCATCTTCAGGGAGATTTTCTTCAAGAACACGTAACGGAAGAGACTTTGAGAGACTTTTTTTGACATTTAGAGGGTGATTCATACTTTTATGAATACTTATTCTTCCTGGAAGGGCTGATGTTTGGCATCCCATTCATTTTCACTGGTTTGATCCATTCAGGCTGATTTACTTCAGGGAAAATAATGATTTGCACTCTTATTTTGTCCTCTGAATGTTTTTGAGGGAGTACCATCTCCTGTTCCTCCAGATAAAATGCCTTTGGCAAACAAGAAAAATGGAGGCAGGTAAAAAATATATATATTAGTCTGGTAGGGTTTATTGGATGTTGAAAAGGAAAGTAAAGACTCCATCAGTGAGGGATTCACAGCAGCCAGACGAAACTCAAATAATTTCTGAGAGATGGAGTACGTCCACTGCCGCATTCAGCAGCTGTACAATGGCTCAACAGCTTTGTGGCTTTCTTATACCATCCATCTATTAGTTTCTTTCTTTTTTTTTTACATTCAAAGGATAAAAAATTCAGTCATTTTACATAAAAAGGATTTGAATGAGCTGCCGCTATTAGCAGAAAAATGGTTTCACTCTCTGTCCATTTCATTGTGGTCGGTTTCTCTCACTTTCTTAAAAGTGATTATTATATTCACAATTCCATTTGGTGAAACTAAAAACTATGTACTTAGCATTCCTCTTAGAATGTCAAGGTTCATGCAGAATAAATGTTGTAATTTACTTCTTTGTGACCATTTTCCAACCTTTCCTTAAGCTTTAGAAAGAAACAGGGTGTTTTGCTACCGTACCTTTAAGATTATAAGTAAATGAGCTCTGTTGTGATTGACCAGCCATTTATGAGCTCATCTTGGTGTGTTTTGTTCACAAACTCCATTTTTAGGACAGTTGTATGGCACGTCTGCATTCTTTATTGAAGCTACAAAGCTTCACTTCCTGCTCATTGTAATTTCCTGGAAAATAGTAACTTAACTTTTTCATGTCTTTTTTCATGTGCTCTGCAGACGAAGGGAAGTCATAAAGGTTTGCACTGAGATTTGGATGAAATAAGATTGTAATTTTGGGGTGTACTGTCCCTTTAAGGGATTTTTCAATATAAATAAACTGGAAAGTAACCCATTTTTTTCTTCACTTTTATAGTCTTTTTCTCTCTCGAAATTTGGTGACACAAGAAATAAAATACTCAGCATTCCACTTGTAATGTCAAGATTTAGTTCTTTTAGACCACTTTCTAACCTTTTACTGAGTATTTAAATGAAACAAGCTGTTTTGCTACTGTCCCTTTAAGACTATATGTAAATGAGCTCTGTTGTTATTGGCTAAACATTTATGAGCTTGCCTTGATGTGTTCTTGAGAAAAGTAGAAAAGTCTGATTCATGAGTGAATCATTCATTTAGATCTTATCAATCAGAGAGGATAGTTTTGTCAATGAATCAGTTCACAAACCTATCTGAATGATTCATTCACAAATCTGAGTGACTCACATTACTCACAAAAAACTATTGTATGGTTTCAAACATCTTTGAATACTACAAAAAAAAAAAGTTTTGTGGACCATTTTTACGACAGTTGTATGGCGCATATTCTTAATTAAAGCTACAAAGCTTCACTTCCTTTTCATTGTAAATCCCTGGAATATAGTCATTTAATTTAATTTCTCATTAAGACTTTATTTCTTGTGTGTTCTGCAGAAGAAGGGAAGCCCTTAAGTTGTGCAATAAGATTTGGATGGAACGATAATTAAAGTTTTGGGGGTGTACTGTCCCTTTAAGGCATTTCTTTTTTCACTTTTAGTCTTTTTTCTCTCTTGACATTTTCGAATATTGAAAATAAGTTGTATGAACCACTTTTGAAAGTTTTTTTTAGGGCGTCTGCATCCTTAATTGAAGCTGCAAAGCTTCACTTTTTGTTCTTTGTAATTTCCTGGAAAATAATAACTTTTCTCCTTTGGATTATTATTTTTTTTTTCACGTGTTCTACAGAAGGAAGGATGCCATAAAGGTTTGCAATGAGATTTGGATGAAATGCGAATTAAATTTTATGGGTATACTGTCCCTTCAAGGGATTTTTCAGTATGAATGATTTATTTTCTTCACTTTTACAAGTTCTCTCTCTCTCCAGGAATTTGGGGACACAAGAAATAACATACTTTTTGCAAGAAACTAGGTACCATAATGTTGTAATATAGTTATTTTAGACCATTTTCCAGTGTTTTACAAAGTTTTTAAATGAAACAGGCTGTTTTGCTACTGTACTTTTAAGACTGTATGTAAATGAGCTCTGCTGTGATTGGCTAGCCATTCATGAACTCACCCTGGTGTGTTGTTGAGAAAAGTAGAAAAGTCTGATTAGATCTGGTCAATCAGAGAGGCCAGTTTTGTCAATGAATCAGTTTATTCTTTTCACAAACCCATCTGATCGATTCATTCACAAATCTGAGTGACTCACAGAGATTACTGGCTTAAATTACTCACACAAAACTACTGTATGGCTTCAGACATCTTAGAATATTGCAATTAAGTTATATGATCTTTATTTTTTTTTTACGACAGTTGTATGACGCGCATGTATTTTTAATTGAAGGGACAAAGCTTCACTTCCTGTTCATTGTAATTTCCTGGAAAATAGTAATTTAATATCTCCTTAAGAATTAATTTTTTCGTGTGTTCTACAGAAGAAAGGAAGTCAAAAATGCTTGCAATGAGATTTGGATGAAATGAGATTTTAATTTTTTGGGTGTACTGTCCCTTTAAGGCATTTTTCGATATTAATTAACTAGAAAGTAATTTTTATTTCTTTTTTTCACTTCCATAGTCTCTTTCTCTCTAGAAATTTGGTGACACAAGAAATAACATACTTAGCATTCCATTAATAATGTTAAGGTTTCTTGTACCGAAACTTGTAATTTAGTTCTTTATACTATTTTCCAAACTTTTTTAAAAGAAATAGGCTGTTTTGCTACTGTACCTTTAAAAGTACATGTAAATGAGCTCTGTTACGATTGGCTAACTGTTTATGAACTCGTCTTGGTGCGTTTGTGAGAAAAGTAGCAAAGACTGATTTCATGAACAGATAATTCTTTTAGATCAATGAATCAGTTGATTCAGTTCGCAAACCCATCTGAATGATTCATTTATAAACCTGGATGACTCACTGATCTTTACAGAGCGTTTAATGACTTCTCACACAAAATTATTGTATGGCTTTAGATCTCTTAGAAAATAGTGAATAAGTTCTATGAACCGTTTTTACAATACTTTAGCCTCTTTCACACAGCCATTCCGGAAAATACACGGAAAATGTGTCCCGTGATTTGTCCCGGGATGGTCTGATTTTGGTTCATTCACACTGCCAGTGATTTTCCGGAATCTGTGCGTGCGTTCACACACAACCCGTAAAGATCCCGTAAAGACACGTGACCTTTCATGTGACGTGTATAATGCGCCGCGCACCATTTCACTAAACTGGCGAATGATTTCAGCTTCAGCGCAGATAGTGAGGAGCTCCCTGATCGCTGCTTCATTCCAGTTTACACATTTTTCGTCATGTGAACGTTGATCTGCCTTCAAAACACCTGGTAAAACAGTCGAACGATAAAGTGCGTCATCACTACGACACACCCTTTACGGCATTGATCCGGCTTTTGTTCACACAGCGCTCGTTCCGGGACTGAACCCGGCAATGTTACTAGGTCCCCAACCCGGGATTAATCCCGGAATTAATCCCGGGACGTGTTTGCATTCACACAGAAGGCACTCCGGCAAATTTCTGGCAATTTTCCGGGACCAACGTGCAGTGTGAAAGGGGCTTTTCATTGCACAACTGCATCCTTTATTGAAGCTATAAAGCTTCACTTCCTGTTCATTTTAATTTCCCGCAAAATAGTGACTTAATTTCTTCTATAGACTTCTTATTTTGTGTGTTCTGAAGAAGTAAGTAAGTTATACATGTTTATAAATGAGATTTGGATGAAATTATATAAAAAATTTTGGGTGCACTGTTCCTTTAAGGCCTTTTTTGGCATTAATCAGCTGGAAAATAAAAACGCTTTTTATTTTCTTCACTTTTCTCTCTAGACGGTCCCTTTAAGAGCATAAATGAATTAGAAAGCAGAATCACTTCTGTTTCATCAGTTTTATTCTCAGTCTTTTTGTGTTTTTTTTCCCGTGATTTTTTTTCCGCTGCAGTCTCTCAATGGTTTCTCTGCCTCTCTCTAACATACAAATATAGAGGTCGATATAAGTGGCAGATTATGGACCCCTGCTATGATAATTCACTCTTCTGCTATAATACTCCCTCTCTTCTGTTTACCTTTACAAAACATTCATCCTCCCAAGTCAGACGAGCAGAAAAAAATCCTATTAAAGTGGTTGCCGGAGGGAGCAATTTAAAACGAATGAATCTAAATAACGGCAGGCAATTTGTTGCCGTAGAAAGCTATTAAGAAATTACTCACTGACAGAACGGCAGGCCCGTCTCAGAGTCGAGGTGGCAGGTTCCGCCGTTATAACAGTATCCATCACACAACTGACAGCTGGCTGCGATTCTGCCGTTCGTACAGCTGCAAACAAATTTGAACAACAAAAGCGATGAATTTCGATGTAAATTTTGTCGTTTCATCTTGATACTGAGTCATTAAATCATCAAGGAATATGAATTGTTCAGAAAATTGAGTATATACTCTCAAAAAACATTAAAAAATATACTGTTAAATATACTAAACACACACATATATAGAAAGAATATAAATGGCATTCATTATATTATAGTTGTATATGATCAAATATATTGTTTATATACAAACTAATATATAAAATACTAGAATATTTGTACAATTTTACTTATACTTGTATGATTATTGATAATTATTAATAAAAATATTATTAAAATTATTTGGAAAATACTTGGAAAAAAGCCTGCACACTATAAAATCAAAAGTCACAAGCGAGATGAAAGCAATGTAAGAAAGTTACTGAAAAAAACAAGGCAAACGTTTCGGTCACATGTTGACCATTTTCAATGCCAAGCTAACAATGTTGGAACTGGGAGCCATCTTGATTTTAAAAATCACATTAATTAAAATTATTAGTAAAATAATTATAATATAAATATAAATAAATATAATATATTGTATTATTACATAATATAATATTTTTTATTATAATTAGAATTTCAATAATATTTTATATGTATATAATATGAAATGTTACAAATAATATTTGTACACTAAAATATTTTCTGTCTATTTAAATAAATAAATAAATGCACTGTGGATCCAAAATGGGGGGGGGGATAAAATATGTGTAGGATATTTGTGCTCTTATATTATACAATAATATAACATTTTAGATTTTTTACACTTATTTCATATTTGTGCTATTATATTATACAATAATATAAAATATTATATTTTTTACACTTATTTCATATTTGTACTATTACATTATACAATAATATAAAATTAAAATAAAATTATTATTATTACCAAAATAAAGGTTTTTGTTTACATATGTGTGTGTGTACCATGTATATTTATTATGTATATATAAAGACACACACATACAGTATATATTTTGAAAATATTTACATGTACTGTATATATTTATATTCATATCATTTATATTATATATAAATATATTTAATACATAAACATAACATATTTTTCTGAAATATATAAATGCATGTGTGTGCATTTATATATACATTATTAATATACACAGTACACACACATACATTATGTAAACAAAAACTTTGATTTTGGATGCAATTAATCACGATTAATCGTTTGACAGCACTAATTTTCACACTTATTTTATATTTTCATTTAGATATATCGCATAATATTATATAATGAATTAGTGCTAAACTGCTAATGTCACTTTACTGAATACACACTTGCAGGTGACGTCTCCAGTCTCTTCATCTACGATACACGGGGCCCCTTGGCAGCGAAGACACTGGTCCGTCTCGCATTTCGGCCCCTCATAGCGGGTGGGACACACACACTCCACGTGTCCCGAACCGGACAGTGTGCAGCCTTTGGAGTTCACACAATAATGGTGACAAATATCTGCCATCAGACAGAAAGAAAGACAATTATTATGACAGATCTGAAGCAATGTATACTAACTTCCTGTCATAACGTACCTCTTCTTCACAGCAACTAAATTGTTTTGACTTCAAGTACTTTAAGTGTCGAAACAGTGTTTCTCGCAAAGTTTGACTAAGATAAGAGTGTGATACTCTGCATAAGCAGCAGACTGAACAGGCCTATGATGCTTAAATAGTGCACTAGATATCAGAACTGAGCTAATGAATGCAAAAAAAAGTTGGTTCATGAAACAGACTGGTACTCACGGTGTAGACAGCGTTCTCCGGTGTATTCTGCCAGACAGTGGCACACGGGTTGGTTCCCCAGAGTCATGTCACACGTGCCTCCGTTCAGACAGTAACCATCACAAACACGCTTCTCACACAGAGGACCAGTGAAACCCAGAGAGCAGCGACACGTGGGCTTTCCTGTAAAAAATACACATTCTTTTAGTGACTCTAAGCATAGCTGGATCATTTTTATGCAATACCGTTTTTTTATTTTATTTTATTATTTTGTTTATTTATTTTTTTCAATTTAACTTGACGTGAATATATTTGCCCTGCTCATGATAAACTGAGAAGGTCATAACTGAGAAATTAAATGAAACTGAAAAATATGTAGGACCCAAAAATATGACAAATATTGTGTTGTTACTGTTAAGTAGAACTATTAATTTTTTTTTTAGCTAATTAAAATAAAGCTGAAAGAAAATACTAGGTGGAAATCTTCAATAAAAACAGAAAAAAATATAAATAAAATAAAATACTAAAATAACTAAAATATAAAACAAAGTGCATAATGAAAAATAAATTGATGCTAAATAGAAATATATATTAAAAAATATCCAAGACACAATAAAAATATCAAAAGCACATAAAAATTACTAAACTTAAAATACAATTTAAAATAAATTAAAACTAAATAAAAATATTTAAAAGTTATAAAAACAACAAAAGCAACAATTACTAAAACAAACTAAAATAAAAATGAAACTGAAAATCTAAAAACATAAAATAAAAATAAATGCAAAATTAAAAATAGTAATAAAAATAAAACGTGCATAATGAAAAATAAATTAAAACTAAACATAATTTTTAAAAAAAAACTATAAAATAACAAAAGCACATAAAATTACAAAAAAATTATCTTAAATTAAAATAAAAATAAATTAAAGCTAAATAGAAATATTAAAAACGTTATAAAAACAACAAAAGCAACACAATTACTTACTGGAAATATAAAATAAATAAAATAAAAAATAAATGCAAAACAAAAAATAAAAACAAATTCTTATAATAGTATGTAAATAATACTGCAATAACAATTTATTTAAAAGAAAAAGAAAAATCTTACTGACCCCAAACTTTTAAACGATAATGTATATGTGATATAATTAACTTTTTAGTGGTGGTTTCAGTGAGGAACATTCTTGAGACAAAATAGTAGAAACAGGACAGAAAATGATATATAAAGCTAACCAGAAATATTTACATAAAGCAATAATTCCAATAAAAAACCCTAACCCTAACTCATAACAACTGCTAAAACATAAAAATATAAAAATAAATACTAATTCAAAATAACACTGCCTGTGAGGGAATAAAATGCACAGGCACTTACTGACATGACATAAAAAAAAGAAATAATAACATCCTTGATAGTACAGTACTTAATTTGCAGGCTAATACTGCAAATCACAGTGATCTATGCTAGTCTTTGCTTTCTTAGCCAACAGAATGTGATTATTTGAGTTACTGTGACAGTCACGGCGTTCTAGCGGGGATTTGCGTGACAGTACATCTGTTGGGCATTGATTTCGCACGTTCAACACACACTCAAAGCCAAGGGATCTTCATCCTACTGTTGGTGGTCCATTTGCCAGCTGGTTCGAATGACAGTTTTAACGCAAAGAAGCCAACAGAAACAATTCCTGACTCTTTCTCAGACGTTAACTCACTCCAAATGATTTCCATCCAGACTTTGGTTCCTGCCAAAATATCCTTCGGAATAAAAAGGCTAAACAGGGAGTGATTTGTACAACACCTTCCTGAAGCTTTCGCACTGGTATATTTTTCGTTGAGGTTACGATAACAAATGGGCAAAGGAACGTCTGGTGTCTTCTCATGTGCTTGAACAGCCAATAACAAACAGACAGTGAGTGAACATGACTCTGCACTTTTGGGAAACAGGCTGTCGGCAGTTGGCGTACATGCGTCAGGGGAATTTCAATAACGTTCATTAGCTGGAACAATTACCAACTATTTAATTACCTGTCCAAAACCCTGACGTCCATGTGTATGCAGTCTTTCAGTCAGGTATATTAAAGGGATAGGGAGAATTCTGTCATTAATTACTCACCCTCATGTCATTCCAAACCTGTAAGACCTTCGTTCATCTTCGGAACACAAATTAAGATATTTTTGATGAAATCCGAGAGCTTTCTGACCCTGCATAGACAGTAACACAACTGACACGTTCAAGGCCCAGAAAGGTAGTAAGGACATTATTAAAATAGTCCATGTGACATCAGTGGTTCAACCGTAATTTTATGAAGCTACGAGAATACTTTTTGTATGCAAAGAAAACAAAAATAATGACTTTATTCAACAATTTCTTCTCTTCAGTGTCAGTCTTCGATGCATATTCAACATGATGGTGAGTAATTAATGACAGAATTTTCTAACTATACCTTTAAGGAATGGAAATCCTGTCATTATTTACCCACAGTCATCATATTCCAGACCAATTTCTTTTTTCCGTAAAACAAAAAAGGAGACATTTAGCTGCATGTTCATGCTGCTCTTTTTTCTGTATGAAAATGATATATTTTGATATATGTTTATATTTTTTTATTTATAATAATTTAAAATAACAGTATTTTAGATATATTAAGAACGTTCTTTAGTCTAGTAGAAACAGGACAGAAAATTATTTTGGATAATGAGATATATTTATTTATTTTCCGTATGAAAATTATATATTTTTATTTACATATCGCTATATATTTCTTTTATTTATAATAATTTAAAATAACAGTATTTTAGATATATTAAGATTCTTATTTTAAATCTAATAGAAACAGGACAAAAAATGATTTTGGATAATGAGACATTTATTTATTTTATTACATATAATATTATTTTATTTATAATTTCAATTACTGTTATTTAATAAAATGATCATATTTATTTACAGTAAGAACTACACAAATTTAATTATAAAATATATTTAATATTTTTTCCCATAATAAAATACTTTTAAATGAAAGTAAATTACCATTTTAAGCTCTAAAATATCAGTTGTTGACATTACTCATACACTATAATATGGCTTCAGAAGACCTGTAATATAGCGCACAAGTCAAATGAGCCACTTCAATTAATTTTTGGAGCCAACAACTCTTGATCACTATTTACTTTCATTACATGGAAAAGAGCAGCATGAGCATTCCGCTAAAGTTCTCTTTTTGTGTTTCACAGAGAAAAGAATGTCATACGTTTTTGGAATGCCATCAGAGTAAATGCTGACAGAACTATAATTGTTGTTGTTTATTTCTTAAGAAAAAGCTATTACTGAGTCTAATGTCTATAAGAACAATGCCCACCTTCAGCAAATCTGGGTTAATTTGGTGCTTGTAATATGAAACCTCACAATATGCTTGCTTGTTTATCATTTCATACTATTCAGAGAACTCAAGATGACCTGAAACAACCCAAGGCAGCACAGGTGCTGTATATTTCTACTGCATTTCTTCACTGAATAGACAGAAAGCAAAAAGACTGAGAAATCCCTCCTGAATCAGATGTCTGCCTGTGGTCTACTTTGAATTCTGAGAGCAGACGAGGGGCGCCAAGAAAACCATGTTTGTACCTGATCGTTTTGTGAACGTTTCTGCACAATACAACATTCTGATCATAAAATATGAATTGTTACATTTTAAAACAAAACGAGAGATAAAATAAAACCTGAAACAATTCAATATTTATGTGCAAACTACTTTTTATTTTTTTACATAAATTAGTAGTCTTTTGTGTGTGTGTGTCAATTACGCAACAAATAAGAATTTTGCTAAGAAAGTTTTTTTCTAAATAGTTAGTGTACTTGTTTACCATAAAATGAAGGACATACATAAGATGAAACATGAGTAGAAAGGAGGCATAAAATTATTCACAATACAAATGTCCAGTTGCAGATGGGAAATAGTGCTCACCTAGTGGAGATCCTGTGCAAGTGCCTCCGTTGAGGCAGTAGTCCTTACAATGGCTGATGTCACATCGTTCCCCGGAGTAATTCGGCCAGCAGAAGCAGCGCGATTCCCCTCGTTCATTGGTGATACAGCGACCTCCGTTCTCACAGGCCGGATGACAAAGATCTCCTAAAACATAAATCCTTTATTAAGGCTAATTATAATTAGTAAGGACATTATTACATGTATTTAGTTGCTTATAAAATCAGTATATAGGGAATATATATAATTTTTATATAAATTATATAAATAATATTGCATATAAATATAATATTATTATAATAAATAATGTATATTAATTTAAAAAAGATGTAAAACATCATATTTGAATTTTTTTAGTTCTGATTTCTGATGTGTTTTGATATTTGTCATATCGCAACTGATATACTATTAGGTCATCAAAATTTATGAAAAATAAAAATGCAGAAAGTTATTGCGATATATTAAAATATATAGAATTATCTTTTTTTAAAATATATTTATTATCTCTGGAGACAGTGGCTACTGTGAATAGAGCAGTTGGAGTCCAGGGAAGACTGGAGGACAACCAGGAGAGACTGGTGGCAGCAGGATAGACTGCACCGGGAGAGGCGGGCTAGTAACCCTATCCTCTAGTTTTCCAAGAGGAAGACACCCAAAGCTTACTACGAAGAAGAAACAAAGAAAACAACCCGAAGGCCCTCCGAGAGGCGGGATGAAAGAAGGGCCAACAAGGACGGACTACACGGTAACGGACGCAAGGATATCGGCAAAAGAGAAGATCACAAGGAAGTGTGGGTGTGGCTGGGAAAAAACAACAACTTTGAGGGGACTTCACATCCACATGGGAAAGAAGAAGTGTGGTGGTGGTAGCCTGATGCAACCTTGCACTGCCCCGGTATGGGCAGGTCAGACAAATGGGATCCAAGGCCGGGTTGACAACCACAGTGCCAATGGGCCCAATGTTGCAGAGGCAGAGCAGGAGGAAAGGAAGGAGGAAAGGAAGGAGGAGGAAGAAAGGGATGCTGATGAACCCCAAGAGGTGAACTCAGTAGCACCCCTAAGAACGGAGTCGAACCAAAGGGCCAGGAACCTGAAGAACCCACTCCGAAGGAACAAGATCAAGTGGCCAAAGGCCAACGAGGCTGAGGAGTGGAGAAAGCTGGACGAACATCTGAGCGGGCTGCTGCAAAAAGCTCTGCGCGGGTCAGTGGTAGCCAAGCTAAACATGTTTGGGGAAATCCTGTATGAAGAATGCAGCAACAGGTATGGCGAGGTGACCATCAGAGAAGCCTTAATAAGATCAAAAGGCAGGAGGGAGAAAGAGATCGATGACCTGGTGGAAAGCAGAAGGCAGCTCCGCAAGCGTTGGAGGAAGGCAGAGGAGTCTGAGAAGGAGGGCCTGAAAGCTCTCTGGGATGAGATCAGAAGACGCCTTACTAACCTCCGGAGGGCAGAACGCATCAGAAGACGGAGAAAAAGGAAGGAGAAGGAAAGATCAAGTTTCTTCAGGAATCCATTCCTGTATGCATGCGGGCTCCTTGAGGAGAAGACAAGTGGAATCTTGGATGTCTCCAAAGAAGAACTGCAGGAGCACATCCACACTCAGTACAGTGACCCAGCAAGGAATAAACCCCTAGACTCATCAGGGTATGTGCCTAGACCCTCAGAACCATCAGCCCTGTTTGACGCATCACCACCAAAGTTCAGCGAGGTCAGGCAGGTGATCCAGCGGGCAAGATCTGCTTCAGCACCAGGCCCGAACGGAATACCGTACAAGCTGTATAAGAGCTGCCCAGGAGTGCTGAAGCTGCTATGGACCCTGATGAGAATCACCTGGACTAAGCAGACCATACCATCTGAGTGGCAGAGGGCAGTGGCAGTTTCTATTCTCAAACAACAGAACGCCAAGACCATTGAGCAGTTCAGGAGCATAGCTCTACTGAATGTGGAGGGGAAAATCTTCTTCTCCGTGATGGCAAGAAGAATGACCACCTACCTCACGGAGAACAACTACATCAATACCAGCTGTCAGAAAGCCGGGATTCCAGGTTTCCCTGGCTGTGTAGAGCATGCTTCCATGATTTGGGAACAGATCCAGACCACTAAGAGGGAGAAGAAAGATCTGCACGTCATATGGCTAGACCTAGCCAATGCCTATGGGTCAGTGCCACATCTGCTCATAGCCTACGCGTTGGAATTCTTCTACATCCCAGACAACATCAGGACCATGATCATGAATTACTACCAGGACATGCACATGTGCTTTGCACTGAAGAAAGTCACCACTGGCTGGCAACAACTGGAAGTAGGGATCGCAATGGGATGCTCCATTTCCCCCATCCTCTTCGTGGCAGCGTTTGAGGTCATCCTGATCGGGGCAAGGCAGGTGGTGGGTGGGGTCCGGCTGCCTGCAGGTCAGAGGCTCCCGCCCCTAAGGAGCTATATGGACGACATCACATGCCTGCTACGAACTGCCCCATGCAAATCCAGGCTGCTTAAGAGGCTGGATGAGCTGATTACCTGGGCCAGGATGAAGTTTAAGCCACAGAAGTCAAGGAGCCTCTCATTGCGAAAGGGGGAGAGGAATGATAGAGTCACCTTCACCATCAGCGGAGAAGACATCCCCCGCATCGTGGATCAGCCCATCCGAAGCCTGGGAAGTCTTTATACATCTGGTCTCTCTGACAAGGATATGGGGAAAATCATCCTTCGGCAGCTGTCAGAAGGCCTGTCCAAGATCGAAGCAAGCCATCTACCTGGAAAGTACAAGGTGTGGTGTTATCACTTCACCTTGTACCCAAGGGTGATGTGGCCTCTGAAGCTGTGCGAAGTCACCTCATCAGCAGTAAGTCAGATGGAGGCAAAAGCCAACTCCTTCAGCCGCAAATGGCTCGGCCTACCACGGTGCTTCTCAGCTGCTGGTCTGTATGGATGGAACTCACTCCAGCTACCCCTGAAATCCATCACCTTGGGCTATAGGCAGGAGAAGGCAAGGCTGGTGATGGAATTAAGGGACTCCTCCGACAGGGCAGTGGCTGATGCAGATGCCAGAGTCGAGACTGGAAGGAAATGGAGGGCTAAGGAGGAGGTGCAGAAGGTGATGGGAAGACTGCAACATCAACAAATCGTGGGCATGGTCCAGACAGGGCGGGCAGGCCTCGGATGGAGCGAGCCACCCATCCTATGGTCCAAGGCAAGCAGGAAGGAGAGGAAGGACCTTGTTGTTGCAGAGGTCACCAGGATTGAGCAGGAGGAGCTCAGGGTGAGGTCTGTGGCACAGGGGCAGCAGGGGCGGTGGACAACTTGGGAGGGTGTCGCGAGCCGAGCAATCAGCTGGGCAGAGTTCTGGAAACTGCCACAGGCTCAGCTCAGTTTCCTCATTAGGGCAACATACGACACCCTCCCGAGCCCTAAAAACCTTCACCAATGGCTTGGAACAGAGCAATCCTGTGACCTCTGCGGGACCATCAATGCCTCACTCCAGCATGTTCTGTCGGGCTGCAAAACAGCACTGACACAGGGTCGGCTCAGATGGCGGCATGGCCAAGTGCTCAGGAAGCTGGCAGAGGTGCTGGAGAAAAGTCGGCAGGAGGCAAACAACCAGAGTCTATTAGAGAGCCGATGCAGGATCCACTTCCTCAGGCAGGGGGAACCCGCAATGCATACCAGCAAGAGACCACCCGTCAAGCTATTAACACCAGGGGCAGCGTGGAAGATGGAAGTAGACCTGGGAAGGCAGCTCCAGTTCCCACAGGAGATATGCAGCACTACCTTAAGACCAGACATGGTGCTGTGGTCTGCAGCTGTGAAGTCAGTGATACTGATCGAGCTGACAGTGCCATGGGAGGAGGGACTGGAAGCTGCCTACGAGAGAAAGAAGGCGAAGTATGCAGACCTGGTTGCGGAGTGCAGAGAAAGTGGATGGAGTGTGAGGCTGTACCCGGTGGAGGTGGGAGCCAGAGGCTTTGTGGGCAGATCAGCATCATGCCTGCTCAAGGACCTGGGACTACGGGGAGCCACACTGAGCAGATCCACCAAAGAGCTCTCTGAGGAAGCGGAGAAAGCAAGCCACTGGCTCTGGCTGAAACAACGAGACAAGGCTTGGGGAGTAACACCTAATTAGATTTTGCTGCAGGGAGACGTCCCTGTTCACTGCCCCGCCACCAGGAGACGTTCTGGGTTAAGGGGCGAAACGTCAATGAGCGGTGGTCTCCAGCTGAAGACCCTGCAGCAAAACCACGTGGTATGCGGTCAGGTTTAAGCCTGCCTCAGGGAAGAGGACGCCCCTGCCATGCACAGTCCACCACAGGCACCGTAGGAGGTGCGACAGGCCTAAGGTCCAGCAGAAAGACCACCTCGCTGTAATGAATAATTATTTATTTAATCATTTGTGTGTGGGGGGGGCATACTTTTTATATTTATTTAGATTTTTCAACTATTTGATGCATGAAAATATCTGTGAGTTACATATTGATTTGAGATTTCTTTGATCAGTCTTAACATTTTTTTTTATCAAAAATGTATAGTTATGTTGTTATATACATTCTGCTTGTTTCTAACATGCAAGTTTATATCTTGTTTTGCCTAATTTGTTGTATATTGATACATTTTTTAATGTATGAATAAATAAATAAACAAACAGTCCATTAATTATTGAATGGTTCTAGGCTGCATCTGATTCCCATTTCTAGGGTGCTCTGAGGTGGTTCAAAGATACAGAAGGCTGGCCTTAGCAAGCACTGCTAATCAAATACACAATCTAGCTAGCAACACAATCGCTGTCTTTTTTAGCACATAGGCTTCAGGTGTATTGCGTGTGTGGGCAAAGGGCCCAGAATAGTAAACACTTCAGTCAAAATCACTCAAGTGAAACATTTGAGTTTGACACGCCGGGGCCCCTCAGGGTCGTGCTGGTGCTCTGTTAGTGATGTAAGAGCATCCTGCTGAGCGCATTTTGACAGATGTACCTGAGATGTTGGTGTCCATGCAGGTTCTGTTCAGCAGAATTTTCCCCTCAGGACACACACATCTGGCCCCGCTGGGGTTCAGGAGGCAAAGGAAAGCGCAATTCATCTTTGCACATGGGTTGGACACTGAGAGAGCGAGAAAGAGAAGAGCAAATTAATATAAAATGTAATTTTTTTCAAATGGTTCATTAGGATAGATCATGTAGAGATTGAAAAATCTGTTGAAACTGAAAATGTAAATAAAAGAAAATATTTAGTTAAATTGTTAAAATAAAATAATACAAATAAACCAGTTAAAAATTGTGCATTCCAGTAGCAAAATTTTAACAAAACTTTTAGCAAAACTGTAGCAAAATATTTAGTTAAATTGTTACCAAAAAAAACAAAAAAAAACAAACCTTAAACCAGTTCAAAACGTCAGTGAATCTTTAGTGTAGCAACATATTTAGTTAAATTGTTACAAAAAATAAATAAATAAACCAGTTCAAAAAGTCAGTGAATCTTTAGTCTAGCAAAATATTTATTTAAATTGTTACAACAAAATAACAACAAAAAACTTAATTAAACGAGTAAAAAAAAATCAACAAAAAAAAAATCAATGGATCTTCAGTGTAGCAAAACATTTTGCTAAATTATTACAAATTATGCTAAATTATGCTAAATTATATCAAATAAAACAAATAATTAAATGTAAACAAATGTAGCAAGATTTAAATTATAAAAGGAGTCATTTGAATATGGTCTTAAAGGTACAGTAGCACAACAGGCTGTTCTAAGAGTAAAAATGGTCTAAATTACAGGGCAAAAACATTACATGTGGAGATCAGAGAAACATTACGAGCAGAACATTGCGTCTTTCATACTGCCAGCATAATGTTCGCCAGAAAGATAAAACTATCCTAGCATATAACAAACTATCAATCTAAAAGCTTTTAGTAGGTGGTGTAATGTGTGCATGTGAGAGATATTATTTGTTTGTCTTTTTTTTATTTTAGCTTTTGCAGGTTGTTTTGAAGAGTATCTTCAATAAAGCTTTGCTGTGTGAAAGCACATCAGGGAGCGATGACACTTCCCATTACACCAGCACAAAGACAAACAACACAGGCTAAGATCCCTCCATCCCTCCTTCTTTATAACGGAGAGAGAGAGAGAGAGAGAGAGAGAGAGAGAGAGAGAGAGAGAGAGAGAGAGAGATCAGCGGAGGATAAGAGGAGAGAGTACAGTGAAAAATCGTAATGGAAGGAAGAGGAATGAAAACACACATAAAGAGAGTAAAGGATAAATGAGAGCAGGGTCAGACTGGTTGCAAAAGAGGGAAATAAACTAAAAAGACTCCAGAATATAAATCCACAGCTGCTGTCAGAATGGATAAAACTGATAAAAAGAAAGGAACGTTTATAACAAATTAACATTTTCTGTGAGCAAATAATGTAGAATGGAGCTGCACAGTTTTTTTTTTTTTTTCAAGAAAATATTTTTACATGTATATAAATAATTGTCTTTGGTAATAGACATACTATGATTAATATATAAATTAAATGTATAATATTATACATAACATTTCCTGTTTAAATATATATATATATATATATATATATATATATATATATATATATACATACACATACACACACACATACAATAATAAATATCAATAATAAAATATTTAAATGCAATATAGATTAACATTTTCTATTTAGCAGCACTTTTATTTTTATATTAAGATTTTAAATATATATTTATATAACAAAAGTAGCACAACTTATTTTAAATATTCACACCAATAAAATTAAATCTTTGGTAACAGATTCCTAGATATTACAGCAGATTTGTTTGATATATGATTATTATATTTGCAACAAACTATTTAGACTATTTAACTAAATAAACTATTTGCAACAAATTTCAACATCATATATATATATGTATATATTAGTGCTGTCAAACGATCAATCATGATCACATCCAAAATAAAAGTTTTTGTTTACATAATATATGTGTGTGTACTGTGTATATTTATTATGTACATATAAACACACACACATGCATGTACATATTTAAGACAAATATGTTATATTTCTTTATTAAATATATTTATATATAATATAAATTATATAAATATAAATATATACATGCAAATATATTTAAATATTTTCAAAATATATCCTGTATGTGTGTATTTATATATACATAATAAATAAGACCAGAGACATTTATTCAGAATATAAGTAGGGCCAGATATTCATTTCATTTCAAGACTTCAAAACATCAGAGACTCAATATTTTCAATTGCTCTTCCGCAAATCTAACAAAACACAACATTTCATTCATCTGATTAGAGCCTGTAATTGTATAATAAAAAAACATTTGACAGTAATATGTGATTGTAATAAGCACTAGCTGGCCGCAGACAAGAAGTCCAATCAGATTTCAACAATCTAAACATGAAATTAAACTCAGACGACTGCCAAGAAATCTCACACTGGAACGGTCCTCTGGAAGATGCACAACCATAATGGTTTTAAAGGAAAATTTGATAAAAAAAAATTAAACTTCTGTCATCATATAATAACTCTAATGTCCTTCCAAACATGCATTTTTTTACATTTCTGCTTATTATACCGTTTTGTTTTTATGATAAACAGAAACTTAGCTTGTGTTTTCCAAGGAAAAACAAGCTCATAAGGTTTTGGTACAACATGAGGGTGAGTAAATGTTGACAAAAGTCTAATTTGTGGGTGAACTACCCTTTAAATCATCCATTTCAATTGAGACACATTTTGGGACTTACCCTCCTGTTGTTTGTACCGATGGAAGACCAAGATGCTGGACGCTCTCTCCACACCCAGACTAAGCTTCTCGGCAGGTGACTTCCCATATTTATGAACCCTGAAGACGTTGTGCTTCATGCCGACCCCGTAGATGTAGTCCTCAAACAGGTCAATTCGGAAGGGTTGAGAAATTCCTGGAACAAAACCAAGTAAGTTTACTCTCATTTCACTGCTGGTTATACAGTCTCTGTATAGTCGTGTATGTGACAAATAAAACTTGAAACTTGAACTTGAACTTGAAGTTTCAGTCATTCATTCACACTGAATATATTGCATGTACGACTGTGAGAGGCATCCAGATTCAATAATGCAAAACAAAACAGCAATGTTATTTGAAAATGTCACAGAGTAGAAAAACACAATCCCTCTTAAGCTTAGGATAAAGAAAATTCAAGTTTCCGAGGCCTAGAACTGAGACAAAAATTAAAAAGCTCCAAAACCTAGCGAGTGGCCTATGTAGACAGCATTTTAAAGCATCATAAACACACTCCCTACATTCCAAAAAGCAGATGACAAAATTATATTGTGCTCTAAGATATCCCATTTTGCACTGCATTTGCATTTTTTACTTAGCAAAGAAAGCAATTTCAGAATGCATTGCGATAAATCTAATAGAAAAATTTCATCCAAGATGGCAGATGAGTAGAGAGAAATGACTATTATAAATGTATTTCTTTCAATTATTATAAGTTATAATAAAAAGTTAATGTAATATACAAAAACATAATTTTACTTTATATTTGTTTGTGCAGCATGTTTTTACGCTTACTAGAGCAACTTTATTAGCAACATGCTGACAACACTTTGGCCGTTTCTCAATATGCGTTCTTGTCTGTACTTGTGTTCTTGTGGACTTGTGAAACATCATCAGTCGTCGCCCAAGTACTGTTCCAATTCAAAGTTCACATCTAGCCAAGTACAGTTGAAATCCCCGGATGTGTCCTTGCTCCGCCCCTTTTATCAAGGATGCATTCAGAGGTGACTTGTGCGAACTTGAGGCAGCCAGGTATCCCAGAATGCATTTCGCACCAATCAGCGAGCGTTAATGTCAGAGGGGAAAACTGCAAAATTTCTAAATATTACTGTTATTGTGTCATGAAATGCCATTCTAAGAGTATTTCAGGGGATAATGTAGTTGTTTAAAACTCAAATCTGCGTTTTATTTATAAAGAAAGCGCCCATTTAAAAATTTGTTTCGCCGATTTCAGAGACGTGAGTTCCAGGCGATCAGCGGGTGCTCAGTGCTCATGTATCACGAAGAGAGGAGCATAACCTCGGCTAGTCCTTCTGACATCTGCCGCTGGCTCTGATGTCTCTGTAGTGATTAAA
The DNA here is from genome assembly GCA_023376895.1 of Aspiorhynchus laticeps. Lineage (NCBI taxonomy): Eukaryota > Metazoa > Chordata > Actinopteri > Cypriniformes > Cyprinidae > Aspiorhynchus > Aspiorhynchus laticeps. The sequence continues at coordinate 78,512,451 of CM041793.1, read as the reverse complement.
CATAAGATATAATTCGTTTTGGGTAAATCTAACAGGCAATCTTTGGTCTCGTGAATCTATTATTTATTCCAGGTCATATCGTTTTGGTTGAGCACAAAGTTATTTTTCATAAATTATTTATTTATTAATCGTAATACAGAGCTTACTTTGTTAACGTGACTGATTTGTTTGCTTTTGTCTTTATTTCCTATTACATAAGTCTCTTATACTTTACTTTTATAATGGCTATTATTGTTCATTAAACCTGACATTTAACAAAAAAGGCAGAGTTGTGCTTGTCATATTTCCTTTTATTATACATACAGTGAATCAGAGTATATGTGCACATATTACCTAAACCACATATTAATGTTTTATATTTTTAAAATGAAAACGAAAAGAGGGTTGTTTTATATTTTGAAGAAAATGAAAAGGCAGTGGTGTTTGATATCATATCATTTTATTGTAATGCGTGTACGCGTTGCATGATCCACATTTTTGTGGCTATCAATATTTTAAATGAAACAGAAAAGAGGCAACGCTGTTTGATATAATATTTTGTTTCACTGTAATGCATATACATTCCCTGAATTAAATTGTTGAGCCTATTAATATGTTTACATGAAAACAAAAAGAGGCAGTGGTGTTTGATATATTTCGTTGTATTGTAATACAGTGTAGATAACTTAGGCGAGCTGACTGACGTTATCAAGTACACTGCTGTTCCATTTGCAGAATTACCAGACTTGTGTCCTCCCGTCCTCAGGAGTTCACACTCCCGAGTCGAACTTGCGAAGTCCGAACAACCGAGGACGCAAGTCCGAACTTTGCGTACTTGGTATTGAGAAACGGCTTTTGTATCACTTTGTTAGCAACATGCTAACAGCAAAACAAACAATCAAAACAAAAGGAAACCAAACAAATGAAAACAAAACACCAAACCAAACAATAAATCAACCAAACAAATGCACAAAATTAAACAAAACATCAAACTGTAACAAAAACAGAAACAAACAAAAATGAAACTAAACAAAAACATTTCCTGAAACATTAATGTTAAAGTAGCTATTTAACTAATTAGATTAGATTAGATTAGATTAGATTAAAGATTAAATATTAGATTAAATATCTAAATATTAGAATAAAATAATTTTTTTTATTTTTTTTTGTAAATTGAAGCACCTAAAATAATCATAAAACAATTTTTTTTTATATACAAATGGAATGTAATGTCATGAAGGTTGAATTATTTTGATGTCTGCTTATATTAAAAACTAATATTATTTACCCTTTATGATTTTTTAGCTTAGCAACAGGAAAATTCTAGCTCTAGGCCTATCTAATTAAAAAATAGAAAAGAAAAAAATGACTATTTTCCAAAATATTTCCCTACCAAAACACATTTCTTAAGTTTAGAATATAACACCATTAGCTTAGAAATACTATGTTAACATCATACTCCAGTTGTGTGTTGATTGTCTCATGGATGAAGTTGTTGCAAAACCAGGCACTTCCTTCTAAGTTGGCTTAGAAAGTAGCTGTCTATGTCGGCAGCAGACAGTTAACTAGGTTTTGCAAGAGCTTTCAAATTCACCCTCAACTTTGATGCTTTCCCTAAAATAGCATTTTTCCAATCACAGTCTGTGAGGGAATCGAAATGGAAATCTGGTGAGTTTATATAAACTACACTCAGCTTAGCTTTTGCAGCTCTTCACATGTTGGAATCAAGGGCTGGCCTGAGCTAAAGATGTTTGTGATGTTTTTTTTGTTGTTGTTTTTTTACGCACGTTGCCGGATAAAAAAAAACTGGAGGCTGATTCTTAATATCATACAATTTCCAACAATTGCGAACTCACCATCTCGACTGCTAACAGCCACCAGCGAATCAGAGCCATCGAAACGCACGCTCCCGATCTGAGACAGCTCAGAATCCGACCAGTACAGTCGCTGGTTGTAATAATCAATCGCAAGTCCTGAAAAGATATAGACAATTATATTATAACATTTTATTACAATACAATTGTATTACATTATATAATTATAATAATTTATTATACATAATTTAATTATACATAATTATAAATTATTATATGAAATATAAAATAAAATGTTAATAATTATTAATTAATTAATGTTAATAATTATATATAATTAATACAAATATAAAATAATAAAATGTTCATTATTGTATATACATCATTATATATAAATTACATTTTTTTAAAGACAGTGGCAATATTATTAATTGTATTGTATTATAAAAATATTAAATATTAGTAATAACATTATAATAAATACTGTAATTTTTTTATTTAATTATTTTTTCTATTAATTAAATATTACTTTTCTTGGTCAAATTAGTGAAACCTTTCCCTTACATTTATTCATAAAAAATGTTTATATTACCAGAAAACAAACAATATTAGGCCTTTCCATTAATAGTAGCAAGAATTTCACCTTGGAATATTGTACATATGAAATAGTTTCACTCAAACTTTATATTTTATAATGGATTTCACTTTCAGATGACTGAAATGACCTTCTTACCAAGACGTTTTTGGTGCTTCACATTTTAAATGACAGTGAAGTTATAGATATTGATATAAGATATTGAAATGCTCCCTTTTAGCGTAACATTTGGCACATGCTTTTTGTGAGTCACATATTTTATACAACAAAATATTTTAAAAAGGATGACTGGCATGCAAGAATCTCACCCGTTGGTCTACGCAAGTTCCTCTCCAGCAAAATGCGACGCAAGGACCCGTCCATGGCGGCCTCTTCGATGTGAGAGTTGTCACCAATCACAGTCCAGTAGACCATCCTAAAGAACGATAGAGGATATTACACACATGTTGCCTGATACAACAGTCAGGACTCAAAAACGGACACTTACCCGCGTACAGGATTAACAGTAATAGCGAAAGGTTCCCCATCAATGTCTGTGATGAGCCGGGTGCAGTTGGGACCCCCTAGCTGTCCCACGTTAATGGAATAGCGAAGTCGGCGCCAGTGTGCCGTATAGTAGCTTAACCAGTGCATTCGGGAGTGATCCGTCCAGTACAGGTTCCCCGTCACCCAATCAGCCGAGATGTCCCGGGGCCTCCGGAAGTCTGGACACTGCAAATATAGAGCGTAGTGAAGTTTCAAAACCGCCTTAGTAAGATATTACCATGCTAGTTGCTGTGGTTTCATGAGGAAAATATCAAAAATAATTCGAAAGAAGTGTTAAAAAGTTAGAGGGTTATGTAAAGGTATTGATGATATTGGTCTTATTGGTTGTTATTGACTTACTATGACTCCACTGTTTGATGTGATTGGGCTCCTGTCCTGCAGGTCTTTGTAAAAAATGCCCCCAGGGTTAAACTGAGTGGCCCACACAAACTTGTGATGGTGAAATATTGCGTCCATGCCGATGATGCGAGCGCTGTCTGAGATTCGGGCCAGTTGTGTGTGTCCATGAGTTTGGTTGTACGGATACACAAAATTGCGGATTTCGGTGTCGTTGGCTACATAGAGGACTTGATCTTCTGGTCCTAAGCACAGAGATATATGTGTAAAACAAATTAAGTAAACAAATCAAATAAAAGCAAAGCAAGCCCAGGCAAAAACCAAAGCAAAGAAACAAACAAATAACTCAAAACACAGCAATGAACAAAACAAAACACCACATAAAAACAAACCAAAACAAAAATAAGACCAAAACCAAACCCCAAAATAAATAAAACAGAAGATTACAAAAATGTACAAAAGCAAAAAGCAAAAATAAAGAGGTTTCTTTAATTATTAATGTTCAAACAACAACTCAAGAACTTCCAAACAAATCAAATGTTAGCTTAAAACCTGAAGTGTTTTGAATGAAAGCAACTAAACTCAGCCAAAAACTGTTTATTTGTATAATTTATTTTGTATTTGTATATTCTTTTACCCTTTGTGATGCATTCCCCATCGATCTCCTTGAAGTTTCGGTCACAAGTGCACTTGTACGAGCCCTTGGTGTTGGTGCAGTACTGCGAGCAGCTTCCGAAGCGCAGACACTCGTTCACCTCTGAGGAAAAAGAAGAACACATCCATCCATCAGCCTCTACCACACGCTCTCCAGTGACATTTTTAACAGAGCTGCAGGGATGTCTCTCTGTTTGGGATTTCGGCTGAATCTCAGCTATCTGTGTTCAGCGCCTGCTGATTTCTGGACTTCCTGTTATGCTCAGTGAGATGACCCTGAAGCGACCGCTGACATACCTCCAACAGTTTAATGCCAGCGCTGGAACTGAATACAAAGAGACTTTTGCATTGTGGGCTTTGTACAAAAGACCTTTCATCCACTGGGATGCGCTAGGGGCAAGTTTTCGCATTGTGTCTTTGCGTTTTATCACGAAATACCAAACCGAATGTCATTTATTTTAAAGAAAAACAGCACTGGTTCATTTTTCAAGCAGAATATTTCACCAAAATTATTTGGTTATAAATAATAAAACAGTAGATATGTAAGGCTTTTACAGAATGATTTATTATATCACAAATCAGCTCATGCTCAAAACGCAAGTGGACATGCCCTACACTTGATCAATCTTTGAATCATGTCTGAGAACCTAGTTGACAAAAAGAAAAATCGACCCATTATAAATCATTTCAAATCTTAAAATGCTCTGCATACTTCAATATTTTGCAGAATCCAGTTGAAAATCTCTTGAGCCACAGAGCTACACAGAATTCAAATTTAAGATAGAGATATTAATGTTGATGTACCTTGTTCTGCTTAACCCCTTAACTGGTGGGACGCTTGGCGCTCTTTTTTTCGTTGTCTTTTTTCCCTATCAAATATTTTAGTAATCATCATAAATTATATATAATTTGAAAGCTTAAAACCTCAAAATTCATCCTGTGAAAACCATTTTGAAATCGAATATTGCGTTACCATGGAAATGGTACTTTAAATTCTATTGGCGGTCTCCTCCCCCTTAGTGGGCGGTGTCAAGTGTCATATTACACAATGCATTACGGTCTTTTAGAATCAAAACTTTTTATAATCTTGACAAAATACACATCGCCGGAAAGGTCTGACTCTCACGATTCCATATTTGGTGGTATTTTTGTGATCGGAGTAATACTGACAGAGAAATTTTGACATTTGTGAAAGAAAAATGCATAAAAAACAATTCAATGGAGTTTGTAGGCATCCGGTGGATGTTTGAGGTATGACGCCCTAAATAAAATCTCACAGGAACCTCAATTTTTTTCATATCAACTTCAAATTTGGAACATAACTTATTTAGACATAAGGCTTTAATTTTATATCAATTTTAGAGTAAAATATTTATTTTATATAAAATATAAACAATTTAGTACTGTGTATTTTCTTTAAAGTAAATTTTAACTTCTATAACTTTTTGTTACTTTCATATTTTAAAATAATTCCACTTCTACAGTAATTTGCTGATTGTCTTCTTAAAAAAGAGACCAAACTTATATCTGTATTCCAAAGCATTCATGAATTATACGAGTTTAAGTTTGGATAGTGCACTCTCACGTATACTGTATGTTCAAAAATGGGGGGTGACAGTTAAGGGGTTCTATAACAGTAATTCTCAAAGCTCTCAAGACAAGAAAGTACAATATGGTACCATTTAGAAAGGACTAAAATGTAACTACATGAACTAATATTCAAATTGTGTGCCATTAATACTAAATGTTTGATATAGCATTTGCATTGTTGTCAAACAACCGTTTAATTTTCTTTGTGTGTGTTTTGTTTTTGCAAGTTTCTTTTTAACCCTGCCTAAAATTATGTTAAAAAAAGATATTATTAATTAATATAAATTATTTATAGAATATTTAATTAAAACAATATTTAAAGAATATGTTATTAATATTAGGGCTGTGCAATTAATCAAATTTGATTATCATGCGCATCTCGTCAGTAAAGGCAGGTCTGGACCGCATTACATGTCCATATCACTTCGCCAAATGATTTGAGTTATTTCAAAGGTCCTTACAGCCTAAAACAGCAAAAGAACCAAAACCCACAATGACACTGGCCAAACAAATAAATATAGTAAACAAAATGATAAAAACGATAGATCATATCCATGTTTTTGCCACAAAATTACGCTTTATGTACGGAAAGCACATACTCGCTCTCTCCCGCTCTCTCTCCCTCACAGACAGTTTGCACACACATTAACATAAGCGCTAATGTTGTTAGCACTACTCTGACGATTTTATCAGTAACAGTTTAACAACTTAAAAACTACATGACTTCTCGCAAGCGAGGTAACAATAATGGCACTGTTCGTGAAAAAAATGAACTTTAAGTTTCACTATAACTAGACATTGCTGCCGAACACTACAGAGAGACGCACAGACTCACAGAGGTAACGTTAATCTCTCTCTCTCTCTCTCGCTCATAACTGTTATTAACTGTATTAGTCTGCTATCAACGGCTCGAGCCTTAAAATTACGTTTTGGAATTAGCAACGGATGAGATGCGGAAGAAATAATCCTACTCACAATAGCGATTTAAGTAGAAAAAACAGAAGAATGCCTTGAAATATATCATCTGATCGATGTCTTGAGGTGTGGCAACCATAGTATAAGCGGAATAATTGACTTCGGTCCGTTGAATTATTAGAAAAATAATGCACACCCGAGGTGGTGATGCGGTCACGACGCGAATTCAACGGCCCGTCATCAATTATTCCTTACACATATGAATTAAATTGGTTTATTTTTTTATTAATATGCAATATTATTTAGATACTAAATCAACGATAAAGTAATTATAATATTTTTTTTTATAACAATCATTACTCAATTATTTAATAATTGCAAACAAATACTCTGATGTGTCAATAATTGTAACATTTTGTAATAATTGTAACTTTTTAATAATAATAATAATAATAAAGATTACTATTAATTTATTATTGTTGCTATTACTATTATTAATTTAACAATTAAAATAAAATATAAAATCACTTAAGCAAATTTGAGAGTTGTTAATGTATGTGTATGGTGAATCTTAATGAATGAAGACTGGAAATTGTCTTGGTATTTGTGACTCTGGATCACAAAACCAGTCTTAAGTCGCTGGGGTATATTTGTAGCAATAGCCAAAAATACACTGTATGGGTCAAAATAATACATTTTTCTTTTATGCCAAAAAATCATTAGGATATTAAGTAAAGATCATGTTCCATGAAGATATTTTGTAAATGTCCTACCATAATTATATTAAAACTTCATTTTTGATTAGTAATATGCATTGCTAAGGAATTAATTTGGCCAACTTTAAAGGCGATTTTCTCAATATTTAGATTCCAGATTTTTAAATAGTTGTATCTCTGCCAAATATTGCCCTATCCTAACAAACCACATCTCTATGGAAAGCTTATTTATTCAGCTTTCGGACAATGTATAAATATCAATATTGAAAATTTGGCCCTTATGACAGGTTTTGTGGTTAAGGGTCACATTTTTTACAAATTCTCTACCTTCACATTGCTTGGTTTTCTGGTTTCTCTGAAATCCATCTTTGCATTGGCAGACTGAAGGTGTTTTTGTATGGTTGCAGAAAGCGTCATCTCCGCACAAGTCGGCCCGTCCTCGACACGCACCATCGACAGAATCTGTGACCCACAGGGGACAAAATGAGACACTGTAAAGGTTTTACTCCACAAAATACAGAAATCCAATGCGAAGGAAGAAGGATTACAGAAGGAAGTACACTTACATGCCTTGCAGTCGCGCTCATCCGATCCACCGTCTTCGCAATCATCGAAGAAGTCGCACTGGAGCTCGGCCGGGATGCAGCGGTGATTGGCACAGGAGAATTCGGTCTTCCCGCATGGCCTCGGCCTTTTGATCACATCCACTAGAGAAAAGACAGAAAGAGAGATTGTTTAGAAAAGGAAATAGACAAAACACAAGAAACTGAAGTCCCACACTCACCACAGTCTTCTTCGTCTGAATTGTCGCCACAGTCGTTTGCTCCGTTGCAGATTTGTTCGGTCCGCAGACATACTCTGTCATTTCTGCAGCGGAAGGGTCTGTTTGGAGGACATGGTAACTTTCCTGCGGGTCGAAACATACACAGAGTAATCATAACCTCGTTTTTCATCACAGAAGTGATCTTCTGCTTTTTTCTGTGGTTTGTACGTTTCAAATGTTGGTGAAGCTTTTGTAAAGTGCTCCAAGAGCAATTTTTCAGACATTTTACTGCCAGGCCTACAGCGAAAACAATTTTCAGAGAAAAATCACTGTTTACTACAGTTCAGGTGTAGTGTCAGGTTTAATGTGTGTTCAGGATGGTCAAGTGTGTTCAAGTGTCCTGTATTGATTTTCTGCTCTTTTTTTGTTTGTTTGTTTTGTGAGGTTGTTCTCACATGACCTTATAAATGTGACCCATTTCAAACCAGACACCGATGCTCCTAAACTACACACTCTAACCTGGCATGCTTAACATATTAAAAACAAATGTCATAATTTCATTTAAATATGATATAAATTTCTTATTAAGAAATCAGAGAAAACTTTTAGAAATTATTTTACAATTCAAGAGGAAGCCAAGTACCTATGATTAATCATCTGTGCTGACTTTGCACATTGAAATTGTAAATTATTTTTGGATAAACATATTTTTTAATAAATTATATATATACAGTGGGTACGGAAAGTATTCAGACCCCCTTAAATTTTTCACTCTTTGTTATATTGCAGCCATTTGCTAACATCATTTAAGTTCATTTTTTTTCCTCAATGTACACACAGCACCCCATATTGACAGAAAAACACAGAATTGTTGACATTTTTGCAGATTTATTAAAAAAGAAAAACTGAAATATCACATGGTCCTAAGTATTCAGACCCTTTGCTGTGACACTCATATATTTAACTCAGGTGCTGTCCATTTCTTCTGATCATCCTTGAGATGGTTCTACACCTTCATTTGAGTCCAGCTGTGTTTGATTATACTGATTGGACTTGATTAGGAAAGCCACACACCTGTCTATATAAGACCTTACAGCTCACAGTGCATGTCAGAGCAAATGAGAATCATGAGGTCAAAGGAACTGCCTGAAGAGCTCAGAGACAGAATTGTGGCAAGGCACAGATCTGGCCAAGGTTACAAAAAAATTTCTGCTGCACTTAAGGTTCCTAAGAGCACAGTGGCCTCCATAATCCTTAAATGGAAGACGTTTGGGACGACCAGAACCCTTCCTAGAGCTGGCCGTCCGGCCAAACTGAGCTATCGGGGGAGAAGAGCTTGGTGAGAGAGGTAAAGAAGAACCCAAAGATCACTGTGGCTGAGCTCCAGAGATGCATTCGGGAGATGGGAGAAAGTTGTAGAAAGTCAACCATCACTGCAGCCCTCCACCAGTCGGGGCTTTATGGCAGAGTGGCCCGACGGAAGCCTCTCCTCAGTGCAAGACACATGAAAGCCCGCATGGAATTTGCTAAAAAACACCTGAAGGATTCTCTGGTCTGATGAGACCAAGATATAACTTTTTGGCCTTAATTCTAAGCGGTATGTGTGGAGAAAACCAGGCACTGCTCATCACCTGTCCAATACAGTCCCAACAGTGAAGCATGGTGGTGGCAGCATCATGCTGTGGGGGTGTTTTTCAGCTGCAGGGACAGGACGACTGGTTGCAATCGAGGGAAAGATGAATGCGGCCAAGTACAGGGATATCCTGGACGAAAACCTTCTCCAGAGTGCTCAGGACCTCAGACTGAGCCGAAGGTTTACCTTCCAACAAGACAATGACCCTAAGCACACAGCTAAAATAATGAAGGAGTGGCTTCACAACAACTCCGTGACTGTTCTTGAATGGCCCAGCCAGAGCCCTGACTTAAACCCAATTGAGCATCTCTGGAGAGACCTAAAAATGGCTGTCCACCAACGTTTACCATCCAACCTGACAGAACTGGAGAGGATCTGCAAGGAGGAATGGCAGAGGATCCCCAAATCCAGGTGTGAAAAACTTGTTGCATCTTTCCCAAAAAGACTCATGGCTGTATTAAATCAAAAGGGTGCTTCTACTAAATACTGAGCAAAGGGTCTGAATACTTAGGACCATGTGATATTTCAGTTTTTCTTTTTTAATAAATCTGCAAAAATGTCAACAATTCTGTGTTTTTCTGTCAATATGGGGTGCTGTGTGTACATTAATGAGGAAAAAAAATGAACTTAAATGATTTTAGCAAATGGCTGCAATATAACAAAGAGTGAAAAATTTAAGGGGGTCTGAATACTTTCCGTACCCACTGTATGTATATATATTGGAGAAATAAATATTCAAAGCAAAACAAAAATGAGTGTAATATAATGAAAGTAAAATGTTAAACCGAACAAAATTAAAAACAAACCAAAACACCCAAATAAAAACCAAACTGAAAAATGCACCACAAGACACAAAAAAAATAAATAAAATAAAATAAACACACATACAAAAAATATTTATGCATAAAAAAAAAAAGATTTCGGTAGGGAAAGAAGCATGTCAAGCAAATTAGCCATAAATGTACCACACATGATACAAATAAATATAATAATTTTAACATATAAATATTTATAAATAAATAAATACATTATATTTATTTTAGTGAATTAGTGAATTAATTATGGGTCTTCAATGGGGAAACAATTATACGTGAAAAAAAAACAATTTTTGCAAGTTAAATAAGTATAAAATGTTTTAAAAATAAATATAAATAAATAAAACAACTAAAGCAAAACAAAAATAAATATGTAAATAAATCAAAACACACACACACACACACAAAGAAAAACAAACCAAACTAAACCTCAAACAACATAAACAAACAAACAAACAATAGACAAAATAAACATTTTTATACAGAGAACCACTAGTCATAAACGTACCACACATGTTTGAATCTTCGTCAGAGTTGTCTCCGCAGTCATCCTCACCATCACACAGCCAGACCAGCAGCTTACACAGCGTGTTGTTACAAACAAATTCGTCTGCGCGGCAAGCCAACGACCCTGCAAACAAAAGATTTGACTATTTATTATATTTTAAGAACACAACACATGTAAAAACTGATTGAGTTGTTACATACATTATTCAAATGAAACTGTTTATTGGTTGTTGCAGTTTTATGGACATTTGATTAGTTTGACAAGTTTGCATGCTGTTAATTTAATGTAAAATAAGAGTTTAATATATGCAATAATTCTCACTTCAAAAACATGAGATTTGGGCTCCTGCTGCTTTCAAAAATAGTAACAGGACACTAATTTGCACCTTATTCAGAGAAAGTTTTTGAACATATAATTACATGACTTGTGAACGCATTTGAATTTATTGAACTATATCTTATCTGCGACCTTGCACATTCCCATACAAGGACAATCTTGGTGCATTTTGATGTTCTTGAAATAAATGTGAATTTAATCTACAATTAAATATTCAAACGAATGAGTTCACATGTTATTTTCACATGAATATATCCTGTAATTTTTGTATCTGAAGCAATTTCTGCATTCATATAGATTTCTATAAGACGTCTAACCATTCATGCTATCTGTAAAGATTTATTTCAAAGCCATTTTTGTTGTTTAAATAAATATATAAATAAACTCCATCTGGCATTGAGATGCTTTTAATCACCATCAACTGAAAATACAGTTTTACTTCCTTTTCCAACAGTGGCAAAACCTTCTATAAACTCTGATGATAAAATTTATGGAGCCCATTTAGTTCCTCACGTACAGTGAAGCACAAGCATTACAGAGATTGTCAAAGCAAAAGCATGGACTGAGGAAAATAAGAATGATTGTAACCTATAAAATGACCTGAGATCAGTTATTGTGGCGGATTTTAAAGGCCTAAGTTGGGCTCTGAGTTCAGAAAGCATGTTTTTTTATAAGCTTAAAGAGGCTGTTAGAGAAAGAGCATTGTTTTTTCTGAAAATACGCCCTGCTTTTCTCACCCTGAACCCTCTTTCTTTGTCATCAGGTCTGAGCGAGAGAGTTTTCTAGCAGGCGTTTGACAGAAATGGACATTAATATAACAAAGTTTCCCTGAATAAAAGAAGACGCCGTGACGCTGGACCAAAGCAGGGCGGAAGGGTGCAAATGCAAGACTCACAAACGACCGCACTTAAAATCAAAGTTAAATAGCAATAGCTTAAAACTCTAAAGTTTGTTAAAAAAAGCAACGTTATGAATGAAAATTAAATGATACTAAAATTGTCTCTCATTTAGGCTTTTCTCATTTTTATGCCCTACGCTATGAAAGTAATCATACGTGGGGGGAAAAAAATAAAAGACGGACAAATAACTAAAGAAATAACATTTATTGAAATAATACATATTTATTTAAATTTAAATAAATAAATAAATTAAATTAATTGTATCAATCAAATTTAGACTATAATAAATCATATAACAGAAAATATGACTCATGTGAAAAACAAAAACAAAAATGTGAATCAAAGAAAATGTAATTATACTAAAATTGTCGCTTGTTTGGGTTTTTCTTATTTTATGTAGCACACTATGAAAAGAATCGTGGAGGATAGATAGATAGATAGATAGATAGATAGATAGATAGATAGATAGATAGATAGATAGATAGATAGATAGATAGATAGATAGATAGATACACACTTGGTCAGAATTGTTGGTACCCTTGGTAAATATGATCAAAATAGGCTGTGAAAATTAATCTGCATTGTTAATCCTTTTGATCTTTTATTTTTTTAAATCACAAAAATCTAAGCTTTCATTGGAGAATAAACATTTAAAATGGGGGGAAATAATAAATGTTTTTTTTTTTTTTTCAAATACATGTTGGACACAATTACTGGTACCCCTAGAAATTCTTATGAGTAAAATATATCTGAAATATATTCCCAGTTATCATTTATATTCACAATTTTGAGCACACCAGCGTTATTAATACGCTATACCTAGCATTATGAACATGGAATCATCCAGCCATGGCTTCACAGAAATATAAATAGGAGGGAAAACAAAACAAATGCCAAATTCCAAATTAATCATCCATCACAACGAAAAAAAACAAAGAATATATTTCTGATGTGCAGCATAAGATAGTTGAGCTTCACAAATTAGTGAAGTGGCTCTAAGAAAAGAGCTAGAGCAGTGAAAATTCCCATTTCCACCATCAGGGCAATAATTAAGAATTTCCAATCAACAGAAAATGTTATGAATCTGTCTGGAAAAGGACGTGTGTCTATATCGTCCTAATGCACGGTGATGAGGAGAGTTTGAGTGACCAAAGACTCTTCAAGGACCACAGCTGGAGAATTGCAGATTTTTTTTTTAGTTTCGGGGTCAGAAAACCCTTAAAAAAATTATCAAACAGCCCCTACATCACCACATGTTGTTTGGGAGGGCTTCAAGAAAAAAATCAAGAAAAGAAAATGCTTTCACCAAAAAACAATCTCCAGCATATTCAGTTGTCAGACACGACTGGAACTTCAAATGGGACTGACTTCTATGGTCAGATGAAACTAAAAAATGAGCTTTTTAGCAGCAAACACTCAAGATGGGTTTGGTGAACACAGGGATAAAAAGTACCCCATGTGTACAATGAAATATACTGCTGTATTTTTGATGTTGTGGGTCTATATTTCTGCTGGAGGTCCTGGACATCTTGTTTAGACACATGGCATCATGGATTGTATCAAATACCAACAGATAAAAAATCAATAAGTGACTGACTCTTTTAGAAATCTTATAATGGGCCATGTTTGGATCTTCCAACTGGACAATAATCCAAACACAAACCTCAAAAACAACACAAAATGGGTGACTGAGCACAAAACCAAGCTTCTGCTATGATCATTCCAGTCCTCTGACCTGAACCCTGTAGAAAATGAGTGAGGTGAACTGAAGAGAAGAAGCACCGTCATGGAGCTGTGAATCTGAAGGGTCTGGAGAGATTCTGGATGAAGGAATGGTCTCTGATCTCTTGTCAGGTGTTCTCTAACCTCATCAGGCATTATAGGAGAAAACTCCTATACTATTTTGGCAAATGGAGGTTTCAAAAAGTATTGAATAAAAGAGTGCCGTTAATTGTGTCCAATGTGTATTAGAGATAAACATTTATTTCATAATGATATTTCCCCCCATTTTAAATTCTTATTCTCCAATGAAAGGTTAGATTTTTGTGATTTTTTTAAATAATAGATCAAAAGGATTAACAATGCAGATTTATTTCCACAGCCTTCTTTGATCATATTTACCAAGGGTGCCAATAATTCTGACCAAGTGTGTAGATAGACAGACAGAGATAGATAGATAGATAGATAGATAGGTAGATAGATAGATAGATAGATAGATAGATAGATAGATAGATAGATAGATAGATAGATAGATAGATAGATAGATAGATAAAAATAAAAGATAGATAGGTAGAGAAAAAATAGACCAATAAACTAAGAAATAAACCAACCAATAAACAAACCTATTTATTCTATTTTATAGAAAACAAGTTATAATAAAAAAATTAAATGTTAGTTTTTCTCATTTTATTTCCTACACAACCATGTGATATTTTTTTTATTTTTTATTTATTTTTTTTATTTTATAATTATTATTTTTTATTTTATAAGACCAAAATCACAGAAAAAAACTAAACCAAAAACAATTTTTAGCTCAGGTTTTTAGTGGATTTTGAAGATTGATTATTTAGTAAGCAACCACTGTATGTAACAAATCTCAGTGTAATAAAATGGGGGGAAAAACTGTAAGCAACTGTAATAAAAAAAATATATATATATATTACAATGCAATAAATAAATAAAACACCTTAGCAACTGCATAGAATCACCCTGGCAAACAGGACAAACACTTTTGCATAAATATTCAGAATTTTACCGAATTTGTCTTCTGAGACTATAAAAACCTGGTTAACTGGCTTGTTTTGAACGCACTGTGTAATATTTAACTTGGCTTAACATATTGATTTAAATCTATTACATATTTATAACAGGAAGCAGGAGAGAAACAAAATAACTTTCCAGATCTACTTGAGCGCTAAAACCAAAACGCCTTCACCGTCAAGACTCAACAAAGATCAAAGGCGTCCGATTGTGGAAAAACACCAGGAAGTCAGACAATTCAGTCAATACTCATCCACTGACTCAGTGCGGTCTGAAAGAAACACGAACTCTGAAGAGGCATCTTATGAAATTTAATATAACCACAACGACGTTTAGGAGACAGAAAATTGCAAATAAATAAACCGTTTAGAAACAGGACTTCATCTTTGATGCAAACACTTCCAAAGAGCCGCAGGTGTGGGACGGCTGGCGTTGTCTTCGCAACAACATCAACAAGCGCAATTTTTCAAAACACTGAAATGAGGCCTTTCATGTAGTCGCTTGTCAGATATCAAGTGGAAACACGGAACCTTTCATCCTCGCCAATTTTCACAAATATTGGGGAAATTACTTCTTTCATGAGGCTGGGGATTTTTCCGCTCTGTGCCACACACAGCTCGGCTGATCCGCCGTAATGTATTCTTCTGATGATCATGTTTGTGAAAATCCCTCAAGTCTGTCACGGGTTGAAACTGAAATTTAAAGGTACTGGCATAAATGCGTCAGCCTGTCGCACATGTCTGTCACTCTGGGTCGTACGCCACAGATTTGGGCTTCTACAGCTGATGTAACACTTACATTTAGTTAACATACTATTTATGCAATATTTGGCACTAGCAAACACATAATGCTTAAACAACCACATACAGACCTGTAGTAAAGATAACACATACAGGAAACATATCAGAAATAAATAAAATAACTTTTTTTATTTAATTTTATTAGTTTAGTAAATGTTAATGACTTAATTTGTACTATGCCCTGTTTGTACTATGAGTAAATTATTTTATTATTTTGTTATAGGAAAAGTTAGTTATATATATGTACAGATTTATAAATAATAATAATAATCATCATCATCGTCATCATCATCATCAACAAAAAATATACACTACTACTTTATTATTATTATTATATTTACATTTAATTGTTTTATGTTATTTAATAAATAAGTACCTGAATGAGAGAGTGAGTGAGACATACAGACAGACAGACCGACTGACCGACTGACCGACAGATAGATAGATAGATAGATAGATAGATAGATAGATAGATAGATAGATAGATAGATAGATAAACAGAACTTAATTTCAACATTTACTTTCTCAATCCCATGCAAAGCATGCTGGGAACTAGAAATGTGCTGCCCAATAACAGATTTGGGAGCGTTACCCTGGTCACAGTTGTCCTCATCACTTTGATCCAGACAGTCAAAGACTCTGTCGCACCTCCAGCGAGCGGGAACACAGTGTGCCCGATTCCGACACAGGAACTCGTCCTCCTTACACTCCCGTATACAGTCCACCTGCCCACACACACACACACACACGGCTCAACTCAATTTCAGTAACTCAACTGAATGATTGGTTGAATTAAGAAGTGTGTCCTCTTTAGCAATGACCTTTGATCTTTTCCTACAGCTGAAATTGCTTTTTATATATAATGTATGGAAGAAATGTGGCCTTGGCTCTCCAGGGGCCTTTGAAAAATATGTCTGTTTTAATGGGCCTTATTAGGACAGGCAAACTCATTTTGAACTGTTGACACTGCATTATGAGTGAGGGTGTAATTAAAGCAAAGTCCCTTGAGAAAACAGAGTACAGTCTTGAGGAAAAGGCCTGCTATTACCAAGAGACAACGCAGCAATACTGTGCAACACTGCATCAGAGTTAACAAGAGTTCACCCAAAAAAAAAGAAAAAAAAAAAAGAGCATTCTTTCATCATTTGAATCAATTACATATTTTTAATTGGTCTGTTTTAAAGCTTGAAAATGTTGGACCCTATTGACTTCCACTATATTGATGGAAACATTCTTCAAAATATCTTTTAATGTGCTGCAGAAAAAAAGAAAAAAAAAGCCATATGAGTTACAGCAATACGGCAATATTTATTGATTGATTGTTTGTTTTAAATAATGATATTTATTATAACTAATTGTTTTGATAATAAATGAACAAAACAAAAAGTTACTTATAACCACACTCAAAAATGAAGAATTTGCATTGTATTATTATTATTATTATTATTAAATATTTGTATTCACTTCAAATACATTCCAAAATAATTTGAAAAATGATTATTATTATTATTATGAGTACTAGTATATGTATAATGTAAATATGGATTAGATAAATTATATTGATTAATTAGCTAACTGACTGAAATGTTAGTTATAACTGTGTAAACAAAGATAATAAATAAATGTATTTATTTTTTCATTTATTTATTATATGTAATTTTAGTAGTTTTATTAAATACTTTTATTACATACCTAACTACATGAAAAGTTATGTATAACCATGTACACTCAAATTTTGAAAAAAAATTAAATAAAAACAGAGAATAATAATAATAATAATAATAATTGTTCACACAAACTTTGTACAACAGGGCAAAGCAAGACCTTTTTGGATCATGAAAGTTAAACTAGAAAATTATTATTATTATTATTATTAGTATGCACTGTATTGATGAAAACAGCTGAAACATTCTTCAAAATCTCTTATTTTTAATGTGTTGTAGGAAGAACAAAGCCATATAAGTTTGGAACATCATGAGGGCGAGTAAATTATAGTAATTTTCATTTTTGAGTGCACTATCCCTTAAAGAAGTACTTGAAAAGTATCTACATTTTGTAGGAAACACTTTATTGTAATCAGAAAATGCCTTTTTTCTGCATGTACACAACTGACCTCATCAGATCCATCTGAACAGTCATTTTGTCCGTCACAGCGTTGACTAGCCGAGACACAGCCTCCTCCAACACAAACATACTCGTTCTGAGCACATGATGTCGGCCGAGCTGTGCAGACACAAGGAATTCGCAAAATAAAGTCAAGACAAGAAATCATCCATCAAAGAATCCTATAATAAGATCAATCAATCTACATGTCCTGGGACAATCTGTTCCTTGAAAGCATCCGTCTCGCACACGTGACTCCCTGCTGTAGATCGACACGGTCTGAAATAAACCGAGCTGCAGTTTCGGTCAGCGAGAGGTTGCCAGAGATTTCTGGCTGTACTTTTTGAAGTGTTTTCAGCCACATTAATATTAATCGTAGGGTAGAATTCCCCTGGCTTGCCTCGAGTCACAGGGAAGGAGCAAAAAAAATGGAAAAGGAGTGTGAGAGCATTCTGAATGCATCTCCAGCGGTCTTACAATCAGAATAATTCACTGGGCGGTGCAGGCGTGGATGGACTCATGTACCCTGTGCTCAGCACACAATGCTGAAATATTCAAGACGAGGGCCAAGAAAGATGGCAGGGAGACCTCAACTTAAAAAAACAACAAAAAAAAACATTTCAAGTCTCTTGGGGTTAAAGTAACAGATGAAGCTGAAGTTCGGAACATGCAGTATTCTGAGTTCTTGAGTGTTTTTGGGTTCTTTAGCTTTAGATGAAAGTTGTGGGTGTGTGTGTGTGTATATACACACACACACACACACACACACAAACACACACAGATATTAAGTTGAAAATAAGTATGATGATTTAATAGTAGTTTTAATAAAAATATTAAAATAATGATAATAAAAGAAATAAAAAAAATATAATTATTATTATTATTAAAATGTATATAATGTTAAATAATATGCAATATAATGATTTGATAATAATTTTAATGACAAATAATACAATTTTAATATATTACATTAAATTATATATTAAATTATATATATTTTAAATAAATAAATAAATATATATATATATATATATATATATATATACACATACATACATACATATACACATATATATATACACACACAAATATATATATCTATATATATATCTATATATATATATATATATACAGTGGCATGCGAAAGTTTGGGAACCCCTTGTAGAATCTGAAAATGTGAATAATTTTAACAAAATAAGAGAGATCATACAAAATGCATGTTATTTTTTATTTAGTACTGTCCTGAGTAAGATATTTTACATAAAATATGTTTACATATAGTCCACAAGACAAAAAATAGCTGAAATTATTCAAATAACCCCCTTCAAAAGTTTGGGAACCCTTGGTTCTTAATACTGTGTGAGGTTACCTGGATGATCCACGACTGTTCTTTTGTTTTGTGTTGGTTGTTCATGAGTCCCTTGTTTGTTCTGAACAGTTGAACTGAGCACTGTTCTTCAGACAAATCCTCCACGTTCTGTAGATTCTGCAGTTTTCCAGCATTTTTGCATATTTGAACCCTTTCCAGCAGTGACTGTATGATTTTGAGATCCATCTTTTCACACTGAGGACAATTGATGGACTCAAACACAACTATTAAAAAAGGTTCAAACATTCACTGATGCTCCAGAAGGAAACACGATGCATTAAGAGCTGGCTGTTGAAAACTTTTGAACAGGATGAAGATTTCCAACTTTTTTCTTTTGTTGAAATATATATTTTTTTCCATTTATTACTGCCCTTCGGAAGCAACAGAAGGTACTTGCATGTTTCCCGGAAGACAAATTAAGTACAATTTACCTTGATTTTCAAATTCAAAAAGTTTTCACACTAACGTTTACATGTCATTTACAGAATGGGAGTGCTTTTGCTTCTCTTCATTTATTGAATACAATTTCGGGATTATGAATATTTAATGTATACTCTAAATATTTTATTACTGAATGTGACTGGCTTAAATTCTGCTGTTAAACGAACCTGTGTGTTAGAATATTTACACCGTAAATCTATTTCTGATGCCCTGATATGTAACACTGCATCATCGGGTATTTTTCTTCATGTGTTTTGGGAGTGTCCTGTTGTCATGGATCTATGGACGCATGTAAACCTGGTTTTATCCTCCTCACTACGGACTGATTGCTTTGCTAATACCAGTGTGTGTCTTCTTGATGTTGATTCTGGTCTCTCTCTATAAGCTTAATACAAAGGAGAAGGCTGTTTGCTGGTTTTGCGGCTGCGAGGAGGACAATGATGCAGAACTGGTGTGCACCGCACGTGTGTGGAGAGGCATATTGGATTGCATATTATTATTACTTTATTTCTATTTTTTTTTTCTTCTAACATATGTGATTATGTAAAGGAAGGACCTGTTTTGTTGTTACTTTTTCCCTCCCTCTCGCTCTCCCCTTTGATTGGACCTTTGAAATATGGAGTATGTGTCTGTTGTTTAGTTTTGAGTGGATGTTGTGTTGTGATGTGTGTGAAAAAAAATAAAATGTTGATAACAAAAAAAAAAAATAGCCCACTTGTGCCGCAGCTGCTACCCTGGCAACACTGGTGTACCCTCATCACACAATACCTGCGTCCCAATGTGCATACTATCCATCCTAAATTCAATGTGATATTAGTAATGTTCAATACTATTTTAGGGCAGATAGGGTGGATAGTATGCACATTGGGACGCAGGGAATGATAGATTCTGCTCTGCGATGAACGGGAAGAAGTTGGGGTCAAACCTTATCAAACGATTAATTTGCGTTAAAATAATATTAACGCATTAAAATATTTAGATTAATCGCATCCGTTAACGTTGACAACCCTAATATATATATATATATATATATATATATATATATATATATATATACACACACACACACACACACACACACACACACACACACACACACAGAGATTAAGTTGAAAATGTGTGTGCGATTTAATAGTAGTTTTAATAAAAATAATAAAATAATGATTATTATTATTAAAAAATTATATAATGTTAAATAATATGTAATATAATGATTTGATAATATTGATAATAATTTCAAAGAAAAAAATAATTTAAACTGTTACAATTTAAATACAATTTAAATAATTATTAAAATGAATTTCATTATGATTAATAATATTATTTTTTAATGAACAAAATTAATTATTTTAATGAAAAATAGTATTTTATAATTATTAAATAAAATGAACTACAATTGTATGTATGTATGTATGTATATATATATACTGTATATATATGTGTGTGTGTGTGTGTGTGTGTGTGTGTGTGTGTGTGTGTGTGTATGTATATATATATATATATATATATATATATATATATATATAGATAGATATATGTAGATAGATACTGACTTAAATTGAAAGAAAAAAAAAAACTATTGATTCATTTTGACTTCAAAGCTCTGGGGAGGAGCGTAGCTTGCTATTGACATCACGGAGGAAGTGAATATTGAAAATCCATCTTGAGTAAGTGGATTTGCCATCTGTTCCTCAGGAATAGATGAAAAGGGAGATGAGAGGATGATATTTGCCTCCTTATATAAATGCACTGAAAGCATTACAGGTAGATGTTCTGGGTGCATGTAAATACTTGCAACAAAAGACAACATACTTCTTTTATAGCAACCTCTCTTAAAACATAAATTGGGCCGGAGTGTTTGCAGGTGTACCACACTTACATCAAGTGTACTTAAACAGCAGTTTTAGACTCTAAGGAGTGTATCGCTAAGGGAGGAACAAGCCGTTCCCTGCAATGAAACTCCTTAGATGACATTTAAATGCAAAAGATGACAAATGTGGGGTCATTTTGCTGTTAGTTTTAAGCGGAAGTAGCTTAGCGGTTATAAAAGAAGGCCGCAGGGTTTGAGGTCTCCAGTCACCATTGTGTAGTCATAGGCCTATGATTCCCTTTGGATAAAAGGTGTCTGCTCGGTGACATGTGATTATAGGAGTGCCAAGCTAGTTGTCTGGGAACAGCTTTGATCGCTTCTGGATCCGTTTGCATTATTTAAAGAGCGTGTGAAAGCAGCTAACCTGTCATGGCAGTGTTGGCAGGGCTGCAGTTGGCCTCATCTTCCCCGGTTTTGCAGTCTTCCTGTCCATCACAGAGCCATTTGACTGAGATACAGAGATGATTCAGGCACTGGAACTGATCCTCGGAGCAGTGGCTCTCACAGCCTCTCTGAAATCACACGTACAGGATATCAGCACTCTAACAGGAACCAGATGAATGATGTTTAGCAATTGACGAATGTGGTGCTTGAAACCTCGTCAGAGTTATCGGTGCAGTCGAAGTCACCGTCGCAGCGGAAGCGTGAGGAGATGCACTCTCCGTTGGCGCAGATGAAATTTTTCGAATTGCATGTTACTGGCTCTGAAAAGAGAAGAGCGAGAAAGACATGGATGGATTCAGAATTTGGACTTCTTTTACTATTGGAAGCAAGGACTGTGAAAGCGAAATAAGCTTTTGGCAGCAGTAAAACAAACAAACAAACAAATGGCTAAACGTTTTTGTTGTATTGTTATGAACAGAAAGACACATCCAGACTTTCTTGGGGTACAATCTGCCAGGAAGCCTAATAAATGCCATGGAGAAAATGTGAAAATGAGTGCAAGTAAATAAGAAAAAGATGAAAAAGAATTGGTAAACAAACAACAGAAATAAAAGGCAAACAAGTGAATACATGCAAACAAACAAAACAAATAAAAAAATGTGTATGAAATAACTAAAGAAAATCAGACATACAGAACAAACAAATAAGCAAAACAAGTGAACAGATGAATGACAGAAAACAAACAGAACAGTAAATATAACAAACAAAAAGACAGAGAATTAACAAACAAATGAAATAAACAAAAATTAAAAAAGAAATAAACAACTGAAAGATTAAAGAACAAAAGAAAGAGGCAGAATGAACAAATTAATTACAGAGAAAAAAACATACAAAAAGAAAAAAAAGAACTCAAAAGAAATACCAAGCACAAGACAGACAACATGAGAGAATAAACAAACATACAAAAGATGAAAAAGACAGACAGACAGACATAAAAAGGAAAAAAACAAACAAGTAAATAAACAAACAAAAGAAAGACAGAAATAAAATGAGCGAAAAACAGAATTAAAGACAGAAAGAATGAGTGACAAAACTAAAGCACACACACACACACACACACACACAAACACAGAGAACAAACAAATAGGCAAACAAATTGAAAGCGAGAAAATGAAAGTGAACGAGAAAACAAATGAAAGACTGAACAAAGGAAAGATTCAAAGTAGTAAGAAATGAACAAACAAACGAACAATACAAAAGTAAGAAACAATTAAAAGAACAAAAAAGACACAATAAACAAGCAAAAAAACACACAAAACTAATAAAAACAAACATTAAAGAACAAAAAATAAGACAGAGAAAAACAAATGGTTAAACAATTAAAACCTCCAAAGTTTTTTTTATATATTTTCTTTATATATATATATATATATATATATATGTACATTTATAACACTATATTTTGTTTTATACAGGTGCATCTCAATAAATTAGAATGAAAAAGTTCTTTTTTTCTTGTAACTTATTTCAAAAAGTGAAACTTTCATATATTTTAGATTCATTACAGTACAACATTTCAAAAGTTTTTTTTTGTTTTAATTTTGATGATTAGAGCTTACAGCTCATGAAAGTCAAAAATCAGTATCTCAAAATATTAGAATATTTACATTTGAGTTTCAATAAATGACCAGCCATACAGTATAAATTATGGGTATCTCTTGTTCTTTGAAACCACGATAATGGGGAAGACTGCTGACTTGGCAATGATCCAGAAGACGAACATTGACACCCTCCACAAAGAGGGTAAGTCACAGAAGGTCATTACTGAAAGGTGTGGCTGTTTACAGAGTGCTGTATCAAAGCATATTAAATGCAAAGTTGACTAGAAGGAAGAATTTGGGTAGGAAAAGGTGCACAAGCAACAGGGATGACCGCAAGCTTGAGATACTGTCAAGCAAAGCTGATTCAAACACTTGGGAGAGCTTCACAAGGAGTGGACTGAAGCTGGAGTCAGTGCATCAAGAGTCACCACGCTCAGACGTCTTCAGGAAAGGGCTACCAAGCCACTTCTGAACCCGAGACAACGTCAGAAGCATCTTACCTGGGCTGTGGAGAAAAAGAACTGGACTGTTGCTCAGTGGTCCAAAGTCCTCTTTTCAGATTAAATAAAATTTTGCATTTCATTTGGAAATCAAGGTCCCAGAGTCTGGAGGAAGAGTGGAGAGGCACAGAATCCATGTTGCTTGAAGTCCAGTGAGAAGTTTCCACAGTCAGTGATGATTTTGGCTGCCATGTCATCTGCTGGTGTTGGTCCACTGTGTTTTCTGAAGTCCACAGTAAACGCAGCCATCTACCAGGAAATTTTTAGAGTACTTCATGCTTCCTTCTGCTGACAAGCTTTATGGAGATGCTGATTTCATTTTCCAGCAGGACTTGGCACCTGCCCACACTGCCAAAGGTACCAAAAGCTGGTTCAATGACCATGGTGTTACTGTGCTTGATTGGCCAGCAAACTCGCCTGACCTGAACCCCATAGAGAATCTATGGGGTATTGTCAAGAGGAATATGAGAGACACCAGACCCAACAATGCAGATGACCTGAAGGC
Source organism: Aspiorhynchus laticeps (assembly GCA_023376895.1). Classification (NCBI taxonomy): domain Eukaryota; kingdom Metazoa; phylum Chordata; class Actinopteri; order Cypriniformes; family Cyprinidae; genus Aspiorhynchus; species Aspiorhynchus laticeps. The sequence goes on along the minus strand of CM041793.1, from coordinate 78,488,019 downwards.
CGCTATCAAAGAAACCTGGGCTTCCATACCACCTCAGCAGTGCCACAAACTGATCACCTCCATGCCACGCCGAATTGAGGCAGTAATTAAAGCAAAAGGAGCCCCTACCAAGTATTGAGTACATATACAGTAAATAAACATACTTTCCAGAAGGCCAACAATTCACTAAAAAGTTTTTTTTTATTGGTCTTATGAAGCGTTCTAATTTGTTGAGATAGTGAATTGGTGGGTTTTTGTTAAATGTGAGCCTAAATCATCACAATTAAAAGAACCAAAGACTTAAACTACTTCAGTCTGTATGCATTGAATTTATTTAATGCACGAGTTTCACAATTTGAGTTGAATTTCTGAAATAAATGAAATTTTCCATGACATTCTAATTTATTGAGATGCACCTGCATTACTTTTGCATCAAATTACAAAAAAACTAGTTAATGTGAGGGTGTTTCTATTACAGCATCTATAGGAGTGATTGTAAATTTGACATCATTCTCTCTTTTGACTGTTGTCAGTCTCTTTCTATTTTTTTTCCTTTTTTTAAGTTGAGAAGACACTATTGGGGAGTTTTTCTTTTGCTATTTGAGCAAATGGGAATGCAAAAAATAAATATGATGTAATCCCCCATTCACTAGAAGATTACCCAACTATGACGATTTTAAAGAAAGAAAGAAAAAGAAAGAAAGAAGAGATGGAGCACAGATCTCCTTGATCACAATAAGTGAGCGCTGCTGTGTCACTCCTCTAACTCTATTACCAGTCTCTCTGCATCCGGCTCCAACACTCTGCAGATTATCTGCCCTGACATCATGACTCCACGACCCAATGAGAGCCTTTATATCCTCCCAGTGATGTTTCTGTGTGAGGCTCCCAAGGTGAATCCAACAGAGGAAAAGAAATTTAACCTCTATCTGGTTTCACTCCCACCCAGTAAGTGAGCAAAAAGTGGGAATTCATCTCTAGATAGAATAGGTGACCATATATGAGTCATATTTTCTCTCTTATCAGATTGAATTCATGCAAAAATAGAACCTTTTGTACACAAATAGACTTTAAAATGTAATTTGAGTCAAACACTCTTCAGTAGCCTGTGTTCGTTAAGATTGTTAAAAATGGGCTCTAGGGAAATGCTACATGCTGATACTGAATACATAAGATGTTTGTATTAGTGTCTGTTGTGATGTAGATCAGTGAGGGATCCGTGAGCTTGCTTTTAATTGAAAGAGATGGAGAGATTGATAGCAAAAGAATGAGAGAGAGGAAAAAAAAGGGTAGGGAGACTGACTGCACATAAAATCACAGCTTATGAAATCTACAAGTCTGACGTGACAGCTGGGAAACCTTCAAGACGATGTTGATCTTTAGTAAATAATGCTGAGCCAACAGCTGCTTTAAACTGGCACTGATTTATTTTGAGGTTGTGCACCATCAACAGTTTCAGACAAATACCAACTAGTAGATTCAATCACAACTTCAAAGGAAAGGAGGTGAAAAAGAAGGACAGGATAGGAAATAAAGGGGAAAGGGAAGGAGAAAGAGATAAAGAACAGGAGGAACAAGAGGAAGGACAGAATTGGCAAATTAATGAAAGACAGACAAACAACAAAGACACAGATAAACAGAAGAACAAACTGCACAAGCGCAAGACAGACAAAACGGGTAAATTAACTACCAGACAAACGAAAGAAACAAAGATAATAAAACAAACAACAGAAAATCAAAGAAGTGAATTAACTAAAGAAAATCAAATATATAGAACAAACAAATGAATGACAGATAAAACAGAATATAAGACACAAGAAAGTAAAGCCAACCAACAAATGAAAGACAGACAGAAAGCATGAAGGGATAAACGAAAGAATGAAAGAAAGAAAGAAATAGAGAGAGAGAGAGAGAAAGAAAGAAAGAAAGAAAGAAAGAAAGAAAGAAAGAAAGAAAGAAAGAAAGAAAGAAAGAAAGAAAGAAAGAAAGAAAGAAAGAAAGAACAACAGGAAACAATTGAATGAAAGGAAAATGAAAAATACAGGAAAACTACAGGAAAATTTAAAGTAAAAGGAAAGGACAGAGAAGGAAAAAGGAAGAACATGAACAGCAAAAACAAAGGAAAATACATGTAAAGTAAAAGGAGGGAAAGAAAAAACAGGTAAAAGGGGAAGGGGAACAGAATTAAGACTAGGAAGATGAAGAGGAATAGGATGAGTAAGAGGAACACAAAATGGAAGGAAAAAAGGAAGGAAATCAAAGTAAAGCAAAAGGAAAAACAAAGGAAAGGAAAAAGTAAAAGGAAGTAAACCAGGTTAAAGAAGGGAAATATGATGAATGGGAGGAAGAGGAAAGTTAATGGAAAGAGGAATCAGAAAGAAAAGAAAAAAGACAAAAATTAAAAGTAAAACAAAACAAAGGGAAGGGAAAAACGAAGGAAATGAAAAGTAAAGTAAAGGGAAGTAAAGGAAAACCAGAGGGGAAAGGGACAGGGAAAAGGATAAACACTAAGAAGACAAATGGGAAGGGAAGGAGAAAAATGAAATGGATAGAAGTAAAACAAAACAAATGGAAAAACAATGTTAAAAAAGTAAAGTAAAAATAAGTAACGGAAAACAAACAGGAAAGAAAAGGAGAAACAAAAGGGAACAGGAAGTGGAAAAGAAAGGAAATAAGTATCATTGAGGTGGAAATTATGCCATTGTGCTCTGCTTTCTGCTGCAAGCACAAGTCTGACTTACATCATGATCACATTTTGAATAAATTATGGCAGTGGCTCTGTAATCTAGTAAATAAATGGCCGGAGCTCACGCCACAGCACAGAGGAAAAACAAAGCAACATACATGGCCGTTTATCACGGGAGCCGATGCCGGGAGCAACAGGACCGCTGCCATTAAAACCAAATTGCAGATCAGTGTGAGAGATTGATTCTGCCATTCAGTGGGACACTTTCTCCACTAACTGTCAATCAACGTCACAGGGCTGACAAAAAACATACAGCTGCACTCCAGCAGACGGTAGTTAGCAACATCCCGAGAAGACAGGAAAAATACCGGTCTGCATTTCAGGGAAATTTATATAATCACTACATGGGCGACACAAACTTCCAGAGCAATCAACACACAATCTCATTCTCACATTCTCATTTCACTCTTGTTTGAAAGTGTGAAGCTAGAGGCTGAAGACACAGCTGAAGTGTGATGAGATCCACTGGGTTTTAGGAGCTCTTTGAGTACTGGAGAACTTGTTCTCTGTCTATATAATGACTCAGACATCAGGGGAAAAATAGGGAAGAAATATGGAGATTTGAGACAACAGTCACACTCAGAGTGATGAAGCACGTTTGGACACTGTTTGAGACCCATGTGCTCTTCAGAAGAAAAAGACGGCTCAGTGTCACACACTGACGCACCAGCGTTAGCTTGTAAATCCCTCTGAGGATGCAACATCTATGTGAAACACACTGCAGAGCGTGATATCAATCCGTTTTTTTGTTCTTTTTTTAGAAACCCTGCTGTGCCTGTATGTCTAGTTGTGATAAGAGCCAAGTGTGAAAAGAGGGACATATGAAAGCTGAATATACTTAAATGTCAAAGCATTCAGATGTCAAAAGAGACAAGAAGATTAGAGCATGATTACAGCATTAAACTAAACTACTGTAAACAACGCAGAGCACATTGAAACTAAACAAAACAACACAGAAAACTGAAACTAAACTAAATAATGAAACACGGCACAATGAAACTAAACACAACATAATGAAACAAAACAACACAGAAAACTGAAACTAAACTAAATAATGAAACACGGCACAATGAAACTAAACACAACATAATGAAACCAAATAAAACAACAAAGCAAAGCACAATGTTACTAAACAACAAAATACAGCCCAACGAATCTAAACGCAAGGTAACTAAACAAAACATGGCATAATCAAACTAAATAACAAAACTGAACACAATGAAACTATAAATAACACAATGAAGTGACGTAAACTAAATAACAAAACAGCACAATGAAACTTAACAATAAAACAATGCACAATGAACCTAAAAAACAACATAAACCTAAACAAAACAAAACACAGTATAATGAAACTAAACAAAACAAAACAAAACAAAACAAAACAAAACAACAAAGCATAATAAAACTAAGCAATTCAGGGTAATGAAACAAAACTAAACCAAACTAATTAAACACAGCACAATTAAACTGAACTAAAATAAATAACGGCACAAATATAACTAAACAATGAAGCACAACAGAACTAAATAAAACTAAACCAAACTAACTAAATTAAACAATGCAAAACAGCACAATGAAATTAAGCAAAGCAGCACAATGAAGCACAATGAAACAAAAGTAACTAAACAACACAGCACAGTGAAACTAAACAAAACTAAACCAAACAAACGAAACACAGCACAATTACACTTAACTGTACTAAAATAACATCACAATAAAACTTGCAGCACAACTGAAATGAACAAAACTAAATGAAACTAAACTAAACACAAAAACAGCACAATACATGCACAATTAAGCAATGCAGCACTACAAAACAAAACAAAAAAAATAAACCACAATAAAACTAAACTAAATAATATCATAAAACTAAACTAATCAACGACACAACAAAATGCAACTAAACTAAACCAAACAAACTAAACTAAATAACAGCACAATAAAACTAAACAAAATGAAACAAAAGTAACTAAACACAGTACAATGAAACTTAACAAAATGAAACCAAACAAACTAAACTAAATAAAGCATAATTAAACTAAATAACCGCAAAACGAAACTAATCAAAACAACAATACATAGCACAATGACTAAACTAATCATAGCACACTAAAACTAAAATAAAACCTAAACAAGGCACAATGAAACTAAATTAAACTAAACAACACAAAACAATGAAACTAAACGAAACAATACACATCACAGCAATAAAACACAACAAACTACAGCAAAACAAAATACAAACATTATAAAAAAAGAACACATTTGGATTTTCATTCAACAAGGAGTGTTGCTGTCACAGACAGCCTCATCTACAGAGGACGTGTTTGTAAAACTATTCACTGCATAACTTAAATAAGAGATTAAATGCAGAATCACGTACTGCAGTTCTCCTCGTCTGAATTGTCGCTACAGTCGCTCTGCCCGTCACACCTCCAGTGGTCCGGTATGCAGTTGTTGTCCTTGCAGCGAAATTCATGCGGCCCACATGTCTTTTCATCTGCATACACAAACAAACAAAGCATTCATCTGAAATTCCTCATTACAATTACTGTGTAAAACAAACAGGGATCTTGAGCTCTTAGATAAACTACACTATAATATGTTTTACTTTAAAAACTATTTTTTACACAATACTCAGATTTTAAAACACTCCTTAAATGGTTTAATAGAAAACAAGTATTTGGTACAAAGCATATTTTTTGCAGTTTGTTTTATATACCAACAAATGTTTACTCATGTTGTTCACCATTTTCTTTTTCTTTTTTTTACTGTAAATGTAACACTTTTTTTAAACTAAACTAAAAACCACGCAATTATTTTTTTTTTACAGCACAATGAAACCATAAAAAAAACTAAACTAAAACTAAACCCAACATACTGAATCTAAACTAAACAAAAATACACAGCACAATGAAACAAAACAAAAACTAAACTACACTAAAATAATATTAAAACTAAACATGGCACAATGAAAAACTAAAGAACAAAACAGTGCAATAAAAAAACAAACAAACAATGAAACTAAACAAAATTATCTTATTATTAAATTGAAAAACAACCCAGTGATGGTGACTTTTTCAGTTTATTTTAAGGTACAAAGCATATTTTTGTATATTTTACCAATAAAATGTACTTATTTACTACTGTTTACAATTTTTTTTAAGTTTCCAGCAAACACACTGGCACAAAAAAAGACAAACTAAACATGGCACAAATTAAAAAATAATAATAATAATTCTAACTAAACTAAACTTTGTAAAACACAAATTATTTCATTCAAAAGGGATATGCATAAGCCCAGGATAGAGACTTTTCAGTTTATTTCAGATTAAGGTACAAACCATATTTTTGTAGTTTTGTAAATTGGCATATTAATATTTTATCAAAAATGTTACATTTTTCCAGCAACTGCACCTGCCAGGTTTTTTAACCTTAAATTTAACACTTTTTTTCTTCAGAGAATCCCACAAGGCTGAATCAAAGGCACAATGGTGTAAATCACATTTCCTTGCTCTGAAATAATCAACATGCTAATCCGAGCTGATTTGAGTACAGGAAATCAGAAATGCAATTTCCCCTCATCTGAATGTCGGCGACGACTAATCCAACTATCATGAGAGATGATGAGAACATAATGCATGATTAATTGACAATCACAATGCTGTGCTTGAGTCCTAATTCCCCGACTTAAAATGACATTAAGAGAATTCTAATTTAGAAAGAACAAGGCCGGAATATTAAGATTTTCCCTCAAATAGCTTTAGGGCTCGAGTCACCTTCAAGTTGGATGAAGAGAGAATTTCGCTCATTAAAACTTAATAGAGAATATGAGAATGTTTTTACACTCAATTTTATATGTTTAAAGGAAGAAAACTTATCTGAATCGAGTCAAAATATTGAAAAATTTCCAAATATTTACTAAATTTCAAAGAATTTTAAAGACAAGCAAACAAACGCAGCAGGTGTAATGAATTAATTCACTGTGTCAATGCATTTGTGTCAGTTTGTATGCTTTCAAAGAGCTACGGGCAGCATTCTCGGCTAATTAGCTTTCGCCGACGTGCTGCCAACATGAGGCAGATCATGGTAAATAATTCAAAATAAATAAATTGGATCATGCGGTGATGTGAGAGGCCACATCCAACAAATTAAGAGCGGTGTTCAATGCGTCAGAGCGTGGCGGCATGCTGAATGTTTCATGAGAGCTCAATCCAACTATCCATTCTTCTGAAACAACAATAATGTGGATATTTAGTCATGACTCGGCAAAACACACGAAACCGATGCTCAGCCATTCAAACCAGAGCAACCAATGAGAGAATGAAGTGATGTGCTGAGAACACAATGAAGAAGAAGAAAAAAAAAACATTCAAATCGCTCCTCATAACAAAGTACCTCAGTTTAACACTCATGAAAAACATTTTTGCATCAGGACAATCATAACCTCCCACTTAATGCTACCTGTTGACACAAGTTTTAAAAAAAGTATGTAATACATAACAATATGTTTCAATGTCTGATGCCATTGCCAGAAATTAGAGAGAAGTGACTGAAAAAAAATAAAAATAATAATCATTTAAATAATCAGTTGGAATATTTTAATAATTGTTTAAAATATTACAAATATTTCAACTATTTATTTATTACTTCTCAAAACAAACCAACTACAATAAAATAACACAAACTACCACAGTAATTAAAGAGAAGTGACTGAAAAAGACTGATATTACATTTTATTTGTATTATATTTTAGTGAAAGATAAAACAACTTAATTCCATTTATATTTACACAAACTTAAAAAAAAAAGAATAATTGTTAAAATAATAATATATAAATCTAAATAATAATACAAATATTTAATAATAATAATAATAATAATAATAATAGTAGTAGTTTATTTTTACTGAACAAATAATCTTTAAGTAGATGAACAAAACAAAAACAAAACAAAACAAAACAAAACCCCAGTGTTGTAAAATCCAGTCCATTGCACTCAGTCTATCCATTTCCCAATGTCCATTTCCATCAAAAGTTCTGGTCCCCTTTTCATCTCAGTCACCCTGTCAATATGCCATATCAATGTTTCTTTGTATCTTATGCAGCCACTAGTGGATGTGTTTCATCTTAATATCGCTTTAGGAAATGCCCCGTTTCCAAAGAGATGTAAGCAACTTATTGATTTTTTTAAAGATGAAGCTCCACTCTGCTGATGAACATTCAGACCGACACTTAGGGAACGTCCTCATGGTTAAAAAATCAATACAGTATTATGCTGGGTTAATGTGAATATTCCATTATATCCTCTCATTGATGTAAAGTGCAGGAGTGAGTTGTGTATCTAGGGAGATGCAATACATCCTCCAGAACAACAATATCATCCAAATCCAAACACAATTCCATCACTCGAAGAGAAAGAAAAAACTCATTGAGAACTAAAGCTTTTTCAGACTTCAAGAACATTATAATCCTCAGACATTTAGACAGTTATTATTATTATTATTATTAAAACGACTAAAATACAACTTATTTATGATTAAAACAAATAAGTAAAAACAGATTCATATATTATAATATATAAAACATATATTTACTCTCAATTACATCAAAAATATATTGAATATTTATTGAGAAAGAAATATATAGTTATAAAACAGTTTAATAATTATTGACATTTTTGTAAACTTTTGAAGTTTAATAATAGTTTTGTAAACTATTATTATTATTATTATAACTAAAACACACGTTATGATAAAACAAATAAGTAAAAACAAATTAAAATATTATAATAAATATTATTTATTGATATTAAAATATTAATTCAATATGTAATTCATATATAAATAATGAAAGGTTTAGTAATTATCAACATTATTATCATCATCAATGATTATAATAATAAACAATGATAAATCAATAAATAAATATTTTAATTAATGATATTCTAAATATTTCAATGATGCAATATTTATATAATTAAGTGGAATACTTTAATAGTTATTCACAATTATTTAAAAAAAAAAACATATAGAAATAGCTCAACTCATTATTATAATTAGTATCATTAATTGCAATTGCAATAATTATAATCATTAACTGTAATTGTAATCAACTTTAAGAACATAATAAGCCTCACACTTCTGTCCGATACTGGACTAAACAAAAAATTATTAAAATACAATTACTAAAATACAATTATTAAAAAAATATATTATTTGCATAATTATATAATTATCATTTAAATAATCAATTTAAAAATAATGAATGACAATAAAAACAAATTAAAATATTGTGACATTATAATCATTACAAACCTAATAAGTTATTTGCCTATATGTTAGAATTTAATTGATTCTAATTTTCTGAATAAATCTGCAAAAACTAAAAGAAAAGAAAAGAAAAGAAAAGAAAAGAAAAGAAAAGAAAAGAAAAGAAAAGAAAAGAAAAGAAAAGAAAAGAAAAGAAAAAAAAGAAAACTTTTTAAACTGTATAATTGTAAGCCATGACAGGTCAGGAAAAGTTTCATTCTGCTCTACCAGACAACTTTGCACACAACTTAAAAGTATATTTATGTGACTAAAAAGCATCAGTATGTTTTGAAGAACACTAATGCAGTGGAAAACTTTCTCCAAAGTCCCAAATATATATATATATATATATATATATATATATATATATATATATATATATATATGTATATATGTATATATATATATATATATATGTATATATGTATATATATATGTATATATATATGTATATATATATAATATTTATTTAGAATTTAGAATATTTATTTCACTCTATTTAGAATTATTTCACTATTTAAGATACAAAAATATATATTTATAAAATAAAATATCTATCTAAACCTTAAAATGACTAATTAAATAAAAATTAATAAAAGATAAATATATTTGAAACATAAGTTATTCTTTTATTTTATAGTTTGTAATAAAGTTGCAATATAATTCAAATGCATTTTTAATTATTGATAATACTAAATACTTAAAAATACTAAATAATAATAATTATTATTATTATTAAATTATAGTAATTATTATTATTTGTTTATACTTATTAAAGTATCAAATAATGAGCTCAATAACATGCATCACGTCAAAATGTATAGTTAAATAAGTGAGAAGTCTCAATTAACAACTTCTGTACAATAATCACTTCCCCTGGAATAGTTACACATCCTCTACAAACCAAAGCAGCTGCTGTACTTGACACGTGAAACATTGCTCTGCTAAAACACAGACAAACCAGAATCTGCATAATTATAGCACACTAAATCATCCATTTTGGGCCCAATGGAGAAGACCAATCGGTTAGCTGCTCATAAAGCAAACACAATGCAACCTGACAATGCTCGCCCTGAGAAAACGTTAGTGCTCGGGTGAGCGGTTTCCGGCGAAACATCCACAAAACCCCAAGATCAGAGTAGGAACTCCAAGAAGTCGGTTATGAAAGCGAGCAGAAGCTATATTTATTCATCTGCGTCAGTCCTCAGGGCAAACAGTCGGTGCAAAATTAAAGCAAATGGAATGTTTTAGGAGTTCAGACCAGCTGAAATTTCTCATGCCGAATTTTAAGGTGGATATTTATGGACAGTGATGACGAGCGTGAGGTAATGCGTGGCGACAGCGAGCGACTCACCGCAGTTGGCCTCGTCTGAGCCGTCGGCGCAGTCGGGGTCCTCGTCGCACACCCACAGCTTGGAGATGCAGTGCATTGTGGTCTTGCATTGAAACTGGGACGGCGAGCAAGTGTTCTCGGCTGGAGACATGGAGAGAAGGAGATCACGTGATCAAAACTTTGAGAAGTTCAGTTGACAAACCACAGAATAACAGAATAAGTTTTTCGTTAAGTTTTAGATCCGATTTTAGAGCTACTTTACGGAATCCAACAGTTTGTCGAGGCTTTATTCTGCTGTGACACTTTTTGAAAGAGCAGCACCATAAAGAATCAGTAACAGACTGCAGAAAACTGTGCTTTGATCTTCCCACAAACCCTCAGAAATGAAGCCATGGATTGTGCATAATAACAGAAACGTTGCTCGCAGCAGGCGATCTGAGGTCCGACAGTGATTGTCTTGCAGTTGATTGCATATAAGGAGGTGAATTTGAACACAAGCGCTGCTTTGATGGCTGTAGCGGCAGCGCTTTAAATGAGATTAATTAAGAGACAACATATCTCGCTTTTTTTTGGGGGGGGGGGGGGGGGACTGTTATGGTAAAATATGGCTCTTGGAATATTGCTTTTTTTCCTGAGTGGTGGCGCTAGAAACTTTTTATTTTGTAATGATTTTATTTTAATTATTATAAATACATAAAATGCATACACACACATATGTAATTTATGCATGTGTATGTATTTTTTCACATTAGTGTAATTATAATTCAAATGATATAGTTGTATATTGTTTTTATTTTAATTATTATAAATACAATGTAAAATGATTTCTTCATTAATGTCACATTTTATTACTTAGACATGCACACAAGGATTTCCCAATAATGTGAAATTAATAAAGGCAATATATTTAACTTTCATACATATATATATATATATATATATATATATATATATTAAAAATAAGTAATGTAAATAATAATAATATATAGTAGTAAAGAATGATCATAATTAATCATAATAATAAGAAATATTTCTTAAGTACCAAATCAGCATATTAAAATAATTTCTTAAGGATCAAGTGACACTGACGACACGAGTAATGATGCTGAAAATTCAGCCTTGTTGTCTCAGAAATAAATTGCATTTTAAAATATTTAGCATATTTAATATATGTATATATATTTTTTTTTTTCAAATATATGAATATTTAATTATATTTCACAATATATACCGTTTTTACTGTATTTTTCACCAAATACAGTAAATGCAGCCTAGGTGAGCACAAAAACATTTTTTTTAAAATGGTAATGATTCCAAATTTTGACATAGTGGATATATTTATACACCTAAGTATATGTATATATTATTTATTATACAATAATATTGAAGAATATGTCTTTTTAAAATAACTTTAAAATGTAAGTAATAAAATAATGTATAATGTAGTCTAACATATTACAAATATTACTTTATTATTATTATTATAGCTTAAATAATGTGCGTCTTTTTAAGGGAGTGGGTTCTGTTCAAAATATGCTGAAAAAAATATTTTAAAAAATTATTTTACAGTCTTTATGCATAATACACCATGCTGCTTCATTTCTTTTACTTTTGAATTTGAGGTTAAATTATGGTTAATATAACATATTCCTGGAGAACTTTTTTAAGGTCCACCTGGATTTAATTCTGAACATTTTATACGTCCTCTAAGTGTGATTAATTCATGATAAAACAAGTAAAACAAGACTGTACCCTGGTGGTCTGAGTAACCACAACTTCTTTCTCCTCACATCTCCGTTTTCAGACCACTGTGCGCTAAGCTAAGCTAAGCCTAGACCCGACATTACCGGCGGTGGAGCAGCAATCCTGACCCACAGTGCTCTCCCTCCTTTGGGGGGGGGGGGGGTGGGTCTAAAGCCGGCCTCTAATGCCATGCTCCATATGCGATTATCCCTGTTAAACCCTCCCTCTGTTTGGCTAATCAGTGCCCAGGGCTGAGCTCAGCTCCCCTGGATCCAAGACGCCTTCAGACCCCCTCAAAAGCCTCTTAGAGTTCTGGGGACCCTCTGGGCTCTGTCCCATGCAATGCCGTTAATTATTTTCCTCCATTTTTACTTCTAGCTTTCTGATTCTCTCTCGGAGAAGTCATACAGCTTCTCTTCTGCACTCTCCCATAAGGGCGTACCAGAACCGGGCATCTTATCAAAGCCCAGCCAGATACTCGACTCTGGGGAGGAGTGAGAAATTAGGCCCCTGCTGTGACTTCAAATGGAGGATTCAGATCTGAGCGAGAGCATTAACTTCTGCCAGTCTCCTGTACCGCTACCTAAAATAAGTATTGCATTTGGACTAGGATTCAAATCCCTGTCGCACGAAGTAATGATTACTCCAGCCTGATTTCTGAAGGTGACACAAGACGTCTTCTTTGCTTCCTGGTTAGCAAGTCTACCTCGCTTTCTTTTTTCTCATTTCACTCCTTTCTTCTCGCTGTCGGTGTCCTAAATTCCCCTCTAGCAATTCCGTCTGCAGCCGAGGAATGAGAAAACAAAACAAAACTTTGGGCAATGTTTACCAGGCTCCTCGCTTGGCACTTTTCTCATCAGCCGATTCGAAGTTCTCAAACATTTTGTTGAATCTGTCTGGGTTTGACCTTCACGAGCCAATAAACACATTCAGAAGTCATAAAGAAGGAGATTTCATCTATTTCCAACCTCTCTCGCTCTCATTTTCTGGTTGTTTTGCCTCTCCTGAAGGGAAAACTAGCTCAGTAGGAACTTTTGCTGAGATTCTTTGAGGATCGATGAAAACGGCGTTCATTGTCGTTGATGTCAAATCTGAGAGAGAGAAAAAATTAGACTTTCTTACGGCAATTGGTTTCATCTTCACCATCTCCGCAGTCGTCTTGTCCGTTACAGCGCAGGTTTATAGGGATGCACTTCTGCCGGTGAGTGCACTTAAACTGGCCAGACAGGCAGATATATGAGTCTGAAAGCAAATGCAAACAAGGATATCATTGTATGATGCATCACACTGCATTATGCTTGGTCTCCATTTATCTATCCATCAATCTATAATTACCACAGTTGGCTTCATCAGAGTTGTCTCCGCAGTCGTTCTCTCCATCACAGATGAAGGGAGGGAGGGCACACAAACCGGTTCCGCACTGGAACCTTCCGGGCTGGCATTTAAACTCCGCTGTAAACAAAAGAGAGAACAAATGAGTAAAACAACCAAGAAAGAAAGAAAGAACTAACGCAAGACAGAAAAATAAAAAGTGGATGAGCAAGAATAAAAAAAACCCAAAAAAACAACAGGAAAAAAAAACAAAAAACAGACAAAAAAAACAGAAGAAGGACAGACAAAACAAAAAGGCAAACAGAATGAACAAACAAAAAAGAGGAAAGAAAACAGAAAGAAAACAAATGAAACACAGACATAAACAAACAAACTCATGGAAAAGGACAGAACAAAGAATGAATACACGAACAAGGAAATAACAAAATGAAAGAAAGGCAGCCAAATGTATAATAATGTACAAATAACAAAAAAAGACAAACAAACAGAAAGCAAGGTCAATGTCAAAGTCATGAAAGAAAGAAAGAAAGAAAGAAAGAAAGAAAGAAAGAAAGAAAGAAAGAAAGAAAGAAAGAAAGAAAGAAAGAAAGAAAGAAAGAAAGAAAAAGAAAGAAAGAAATACAAAGGCATACAAAGACATGCAAATAAAGAAAATGTAAGACAGACAGAAAAGGTTGAAGGACAGAAAGACAAACAAAATGAGCAAACAAAAAAATTAAAAATAAAAAGCAAAGAAGAAAAAATAAAACAAGGACGAACAAAGGTTTAAAGACAGACATAATGAACAAGCAAATGCAGAAATGAAAGAAGAAAGAATGAGTGAATGAACAAGTAAATAAACAAATGAAAGATAGATACTGAAAATACACAGAATAAACAAACAAGAACAAATAAACAAATAGACATAAAAAATGAAAGACCAATATATTTCTGAATGAACAAACAAACAGAACAAAGTGATAAAGAACAAATCAATAAACAAGTAAATGAGCAAATTGTTCACCTAAATGAGCAAGCAATCAAAATAAAGACAGAAAAGTTGAAAGACAAAAATAAAACAAAACACAGGCAGAAAGCCAAACAGATATATTGCACATAAAGAACATATTATAGAAAGGTGCCTTTCTTTTCTTTTTTTTTCCTGGAGTCTTTTATTCGTTGTCAGCTTTGATGACTCTTTAGCATCTCAACGTGCAATAAACTTCCTTTCGAGATAAATACTTCACAAAACCTGATCCATCTCTGCAGCTCTTTGCAATGAATTAGACCATTCACCTCTCAATCAAACAAGCACGAGCACACAAGAAATGACCCATACAATGGCATATTCAATGAATAAACACTTGAATATAACCTTGATGACAGACAAATCTTTATTCAAAAATAATCGCTCCATGAACCGGCGAGGAAAATTAGAGGAATAAATTGTCACAAAAAGATTTTCCTGTCCTCAACTCATGAGACAAATGGCTCAAGTGTCTAAAGGATTTCTTTCAGTTGATCTTTAAAACAATTGCATTTGATTGTGGATTCACTTTAAGACATGCATTTTCCTTACTATACTCGAAGTTCACAAATACAGGGAAGTGAATTAGTGGGAACAAATCTCAACCTAGGGAGCTTTCTTTCTGTCTACAGTAAACAAAGATGCAAATCAGAAGTGATTCCAACAGAGTTTGATGTTAGCATGTTGCTAAGCTAATACAACATTAAAGGGATAGTTTGCCCAAAAATGAAAATTCTGCCATTAATTACCCTCATGACGTTCCAAACCCGTAAGACCTTAGTTCATCTTCAGAACACAAATTAAGATATTTTTAATGAAATCTGAGAGCTCGTTGACGAGAATACATTTTGTGCACAAAGAAAACAAAAATAACGACTTTATTCAACAATTCTTCTCCAAAAATCACGTATTCCGCCATTATCAAGAGTACCGTGATGCATTCGCATTGCTTTCCTCTGCACGTAAACAAGGTTCAGCGCAGGCTTGTTCTTCAGTTACGCTGCAGGGTCAGAAAGCTCTCGAATTTCATCAAAAAATATCTTAATTTGTGTTCCAAAGATGAACGAAGGTATTACGGGTATGGAACGACACGAGGGTGAGTAATTAATGACAGAATTTGTCATTTTTGGGGGAACTATCCCTTTAATAAACTCTAATAATTAAAAAAAAAAATTAGGCCAGACAGTGTTAAATAAAATACATTTATAATTGGCACATCTTTCGCTTTGTCTGCCATCTTGGAAACCTTTTTGCACTTGTTGAATTGAATTCTGTTATGGATACATGCAATGCCACTTTCGAATTTGGCCAAAACACATATTGTAGAAGATAACTCGGTCCAAAATTCATCAATGACCACTTAGAAGGCTCTTTAGGTAGGCAGCTAACTAGATCTTGAATATTATAGACACTACAAGGCACTACATTCACATTTTTTCAATGGCTTAACCAGTTTGGCTGATTGCCACCATGTTTGGTTACTTACGGCAATCTGCCGGCTCATCAGATCCATCTCCGCAGTCGTCCACGGTGTCGCACTTCCACCAGAAGGGAATACACTCATCCGTACCACAGCGAAACTACACACACAGAGAAACAACCTCTTGAACAATTATTTATCGAGTAGCAAACTGGATATAATTGGTAGTTGAAAGCGGTGCCAAGAGTAGTTGAGCTACGGCGAAACCCTTATTTTGGCTCCTGAGGTACTTATAAAGTCACACCTGGCTGGCGGTGCAGTTAGACAGACAGGTTTTGTTGTCATTTGCCAGGTAGAAGTGTGTAGGGCAAGCGCACTTGTATCCCCCACCAGGGGAAAGAAGGCATAGGTGACTGCACCCTCCATTAGTCACCTGACACTGATGCTTTGGCACTGAGGACAAACAACAAACAATAAGAAACAAGCCCGAAACAATATGACTCTAGCACAAAAAGTCAACTGAAGACTGAATTTCTCGTTGTAATACCATCAGGCTGTCGAAGTGGATGGTAGACTTTAATGTCTCGAATGGTTTGCCAGGAGCTGAGGAGTTCTGTATGTTGGCCGCCAGACGTCTTGTGTGAGCGGCTGAGGGTTTTTGACTTCTGGTCGCTCCAGTAGATGAAGTCCTCAAAGAGTGTGAGACCGGTTATGCCACCTATGTCCTTGATTGGGACTGGAAATTGGGATTGAGAGATGTTACTGAGGACAATTCGAAATGAGACTACATTCGAAACAAGGCAAAACTTACCTTTGCATCTTTTTGTACCATCCATGTTCGAAAACAAGATATGGTTCTCGTCAGCCCAGTAGATTCTTTTGTTGATGTGGTCAATGGTCAAGGCTGAGGGAGCACGTATTTCTGTATCGATTATGACACGTGGCTTGCTGCCGTCCATTCCGATCCGTCCAATTTGGGGCTGCTCGCAGCAGTCGATCCAGAACACATATCTAAGGCACCATGGGAATAAATGGCTTTAAATGGTGCAGTGCTTCTTAAAAGTGTACTCAAAAGCAATGCGTTCAGGGATTGCGAGCAATAGGCAATAATAAGCATAATTTACCCCATGTGAGTGTCGAGAGCAAGAGCGGTTGGATTCCTCAATCCTGTCCTCAGCAGTACGGTTGGGTAGAGTCCATTAGCTTTCGCCACCTCCAGGGTCTTTCTCTCACCGTCACACCAGTACAAGTTCTTGCCGATCCAGTCCACAACGAGAGCACTGGGGACCGACGTTCTGTGAACCACCTGAGAAAACAGCAGTCAAGCACAGTTGGTCTCTTTTGGCCAGTTATTCACATGGATTTATCCACAGCCGGTACCGTGGGGAACAAATGCTTCCTAGCAGAAAAGTTCAGAATGGTGAGGGTGAGATGCAGTTGTGCACTGTATTTTGCTGGTAGAGTCATATAAAAAGCAAGTCTTTATTGTTTCTGCCAACAGTTATTGTCATGACAGGAATTTAAATGCTCATTTTTAACAGTATAAAACAAAACAAACAAAAATGTGTTCATATAAACCTAATCCTGGCTCTCATTTGTTAAGGATGAGTTAGCATGGCAGTTAGCCAGCACATTAGAAAGCAATAATCAACAAACTTGTATACATTGTCTCCAAACTTGTATACATTGTTTCCTTATCAAAACAAAAACGTTAATAATATAATAACCTCTAGATGTGGTTATCAACTTGTGGCTTGGAGGTCCACAAAAACAGTTTGTATAGCAATTAGCCAAATAAATGAACAAGTTTTCATTGCAAAAAGTCAAATAACATCAACAACTTGTAAACATAGGATGAACTTGCATATGAAGGGGCTTTGTTTCTTCAAATAACAAGAAATATTCAAGGCTTTGAATAACCTATAGATGATTTGTCTCTAAACTGGTATTTTGCAGGTCCACACAAATAGTTAGCATAGCATTTAGCCAGCAAATTAACAAGTCTTCACTGCAAAAAGCCAAACAACAACATTCACCAACTTGTAAATGTAGGATAAAAGTGGGAATGAATGGGGCTTGTTTCTTCAAAAAAAAAAAAAAACCAAGGCTACGATAACCTCTAGATGTGTTATTTTTAATTGATGGTTTACAGGTTCACAAAACAGCTAGCATAGCAAATTAGCAAGTGTTCACTGCAAAAAGCCAAAATACAACAACAACATACTTGTAAATGTAGGATAAAAGTAGGAGTGAAGGGGCTTTGTTTTTGTTTTTTTCAAATAAAATGAAAAATTCAAGACTATGATAACCTATAGATGTGTAGTTCTCAACTGGTCCCTTACGAAAATTAACCATGGTTTTATTATAGTAAAATTGTGGTAACCATGATTTTTTGGTGTACTGATTACCATTTGTATAACCACAATTTTACTACAAGTACTTTACTACAACCATGGTTCTTTGGTATTACTTGTAGTAAACCATTGTTAATTTTAAAGGGGTGGCTTCATAAGGGGTCAAAAATAGTTAGCATAGCAGTTAGCCAGGAAATTAGCAAGATTTCACTGCAAAAAGTCAAACTACCACAACAGTGTTCAACAATGTTTAAACATAGGATAAAGTTGGGTGTGAATGGGCTTTCCTTCTTCAAACAACATGCAAAATTCAAGGCTATGATCATTTCTAGATGTGTAGTTCTTTTAGCAACCTAAAAACTCTTGACTGCAAATGAAAAATTGGGGTCCTAAAAGCAATCCATTAGAGAACCGCTGAGCTAGACTTGTACATTATTGCTAATTATCAGCGGGCTACATAACCGCTCATTAATGGAACTTCAAACTCCCCAAAAATGGCAAGAAAAGTTCCCAAAAGATGTAGTTTTGCAAAAAAAAGCACTTCACAATATTTCACAGCTCATACTTATCACAGAAACTGCCTGTTTGGCATAAACAATACTCTTCCCAGATGGCAGATAATCCAGCGCTTTTAATCATTTTCGCTCTTGGTTGCTGGTGCCCCCTGCCTAGCGCTTTAAGAGTAAGAGTAACATTCTGCAAGCTGATGAACATTAAAGATGAACATTAAAGACATTTTGCCTCAGACTGGGTCTTACCATCAGCGCTAATTAAAACTTGACTAGCCGTGATGAATTTCGACATCTTCACAGGTTTTCTAGATGCTGTGCTCACCGGGGAAACTAACATGTTCAGGTAAATGGTACAGAATCACAGGGTGGAGATTCATCACAGGGTGAAAGTGCACAAAAAATATGAACCGGGTAAACAAAACAACACCAACAAAACATGCCAAATTTAATTACTAAGTCAATTAAGTCAAAGTTCTATAAAGCATGCGAAAATAAGTGCTCACATTTGGATTTTTGCCGAATGATAGAAGTACGTGACCCCAAGTTTACTTGTATAGTGCATTTCCAGCATATTTCACTTTAGATAATTTTTTTTAGGCTGATGTTTATGATAAATGTTGTTTTTATATGAACATTATAATTTATGTTTGTTTTATACTAATTATATTTCTCATTCCTGTTCTGTTCTGAATACCGTTAAATTTATAGCTTTTATTGTGAAATAAAAATAACTAAAATACGTTTATATTTTTTATAATGTTCAGAAATATTTCATTTTATTTATAGGTATTTTACATTATTTTTTAATGTAAAAAAATAAATAAAAAAGATTTTTTTCCTCTCTCAATAATGTAATTTCGACCCGGTGCAACTTATTTTACAAAAAAAAACCGTTGTAAATGAGGTAACGATGCAAACAAGACCAAACAATTCCCAATAATTTAGATATTTAGCATTACATTTAAAGTGTGATTGTATTGAATAGCATGTCAGAGACCTAAAATTCTCACAATGCTGAGATCAAACTGATCTCTTGAAGAATCAGTGGCAGGATGTAAATTTTTTTAGGCAGTCAAAATAAGCGCTTTTTGTTTGTTTGTTTGTTTGTTTTTCCGCATTTCTGGATTGACGTAATTTTCACACAATATCTCAGACATACTGCATTGACTGTTTGTAAAGTTTCAACACCTGTGAATTTATGATAAAATCAAAATGAAACAAACTGAAAATCTCTCCAGACGTCTCGAGAGAATGTCTCATTTGCAATCGTTCAAAGTGATTACCAAGAGTATTTTACCGTGCACTGCAAAATTCTCTCACGCTCTGAAACTTTAGTTCTATCTTTTTATCATGTCCTTTAAAAAATTAATTCTGTTATCTTAGTTTTGCTTAATTTTGCCTTTACATTACTTGGTAATTTACATAACATTTAAGTTTAATTAACATGGAAAGGAAGTGTTATTGCGTTGAAAATATTGTCAATGAACTAAAATACTCATGATGTTGTGATCTTGTGAAAAATCAGTGGCAGGGCATACATTTTTTGGCAGTCAAAATAAGTATGTTTTTCGCATTTTCAGATTGCCCCCAGAGGTCGAAACTGGAACTGCAACCACAGTATTTTTACGCAACATGACAGGCACATCGCATTGAATGTTTGCAAGTTTCAACACCTGTGAATTTATGATAAAATCAAAATGAAACAAACTGAAAATCTCTCCAGTCGTCTCAGGAGAATCTCATTTGCAATTGTTTAAAGTGTTTTCCAAGAGCATTTTTACAGTGGCTGAGAAGTGCAAAACAAATCACGATTCTGAAAACAAAATAACAAATTACAAACGCAAATGCAAATCTAAAAAACAAAATAACAATTCGGAAAACACAACAACAATCCCGAAAACATTATAACAAGTCAGAAAACACAATGACAAATTTGAAAACAAAACAACAAGTCAGAAAACACAACGACAAATCAGACAAACCGGAAGAGGTAAGTATAGTTTGAGACAGCGCCATTGGTTTGGGAATAGATTACTCACTGCTGACTGGACGAGACATCTGTCAATCAAGGTACAGGAAGAACCAGAAGAAGCACAGCAGAGTCAACTGAAACATCTGCTCCAGTGGTGCAGATGGTAAATCTCGTGTCATTGTCATTTTGATGCGATCGACCAATGGTTCGATCCCGCCTTTTGCCGAACTATTTTTTCCTCCCTTTTCAAATCTCATATAGCATCGTAAAGGCATTTATTTTCAATAAAAATTAAGGAAATAATCAAAAAGTTGAAAATAAAGTATCATCATTGTGTTTTCTGACTTGTTATAATGTTTTCGGGATTGTTGTTGTGTTTTCTGAATTGTTATTTTGTTTTTTTAGATTTGCATTTGTGTTTGTAATTTGTTATTTTGTTTTCAGAATCGTGATTTGTTTTGCACTTCTCAGCCACTGTACATTCTTACCTTGCAATGCAAAATTATCTCACTCTCTGAAACTTTCATTCTGTCTATTTATCATCTCCTTTCCATCAATGTCCTATGAAAAAAAAATATATATATATATAAATATGTTTTCTTTGTGTTGCTTAATTTATCATTTTACTTTCCTGGTAATTTACATAGCATTTAAGTTTAATTAACATGAAAAGAAAGTGTGATTGCGTTGAAAAGATTGTCAATGACATAAAATATTAATGAACTTGTGATCTTGTGAAAAATCAGAGGCAGGGAGTAAATTTTATTTTTGGCAAACAAAATAAGTATGTTTTTCGTATTTCCAGAATGCCCAGTGGTCAAAACTGGTACTGCTACGACATTATTTTAATGCAACATTCAATTGCATTGAATGTTTTTTTAAGTTTCAACACCTGTGAATTTATGATAAAATAAAAACCGACACATTTAAAATCTATAGACGTCTCTCCTGACATCTGACTCATTTGTATACATTCAAAGCGTTTACCAAGAGCATGTTTATTTGTTTATTTGCATGTTTACCAATAGCCCCAATTACCAGGACAGCCAGGCACAAGAACAGTTTCTTCCCCCAGGCAATCCACCTTATGAACAGTTAAATGCCCCCCCCCCTCCATTATGCAATAACAATGTGCAATAACCTTAAATTTATTTGCCACCACCTCCATCCTAGTACATCCCTGCATCTCCTTCTATTCTATCCCATTCTATCATCTATAGCACAACTGTACATACAATCATTTATGTTTCAAATTATTTTTCTTCATTTTCTTTTTCAATTTTTTTTGTTTATTTATATTCATATATGTGTATTTTTTATTCTCATCTTATTTTTTTGTCTGTGTGTCGTTGTTGTCTCTGTAAACTGGAAGCTTATGACACAAAACAAATTCCTTGTATGTGCAAGCATAATAAATGCTATTTCTGATTCTGATTCTTCTTTAACTGGCAACACAAAATTCTCTCACTCTCTGATTTTCTCTCCTTTTGTTCTATTTATTTATCATCTTTCCAGTAATGTCCTATAAAAAAAGTCCCATTATATTAGTGCGGCTTCATTTTGCTTTTAATTTCAACATTTGGGGTGACTTTATCACTTCTTCGTTGCCTTTACCGATGCTCTACCTCTCCCTCTTTTTCTCTGTACTATAGCACACTATCATAAATCAGTTCAAGATCCAGAGTTCAATCAAGCTTAATGAGCCATTATGGCTCGATATTAAACATAACGAGCTCTGGCGGCCCAGCAGGGCAAGGCTGGCACACTATGCCCGTTTTCCGCCCTGAGTAATATACGCAAGGGCATTGATGGAGAGGAGTATGAAGACAGACAGCCTCACACACACATTGCCCTGTCTATCATTCCGACCCCGGCTCATTTCATACCAGTTATTCTAAGGAAAATATAAGCTTTTATTTATTTGTTGGGAGTGATGTGAATATGTCTGCTTTTCCCCCCATTGGAATCCATCAATTACACAATAAAAAATGCCCCTGTGCAGAGATGATGTGAATCAAATTTACCCAGGAGCAGAGAGTATTTGCATATGTCAATTTGGGTGATTTCAAGAGTAATTCAACGTAAACACAGAGACACACTCGCAGATGTACCTTGAGGTCACTTCCATTCAGGCGCATTCTGTTGATTATGCGTCCGCTGGGCCTGCTAGTGTCAATCCAATAGATCAACTCCTTCCTGTAGTCAAAGTCTAGAGAGATGACATTACTGAGTCCCTGCAGAGAGAAAGACAAAGAGAGAGAGAGAGACAGGCAAAGTGTGAGATTGACAGATGAGATTTTAAAAGGGAAGAAAATTCAAGTTTTTTTTTTTTTAAACAGTGGATAAATTCTCAATTTTCACCCTAACCTGAAGAATATTATTGAAATAGCGAGATCAATTAGACCATTAGTTTTTAATACAAAGGTTTAAGGTATAAAGGTAAATAAGGTAATGCAAAGGTATAAAATTGAATAATAATAATAATTATTATTATTAGTAACATTGCTTCGAGGGGAAAAGTTATTGAAGGACTAATTACTACAACTGAAATAAAAACATATTAAACCTAAAATAAGAAAATTGGTTGAAAACTAATAAAATGACAAAATCACATAAAATTACTACAACTTAATTTAAAATAAAATAAAAAAAATAAAAGCTATTTTAAAAAATAATTTTGGAGCTTCATGTATATTAGTAATTTTGTTAAAATATTTCTAGTTTTTCTCTTTACTCTCCACCAGTTTTTACAAAAAAGCATTCTATTAGTTCAACTTTATATAAATGTAATTTATTTTTAATTTCTCATTAAAATGAAATAAAATAAAATTAAATTCTATTTAAGTTGATGAAAATGTCTTTTCATGTTCATTTCTGATATAATGTTTTTTATTGATAGAGATATAACGCAAATATAAAGAGGACAGGATAGTGGGAAGATTGTCGCCAGTAATTGTCGCGAACCAGACTCGAACTTCGTTTGCTCAAATGAGCATTTATCTGCTAGGTCACGTCTTTGGCAGCTATTAATATTCTATAAAATTGAATCACAAAAATAATAATAAAAAACATCAAACATCAAAATGCGTCTTTTATCGTCCAAGCAGACTCATTATAAAATGTTCCCGCCGCTTTCTCGATACCTTTCTCATTCGCTTTGTTATTTTCACTACATTCAGTTAGAAATAAGAGCGAGACTTCCTCCGTCTGACAGAAACATCCCATCATGCACTGCTACGACCGTAGCCAATCACTTTCTCAGTAGGGGTCTTTCACATTCCCCCGTCTCTCTCTCTGTCGTTCTGTCTCGTTCACTCAAACCCCCCGCCGCGTTCAGATCTAATTTGCTGGACCAGACCTTTTAAATCAAACTGATGGAGTTCTTGACTGATGAATCAACCCAAGCGTGCATTTTTAACTGCTCCTTCGATGGCAAACCCCTCAATCTCTTCACACAAGGGCCGTGAGAGACTTTCTCATCCAACGGTCCCTTCAGAGCCAAATCGGTCATGGTTCTTTTTGCATTGACAAGCATTTTCATACAGATTTAAAGACCATAACTGACGTTTTCATTAATAACGACTACTATAATGATATATTTACCGTTGAAGAATTATTAAAGGAGCCATAACTTACACTTTTTCATCATCATTTTCCATACTAAGTGGAAAATAGTTGTGATTCCAGTCACAATATGACCTTTTCCGTGTGCAAATATTCCCAGGCGTCGATATTCACGTCAATCAAGTGTCTAAAACGCTGTTTCAGGCTCAAGTTGAGCTTGTGAATTTCTATAAAGCACCACAGGTGGCTGTTGATCCTGTGCTTCCTCTGAACTTTTGGATGTTGTGTCTGGATTAAGCTCCATATGCTGTGAGTGTGTATTTTTATGAAAGAAATAAGTAGGAAATTACATGGGAATATGGAAAAAACACACTAATGAGTTTGCGCTAAACAGGATGGCATCTGAGAGAACAACAATTACAATAATGGTTCTAAAGTGATTTTTCATCAATTGTATAAGTAAAATTGTACATTTTAGAGAGCTTTATCCATCATACCTGTTTTAGAAGCGTGTAGTTTGATCCATCCAGACTGATCTTTCGGATTTCGTGATGGTCAGCAAGAATAAGAAAAGGCTCCTCCGCTGAAAAAAAAAAAAATAGAAAGCATTTTATATATTTTATATTTTATGCAATGCATGAAATATTTTATTGTATTTTATTTTATTTTAAAATATTTTTTACATTTTATTTTATATATTTTGAATTGTATTTTATTCAATGTAATGCATAAAATATTTAGATAATTTTATCATTTTGTATTTTATTTTATTTAATGCATAAAGTATTTTGATTTATACATTTTATAATTTATGCAATGCATGACATATTTTCTTGATATATTTAAAAAATATTTTATTTTATTCAATGCAATGCATAAAATATTTAGATAATTTTATAATGTTTGTATTGTATTTTATTTAATGCATAAAGTATTTTAATTTATACATTTTATATTTTTCATTGTATTTAATATATATATATCTATATATATATATATATATATATATATATATATGTAGGGTTGTCACGGTACCAAAATTTCAGTATTCGGTACCAATACCAGTGAAAATCCACGGTTCTCGGTACCAATTTCGGTACCAAAGCAAAACACAAAAATATGCTAATTAAAAAACACATTTTTATTAATAAAGTCAAACAAAAATAAACTGCACAAGAACCAATGCCATTTTTTATGCTTATTTAAAATTATTTCAAGTTTTTCCACAATTAATAAAAGTATGAAAAAAAGTAAAGTTCCACCCAAAAGTTTTTGTCATATTTCTGCTGCCGCTGAAAAAAATCTGTAAACAGTTGTCTGTTTTAGGGTTTGCTGGTGCTTCATGATCTTCCTGCAGCTGTAAAAGGAAAATATAATATAAGTAAAGCAGTGGGCTGAGTCTGACCAAATGCAACATTAGATCATTGACTCCAGCTAAAATATAACATTTCAGTAAATAACAAACCTCAGCTTTTATAATAAATTTAGATAAGATTATATATTTTAAGACAAGTGCATATCAAATAGAAGGAAGCTGTAGTATTAAAAACACTTTACAATAAGATTCCATTTTTTAGATAGCATGACCTATCAAATAAACAACAGTTATATATTGCAATTATTCTTCTTAGGGTTAATTTCAAAATTTACAAATACATAAAATCAATCAATCAATCAAAGTTCAATCTGTTAAAATTATTTAATGCACAATGAACAATGATCATGTGTTTGTATTAAATAACATTCACAAACATTAATTAATGTTGTAAAAATATATTGTTCACTCACTGTAAGTTGATGTTAGATAATAACAAGTCATTGTAAAGTCTATACAGGAGATAACATTTGACTGTACTTTCATTTAATACAAACTGTGTACATATTTAATTTTAAAGGGCTTTTAAAACTGCTAGTTATCCAGCCAAGAATAACAACAACTAGCAACTAACGAGCAAAAAAAAAAAAAAAAAAAGGCCAGAACGGTTTTTTTCTGACGGACTGATATGACATAAACACTATTAACTGTTTGTACATTCTCCAACACGCATATTTTAGATTCACAATTCATTTAAAAGTCTCTGGTGTGTAACAATAGTAAATACCATCATGTCCTCCTGTTGTTTTTACCCTAATAAAAGATATAGGCGCATTAAGTAGTTAATAAAGAAACTTCATTCTAATGCTCATTATATTAGCGTTAGCCGCGCTTATGCTAAGGATTAACTCTGCTATAACGGCAGTTTATTTTAATCCGACATTCAAATTCAAATATGGAATAATATTCATAACAGAATATCTAAATATTAAATAGAAACTTACCTGCTTGAACTCTTTCATTTGATCCGGGTGTCAGTCTTTAAAGTGTTGTTAGTTTGATGCATTTCCTCCTTTGGATGTCGCCCTGTCACAGTGCTTTTATGAAGCGAGCGCATGTGCGCAGCTTTCAGATCACGCAGCAAGAACCGGGTCGACCGGGTACTCGGTACCACCGGGACTTAAAGACACCTGGTACCGTGACGTTTTCATTTTTTTAGTACCGACTTGGTACCGAAGTACCGGGTCTTTTGACAACACTATATATATATATATATATATATATATATATATATATATATATATATACATATATACATACATACATATATATATATATATTTCATGCAAGATAAAACATTTTCCCCACATTTCTTAAAAAAAAAAACCCACTAAATTGCTTATTACCTGCAAAACATTGTCTTACTTTAATCCTGTGTGACTATAAGTGAATGAAAAAGTACTTAGGATTTTGTAATATTCAGTTATATGGATGTATTGGGATTCCAAATACTTTAAAAAGCCTTTAAATAAGTGTTTGTGTTGCTCTATGGATTATTCTGGCTGCGAGACACGACTGCAACTTCAGTTTGATGACTTGAAATTGATTTCCTGTGAGCTGCCAACACTTGAACATCCACTTCCTGTCAAGTCTGGGACTTAGACTTGTCAGTCATACAAAAACAGTGCTTTATTACTTGAGTGTGTGTGTGTGTAGGCACATGTCTTTGAAGGCTCACTTACAAAACAGTACTGTGGCGGTACAGGGATGGTATCAAATGCTACTTTGTTATACTAACTGGTATTATTAAGTATTCTATGGATAATAAAGTATACTATGGAAAATTTCCTAGTTTAATGGTGGTTTTACAAATACATTAAGACAAATAATGTGTTTAGTGTCAATTCACTGGGTGTTTAATATACAGTCTCAGATGTAATTATGCCTTCATAAGGTAAAAATTACTAATGGTAACAGGGTTGAAAGTTTTAGGATTCAATTTCATATTACAAACCTTGTCCTCAAGGCCATGAAAAACAAATATCTGCTTATATACATATACATTTTTTCACATATCAATTGTTCACAATAAAAAAAAAAAGAATCATGGTAACAGGGTTCTAAAGCAATAAAACCTATTTTTTGTTAGATAATGAGTTTTTAGATAATGAGTTTTTAAAACATATAAAAATATTTTTAAATATTATAGAATTCTATGCATATTTCAATTATATTATATTACTTAAAATAGAAAATGTTCTCTAAACATTATCATGGCAACAGGGTTGATCTTTTAAGATGCTTTAAAAATAAAGCAATAGAATGTATCAGACTTTAGCTTGTCTTTGATGGGTTTGTTTTATAAAAGTATGATGATGTCATTATTATTAAATATTATTTATAAAATCGTTAATGGAAAAATATTTACATAATGGTAACAGGGTTGATGCAATCTTTTTAATAACGCAGTCAACTGAAACCTAAAAAAACAAAACATTAGGACAGAATAGAAACAAAATACTAGCTTTATTTCTATTTTTTTTCATCAAAATTTGTAAACAAAAAAGTTAACCAAGTAAAATTTGGTAGGGAAAGAATAAATCCCCAATTTCCAAAAACTAAACTGAACTAAACTAAATAAAACAAAAAAAAAAAATGTCTGCATTAACACATATAACATATTATGTAGCATGAGTCATATGGTACATGTCCAAAAAACATGGTATTACCACAGTACCATGTTAAAGAGGCAATTGTAATTGTAAGTGGTGGTCTTCGGTAGATTTCATTAGCAGCTTCTTTGCATGTCAGCAGCATTTGCGAGTGAACACTAAATGAGTGAATATAAACGTCTTTCTTTTATACAGTAAATAACTGCAGGCAGATGCCATATGTCACACCTGTAATTTCTCTTAGCCAATCAGAGCTCATCTCCAGCTGACGAACTAATTGTCTTCAACCTCCTGTTGCTTTCCTCTGAATATAAGTCACAACAAGACTCAGTATGCGTATTCTTGCCCGTGCGGGGTGTTTCTGGGCAAGTGTGACAGTAAAATCTTTATGAGGGTCCACAGGAGCTCATTCACACCTGTGCTGCTGAATAGAGCAGAGTACCTGAGAGAGACCTGCAGCTGTGCGGGTTACTGGCGGGACGCTGGTACCCGTCGGCACAGAGGCAGTGAAAAGACCCGTAGGTGTTGATGCACTGGTGACTGCAGGGAAAGTTCTCCGAACATTCGTCCATGTCAATGCAAGTCCTGCCGTCGTTTTTCAGACGAAACCCCGGCCAGCACGTACACTAGAGAAGAAAGTAAAAAACAACGATTTGTGGGTGAATCTCACAGAACTCTGTCAAGAACATAGATGGGTTAACAAAATAAAAATAAACTACATATATGATTATAATTCATTAAAAACATATAAATGTTTTTCAATATATTTCACTGAAATGTTGTGAAATGTTATACATTATATTTCAATTATGTTATATTATTTTAACCATGCATGGTTTCCAATGCTGTGGAATCAGGAAGTGAGAAATGAAATAAATAAAATTAAGTGTTTCATATTATAAATGTTATACAATGGACATTATTATTATTATTATTAAACAAATAATGTTTTATTATCAATGATGTATATGTAAATAATATTATATTGCAATGCAAAAGCCTTAATGGTCATTAAAATATGCATAATAAAAAAATAAAGCTAAATTAAACAACACACATTATTATTATTATTATACTAAATAAATAAATAATGTTTGGTATATAAAACAAATATTATTTATATTATTGTATTATTGGTATTTTTATATTATATATTCTATGATATTACAAAAAAAAAAAAATTCCAATGCAAAAAGTCTTAATGCTCATTAAAATATGCATAATTTATTTAAAAAAGAAATTTAGAATTTTAGAATTTTATATAATTAAATATATATATATATATATATATATATATATATATATATATATATATATATATATATATATATATATATATATATATTAATGTTTGTTATATAAAACAAGTATTATTGATATTATATTATTTATATCTTTATTTTATGTTATATGATAATTACTAACAAAAAAAATTAAACTGCAATGCAAAAAAAGTCTTAATGGTCATTAAAATATGCATAATGTATTCAAAATGTCTTTTTCATATTTTAAACCATTTTAATTTATAACTGTATATGAGTAATTTTGTAATTTTTTCATCAAATGTTCTATTTGACTTTTAGGTGAAATATGACCATGCCAAATGTATATACAATTCACTCTAATACTAATGAGAGACTAACGGACAGGAAGTAAGCAGTGAAACAAAACAATGTTTACAAAGTTTCTAGACCATTAGTTTAGTCATTAGTCATTCATTATGCTTTATATTTGAATTATGTGGTAACAAAAGCTAAAACAAACCAGAAAAAAACAGTTCTAGTAAGTTCGAAGCTGCCGTGTCCTTGGCTGCTTGTTTTTAAAGTCAGTGTGGCTGTCAAACGACCGGCTCAGTATTCTGAGACATCTGCCAAACGAAGCTGTTCGATGTGCCACTCACTCTCTGTGTGTGTGTGTGTGTGTGTGTGTGTCATTCTCCCACTAAAAACACACACTGTTTGTGTATGTGTGTATCTACTTTACATATTATTCCCTTGCTGTGCACTACCTCAGCTGACTTTCTCAAGCGCTAAATAGCTAGCATATGTGTTCTAGCGCTCTCGTTTATACATTCATCGGTTAAATGTAAACTGACTGGAAACAGGATCATAACATTCTCCACAGATTTAGCGCTAAGTACTATAAACCTCTTTGGAATGTAAAAAGATAGTATCACTTCGAACGATCTGTTTGCGCAGACTTTCCCAATATTGTCGTAGCCGCTAAAGCCTGTTAATGATGTTTAGAGAAGATTTGTTGAAAAAACAAAAACATTCTTTTGTGTATTCATAGGCCGTAGCTTCATGTGTGGACGTCTTTAGCACGGAAGTTGAACCAGATGCTTAACGTTAATTCGGAAAAAGAAAAACCTTGTACAGCGTGACAAATGTGCTTCATACACACCTTATATCCCACGGGTAGGTCTTGACAGTCCTGGGTACAGCCGCTGGCTTTACGGTTCAAACACTCGTTAACGTGGCAGTTCCTCTCATCGGATCGGTCGCCGCAGTCATCGTGCTGATTACACACACTCCCCAGAGGAACGCAGCGGCCGTTTGCACACATGAAAACCGAACCTTTGCACAAACTTTCTAAAACATGGAGCAGCGAGAAAAAAAGGAGAGACAGAAATCAACAAACCCATCAGATTAGAAACACAGAACTCGAGTGGTTGCTAGGGTACTCTGGACAGACTGTAGCACGTTTATATGCCTTACCTACGGCTGCAATGTGGTTGCTAGGGTGTTCTGAGTGCTTTTTATCACGTTTGCTATGGTGTTCTTGGTGGTTTTCACTATGTTTCTACTGTATGTGGTTGGTGTTTGAGAGCTTTTTAGCAAATTCGCTATGGTGTTCTTGGTGGATTTCAGTATGTTGCTACTGTATGTGGTTGCTATAGTGTTCTGAGAGCTTTTTAAAAACGGTTGCTATGGTGTTATTGGTGGTTTTCAATATGTTTCTACTTTATGTGGTTGCTAGGGTGTTCTGAGAGCTTTTTATCACATTTACTATGCTGTTCTGGGTGGTTTTCATTATGTTGCTACTGTATGTGGTTGCTAAGGTGTTCTGGGTACTTTTTAGCCTGTTTTCAATGGTATTATTGGTGGTTTGCAATATGTTGCTACTGTATGTGGTTGCTATGGTGTTCTGATAGCTTTTTAACATGGTTGCTATGGTGTTCTTGGTGGTTTTCAATATGTTGCTAATGTATGTGGTTGCTAGGGTGTTCTGAGAGCCTTTTAGCCTGTTTGCTATGGTATTCTAGGTGGTTTTGGCACTTTGCTAGGTGTTCTGGTTGGTTGCTAGAGTGTTGCTTAACGGTCCAAGTCAAAAGAGCCTTATTAGTGTTTTAAAGTTGTACTGTAAACATGTTGTAAACAACTGAACTGAATTTCCCCTCAGAAATTTAAATATAAAACTGTTGCTCAATGAGCTTGGCAGGAAACAGTAATGGTATCTGTTAACATTAATGGCATATGTTTGCCCTGAAACCAAAAATTGAAGAACAGAGGCACAGCAGTTTCATCAGCCCCTCTCTGACCAGCTCAGGTGGTGCTGGCAGGGGTACAGGACACAAAACGGAGAGGACCAGGTGTTCTGACAAATCCCATATGGGACAGAACCTGGGAACCTGTCAGTCAAATGGGGCGCGTGACACATAAGAGGGACTCACCTGCAGCGGAACACTTTGGGTTGAGTGGCAGCTCGTCTGATTGGTCCAGACAGTCGGGGAAGCCGTCACACTCCCATTGGGCTCTCAATAAACACCTCCCATCTGCGCAGCGGAACTCCTCCTCTTTGCATAAACGATATTCTGTAGAAAAAGAGAGAGAAAGAGTATGACAGGAAGAGAATTTAAACGTGGCGAAAAAGCTGTTACTGTTTCAAATAGGTATGCATGGTATTTCAGTCAACATTATTATTGAGATAAAGTTTAAACAAGAACAAGAAGTCACTGTAAGATATAAATTCACAATTGTGAGATATGATATCACAATAAAAAAGATGAGAAATACTCACACTGCAAGACAAAGACATTTTGTGATAAAATCACAATGGTATGCAAACTGTGATTAAAAAAAATTCACTCATTAAAAAAACAAAAATTAAATTATTATTGTCAAAATTAATACCTTTACATAAAGACAAAAGGACCATAGAAATGATGCATTTTGGGATTATTTCAATGTTAATTAAGAATATTTTCACGTAAGTTTACTCGCTTAAATTTATGCTGATTTTAAAATGAAAAAAGAACTATTAAAGTATCCTTTCTGAATTGTATTTATTTATTTATTTTTGTATGCAGCTTTATGCATTTTTTTTTTTTTTTTTTTATAATTGATCTTCTTTTCGATTTTGTGGTAAAATACGACTGGGACAGGTTTGTGAGATTCATCCTCATAGATAACAATGAAAAAGGTGAAGAGTAGCCAATATTTCCATCAATTATTCTGAGCGAGTGTTTATTCTTAGATCTGAGGTATGGGACAATGAGTTATGCATGCATTCCAACCGCTGAAACGTCCAATTAATGTTGTGCCAACACAATTACAACCCATTAAACAGGCCGCAAAGGGATGGCCATTTTCAACAGAAAGTAATGAATCGAGAAACCGGAGATGCTCACCGCATTCCAGAGACTCGTCAGAACCGTCTCCGCAGTCGTCGTCATGGTCGCACACGAACCGTCTCGGGACGCAGTTCTGGTTCCGGCACTGGAACGTGCTCTCGGTGCACGTGTTGTTCGGAGCTTATTAAAGAGTGGAACAGGAACAGACAGGACGTTAGGTATGTGTTAGGATAAAAGGAGTAGCACATAACAGACACCTGAGACTTGTCTCAAATCCCCAATTATTTTGGTTGTGGCTCTGAAAATTCAGGGACAATAGATAAAAAAAAATATTTTGGCACCTTATTATCCAACAGTGGTGTTAATTAGTGTTCGCTGTTTCAGATGGATAAATAAGGGAATGAATTAATAAATAAATGAATGAATTAACCAACAGACAAATAAATAAATAAAGTTACCTATAAAATAAGGAAAAACAGTGTATGACAATGTCTAAAATAAAATCAAATAAAATAATGCTTGGATTAAATATAATAAAATAATGAAAACAAAGTATGATATAAAATAAAATAAAATAATGATTGGATTAAATATAATAAAATAATGAAAACAAAGTATGATATAAAATAAAAATCCCTGAATTACTATTCAAATTTTTATTCATTTTAGAATAATAGTAAAAGAACAATTAGAAAAATGAAAACAATGCATGACCTGAAATTAAAAGGAAGGAAGGAAGGAAGGAAGGAAGGAAGGAAGGAAGGAAGGAAGGAAAGAAAGAAAGAAAGAAAGAAAGAAAGAAAGGAAGGAAGGAAAGAAAGAACTAACTAATTTTAAGCTTTTAAACATAAACTTAAGTAACATGAATCCAGTCAAATATGTCTAAACCTTTGACTGATGCATTAATTTACTAGCTTAATTTCTATTGTGATTTGGGATGAAAACAGGAACAGGAAGTTGCTGGTTTTGTGAGAGGAAATATTATGGTTGAAATTACCACAGCCAGCTACCGCTAGTTCATCGCTGCCATCGGGACAATCTCTCTCCCCGTCACATAACCAGTTCCTGGGTACACAAGCGTACGATCCTGGGCAACTGAACAAACCAGTGGTGCATGTTGCCGAACCTGTCGAGAAAACAGAGACTGAGCATCGCAATCTCAAGCCAAAATGCTGCAGGAATGAATATTCATTTGTTTAAAACAAAACTTCTCAAAGTAATTGAAAAAGTTTAAGCATTGTCTTGAGAACTTGTTTAACAATCTGTTTGTGTTTGACCTTTGAGAAACCTGAGGGTTAATTTTCAGAGCCCATTTGTTAGGAGCACAGCATGGCCATAAATTCGCAACTATGATGAAACCACAGGCCAATTTTTCTTCCCGCCTCTTTCGTGTTGATTTATATCCTTCCTCTCAGAGGAAGTCTTTCATTGTGTGGCCTAAATGCAAATACGTGCTTCAGAGTTTTACCGCAAATTTCCTCGCTTTCGTCCAATCCGTCACCGCAGTCGTCCTCCCCGTCACAGAGCCACTGTTTGGCGATGCACTTGTTTTTCGAGCAGGCGAACTGATTCCAAAGGCACGATGAATCTAGAGGGAAAAGTTTGAACTTTGAAAATAAACCCACGGGAGGCCGTACTGACATTTAAGGAACGGTACAAACAAAAATGTTGATTCTTTCATCATTTATGTTGTTTTAAACCATTTTGGCTTTGGTTCTTCCATAGAACACAAAATACAATATTTTGTAAATGTTCACGATGCTCTTTTCCCAAACAGAAAGGGATAAATAGAAATAAAAATTAATTATAAATTCAGAAATAATTAAGAAAAAAGTCATACAGGATTGAAAAGAGAGTGAATGAATAATGACAGAATTTTCATTTTGGCAGGAAAACTAAGAAAAATTACATTTGTACTACAACCCCAAATCAGAAAAAGTTGGGACAGTATGGAAAACGCAAATAAAAAAAGAAAGTAGTGATTTCTAAATTTACTTTGACTTGTATTTCATTGCAGACAATATGAACACAAAATATTTAATGTTTTGTCTGGTCAACTTCATGTCATTTGTAAATATACATCCTTTCCTGTCATTCAGACCTGCAACACATTCCAAAAAAGTTGGGACAGGAGCAATTTAGGGCTAGTAATGAGGTAAATTGGTTAAATAATGATGTGATTTGAAACAGTTGATGTCAACAGGTGATTGTAATTATGATTTGGTACAAAGCAGCATCCAAGAAAGGTCTAGTCCTTTAGGAGCAAAGATGGGCCGAGGATCGCCAGTTTGCCAACAAATACGTGAGAAAATTATTGAAATGTTTAAAAACAATGTTCCTCAAAGAAAGATAGGAAGAGATTTGGATATTTCACCTTCAACAGTGCATAACATAATTAAAAGATTCAAGGAATCTGGAGGAATTTCAGTGCATAAAGGACAAGGGCGCAAGCCTAAGCTGAACAACCGTGATCTCCGATCCCTCAGGCGGCACTGCATCAAGAATCGCCATTCATCTATAAGCGATATCACCACATGGGCTCAGGACTACTTTGGCAAACCTTTGTCAAGTACCACAATACGTAGTTACATCCACAAATGCCAGTTAAAACTGTACTGTGCCAAAAGGAAGCCCTATGTTAACAGTGTCCAGAAGCGCCGTCGACTTCTCTGGGCTCGGAGGCATCTGGGATGGACCATCACAGTGGAAACGTGTACTGTGGTCAGATGAATCAGTATTTCAGGTATTTTTGGGAGGAATGGACGCCATGTGCTCCGGACCAAAGAAGAAAAGGATCATCCAGACTGTTACCAGCAACAAGTCCAAAAGCCAGGGTCTGTCATGGTATGGGGTTGTGTCAGTGCCCTTGGCAAAGGTAACTTGCACTTCTGTGATGGCACCATTAATGCTGAAAAGTACATAGAGATTTTGGAGCACAATATGCTGCCTTCAAGAAGACATCTTTTCCAGGGACGTCCATGCATATTTCAACAAGACAATGCAAAACCACATTCTGCACACATTACAAAGTCCTGGCTGCGGAGGAAGAGGGTACAGGTACTTGACTGGCCTGCCTGCAGTCCCGACCTGTCTCCAATAGAGAATGTGTGGTGCATTTTGAAGCGCAAAATGCGACAACGAAGACCCCGTACTGTTGCCCACCTTAAGACTTGTTTGCAGGAAGAATGGGACAAAATTACACCTGAAACACTTCATCACTTGGTGTCTTCAGTCCCTAAACGTCTTTTAAGTGTTGTGAAAAGGAATGGCAACATTACAAAGTGGTAAATGCTTTACTGTCCCAACTTTTTTTGGAATGTGTTGCAGGTCTGAATGACAGGAAAGGATGTATATTTACAAATGACATGAAGTTGACCAGACAAAACATGAAATATTTTGTGTTCATATTGTCTGCAATGAAATACAAGTCAAAGTAAATTTAGAAATCACTACTTTCTTTTTTTATTTGCGTTTTCCATACTGTCCCAACTTTTTCTGATTTGGGGTTGTATATAACAAGCAAAATGAAAGAGAACCTTTGGCTTTAGTTCTTCTATAGAACACAAAATATGGTATTTTGGACATTTTCACGCTGCTCTAAAACACAAAAAAATAAATAAATAAATATATATATATATATATATATATATATATATATATACACAGGTGCTGGTCATATAATTAGAATATCATCAAAAAGTTGATTTATTTCACTAATTCCATTCAAAAAGTGAAACTTGTATAATGTATACATTCATTCCACACAGACTGATATATTTCAAGTGTTTATTTCTTTTAATTTTGATGATTATAACTGACAACTAATGAAAACCCCAAATTTAGTATCTCAGAAAATTAGAATATTACTTAAGACCAATACAAAGAAAGGATTTTTAGAAATCTTGGCCAACTGAAAAGTATGAACATGAAAAGTATGAGCATGTACAGCACTCAATACTTAGTTGGGGCTCCTTTTGCCTGAATTACTGCAGCAATGCGGCGTGGCATGGAGTCGATCAGTCTGTGGCACTGTTCATGTGTTATGAGAGCCCAGGTTGCTCTGATAGTGGCCTTCAGCTCTTCTGCATTGTTGGGTCTGGCATATCGCATCTTCCTCTTCACAATACCCCATAGATTTTCTATGGGGTTAAGGTCAGGCGAGTTTGCTGGCCAATTAAGAACAGGGATACCATGGTCCTTAAACCAGGTACTGGTAGCTTTGGCACTGTGTGCAGGTGCCAAGTCCTGTTGGAAAATGAAATCTGCATCTCCATAAAGTTGGTCAGCAGCAGGAAGCATGAAGTGCTCTAAAACTTCCTGGTATATGGCTGTGTTGACCTTGGACCTCAGAAAACACAGTGGACCAACACCAGCAGATGACATGGCACCCCAAACCATCACTGACTGTGGAAACTTTACACTGGACCTCAAGCAACGTGGATTCTGTGCCTCTCCTCTCTTCCTCCAGACTCTGGGACCCTGATTTCCAAAGGAAATGCAAAATTTACTTTCATCAGAGAACATTACTTTGGGCCACTCAGCAGCAGTCCAGTCCTTTTTGTCTTTAGCCCAGGCGAGATGCTTCTGACGCTGTCTGTTGTTCAAGAGTGGCTTGACATGGACCCTGAAACCCATGTCTTGCATACGTCTGTGCGTAGTGGTTCTTGAAGCACTGACTCCAGCTGCAGTCCACTCTTTGTGAATCTCCCCCACATTTTTGAATGGGTTTTGTTTCACAATCCTCTCCAGGGTGCGGTTATCCCTATTGCTTGTACACTTTTTTCTACCACATCTTTTCCTTCCCTTCGCCTCTCTATTAATGTGCTTGGACACAGAGCTCTGTGAACAGCCAGCCTCTTTTGCAATGACCTTTTGTGTCTTGCCCTCCTTGTGCAAGGTGTCAATGGTCGTTTTTTTGGACAACTGTCAAGTCAGCAGTCTTCCCCATGATTGTGTAGCCTACAGAACTAGACTGAGAGACCATTTAAAGGCCTTTGCAGGTGTTTTGAGTTAATTAGCTGATTAGAGTGTGGCACCAGGTGTCTTCAATATTGAACCTTTTCACAATATTCTAATTTTCTGAGATACTGAATTTGGGGTTTTCATTAGTTGTCACTTATAATCATCAAAATTAAAAGAAATAAACACTTGAAATATATCAGTCTGTGTGATATATTGTATACACAATGTATACACAAGTTTCACTTTTTGAATGGAATTAGTGAAATAAATCAACTTTTTGATGATATTCTAATTATATGACCAGCACCTGTATCAGCAGTCTGAAAGTTTGTTTGCTTGCGTTTGCCATCGATTTTGTGATATCTCTGCAAAGCCACCGGGGGCTGGGACGGAGAGACCAAGGTCACCAAGAGAAAGGTTTTAAAACGTGACACCAAAAGGGCTGAAGACAACGAAAGAGAAGAGGATGAATAGGTAAATGAGGGTCATTCTTCAAAACCTGCCTTAGGGGAAGTCTCAAAAGAACAAATAACCAAAATGAAAGGTGAAAAAGCACCGGCACATTCGTCAAGATCAAGGACATGGAAACAAATCCGTATTACTTCTGATTTTGGGTCAGTGACTATGAGGTCGCTGCGCGGTCCAGAGTTGTGCTGGCTTCACGGGAGCTTCAGTCGCAGATCAGAGTTCTTGCTCAGAATAAGACGCTTTGAAGCGGAACCAAAAGGATTCCCGGCACGGGGTCAGGACAGAAGCAAAGCAAAGATTGGTCGCAGCAGGAAAGCAGAACTTCCTAGAACTTCCTATTCTACAGTTCTGCTCACTTTAGAGGTACATCACAAAGTTTGAGATGGAAACATGAATGTCGATAAGATTAATAATTATGCAACACATTACAGCAAGAGTTGGATGGAATAACCCTTCACCTAAAGTCATACACAACTTCAAGTAACTTTCTTTAAAAATATAATGAAATTCATCTAAATATTTCCCCCTAAGCATAGCCTGAAATCACAAGAAATAAATTCATAATTATGAGAAACAGTTGCAATATGAGATATAAAGCAGCATTGTGAGATTATATAGTCAAATTGTGAGATATAGTAGCTACACTAAAAAAGGGGGGGGAGATAAAAAGTCCCAAATTGTGATAAATAAAACCAAAATCACAAAAAATAAAATCATATTGCGATATATACAGCAAAATTGCTAGATATATAGACTGTGAGATAAAGTAACAATTCTGGAAAAAAAAAATCACTGACAAGAAATAAAGTCACATTGTGAGACTTAAAGTTGCCATGGAATATATAAAATCACAAATTGTAAGAAATAAGAAATTGTCGCATTACAAGATTTAAAGCACTGCAAGATATACAGTCATATTGTAAGATATAGAAATATTACAAAAAAGTCAATATAACAAGAAATAAAGACAGATATAAAGTCACCATGGGAGATTTAAATTTGCAAATTGCGAAAAATAAAGAGGAATAAAGTCGCATTATGAGATATAAAGCAGTATTGCGAGATATATAGTCATATTGTGATGTGTGAGATACAGTAGCAATTTTAGAAGAAAATGTCGCTACAGTATAATGAGAAATTAAGTCACACTGCGAGATCACATTTTCAGTTATACAGTCACCATGGCTTTAACGAGCAATAAAGTCACATTGCAAGACTTAAAGTCACCACTGAAGACAGTCCCAAATTGTGAGAAATAAAGTCATAATTATGAGAAATAGTCACATTATTATATTATATACAGATATATACAGTCATACATATAGCAATTCTACAAAAAAGTCACTATAATGAGAAATTACGACACATTGTGAGTCACATTTTCAGATATAAAGTCACAACAGGAGATTTACTGTATATTCGCAATTTGAGAAAAATAAAGTTGCACTGTGAGATATAAAGCAGCACTGCAAGATATATAGTCATACTGCAAGATATAGTAGCAATTTTTAAAGAAAATGTTGCTATAATGAGAAATAAATAAACACTGTGAGATTTAAAGTTACATTTTCAGTTATAAAGTCACCATGGGAGATATAAATTTGCAAACTGTGAGCAATAAAGTCATAATTACAGAAACAATATTGCACTGCGAGATATAAAGCAGCATTGCAAGATATATAGACATAATGTGAGATATAGTACCAATTCTGGAAAAAATCGCTATAACGAGAAATAAAGTCACATTGCGCGATTTAAAGTCACCATGGAGACCAAAATGTTACAAATTGTGAGAAATAAAGTTAGAATTATGAGAAATAGTCACATTGAGATATAAAGCAGAATTGTGAGTCATAGTAGCAAATCCATAACAGGTTATAACGAGAAATAAAGTCACATGCAAAATTAAAAAAGAAAAAGAGAAAAAAGTGAATTGAGAATCTGACAATTACGAGAAAAAAGTGAATTGAGAATTTGACAATTACGAGAAAAAAAGTCACATTTTGAAATACAAAGTCACAAATGGGACATATAAACTCGCAATTATAAGGAAAAAGTTACAATTATGAGAATATAATTCATTTTTTTTTTGTTTTTACCCTGAAGTGGAAATGAGCTTCAATAAAATGTAATCACATAAAAGTACCAGCTTATCAGACTTCTACAATAATTCGTCTGGAATTTGAAATGAATAAAACAAAGAGTAGACAAGAAATTGAGCATAACTTTTAGATAAAAGCATTTCTGTATCTCTGTAAGTCCAGGAATGTCAAGCAGCTAAACTCTCACATTTAGCACTTACCACATACTAGCCGTGACAAGTGGATCAATAGAGCAAAATAGCACTTACGTTCTAATGTAGACTGTGGTGCGTGACTTGAAGATAACTAAAGTCTTCAGATGTGAATATATTCATTAAGATGACATATAGAGCACACAATGTGTCCGGCAGTCCTGATCAGTTGAAAAATGTAGAAAGGTGGCGCTCACCGCATTGAAATTCATCCGCTCCGTCCTCGCAGTCTTTCTGTCCATCGCACAACCAGACGCTGGAGATGCAGTTTCCACTGGGACAAGCAAAATGGCCGTCCTCACACGTATGGACTGAAGAAGCTGGGAGAAATGCCAAAATTAAGACAATGAGGGTTTAGGGGAACCTGTAGAAAACCATCTGAAGTTCTTACTTTCAACAATTACCAAAGGGATTGCTAGGTTCACCACTATTTTAAGAAAAAAAGATGAGAACACGCTGTAAACAAATCAATTGTATGACCTCTAAATGTCTACCTCAGCTCCAATTATCCAATTTGCTATCTGTGGTTTTGTATTTGCGTTTGGATTCTGACTTGTGTATCAAGGTCGTTTTAAACCTGCAGCATCTCCTTGAGTAAAATAATAGGAAACATCTGAGTTTTTGTTTTCTACAAGATAGGAGTGAGCGACCACAAGCAATGGTCAGGAGTTGAATCCTCTTCATATTTCTATTAAAGGTTTGTGCTAATTTCTGTTTTCAAGGGACATAAACATTTTCAGAGAATCAGTGCATTAGCTAACAATCTCACATTTATATTATGTATTTCTGCCTTCAAGACTTCCAGGAAAGTTCCTACGTAGAAGTTTTGATTTTTTTTTTGTTTACAGGCACTTTTATGTCCCTAGGCATTGATTTTTATCAAAACATTTTTTTCTTTGCTGTGTAAAGACTCTAAAACTGTCTAAGAAAAGAGTTTAATATGGTATCATTCATATGATACTTTTCCTTTATATATTATTTTGTTATACCATTTTTCCAAGACCAAGATTAAACCTTAAAATATGAAAAACAACTATTTTTTAACTATGATAATTAAAGTAAAAGTGAAAAACATTTAAACGTATACACATGTATAACAAATATACATGGATACAAATACACGTGAATATATATACTGTCATCAACACACAAAATGGTCATAATCGAACCTGTAGTGAAATAAACAATTAAACATTTTGTTGTTGTTAAATCAAAATTATTATAGGGATTTATTTATGTATGTATGTATGTATGTTAAAAATTAATAACCCTGAAAAAAATCTGCCACGTTTTGCATTGACTTTATATATTATTATTGTGTAAATGAATAAATTAAGTTAATAAATTATCATTTACAATTAAATTTCAATTGTGATCATTAAAAAGTCTTTGTCTAAAAATGATTATATAAAAAATATAATTGTGACTTGTTGATGCTACAGTTACATTTACACACATGCTGACATTTAAGTGTGTATATTTATGTATGTATGCATGCGTGTATGTATGTGTGTATATGTCAGAATGTGAATAAATGAAACTGTAGCATCAACGAGTCACAATTAAAAATTCACAAATGATCATTAGCAACCCGCTTCTACCACAATTCCTTCACTGACATTCCCTAACTTGCAGATTTCAAAGACAAATCCAACTTTCCAACTTTTAATTACAACATTGCGATGACGTTTATGTGCGCTCAGCTCATAAATTCTGACAGGACTGTAAAGTTCTGCAAAAAAAATTCTACACACTCATCGACTTCCAGAGTTCTGTTTCACTCAGCCACAAGGACTTATTAAGTCACTAAATATTCTCAGTAGGTCCTGTGCTTTCTACATATATCATAAATATCTAAGTATATTACTGTCAA
Source organism: Aspiorhynchus laticeps (assembly GCA_023376895.1). NCBI lineage: Eukaryota > Metazoa > Chordata > Actinopteri > Cypriniformes > Cyprinidae > Aspiorhynchus > Aspiorhynchus laticeps. The sequence continues at coordinate 78,445,590 of CM041793.1, read as the reverse complement.
ATATTTGGCAGGACTCAGTGTGATTGAGTCAAAAAAGTCCACATTTCACAGCCTCATAAAAGGCTCTGGCGATGTGAGCCGTCACTGCACCGTAATGCAAACTTTGTAAAAATTCCCTTTGTTCCCAGTACTATTTTCCATTCTTAACGTGACAACATTGTACTTTGAACACAAACAAACAAGAAAAAGACAGTCCGGGGGAGAGAATGCAAATGCATTTCTACCGTGGCAGTGTATTTCGTCTGCGTAATCCCCACAGTCGTTGGCTCCATCACAGATCCAGGAGGGATGAACACACAGCGACGTGGAATTGCAGCTTAGAAACCTCTCGCTGTTGCTGGCGCGAGAACCCAGTCTGTAGTATTCCATGCAGTCTGTGCTATCTGGAAACACAGAGAGGACAATGAGACGAGTGTTTCACACGTTAAGTGACATGCAAACACACACACCCTCAGAAGTGCGAACGGGCTAGTGCCTTCACACATGCTAATCTTACTACAGCTTTTCTCGTCCGATGCGTCAGCGCAATCAATGATCTGATTACACCAGGATGATGCAGGAATACAAGCACCGTCTGCACAACGTCGCTCAGAGGACGAACACGAGGAATCTGGAACAAAAACACTTTAAATGAAGTCAGACCACTTTTAAGCAAACCAAAACGCTTTATATCAAATCATTTTAAAGTAAACCAAAACGCTTTGAATAAGGTTAGACCACTTTAAAGCCATTCAAAATGCTTTAAATAGTGATAGTGATAAAGTAGTGATAAAGTAGTCATAGTGATAAAACATGTATAGCCTGAATGCACTGTAAGTCGCTTTGGATTTTTACATTATTGACACTATTTTCCCATTTTGATATTGTGCAGTTGCTTTGTCACAATTTGTATTGTTAAAAGCGCTATATAAATAAAGGTGACTTGACTTGACTTGACTTGACTTGGATAAAAGCGTCTGCTAAATGCATAAATGTAAATGTAAATGAAGTCAAACCACTTTTAAGAAAACCAAAATGCTTTAAATGAAGTCAAACCTGTTTAAAGCAAACAAAATGCTTTAAAAGAAGTCAGACCACTTTAAATCAAATCAAAATGCTTTAAATAAAGTCAAACTACTTTAAAGTAAATCAAAATCATTTAAAAGAAATCAGACCATTTTTAAACAAATGAAAACGCTTTAAATGAAGGTCAAACCACTTTAAAGCAAACCAAAATGCTTTAAATGAAGTCACACCACTTTAAAGAAGATCAAAATGCTTTAAACAAAGTCAGTCCACTTTAAAACAAACAAAAACGTTTTAGATGAAGTTAGACCACTTTTAAGCACACTGAATTAACCGAGATTGTTTCAGTAAAGTTATTATATATATTATAATAACTTTAATAATATAGTTATTAAATTATAGTAATAATAATAATAATAATAATAATTAATAGTGTAAATACATTGATATTAAAGATATTTGTGTTAACTAAATGAGAAAACTAAATTACATTTTCAAGTCCAGTGTGAATGCAAAACTGCTCTGAGTTTGATTCTTACAAAAAGGAGATAATCAAGTTTCACTGGCTACAGGTGACCAGATACAATACAAATATCTGTAATGCAAAGTATTTTATTTATTTTCAAAATCAAAAGTTTCTAGATGCATTTGGATTCCTGCATTGCTGGAAAGAGTACAGCTTTCATTGGCCTTCACTGAAGCATAGTGATGCCGAGATCTGTGGTTTGTGCTGTCTACATTATAGATGTGCTTCTGCATTAAAGCTTAATGTTCTTATTTAGATGTTCAAGAAAGGCGAGAATTCAAGAGTTCTATTGATTGATGGACTACATTTCTCCAGAGAGTTTGGCAGAATGAGGAAACAAAATAGAAGATTCCTGAACTGACCAAAACTGGATTGAGAATGGGTTTCAATTCTGCGAGAAGAAGAAACAATACCCACTGTTACAGTAAACTTCATCTGAGTTATCCCCGCAATCATTCACGCCATTACAGAATTGATGGTTGGCCACACAGCGCTGGTTATAGCACGTGTTAAAGCCGTGTCTGCAGTTCCGGTTCTCTAAAGAATGATAAAGCTAAGATTAGGCATAGGACTGTACAATAACATGCACTGGAGATATTTAACACAGTTAAATGAAGGAAGATGAAGATAGATAGATAGATAGATAGATAGATAGATAGATAGATAGATAGATAGATAGATAGATAGATAGATAGATAGATAGATAGATAGATAGATGGACGGACGGACAGAGATAGATAGATAGATAGATAGATAGATAGATAGATAGATAGATAGATAGATAGATAGATAGATAGATAGATAGATAGATAGATAGATAGATCTAGAGTCTATTCATAAATATGCAATGTAAAGTCTGGATGGTAAAACTATCTGAGAGCAACTACTTCATTAGAAACTCTGCTTGAGAAAGTAAAGACAGAGGGGGGGAGAGAGACAGAGCAGCAGTCGGCCTGTCACATCACTCGCACTCATTACATTTTTGCCAGGCTTCTCTAAGCTCATCTTATTAGCCCGAGTCACAGGAGAACAGGAAGACCTTCTATAGCTTTCTTCATTCAGTTTAGAGATTAAACCTGAGGGCTCAAACACAGCACCCTGCCTGATTGGGTTCTTACCACAATACTGCATCTTCTCATCCGACCTGTCTTTGCAGTGTGCGATGCCGTCACATGTCAGTTGGTAATCGACGCATTCCCCGTTTCCGCACTGGAACTCAGAGTGGATGCTACAGGAGGAGTTCATGGCTAGAAGATGAGAGTAAAAGAGATTTGTAGAGTTGTGTTGTGCTGCGCTGAAGTATAGATTAGGGATGTGCATTGACTGCTTGAGTGTTTGACACATAATCAGCCGAGGATAGACGTGGCAGTTGAGTTCCATTTGCACTATTTATTTATTGTTTTACTGTGAGTCTATGTACATAAACTTCAGAGGGATGTCTCCTTGGCCTTGGCATTGAGTCCCCTGTGTTCTGTTCTGTTCCATCTAATGCACTATGTCTAGCTGTTTGAACACAAAAACACATCTGTGTATAATCCCCATAATCCTCTCCAAGCAGAGTCAAGCGCTGTTGCAATCCTAGACTGAAAGTCACTGTATATAGTGTCCGTATGCTACCATGCTGAATCTAACCAATGTTTCTTAAAGTCAAACAACTGTGTTCAATGTTTTTGTACTCATGCCCATCCCTAACAAAAAACAATTACAGGTACAGTAGATGGGTGTTCCAGTATCAATATCTAGACAGAAGACCCCATAACCATTTAATATCTAGATCTAGACAACAGCCAACTATGTAAATTCCCAGGGAAAGCAAGAGCTGATAAAATGTAAAACTGTAACTTGAATGCAATGTAAGTCGCTTTGGATAAAAGTATCTGCTAAAAGCATAAATGTAAATGTGTTGTAAAGAAACCGGCATTCACACCTGGCTCATCTATCCAGATAGGAATCTGTAGTGGCTCTAAATAGGTGAAAATAAAAGCACTTGGCATTTACAGTGTAGCAAAAGGAATTTGGATTGCAATCTGGAATAAAAATTTAGTCAACACTCTGTAATCTACAATTCAGATCACAATCTTGATTTAGAATCTATATTCAGGGCAGAATTTGGATTCAAACCTGATTCTGAATCCTGGTTCTTTGTAATCTGAATCATAATCTGGATTGGTCACAGTCTTAATCTGGATTGAATCACAGTCTTGGTATCGAATCCATATATTTGAAGCTAAGTAAATCTGTATTGCATTTTGGATGTACAATTATATTTTACAATACAGATCCAGAACCTAAATCTGAACAAAATAAATCTGAATAACAATCTGGATTTAGAATTTATATTCAGAGCAAAATTAATTTAGATTACATCCTGGATGTACAATATAGATAAAAAAATAATCAATATATTTAGAGCAAACAGAATCTAAATCATAATCTGGAATATAACCTGAATCTAGACCATAATCTTTATTTAGACACTATATTTAGAGAAAGGGAAATCTGGATTACAATCTGTATGCAATCGGGATCCAGAACTTAAATTCTAAATTCTAATTCTAAATGCTGAGCAAAATGAATGTGAATCACAATCTGGATTTATAATATTTAAAGTAAAGTGAATTTTAGCTGCAATATGGATGTACTATATAGATTACAATCTGGTTCCAGAATGGCATATTCATAGCAAATAGAATGTGAATCATAATCTGGATTCAGAATATGGATCGCAATCTGAGTCCAGATCACAATCTTGACGTCTGAATTACAATCTATATTGTACACTTGTTTTTTTTTTTTTAAAGGGGTCATCGGATGCCCATTTTACACAAGTTGATACGATTCTTTCGGGTCTTAATGAAAAGTCTATAACATACTTTGGTTAAAAGTTCTCAATGGTAGTGTAAAAAACACCTTTTTAAACCTGTCAAAATCAGCTCTGTTTTCAGCACGCTGATCTAGTCCATGTTTCTTTAAATCCTAGTGAGCTCTGCTGACTCCACCCCTCTCTTCCGTGGAGTGACGAGCAGACAATAGATATGTGTAGATTCCCTATTTGACCGCTCCAGATACGTTGACGCATCACCATAATAATCAATGAATATTCAAAGATATACAAGCATTTATATAACTTGCTGTTGTAGGCACAGTCAATGCGCTCAAGGATTCGCAGACCGTTCAGCTGCGAAACTGGCTAACTAGCACATTATTAGGAAAGGCGATTTGCAAAGATTCATAAAAACCCGTATACGCACTTCTTTTCCGGCTTTGCTACTGTTCGGACGCTCTTGCTTATTGCTCTGCGCTTTGCTCCCTATTTTTGTTTTTTTCTCAGATCTCTCTAAGATTTTAACTTCAGCAGATCAGCACAGTGCTCAAACAACACATTTTTTGGAAAAAGAGGACTCTTTGCCTCCCACTGCCAGCAGTTTACATTCCGGAGACAGAAAAATACAGCTGTCTACATTCAAACAGACGAGAGAAAATGCCTCTAGTGGAACCTACTTGCTGCATGAACTGCCACAAAATTCTGCAAAGGATTGCGGTTCTTGAAACAAAGTTACTTGCTGGACTTCCAAAACAGACGGAACATACAGCAGATGGTCACCACGGACCCCCTCAGCATACAGCCGGTGAGTCCTGTGAATCTAGTGAATCTCAACAGTTTATACCAAGTGTAGAGGAACAAGCCAAAACTGATCGACAGACTAATCGATGGCACAAACAGGGAGCGAGACCCAAAGGCTCTCGAGACATCAGATTGTCACGAGTATCTCGTATTGCTGCTGTAGCATCCTCTACCCCAGATACGGCTATGACAAGACTTGTACAACCCCCTATACATCTTGAAAACAGATTTGAAGCATTGATGAATGTGGATGAGGAATCCCAAAATATGACAAAACTTGGATCGAATCAGCCAGCAGCTAACATTGCTACTAACCGGCGCTCAATGTCGAGCAGACAGCGGCATTCAGCTCAGAGCGCAGCCGAGCCCAGGACTCTGATAGTGGGTGACTCTATTATTAGAAACATCAGTAGCAGGACTACAACTAACTGCTGCTTTACTCAAGCAACCGTCTCTGATGTGAACAAGGAACTTCAGAACATTGTGATGAAGCACAAGACTGCAAATCGAGTCATCATCCATGTGGGGAAGAATGATATTCGGAAAGGGCAGTCAGAACTGCTTAAGCAAGATTTCAGTGAACTCTTTGAAACACTTCAAAGACTTGAAGTTCAGTCGTTCATCAGTGGACCACTCCCAGCAAGGGGAACTAACATGTTTTCACGGTTGCTTGGGCTGAATACATGGCTACAAAGAACCTGCAGTACAAAAGGAGTCAACTTCATCGACAACTTCAATATTTTCTGGGGCCACAGACAACTGTTTAAACTGGATGGCCTCCACCCAAACAAACTTGGTACAAGAGTGCTAAAGGACAATTTCTTTTTCTCCCTCCGTCATCCTTCGGTGGTGTGTGCCAATCCACTCACACACTCACCTGAACAGAATATGAGTGACCACAGGACTTCATATCAGCTTCAGAGTCATCATGTGGTTGAAGAATCCCACAAGGACACTGATAACGCCACGCAGCCAAAACAAGCACTGCTCATGGACATCCCGGCTGAGCCCCGCCCACAGAGCTCATCACATGCAGACTGTGACGTATTACAACAGCTCCAAGACTCAACACCCAAGGACGACTTTCTGGAAAACAGCCTGGGAAGCCAGGACAACACATCACAGTCACCGGAAACACCAGAACTAGAGCCCCGCTCAGCAGACACATTATCCCTCTCTCCAGCATCTCCACTTCTAAGCTTTTCACAGAAAATGGAGGAACTGGTGTATGCTGGGACCAAACTCTCTGCAAGCCCCCAGATATCAACAAAAAAACGGCGGGCCCCCCAACCACCAAAGACTGCAGGCTCAGCTCTCCCTCCTCCTGTGAGAGCTCTTCGACCGCTGCCTCAACGCCAGGGCCCAAACCATCCTCCATCGGCTGTAGGTGAACCAAAAACAACTGATAACAGCTCTCAGTGATATGTGTCGGGTCCCCGCTTTATTAACAGCAACATTCACAAATGTTTACAAAACAAGCGGGAACCCAGTATGCCTGTAGCCTTCTCTATTTCTGTTTTATCATGTGATAGAAAGTCTAAGGCCTTCTCAAGCCGTACGGCTGACCCATCTAATCTGCGGCCTGTAATGCATCAGTCTAAGATTGCTGTAGAGACAAAATGTAATTCCATCAAGTTAGCATTTTTAAATATTCGCTCACTAAAAAATAAATCATTTGTGATCAATGATTTAATAACCACAAACAACCTGGATTTCATGTTTCTAAATGAAACATGGCTTGAAGACAGCTGCAGTGCAACAGTCCTAAATGAAACAGCCCCTCCTAACTTTAATTTTATAAGTGTCTGCAGGACTGTTAGGAGAGGTGGAGGTGTAGCTGCTCTATTTAAAGATGTTTATCAATGCAAGCAAGTGTCATTTGGTCAGTACTTGTCTTTTGAATATCTAGGTATTGTGCTGAAAGGTGCCCCACGCATTCTGTTTATCATCATTTACAGGCCTCCAAAATACTCTCCAGCCTTTGTTGAAGAGTTCACAGAACTGTTATCAATGATTTCCTCAGAGTTTGACTGTTTTGCTATTGCAGGGGATTTTAATATTCATATAGATAATGCTGAAATCAAAACTACAAAAGAAATTATAACTGTTTTAAACACTTTTGACCTGATTCAGCATGTGCATGGACCCACACACAATCGTGGACACACTCTAGATTTACTCATCAGTAGAGGTCTAAACATTTCATCCATTGTTATTAAGGATGTAGCACTGTCTGATCACTTCTGTATTTTCTTTGATATACTGATCTCTGTCACCACTGAATCTAGATCTGTCTCTGTCAGAAAGAGATGCATTAATGAGAACACTAGTGTGCTATTTATGGAGGCTATATCTTCAACACCACGCATTTCTGCAGACTCTGTTGATCTTCTCCTGGATTAATTTAACTCAAAAGTTAAGAATGTTATTGATGATATAGCTCCGATAAAGGTCAGCAAGAAGACAGGCAGACAGAAATCAGTTTGGAGAAAATCAACAGCAGTTCAGAATATGAAAAGGCAATGCAGAAAAGCTGAGCGGAGGTGGCGGAAGACGAAACTTGAAATTCACTATAGCATCTATAAAGACAGCCTTCATGCTTTCAATGTGGAACTAGCCACAGCTAGACAGACCTTCTTCTCAAACCTTATAAACAGTAACTTAAACAACACTCGTACTGTTTTTGCTACTGTTGAGAGACTGACAAACCCCCCAAGTCAGATTCCTAGTGAAATGCTCTCCGACAGCAAATGCAATGAGTTTGCTTCCTTCTTTTCAGAGAAGATCAGTAATATCAGAAAGGAGATTGGCACATCTTCCTGTAATACAGAGGTCACACAGATTTGACAGCAATCTCAAAAAGAAGTGACTATGTCTGTTTTTGAAACAATTGATAGCAAAATTTTGGAAGAAATAGTACAGCATCTTAAATCGTCAACCTGCTATCTCGACACACTTCCTACATCTTTTTTCAAAAGTGTGCTTAACAGTTTGGAAGTAGATCTCTTGGAAGTGGTGAACACCTCACTTCTTTCTGGAACTTTTCCAAACTCCCTGAAAACTGCAGTTGTTAAGCCCCTTCTGAAAAAGCACAATCTTGATAGCACCATGTTGAGCAACTATAGACCAATATCAAATCTTCCTTTCATAGGTAAGATTATTGAAAAGATAGTTTTTAATCAGCTGAACAACTACTTAAACTCAAATGAATACCTGGATAATTTTCAATCTGGTTTCCGTGTGCATCACAGTACAGAGACAGCACTCATTAAGATAATAAATGATATTCGCTTTAATTCTGATTCTGGCAAAATATCAGTGCTGGTACTGCTAGATCTTAGTGCTGCGTTTGACACGGTCGATCATAACATACTTCTAGAGAGACTGGAAAACTGGGTCGGGCTTTCTGGGTTGGCACTTAAATGGTTCAGGTCATACTTAGAAGGGAGAGGTTATTATGTGAGTATAGGAGAGCATAAGTCTAAGTGGACGTCCATGACATGCGGAGTCCCACAAGGCTCAATTCTTGCACCGCTCTTGTTTAGCCTATATATGCTCCCACTAAGTCAGATAATGAGGAAAAACCAAATGGCCTATCACAGCTATGCTGATGATACCCAGATCTACCTGGCCTTATCTCCAAATGACTACAGCCCCATTGACTCCCTCTGCCAATGCATTGATGATATTAACAGTTGGATGTGCCAAAACTTTCTTCAGCTAAACAAGGAGAAAACTGAAGTCATTGCATTTGGAAACAAAGATGAAGTTCTCAAGGTGAATGCATACCTTGACTCTAGGGGTCAAACAACTAAAAATCAAGTCAGAAATCTTGGGGTGATTCTGGAGACAGACCTTAGTTTTAGTAGTCATGTCAAAGCAGTAACTAAATCAGCATACTATCATCTCAAAAACATTGCAAGAATTAGATGTTTTGTTTCCAGTCACGACTTGGAGAAACTTGTTCATGCCTTTATCACCAGCAGGGTGGATTATTGTAATGGTCTCCTCACCGGCCTTCCAAAGAAGACCATTAGACAGCTGCAGCTCATCCAGAACGCTGCTGCCAGGATTCTGACTAGAACCAGAAAATCTGAGCATATCACACCAGTCCTCAGGTCCTTACACTGGCTTCTAGTTACATTTAGGATTGATTTCAAAGTACTTTTACTCGTTTATAAGTCACTCAATGGCCTAGGACCTAAATACATTGCAGATATGCTCACTGAATATAAACCTAACAGACCACTCAGATCATTAGGATCGAGTCAGTTAGAAATACCAAGGGTTCACACAAAACAAGGGGAGTCCGCTTTTAGCTATTATGCCGCCCGCAGCTGGAACCAGCTTCCAGAAGAGATCAGATGTGCTAAAACATTAGCCACATTTAAATCCAGACTGAAAACTCATCTGTTTAGCTGTGCATTTGTTGAATGAACACTGTGCTACGTCCGAACTGACTGCACTGCATTTTATGTATAATCATATTCTATTTAACTGTTTTAAATTTAATTTTAAATCAATTTCTATAACTTTTTAAAATTCCTTGTTTTTATTATTTTTAATTCCTTGTTTTTATTGCTGTGAATGACTATTTCACTTTCTTTTATGTAAAGCACTTTGAATTACCACTGTGTATGAAATGTGCTATATAAATAAACTTGCCTTGCCTTGCCTTGCCTTCTTCTGTAGATAAAGCTGGATCACGAATGATTCGGGCGAACAGACGCATTTATGTAGATCGGGGATCGGCGCATTCACTTCAAAGTGAAAGTAACGTTAATCCTCTGCGTCTTCAGCGGCTCAGATGTCGGGAGTAAATGATGACTGCTATATTCATTATTACATCCAACAACTAAACACTTCAATCGCTTAATCGGAGACATCTTGTCTTCCCCTGCACCGGAGTCGATGGCGGACAGCTCTCAGCTCACTCAGGGCGGGTCTAAGGTAAGACGGCTTGTCAATCAACTATTGTGGGAGCGGTCTGTACAGAACTACGTCATTCTGACAGGAATCTCAGAACAGCCTGATTTGAGAAAGGGGATTTTAAAATAGGGATTTAAAAAAAAAAACACTGGGTGGATTTTTATCATTATAGGATGGATGCGTACACACACTTCCAACACACATTTATGACCCCTTTAAATCTGGGTTCAAGGGCCAGTTGCATAAACTGTTTAGACTAGTCTTAAAAAGTTAGTCATCATATTATTTATTTTTTTCAAGACTGGTCATAACTTTTTAAAGTCAGTTATGAAAAGGTAGATTGGTCTTATTTGTATTGGAAAAGTAAGACTTGTAAGATTTCCCCTTGGCAGCTGCTAGTTGGTCAAACTAGTTCTTAAGACACAGTTTTAACTTGGTGGCTAAGTTTATGCAACTGGCCCCAGAACCTAAATTCTGACCAAAATGAATTGGAATCACAATCTGGATTTGGAATTTACATTCAGAGCGACAGGAATCTCAGTCATTTAGATTTGTAAATAATACTACTAATAATATAAATAATAATAAGCATAAGAATGATGCAGTAATAAGGTTGTCGGGCCACAGCCTCGCTGATAGATTTATGCTGTAGTTTGTTCCTAGAGCAGCAGAATGTTCTTCTCACTATGCCAAAAGCAGCCGTTCTGTCCCACATGCCCCCTGTTTCTCAGCTATCCACCTCCTAGGGCACGGCAGACCTGAATGTGCGCTCTGAATTTCAATCCAGAGTGAATCAGCCACCAAACATTTCACATTTTCAAAACTTGCTTTTTCACCAGCATCCCAAACAGAAATATCTGCTATTATTTGGAATACGCCAGCATAAAGATAGCCTCAAAACTAACAGATATGGACTTAGCCACATAACTCAAAGTACGGAGACATTCTAGAAAATTTTGGGTGAGTGAAAATGAGCAAGAGATACAGAGAGAGGGTACAGAACTTACATACACATCTGTTATCATCCAGTAATATCCGTTCTCCACGACAAGTACAGTTCACCACACCAAGTGGAGTCAAAAGGCAAAGGTCATGGCACCCTCCATTATTCACACTGCAGGGGGATGACTCACCTAAAAGTAATAAGAGAAACATTTGGTAAGAAATCACTCATTTTAGTGCACTGAGACAAATCGTGAGATTTACAACAGTTCGACAAGCTTTACAGCTCATACTTTGGGTTAAGAATTTAAACACAGGAATTGAAATTGTTGTACACATTCAAACATGGCACATAAATGCCCCTATGTTTGGTACCATGTTTGAATGTGTACATAAAGTTAAGAAGGAATGGCAGAAAAAAAAAAAAAAAACGGAAAAAGCATCTTGGAAATTCTGTGAAGTATCATATTGGGTGAATCATGGTTTCATGGAAAGCAAGCAAGGTGGGTTCTTTGGGTTAAAGTATTTATATACATTTGATACATATGACAATTTTATATACATATGACATACATATGACAATTTTCAGAGCAAATTAATTTGGATTGCAATTTGGATGTACAAAAGGGATCATAATCTATTTTCAGAATTGCATATTTAGAGCAAACAGAATATGAATCATAAACTGGATTTAGAATACGGATCCTACTCTGAATCTTGACCACAACCCTCGTTTGGAATCTATTAATAATCTGGATGCAGAACCTAATTTCTGAACAATATGAATCTGAATCACAAACTTGGTTTAAAATTTTCAGAGCAAATTCATTTGGATTGCAATTTGGATGTACAAAATGGATCATAATCTGGTTTCAGAATTCCATATTTAGAGCAAACAGAATATTAATCAATCTCGATTTAAAATATGGAAACTAATCTGAATCTAGACCACAATCTTTATTTTGAATCTATATTTAGAGCAAGGGAAATCTGAATTACAATCTGTATGTGCTTACAATAAATATAGTACAATCTGTATACAATGCATTTTGCATATGCATACAATTCTATTTCTTTCTTTCTTTCTTTCTTTCTCCAGAACCGCAATTCTTATCAATATGAATCTGAATCACAATATTTGTTCAAAATTTATATTCAGAACAAAATTAATTTGGATTGCAATTTGGATGTATAATCATAATCTGGTTCCAGAGTTCTATATTCAGTGCAAATGGAATCTGAATCATAATCTAGATTTAGAATATGGATCACAATCAAGATTTGGAACCTATATTCAGAGCAACAGAAATCTGAATGACAATCTGGATTTAGATCCAAGCAATTCAGACACAGAATCTTTCTAGCCCATTGATTAATTAATATAAATAAGGCTCCTTGTATTATTTAGTAATGAGCACAAAACATGTTTGTTTGTTGGAATAAAGAAAAGCAATATTGAATGCTGTGTGAAATATTTTATTAATTTCTCACTGCCTTTCAGAACGCTCTATTTTAAATGTGGCTTAAGGCATCCGATGTCTTTTAACACAATTCAGCCTAGTACCATATATATATACACACACACACACACACACACACACACACACACACACACTCAAGGCTTGAAGGGCACTCTTGCAGTGCCAGTCAGAGGGCTGGGCTCCTCAGCGGGTGTGAGTTTGAACTGTGCTTGGCACCGTGCCCTATCTACACACAAGCGGCTGCCAGACTCCAGAGCCGTGGGCCGAGCGTATTCCCCTGCACAAATGGTGAGGATTCAGATGAGTGCATTGGGCCAGCGTCTTTCACCGTAGCGACATGGGGCTTCAGTCCTGGGAGGCTTCTGCTTATTATGGGATGGGGCTTTTAATAGCTTGGACTCTTCGATGGCTGATTTCTGTTGGCCGGCGATTATAAAGGAATGTTTATTAGTTGGAATAAAAGGAACTGCAGATGGTACCCACTTTTAAAGGGACAGTTAACCTAAAAAAATAGCAATTATATCATTATATGCAGAAGGAAAAAGTCATGTGGTTTGGAACAGCATAAGGGTGCATTAAGTTTGTCTCATTTTTGTTATGATTTAAAAAGTAATGTGGGGAATTACTCAGAATTTCAGCATTTTATAGCTCCGTCTGAGCGAATTCTCTTAATAGAGTCGTCTGCGCTATATAGATAGGAGGGACGGTGGCTACCGAGGTCCAAATCTCCTAGGAGAGTCTTGAAAAATCTCAATTTGCGGTTTGGGATGCCAAGCATCTAAGCTGCTTCCATTAGAGTCCTTTGAAACACTGAGGCTTGAACCGCTAAACAAAGAAACGTCTGTATCGAAGCCAAGAAAGAAGCGCAGTGGAAAGTCGGCATTCTATAAATGTGTCACGTTCTATAAATTCTGCTAATTCTGTAAATTTCATGGTGCAGTTTTACTTCCCGGGTGAATCGAGTTTGGTTTCTTCGCTTTAAAAGATTTACGCCTCAGGCGCTTGAAGTGTGGTGCTCCTTGGGTGTTTCAACAGATGCAATTACCAAGCACAGCAGGTTTAAGTTTCGTGGTCAAGAAATATAAACGTAAAAGTCACCATATGCACTAAACATAAATTATGTAAATGTTCTTCCTTGGCCAGGATGGACTGGGTTTCAACATTTTGAATGGGACTTGAATAGAGATTACCAAGTTGAATTCGCTGTATTAGTTCAGTGACAAATACTGAAGTGGGTCATTTAGATTTTATTTTGTGTGTGTGTGTGTCTGCTTAAATTTACATATGCAAAATGTATGTAAAAATGTTTGTACTACAGTGAAAATAAAGTGTACTTATACTTGGCATTTCTGCATTATATTATTTGACAAAAAAACAAGAGGAAAATTGCATTTAAAATACTAACAATATAAAATACAATATAACTTATAATCTGGATACAGAATCTAGATTTATAAGAAATGGAATATATAGAGTCTAAATTATAATCCGAATCTAAATCACAATGTCTCAGTGGTGTACAATATAGACCATAACCTGAATCTGGAATCTAGAAAATGAATAAATAAACAAATAAATACATTAATACTTTTCATTTATAATCTATATATTTGGAGCTATTTGGGTTACAATATGAATGTCATAAATATCCTAAATTTAGATCACAATTTACTGTATATTTAGAATTTATATATTCAGAGCAAACATAATCTAGATTGCAGTATGGGTGTATAATACAGATCACAATCTGAATCCAAAATCTAGATTCAAATCAAAGGCAATCTGTATAGCATAAATTATACTTTTTGAGTATAGATTAGTGATGCGCGGATGGCGGTTTTATCCGCGGGCGCTGCGGATAATCCGCGGGTCGGGTAATAAAAAATTGCATGCTGATTATTTGCGGGTGGGTCGCGGGTGGATAAGATAAATCATTAATGATGCAAATATTAACTACATTTTCTAAAATATGAACTTGTGTTAAATAGGCTACAGAAATTGAATAAACTGTAAATTAACATATTAAAGTTATTCAACAAAACATTATTTAGTCAAGAGCAGTGAGGGATTTTCTCTGTATTTTGTTGTTTGGTTAACATTAATGACAGACGGCACAGCTTTATTAGGCTGCTGTCACAAGACCTATTTCACGGATCCAATACTGATACACATGCGTTTTCATTCGCAACTGTTTACATTAACTTAAGACAAAACCGACAGTGCTTATGAGGATACTCGCCAGGACGACCATTTTGACGTCATTTTGTGTGTATTTTGCCACTTAAGCGCAACTTGTTGCTGCGATTAGGCTACCAAACTCAATTTGGTACTCGCAGAGCGCGATTTGGATGTGACTGTGAGCGCACAGAAAACCGCCTCTGGAGCGCGCAAGTACCGAATGGCTTAAAAAGACGTGCAAATAATAAGTTTTTGTGACGATGCAACAGTGACCGATTAGGCAATTGACAATTCTGTCAACTGTACCGAAACGAGAGCTAAAGTCTTGTATCACAGCGTTCAGCTCTAGATGTGCCGATGTGAAGAGAAGGTCAAAGAGAGAAGACGCGGTACAGCTGAATCACTCACGCTCAGGGGCGGACTGGCCATCGGGAGAACCCGGTGGCCTGGCAGCCAATTTGGCCCGCTACCCTATATTTTTTTTATAATTTTTTTTTATGTTGTTGTTTTTGCCTGCCGATTGTACAAACCCGATTCCAAAAAAGTTGGGACACTGTACAAATTGTGAATAAAAACAGAATGCAATGATGTGGAAGTTTCAAATTTCAATATTTTATTCAGAATACAACATAGATGACATATCAAATGTTTAAACTGAGAAAATTTATCATTTTAAGGGAAAAATAAGTTGATTTTAAATTTCATGGCATCAACACATCTCAAAAAAGTTGGGACAAGGCCATGTTTACCACTGTGTGGCATCCCCTCTTCTTTTTATAACAGTCTGCAAACGTCTGGGGACTGAGGAGACAAGTTGCTCAAGTTTAGGAATAGGAATGTTGTCCCATTCTTGTCTAATACAGGCTTCTAGTTGCTCAACTGTCTTAGGTCTTCTTTGTCGCATCTTCTTCTTTATGATGCGCCAAATGTTTTCTATGGGTGAAAGATCTGGACTGCAGGCTGGCCATTTCAGTACCTGGATCCTTCTTCTACGCAGCCATGATGTTGTAATTGATGCAGTATGTGGTCTGGCATTGTCATGTTGGAAAATGCAAGGTCTTCCCTGAAAGAGACGACGTCTGGATGGGAGCATATGTTGTTCTAGAACTTGGATATACCTTTCAGCATTGATGGTGCCTTTCCAGATGTGTAAGCTGCCCATGCCACACGCACTCATGCAACCCCATACCATCAGAGATGCAGGCTTCTGAACTGAGCGCTGATAACAACTTGGGTTGTCCTTGTCCTCTTTAGTCCGGATGACATGGCGTCCCAGTTTTCCAAAAAGAACTTCAAATTTTGATTCGTCAGACCACAGAACAGTTTTCCACTTTGCCACAGTCCATTTTAAATGAGCCTTGGCCCAGAGAAAACGCCTGCGCTTCTGGATCATGTTTAGATATGGCTTCTTTTTTGACCTATAGAGTTTTAGCCGGCAACGGCGAATGGCACGGTGGATTGTGTTCACCGACAATGTTTTCTGGAAGTATTCCTGAGCCCATGTTGTGATTTCCATTACAGTAGCATTCCTGTATGTGATGCAGTGCCGGCTAAGGGCCCGAAGATCGGCATCCAGTATGGTTTTCCGGCCTTGACCCTTACGCACAGAGATTGTTCCAGATTCTCTGAATCTTTGGATGATATTTTGCACTGTAGATGATGATAACTTCAAACTCTTTGCAATTTTTCTCTGAGAAACTCCTTTCTGATATCTGATATTTTCACCACAGCATTGGGGGAATTGGTGATCCTCTTCCCATCTTGACTTCTGAGAGACACTGCCACTCTGAGAGGCTCTTTTTATACCCAATCATGTTGCCAATTGACCTAATAAGTTGCAAATTGGTCCTCCAGCTGTTCCTTATATGTACATTTAACTTTTCCGGCCTCTTATTGCTACCTGTCCCAACTTTTTTGGAATGTGTAGCTCTCATGAAATCCAAAATGAGCCAATATTTGGCATGACATTTCAAAATGTCTCACTTTCAACATTTGATATGTTATCTATATTCTATTGTGAATAAAATATAAGTTTATGAGACTTGTAAATTATTGCATTCCTTTTTTATTCACAATTTGTACAGTGTCCCAACTTTTTTGGAATCGGGTTTGTATACTAAAGTGATTATTTCCGAATTCGCCATTCAATAATAAAACTCCAATAAATCATGAATCGGCTAGTCTTCTTGGCTGGCAACGCGATTTGCCTCGCGCACGCTCCGCTCATCCGCGTGTCCGCCAAAAGGATGCGAGACTCGAGAATGGAGTAGAAGCGCCCAGGTGGAGCAGAGAGGCAAAACTGTCCTGTTTATGACTTCAAGTGCAGGACAGTTACATCTGTAAATAGACAGTCTATTGTAGTTTTGTCTTAGTTTACTTAGTTAAACTGCTAGCAAATGTTAGCAGTAGCAGTCAATTGCTGCAAAATTACCAAAATGACAATTACTATTATAAAGAGTAGGAATTTAGCAGACAAATATTCACATCGTTTTATAACAGGTTTATAGGGAGCTAAGGCAGACAACAACACAATCCTTACGAAAATTAACCGTGGTTTCACTTAAAATAGAACCAAAAACCATGGTTACTATAGTTAAACCATGGTAAACACAATTTAACAATGGTTTTGCTACACTATATAGCTTCACCATGGTATTTGTAGTAAAACTCTGGTTACAAATGGTAATCAATCCGCCAAAAAAACATGGTTACTATACTTTTACCATGGCCTAATAAAACCATGGTTTAATTTTTCTTAGGACAAAACTCGTGATAATGCAAAAACATGTCAAGTATTAAGATTTTTCTATAAAGGTATATTCAAGATGTAGCTATTATTGTACTAATTTTGAAATTTAGGAAAGATAAAACAATAACACATGGTCCTAATGTAATATTTTTTTTCTAAAATAAATGTATACTATGTGCAAACAAATTACAATGAGGTGGTTGTTTTGCAACAAGGTGGAGACATGTTGATGAAAAAGTGACAGGTACAAGAAAAAAACACACATGAGAGACAGAGAGATGTCAGGTATAATGAAGAGACTAAAAATGAAAATGGAAGTTCAAGAGATAACCTTTAATTATTTTCTGCGGCCCCAGCCTAGGGATTTAAACTTTTATGTGATGATGATGATGGCCATACAAAAAATATTGTTGTCCGTGGTTTCAAAATTTGTTGTGGGTGTATGGGATGGCCTGGATGCGTGTGAAATATCCCGGCCTGAAATTTTGTCCCAGTCCGCCCCTGCTCACGCTGTTTTCAAATGACTGATTTGATCTGATGGTTTGTGTGAACTTATTTACTCATCTAACCTACATGCTATATTGAATAAATGTTTTGCAGGAATTTCCTTCATTTTAAAGTCGAAAGCTGCAGGAATGAGTAATGCGATATATACTAAAATTCAGGACCTGTTTAAACACAATTTTATTGTACAGAGAATTGTGAAACATGACTTTTCCAAAACTTTCTGGGTTTATTTATTTTTTCCTAAATTTTCCAGGCCTGGAAATTGCTGTTTTAAAATTTCATGACTTTTCTAGGTTTTTCATGACCGTATGAACCCTGAATGTGATGATCGGGTGCGGTTATCTAAATCAGAATCTATATATTATCTAGAATCTATATATTCAGAGCAAAAATAATCTAATCAGAATCAGAATCAGAATGAGCTTTATTGGCCAGGTATGTTTACACATACGAGGAATTTGTTATAGTGACAAAGCTCCACAGTGCAACAGAATAACAGCAACGGGACAGGACACAGACAACAAGAGAACAATATACAAATATACAAATAGGCAATGTACAAAATAGCAGAAACACTATGCAATACAGACAATCATGTGTGTACAGGTCTGACATGTGCAAATTTGAAATGGAAAAAAAATAAAATAAAAAATATTATATATGTATGTGTGGTGAATAAATAGTTGTAAAATAGTGTTGTGTGTTCCACGTTAATGTCAGGTGTTCATGAGATGGATTGCTTGGGGGAAGAAACTGTTCCTGTGTCTGGTCGTTCTGGTGCTCAGAGCTCTGTAGCGTCGACCAGACGGCAGCAGTTCAAAGAGGGAGTGTGCTGGATGTGCGGGGTCCAGAGTGATTTTGCCAGCCCTTTTGCTCACTCTGGATAAATACAGTTCTTGGAGAGTAGGGAGGGTTGTACCAATGATTCGCTCAGCAGTCCAGACTACCCTCCGTAGTCTTCTGAGGTCAGATTTGGTAGCTGAGCTGAACCAGACAGTTATTGATATGCAGAGGACGGATTCAATGATGGCAGAGTAGAACTGTTTCAGCAGCTCCTGTGGTAGGTTGAACTTCCTCAGCTGGCGAAGGAAGTACAACCTCTGCTGGGCCTTTCTCACAATGGAGTCTATGGCTGCGTCCGAAATCGCATACTGCATACTTAGGTACTACATTTGAATTTGAACGTACTTCCCGACCGTTACAAAAGTACGTTCTATATAGTATGAATGTGAGTAGTATGAATGAAACTCGGACGTACTACATCCGCCATGTTGATATTGTCACATGACATACGTCGTCACGACAGCGCGAAAATTTAAAGAGCCCACTCTACTGAACAAACATCAGCAATGTTTATTTGTTATTCTTACCGCTTTCATCGGCGTTTTTGCGTCGGTCAGCTGCTCGCAGATTACCCCTTCGTCGACAGCTTGTAAACCATTTGCTAAATATATAGCAAGTAACATTTACCTCAGAATAAAAGCAGCCAAAGCTGTGCACCTGCTGATTTTGAGTAATTTATTGTAATAAATCAATGCAAATAAAATAAAAGATGATAAATAGATACACACACACACCAATTCATTATATATATATATAAACAATACATAATATAAAACAAAACACGACAGAAGTATCATCACCTATTTATCTAGTAAATTTTACCTCAGAATAAAAAATAAAGTTGTGTAACTATTTCAATTACTTTACTAAAGTAATGCAACTGATTACATTTGATTACTTCTCTAAATTTCCAATGTTTTCAACTGTTAATCATTTTCAAATAAACCAGACAGGGTTAATTTCACAGTACTCAACACTGATTAGTCCTTCATAACTTGAATTAAGATTATAGTCATTTAATTTAAAAGCACAGCTACCACAAAATAAGACTTACTTCGAGACCATTCTGAGGTTAAATACAGATTTAAAACCATAACAAGAAACAGTTTAGTAACTATTATACTGTTTTTTTAAATCAAATATTTGCATAGTTATGACAGGAAACACTGGCATCTAACAATACCTTGGTAAGTTAATCTTAAAAAGCATATGCATAAATCCAAATAGTAAATAAAAGTTATGTCCTAAACCCCTGAAACATTGGCGTCTCAAATTTTACAGCAGTTGCTGCAATTTATGAAAGGAATCAATTAAATTTGTCTGTGGGTGTGTGTGAAAAAAATCTGATGTAACCCCTTTGTACTTATTAACATTTTCATAAGTAATTTAATTACACATTTTTTATCAGTAGCTGTAACTGAATACAATTACATTTATTTTGCAATTAAATAACGTAATTTAGTTACATGTAACTCCACAACACTGTACATATATACATTATAGACAATATGCACACACAGCAGAATCACACTGGGTGCTGTCACTGGCCTTCGACATCCCCAACTCCTCTGTGCATGACACTGTGCCCAGAATGAGCAGGGCAGTCTTCAGGATTTTGAGAAGGCTGCCTGCTTTCCCCACCGCAGATGACCTGGAGACTGCAGGAGCAGGTTTTAATGTTCTAAGATGGGTCTCCAACTTTCCATGTGGTAGCTGGAAAACTATATGGCTGTCACATCTGAAGTGAACCACCAGCAAATGAACCGAGCCCTGCGTTTGTGCCAGATGTTGCTGTGTGGTGCTCCACAAACTCGTCTGTCTTCAGAACAGGGACATTGTTGATCCAGAAGTTGTGAGGATCATGACGATGACCAACCTGAATCCCAAAGCCAGCGCAGGAGAGAATGTGTGGGACAATCTGACCACAGGTGTGTCCGCACCAGACAACTGTGTGCCTGGTCTTCAAGAGCATGATTACCTGTAAGACAATTTAACAGGTTAAGACAGCAAATCAGTTCATGTTCTTCTCATATGGCTATTGTTTAAGCTAGTGTAAGTAAGAAATATATATATATATATATATATATATATATATATACATGATCACACATGTAAATATTTAAATGTACACATGTGTGTATTTATATATACATATAAATATTCACAGTACACACATTATATAAACTAAATTTTAGATTTCCACTTTTTTTCCCCCACTAATTTTTGTTATGCAAATTTAAAGTCCTTATCTTATACACATACAGAGGAAGAAAAATCAATGAAGATCCTAACATAAATAAATGTAAAGAGAGTGTGTAGTCAAGGTTAATACTCATTTTGTATACTTACTCTATCCCTTTGATTGCAGCATTATTCTTTCCAGTGAAGAGCGCTTCATTAGCCTCTCTCTCCTGGATGAGAACACGCTTCATCAGTCCCTGTAACATCAACATTACTGATCATTACTGATGCTACAATGACAAGCTGAGGCACTTATTAACAGTATCCAACAAATGTCTCTCAAAATATCAGCACAGGTAAAAGAGAAATAAAATTGCTTTAATTCCTTTAAGTTTTGTAACTTTATCTCATTAAATTCCTAAACGAACCGTCTGTTCAAGGAAAGCAGCGTTAACAAGCTGATGTACTGCATTGGTTAAACATCTTTTAACAGCAATTCACAAAATCGTCTCATCTGTTTACATTGTTTGAACCTTCAACAAGTAAGCCGTTCACTTTGTATGATTTTAAACAAGTACAATTTAACCACAATGAACGTTTCAAGTACTTACACTTGAAAACAGCCGCGTCGCCGCCTTCCGCCATTTTCGAATATGACGCCTCCTCTCCCGCGGCATCATGGGATAGTAAAGTGTCCATCGTTTGCCTACTACAGAATTCGGGCGAAAGTAGTAGGTCATCCGGGTATTCTCGCCTACTGTTTTTCGAATACTAAGAATTCGGACATACTACTCGCCTCGCATACTGTTTTTCACATACTATATAGTAGGGAAGTATGCGATTTCGGACGCTGCCCTCGTGAATGTCCCACTTCAGGTCCTGGGAGATGGTGGTGCCCAGGAACCTGAATGACTCCACTGCAGTCACCGTGCTGTTCATGATGGTGAGTGGGGGGAGAGCGGGGGGGTTTCTCCTGAAGTCCACGATCATCTCCACTGTTTTGAGCATGTTAAGCTCCAGGTTGTTAAGACTGCACCAGACAGCCAGCTCCTTAACCTCCTGTCTGTAGGCAGACTCGTCACCATCCTGAATGAGACCGATCAGTGTGGTGTCGTCTGCAAACTTCAGGAGCTTGACAGAGGGGTCTTTAGATGTGCAGTCATTCGTGTAGAGGGAGAAGAGCAGTGGGGAGAGAACGCAGCCCTGAGGGGCTCCAGTGCTGGTGGTGCGGGTGCTGGATGAGAATTTTCCCAGCCTCACAAGCTGCTGCGTCTGTCAGGAAGCTGTTGATCCACTGACAGACGGAGGTAGGGACGGAGAGCTGTGTCAGTTTATTCTGAAGGGTGTCCGGGATGATGGTGTTATAAGCAGAGCTGAAGTCTACAAACAGGATCCTCACATAAGTCCCTGGTCTGTCCAGATGCTGCAGGGTGAAGTGCAGTCCCATGTTGACTGCATCATTCACAGACCTGTTTGCTCTGTAGGCAAACTGCAGGGGGTCCAGTAAGGGACCAGTGGAGGCCTTCAGATAAGCCAAAACCAGTCTTTCAAATGATTTCATGACCACAGATGTTAGAGCCACAGGTCTGTAGTCATTAAGTCCAGTAATTTTGGGTTTCTTTGGGACAGGGATGATGGTGGAGTGTTTGAAGCATGTGGGGACTTCGCACAGCTCCAGTGATCTGTTGAAGATCTGTGTGAAAATGGGGGCTAGATGGTCAGCACAGGATTTAAGGCAGGCTGGTGACACACCGTCTGGGCCTGGTGCTTTCCTTCTTTTGTTCTTTATGAAGACCTGCCGCACGTCATCTTCACTTATTTTCAGTGCAGGTGTGGGGGAGAGGGGGGTTGCTGGAGGTGTTAATGGTTGTGTGGAAAGGTGTTCAGGGCGGGTGTGGGGTGTTTTTTCAAACCTGCAGCAAAAGACATTCAAATCGTCTGCTAGTTGTTGATTCTCCACAGTGCTGGGGGATGGTGTCTTGTAATTTGTAAAGTCTTTCATCTAAGTTATCTAATCTAAGTTATAATATGGAAGTAAAACATATATAATAATGTGAATCCTGAATGTGGATTTAGGGTATAACAAAAATTTATTTGAATCACAGTCTGCATTTATAGTCTAGTTCATAAATTTAAATGTTGATCATAATTTATATTTAGAATATATGTTCAAAGCAAATAGAATCTAGATTGCAATAAGGGTGTACAATATAGATCATAATCTGAATAAAAAAGATTGTTGTTTGTTTGTTCTTGTGGCTAATTTAACACAATGATTACAAATTTGTCTCACTTTTAAAAAAATATATATTTAATGAAAAATTAGCCTTATTAAATGAACTATTATTTATAAGTTTTTTTTTTTTTCCTACTGGGGCCTGAAATAGAGGAATTTTGGTCAATATTGCTAATTAAACAATATTTTGATGAATGTGTTTTTGTGCTGGCACCTTGGCTGGTTTAGGACTGTCATGGATTAATAAATATGACAATAAAACCGCCAGTAGGTGGCAGCAAGTCCCTGTTTTAATAAATAACTTACTGAATCATTCATATCAAACGATTCGTTCAAAACGGCTGATTCGATTGAAACGAAAGAAGTAAGACTATCTGAATGGACCGTTGAATCACTGGCTCACTCGATTCGTTCAAAAACTGATTCCTTCAACCGATACATTCCGTGTTGCTATGCACTGTTGTATAAAACTAATAGCATATTTGTGCTTGCGGCCTCGCCCACATGTGCTGATATACAGAAAAGTACATGCTTGTGTAATGAAGACCATCATAAGACCATCACCACATGTGCAAACCAAAAGCCGTGGATGACAGCAGAGGTTCGTGGGCTGCTAAAAACCAGAGATGAAGCATTCAGATCAGGAGACAAAGCAGCCCTCAAAACAGCAAGAGCCAATCTGTCCTGTGGCATCAAAAATGCAAATCGGTCACATGCTCGAAAAATCAATAATCACTTCACGGACAGCAGAGACACACGGAGCCTGTGGCAAGCCATTCAGACCATCACTAACTACAAGCCCCCGCCACAGGCCTGTGATGATGATCCATCCCTCCCCGATACACTCAACCACTTTTACTCACGGTTTGAAATGCAGAACGACACACCTGCACAAAAACTGCCCACACCTCCCAACGACCAGGCGCTCTGTCGGTCTGCAGCCGACGTAAGAAAGACCATATCCAGGATTAACCCACGAAAGGCTGCGGGTCCTGACAATACCTGGCCGTGTACTGAAAGACTGTGCTGCACAGCTGACGGATGTCCTAACAGATATCTTCAACACCTCGCTGAGCCAGGCGGTCGTCCCCACATGTCTAAAATCCACAACAATCATACCGGTACCAAAGAAATCACCTGTGTCCTGTTTAAACGACTACCGTCCCATAGCACTGACTCCAATCATGATGAAGTGCTTTGAGAGGTTAGTCATGCAAAAAAATCAAAAACAGCATCCCCAACACACTCGATCCGCTCCAGTCTGCATACCGTCCAAACCGCTCTAAGGACGATGCAATTTCCTCCACCCTCCACCTGGCTCTTACCCACCTAGAAAACAAAGACTCCTATGTTAGAATGCTGTTCATTGACTTCAGCTCGACATTCAACACAATAATCCCACAACAGCTCATAAATAAACTAAACCTGCTGGGCCTTAACACAATTGGATCCTGGACTTTTTAACCGGAAGAACTCAGTCAGTCCGTGTCGGCCACAACACCTTGAGCACTACCAAACTGAGCACAGGTGCCCCACAAGGCTGTGTGCTCAGCCCGCTGCTTTTCACGCTGCTGACACATGACTGCACTGCCAAGTTCAGCTCCAACCACATCATCAAGTTTGCTGATGACACAACAGTGGTAGGTCTCATCAGCAACAACGATGAAACGCAATACAGAGAGGAAGTGGCACAGCTGGCTGAATGGTGTGGCGGTAACAATCTGTCCCTCAATGTGGAGAAGACAAAGGAGGTTGTGATGGACTTCAGGAGGAGGAACTCCACTGACCACCCCCCACTGACCATCGACAGCTCGACTGTGGAGAGAGTCAGCAGCACTAAATTCCTGGGGGTGCACATCACGGAAGATCTCACCTGGACCACCAACACCATGTCACTCTCCAAGAAGGCACAACAGCACCTACACTTTCTCCGCCGGCTGAAAAGAGCAAGTCTCCCACCACCCATCCTCACCACATTCTACAGGGGCACCATTGAGAGTGTGCTGACCAGCTGCATCACTGTCTGGTACGGGAACTGCAGTGCTGCTGACCGCAAGACCCTCCAGCGGACAGTGAACACAGCTGCAAAGATCATCAGTGCCCCTCTCCCATCCATCCTGGACACTTTCCTTGCACGATGCTCCAGCAAAACCAACAGCATCGTGAAGGACCCCACCCACCCCTCCCATAGTCTCTTCCAGCTCCTACCATCAGGAAGACGGTACCGGAGCATCAGAGCCCGCTCCGCCAGACTGCTCAACAGCTTTTTCCCCCAGGCTGTGTGAGCCCTGAACTCAGATCACCCCGCCCCCCTCTGAAAACCCATGCAAACCCCTACCTCCTGAAACACTCTCCTCTATGCACTAGACACTTTTCCTAACACTGCTATGTGTACACAATCCCACAAAAGACTCAGCAATATATGTATGTTTACATGCTCATGCACTACTACAAATCATCTTGTACTGTTCCCCAGCCAGCTGCTGACTCACAATGTTTCTCTATGCACATGTACAGTATTTATGTGAAGCATTCGCATAGTTTGTATAGTTTGTATTTTTTATCTTTATCTTTAGTTGTATAGGGTAAACATTTATATATAGTATACTTAGTCAAAATCTGTCATAGGTTTATAGTGTTTATAGGTTATTGTGTTTATAGTGTCATAGGTTTATAGTGTTTATAGGTTATTGTGTATAGGTTTATAGTGTTTTACTTCATTGCTGTATGTCTGTATTTATGTAGCACCGTGGTCCTGTGAGGCACGACATTTCGTTCCACTGTATGTCCCCACATGTAGCAGAATGACAATAAAGCTCAACTTGAACTTGAACTTGAATATAAATTTGTAAAAACTCATGCATGGGTATTTTTTGTTTCATTGCTGGAATTATAAGGGCATTCTAACTGTATTCTAATGGGCTTCATCGTGCAGTGAATGCTTTTGGACTCTCAAGACGTGTTTTTTTTTTTCTTTCTTAAAGTTCAATAATGTCAGCTCTCCTATCGTCTCTCAGTCCCTCACAGTCACACATACATTATGTCAGGAGAATGTCTTTAAATTCTAATCAAGGAAAAAAAAAATTCTTCTTTTAAAAGAACTTCAAAAGTTGCACTTGAACCATTTTACTTGAACATATTACTGCTTCTTCTTGTGCACAGCTTGTTACAGTACCAAGTTCTGGTTGGCCAATCGCCGTTATTTAGTTCGTAAATGATCATAAGCAGAGAATTTTAACATTTCATGTGCATGATAAGTTTTACGTAATACACAAAATGAATAATCCAAAGGGGATGGTAGGGGGAATGGTGGTTTTACAGAGGGGATGCTTTTTGTCATTTTTTTCGACCAGGGGGATGCCATCCCCCCTCAATTCGAGCCCTGAATATAGATAAATTCAGAGCAAAAGGAATCTGAATCACATTCTGTATTTGAGTCTAGGTCATAATCTGAACCCTAGTCACAATCCTGGTTCAAGATCTGAATATACAGATACAATCTGTATCAAAAAAAATTACTCAGAGCAGCTCCTTTACCCTGGATACAGAATTTATTTTACTTATGGAAATATATCAGCCTGTAATTACTGGATAAGTCCCCTCTAATGATGTACAGTCACTTATTAATATGATTTGTCTTTGTATTTATCACATTGTGCTGATAGAAACACAGCTTGTCCTATAATACGTAGAGTCAGCAAAGAACACAGTGACTACGTGCAGCTTATCTGACCCTCATGTCAAAATGTGTTGATTTTGTTCCAGCTTCCCACGCACCCATCAAAAAAAGCACCCAGTTACTTCTGATGCATCTAACATCAGTGACTTTGCTTTGTGTTTGCTGTCATCACAGACTAAACATCTCAGACACCTTGTGTGAATAATATAAACAAGCTTTGTGCGACTAATACAAACAAGATTGCAAGTCATCCGCTACGTCAACCAAGAAACGTGTTTATCTGCTTGTTTTAAAACTCTCTTTGATTCAAGGCTTTTAGAAATATACTATAAAGGTTTGTTGACAACATTTCTGTTTCAATTCATCTAAAAACTTTGGTTTGAGTTAAATGTTAAAACAGTTGCGTCATGTGATGGAACAAAGGAAATGAATCACGTACAGCTGTTGGTGTCGTTGGAAACAGCGATGATTCCCATCGGTTGATGAGGGATGTCTGCACGGAGGACTTTGGTGTTGGCTCCGGTGAACTTATCAGAGCGGATCACGGCCCGCCGTGTCCAGTCAGACCAGAAGATGAAATCTCTGTAAATTGCCAAGCCAAAGAATGTTCCGGGTCCTGATTTCACAATGACCTACAAATGTATGAAGAATAATTTAGGTGAGGGAAATATCCTGGTAATAAAAAAAAAAAAAAAAAAAAAAAAATATATATATATATATATATATATATATATATATATATATATATATTTCTCATGACCTTAAAAACTCTGAACTTTTTGAACTTGTGCTTAAATTCCAGATAGATAGCAAAACAGATAGTTAAAACGATGGATTGATTGATAGATAGATGGATGGATGGATGGATGGATGGATGAATGATCAATAGAAATAGAGAAAGACAGACAGGCAGGACGACAGATAGAACGATGGATGGATGGAGAGACATTTAGACAGGTAAAACAATAGATAGAATGATGGATGAATGGATGAACAACAGATATTTATTTATTTACTTATTTAACCAGGAAGGTCCCATTGAGATACAATATCTCTTCTACCAGGGAGTCCTGGTCATAGATAGAATGATAGAATGATAGAAATATAGAATGTTGGATGGATGGATGGATGGATGGATGGATGGATGGATGGATGGATGGATGGACAGACAGGTAAAACGATAGATAGAATGATGGATGAATGGACAGAACGACAGATAGAATGATAGAACAATAAAATGTTGCATGGATGGATGGACGGATGGACTAACAGGTAGAATGTTAGACCTTTGGGTTACAAGTCCAAATATCTAACCATTCGGCCACAACTGCCCCAGAACAATAGAACAATAGAATGATGGATGGATGGATAAATGGATGGATGGATGGATGGACGGACAAGTAAAATGACAGAATGATGGATGGATGGATGGATAAATGGATGGATGGATGGACAAGTAAAATGACAGAATGATGGATGGATGGATGAATAAATGGATGGATGGATGGATGGACAAGTAGAATGAAAGAAAGATGGATGATGGATGGATGGATGGATGGATGGATGGATAGATAGATAGTCTATTCATAAATATTATAGTTATCTTGTAAAAATCACTTAGAAGCTAAGAAGCTTTATTAACTTAGAAGCACTGGTAATAAATAAATGAAAGCATCTCTCCTGCTGTACAGCACAGTTCCATCAGGCAGTTTACTTTCAGCACAAAGGTGCACAGACCAAAATAAAGCACACTGAGTGTCTGTATAATTCACACAGACACACGGGCCTGTCCAGAGCCTGAGGGGAAGCACCGTGACACCCGAAGGACAGCCCTCCTCCATTATCCCCCACATTATAAACGATTAACCCAGATCTACAGAGAGTGTAAATGGAATCGCTGTCGTAACAGACACAGGGATACAGTACATCACGCATGGCCTCAGGGAGGAAGGTAAGCTGTAAGAGTGAGGGGCTGTTCTTCACGTGCCTGAAGGAAATGAATTGAGTCCAGTCACTCAAAATCTACACTCAACAAATACATGTAAAATTAGACTTTGGTAAGTAAAATAAAACATAGTTAGTCAAATTTCACTGAAAACATTTGATCCTTATCAAAAATAAACTGTCATGACTTACTCAGTGGAAACTGTATCATCATAAGTTTAATATTATTTTTTTTCTCCACAACTCCATATGGTACATAGGCCCTGAAGGCAAGGTTAAAGAAAATGAAATAATTCACTAAGTCTATTATTTATTTATTTTTCTGCTGCGCGTGGGAAAAAAACAAAAAACACTTCTGAATTCTCAAATTTATATGAAAAAAAAAGAAAACTGAGAAAAAGCAAAGCAGTAAATAAAACAAATTAATTAATTAATGTCAAAGCAATTAAGAAAAGTAAATGAGATTTAGTCTATTTTATCTCCTGTGTGTGTAAAAACAAAAAGGGCAAACAAAAAAAATTGATTTCTCAAATTTATTTACAAAAATATTGAGAACAAACAGCGGTAAATAAATAAAACAAAATAAAATCAAGGCACTTCCAGTTTGGTCAAAGTTGACACTGCCTTTCGCTTCATTTTGTTTTGTTTTTCTTTTTTTCAGAGAGAGAGAAAAAACTAAAGAAAACAAAAAAAAATTAAAAAGTCAATAAGATTATTATTATTATTATTATTATTTTTTAAAGGTACACCATTATATTTTTGTTGTACAAAAAAAATAAAAATTGGGGGGGGGGGGGGTACACACAAAAAAAGGAAAAAGTCAACTCAAGATATTTAGATAGATGGTTGGATAAAACAGATAAATACATTAAAACAAAACAAAAAAAAACCTTCAGGCCACAAAAACTATCTTGGCATAATATAGCAAAGCAACAAGGAAAATGAAGGATAAATAAATAAATAAACAAATCCAAATACATAGAGATACCAATATTTCTGTTACGTTACTATATAATATAATGTCCACAAAACAAGTCACTGCAAATTCTTCATTACATTTTCTATGATAACTGCATGTAACCCATCAACAAAAAAGAGGCTGCACACATTTTTTCCAGCTTTAAGAGCTTTCCATGTTTTTTTGCTATTTATTTATAAGGCTTTGGTGAGCCACACACATCTGTTCTGAAGTGCAGCATTAACTGCTCTTCAGTAATACGCAGACACAGATGTCTCTGAAGGGCCGTCCGTTTGAAAGCCAGAGTCTTTGTAATAATAATAGGCGGCTCGATGGGCGCATGGAGAGCGAAGCTCGTGCTTTAATCCACGATGACAACATGTCAAACACGTGTTCTCACCCTCGTGCAGTCGAGACGTCTTTATTCCCAAGTGTTCCGTCACTGCCCGCACGTGTGTGGGGGATCAGGATGAAAGATACGGCAGACGCATCTGCATGACGTTCTGATATCAGAGCTGTCGTCTCGACAGGTGAAAACCTCTTCATGCTCTCTTAAAGGGGTGGTTGATTGCGATTTCACTTTTTTAACATTAGTTAGTGTGTAATGTTGCTGTTTGAGCATAAACAATATCTGCAGACTTGCGGCGCTGAAAGTTCAATGCAAACGGAGATATCGTCTTTTAAAATTCTGGCAGTTTAATGCCTACAAAAAAACGACAGGTAAGGGACTACAACGAGTTACTTCCCGGGTCTGATACATCACAGACCCAGATAAACCCCGCCCCCGGGAACACACAGCAAAGGGGGTGAGGCCATGCTGCGCTGCTTTAGAGAAGAGGAAGAGAAAACTAGGGATGTACGTAAAAATCTATTCATATGAATCGCGATTCTGTCTTCTAACGATTCTAATGGATTCTCAAGTTTCAAAATCATTAAAGCAGCGGTTCTTAATACTGTTACTCGTGTCGCCCTGCTCTGCATCTCTCTCTCTCTCTCTCTCTCATTCAGATCGTCAGATCAGCTCCAACAAACTGTTCCAATTATAGACTTATTTTCACACAGCAATGAGAAGCATTATAAATGGACACGCGTGCGGTTGCTGTGCTGTATTAAAGCTTTAATCAGGATAAAACCGTATATTAAAAGCTAACAGAAGCAGTAGCACTTACAAATAGCAGCGTATTTAAAAGTATGAGACAACAACAACCAAACATACCATTAAGAGCCGTGCTTGCACAGGTTCTGCACGATCCTCTTCACTAATATCCTCTGGGTCTCAATCGGGCTCAAATTGATAAGCATTATAGACAACGCCACTGTTTACAATTCAACCGGAGCACATGCCACTGAGGAGAGAGGCGGGACGTTTAGATGTGCTCTAGAGGCGGTTTAGCCAATCACAACACACTGAGCCAGCTAACCAATCTCAGCCCATCGAGGGAGGGGCTTCATAAAACCAGGAAATAAATCGAGGCGTTTGTCAGAGAAGGGACAGAGAGGTGTGGAATAAAGGTAAATTATGTGAAAAAGAATGCGTTTTTTAAAAAAAACAAGCATGAACACATGCTAGACTGCACCCCATAAACACAATCAAGCCTAGAAAAAAAACAGTCAACCACCCCTTTAAGATTGAACATTTTTAGCATTGAATTACGAATCAGTGGACAAGAACATGACATTCCCGCTCCGAGCGCAGGCTTACGTTTCAAGTAGCTTCTAAACAGGGATTATCTCAGACTTTGCTCTCCAATAATGCGACAGAGGGTTACTCCTCAAACATAACCTTAACACTTTATTTAAAGCTATACTGACCCCTTGCTAAGCTCCACCCATTTTTACTTACAGAACAAGTCGAATGTGCTCATAAGGTGGTCAGATCTGATCGGATATTATTTTTATGAGCACTGGAAAGAACTGCGACATTGTGACATTTTTATTGGCCATTCTTGTAAAACTTGTAAAATTATTAAAAACTGAAAACTACGGAGTTGAAGCAAATGCTTTTTAAACCCAGCTGTAAACAGAAAAGCCTCATTTAAATGTGATAACATTAAAGTAACGTTTCTACAATGAATTTACTGTTAGTTTTTTTTTTTTTTTTTTAAATTCATGAAGTAACATGCTTATAAAAACTAAAAACTACAAATCTGAAATGAAGCAAATGCTTCTCAGCCAATTGCAAAGAGAAAAGCTTAATTTGAAAATGATAACATTGCTATAACGTTTCTACAATGCATTTACTACTTTTAGACATTGGTAAATTTCGCAGTACATACTATAAATTTGAAAACTAAAAAATCTGAATTGATGCAAACAAGCTTAATATATTTACCATATATAACATACATGAAATCACCCTGTAGCAGATATATAGGTGGAGCTGGGGGAGGTGGAGGTTTCTGAAGTGCGCTGCAACTGCTACAGCAAACACTAGCCGAGTATTTGAATGTTGAGCTGCTGATGTGAAAAGTAACCAATCAGCTACGCTATGTGAATAATGATGTCATTATATCAGATTGAGTTAAAACCTGTAGTCCTGCGCCATCTAGAGTTTCATGACAGAAATTTGTATTATTGTAACATTTCTACAACAAATTCACTACCTTTGAAGAAATCTGTAAATTACGCAAAACATAATACACAACTGTGAAAAAAAAATTAAAAAAACTTTTTGACTTTTTTCACACAGTTGGGAGTTAAAATTTCGCAATTCTGTCTTTTTTTTCTGTGAATTGCATAATATAAAGTAACAATTATGAGTTATAAAGCCACAATAGCAGGTTAAAAACTCGCAATTGCAGAAAAAAAAATCAGAATTATATCTTGTAATTGCGAGATTATATTTATTATAATTATATCTTTTTTTCTTACTGTTCTGGCTTTTTTCTCAGAATTGTGAGATATAAACTGGCAACTGTGGGTAATAAAGTCCAGTTTTGAGGGGGAAAACATGTCCTCAGAATTGAGAATTTATATCTCAATTCTGATTTTATAACTTGCAACTGTGTGTCAAAATCTCGTAATTCTGAGAAAAAACACATTCTCAGAATTGTTTTTTTTTTTTTAGAATTATGAGTTTATATCATGCAACTCTGAGTTTATATCTCACAATTCTGAGAAAAAAAGTTAGAATCACCAGATGCAAACTCACAATTGCAAGAAAAATAAGATAAAACTACTATAATTACTTTTTTTTTTTTCTCCAGTGGCAGAAATGGGCTTCCATATCAATGAGCCTCATTTGAAAGTACCAACATTAGTGCAGCGTTTCTACAACACATTCACTACTTTCTTTAAAGAAAACATTAAATTATGCAGTAACATGATTAAAAACTGAAAACTGCAAATTCGAGGCAAACAATTCTCACTGAAGAGAAAAGCCTCATTTGAAAGTTATAACATTGCTATAGCATTAATGTAACATTTCTACAATGCATTCACTACCTTTGAAGAAATTAATAAATTATGCAGTGCATTATATAAAGGTGCAAATCTGAATTGAATTGACTTTTCACAAAAGCCTCATGTGAAAGCAATAACTAAATTTATACAACATATTCAATACTTACTCTCTTTAAAGAAATTATTAAATTATACAGTAACACAATTAAAAATTAATTGCTTTCCAACTGCTGTAATACAACTGGTTGATTCAAGTAGTTTAGAAATCACACACTTTACCTTTATGAAAGTAAATAGGGTCAGATTTGATGTTTTGTTGTTAATAAGAAAGGTTAATCTAATTTGCATGATTAATTCTGCACTCCTGGGAGTTTGAATGTGTGGCTCTATGTGTTTTCCTCTAGAGGAAGTTTGAGAAGGCTGAAGTTTGAATCTGTCAGCTGTAACCTAGATGGCACTTCCTCCTCCAGCACACTCTGGCAGGGTCCGCCTCGCTAGCCTTGCTATCTGTCTGACACGCAAGAAAACAAATCTTCCTTTTGTTCGCCCAGACCAATTTTCACCTTTTAATAGCCTAGCGAGCAGATAGTTTCATGAGCCAGTTAGAACCTATTTAGCGCACCACGGCATTGTTGGTGGTCGTCAGCCGATAAACTGTGTCAAACCCTCTAACCTGCGGTTCCTGGCCCTTGATGAAAGTAAACATTAAAATCGGTTTACTTTAGAAGTTATTAACAACTTATTTTTAGGTCTGTCAGTCAATTAAAATAGTTGGAGTAACTCCTTAAGTAGAGTTGTAAATATGTTTGTTTTGCTAAATAAAACTGGTAAACTAACAGCCCTACTTAAAAGTGCACATGATAGAAACAGGATTTTAAATATGACCACAATTAATTGTGTCAGTTTTTATCGCAAATGAAAAAACGGAATTTTCGTAAGTATGATCAAACGTTTTTTTTTTTGTTTTTTTTTGCCTAATGAATTTTATTAAATTACCATGTTAAACTGAGAGCCGCACTTATTACATATGACAGAAACAGGATTTTTCATAAGTATTTGATCAGTTGCTTTGTTTTTTTTGTGCATTATTTTTATAATAAATTTTATTAAATTAACATGTTCAAATGACAGCCATACTTATTATATATGAAAAAAACATGAATAATCATACATGGATGATCGGTTACTTTACATTTTTGTGCTTTATTTTCATATATATATATATATATATATATATATATATATATATATATATATATATTTATTTATTTATTTATTTATTAATTAACATCAAACAGACAGCCCTGCTTACGTTTATTTTTTTGCACTTTATTTTTTTATTATTTATTTAATTTAAGATGTTAAACAGACAACCCTACTTATATATGACAGAAACAGGATTTTTCATAAGTATACAATCAGTTGCATTATGTTTTGTGCATTATTTTATAATCAATTGTATTAAATTAATATTAAATTTAATAATAATATTTTA
This sequence comes from Aspiorhynchus laticeps, assembly GCA_023376895.1. Classification (NCBI taxonomy): domain Eukaryota; kingdom Metazoa; phylum Chordata; class Actinopteri; order Cypriniformes; family Cyprinidae; genus Aspiorhynchus; species Aspiorhynchus laticeps. The sequence goes on along the minus strand of CM041793.1, from coordinate 78,410,910 downwards.
CTAAATTAGTGAGTCAAACTGACAGCTCTACTTATTATATATGACAGAAACTTGTATGATCTGTTGTGTTACTTTTTTATGTTATTTTTATAATTAATTTTATTAATTTAACATTAAACTAACAGCCTGAGTTCCTATATACAACAAAACAGGAATTTTCATACATGTATGATCATTTTCTAGCGCATTATTTTTACAACTCACAAAAAAGTGCTAAGTGTGAAATTGTACTTTTATACAATAGAAAAAGGAATTGACAGCAAGATATGAATGATTAAATTTTTGCTAAAAACACTTTTTACTAATTTAATGTGTTAAAACGATGATCCAACTCACTATATATTACAGAAACATGGCATTGCTGCATCCTGAAGGGGAACAGATGACCTGAAATACTCAAAAACACTGTTACCTAGAACTAAGAACAATAAGAAAAAATTTCAATTATTAGAGCAAATTTTTAGTTTTAAGTGACAATGTACTGAACCCAAGTGACCTGTATTCAGCGGATGGGATCGACATTTCTTTATGTCCTCCTTCAATGTCTCACCTCAGCAAAACAGAAAAGCTTCACAAAGGCTGAAAGACGTTTGCAGTGCTCTTAAGACACAGTCTCCGCTTCAGCTAATGCACTTCCATGCATTTTTTAAAAGTCACACACAAAGCGGCTCCATACTCACGTATCTGTGCGAGCCGTCGTAATCACACCTCTCGATGTGGCCGAGACTGCCGTCAGAAAAATACAGCTTTTCGGCTTTGTGGTCGATGGTGAGTCCATTAGGGGTGATGACATCCACGCTAACAATGACGCGCAGGTTCCGGCCGGTTAAAGTCGACCTCATGATGCTCGGCTTCTGCTCGTTCCAGTTAGTCCAGAACATCAAGCTAGGGGAACGCAAACAGACTGTTAGCTGTCACATCAAATGATTTTTACCATAAAATTCTAGTCCTAAAGACATTTGAGTGATCCTTAAAAAACTTCATTACATTAGATAATATCAAACTTAACTCACGCAAGCACTTTTCTTAGAAATAGTATCACTTTTCTGAGCCATTAGTTCTTCAAATTTGGCATATTTCAGACATGCATGATTTCTTTGAAAGTCACATTAAATGTGCATAAAAAAACAGAAGAAACTGAAACTTAAGTGTGGATACGACCAAAAGCATCAAAAGCATTTTTCATGAATTGTTTTTATTATTAGTTGTATTAAATATTTAAATTATATTTTTATATACAGAAAATGTATTTATTTAAATTGTTAAAGTTAACAACTTTACATGCATTTTTAGAATTAATTAATTAATACATATACATTTGTATTTTTTTAGTTAATTATTATTTTTATTAGTGCAGATATGCCTTTTTCACTAAAATGGAGCTGGTTGAGAATTGGTTATATATATTAGTACTGTCAAACGATTAATTGCGATTAATCACATCCAAAATAAAAGTTTTTATTTGCATAATATATGTGCGTGTACTGTGTATAGTTATTATGCATATATAAATACACAATCATACAGTATATATTTTGAAAATATTTACATATATTTACATGTACATGAAGAGTTCACTTGCAAAAGTTTTTTTATTGCACATTTTTAATTTTTTATTAAAAAAGTTTTTTTATTGCGCATTTCGAGTAATATCAATCAAACTGCAGTTGGGTTGTTTTGATTAAGTAATAATAACTAAACAAATACAGGCAATTTACAAAATGAAAGTTCATTGAAAGTATGTTTTTTTTACATATTAAAAGTTTGTTTTTATAGCAAAAGCAGATAACTCCAACAGTTGTTTTTTTGGCAAAAGCAGATAAAAAAACACCAAAAAAAAACACTCGTTTAATCTTTGTAATCTCCTCAGATGACAATGTAGATGCCTGACAAACGTTGTTGTTGTTGTGATCATAGACTGTATGGATGTGATTACACGCAATACAAGGTGCTTTTCCCTCACCATTGTAACACGCTGCTTTTGCAAGGTTCCGTGAAAACATTTAAGCTTTTATTTTCCTTCACGCCCTGAAGGAGATATCACAGGTTCATCAAGTTCATCGAAATTATCCATCCTCAATCACTTTTAGACAGCTTTGATGAAACTCCTCTCAGCTAGCAAGTCTTTTCAAAGTGAAAGTAGCCTTGTCAGCTGACCTGAATACAGCGTGCTGATTCGCTAAAATGGACTTATCGGCTTCTGTTCACAAACAAAAAGGGTGCTTGTCGGCTTCTGCAGTAAAACGTGAACTCGCGATGCCTTGAAAGTGGACAATACCAGCTTTTTTGACAAAATGGTGTTTAGGGTTCAGATCGCGCTATATGTGGAGAATAATGCGCGGCAATCAGCTATTTTTTTTTAAAAGTGCCGTTTATCGTTTTTTGCAAATTAACTCTTCATATAGCTATATTCATATAATTTATATTATATATAAATATATTTCATATATAAACATAACATATTTTCATCTGAAGTGATCCGACGCCATTTTCCGAAGACTCCTCGCTTCCAGGACAGTCTCAGCTTCACCTGAATCCCGGCCCTTCTCCCCACTTCCTCCGTTGTCTTCGGGAACTTCGGTCAGAAAGACCAGCTGAGTGGACTGATGTGGACAATAATGCGTGTGGAATATCAGCCCAGGGTGGTGGAAAATTATGATCTATCATTGATAATCTAATGAGTAGAATGAGTAGTTTGGCGATCATACACCTGAGCAGTGAGTCCATCATTAAGAAGCAACAAAAAAAAAAAACAGAATGACACACAGGACAGGTAGAACACAACGCGGTAGACAGACAGTGGCAGCAGCAAAGCCAAACACAGGTGCCATCTTGCCACGTCACTAGTGCTTTTCTGAGCCATTTCTTCTTCAAATTTGTTACATTTCAGACATACTGTAAGTGTTTTGATGAATGGCACATAAAAAGTCCACACACAAGTCTTCTTGAAACAAAATGTGCACCATTGATTCTGCGCTACACTATGCTAATAGCTTCATTAAAAATGTATTCATCTGCAATTATAATCAAAAAGGCTACAGCCTAATAGCATCAGCCCTTTTTCTTTTAATGTGGCAGAAAAAGACTAGTCAGTCGAAGGACGAAGCATGTCCTTGTGTTTGAGACGAGTGTGCTAGCCTGGCATGTGACGGCACCTTGCAGTGTCAGCCGCTAGCGTTGGCGTGTGACTCCTAGCTGTGATCTTTGGCAGCTTTTGGATCGCTGGGACTTCTTGCTGACAGCAGCAGCCACTTATTGCCGTGCTAATGCTCTAACAGGCTAACGCACCGACTGCTACAGTCCGACTAAGTGCTGTCAGGGTATGAAGCGGTGAAATGTTCCTAAGAGAACAAACAGCCATGTTAATGCTAAGGCTAAAAGATATCATACTGTACTTTACTGTACCATTGAGAAGAAATACGAGCGTTCACAAATTCTAAATTTCCGATTTCCTACTTGGAAAACTAGAATTGTGTTTAGCAAACATTTGTTGCGTAATGATAGTGTTTATGATTGTACACCTGAAGAACACAAGCTAATGCTAGCATAGCATTTTTTACCTTTATCAATTCAGCCGAAGCTAACGGTATAGCTTCATTTTGCTTCCTTACACAACAAGCATCAGGAAATGTTTATAGTCGAAAGTCTGACAGAAATAGGAAAATTCCACATCTGACTGAATATAGTTTAGCATAAAGTAGCGGGAAATGCTAAAGTCAATTTAAATGTAGACAGCTGAGGCAAAATCAAAGTAAACAAAGTGCTATCTCTTTCATAAGCTCAATTTGTCTCAAAATATCTTATAATTGATGATCGGTGGTTCTCAACTAGACAGTTTTGATCCAAGAAGCAGAAATCTAAATGTTACATGATGCTAATAGCTAAATAAAGCACAACTAACAGCAGAACAACACAGTAAGAATAACAAAAATATAGAGTTAAAAACATTTTATAAATGACAAAAACAAATACCTGTTGTTGTGAATGTCAAAAATTGTGTGTTCAATCTAACTTTGTGGTATTTGGACGCAAATTCATCTAGATGCTAGTCAGAATAGCAGATGCTAATTCCAAAATCATGAACAAAACTACAGTTTCACTTGTAAAACTTGTGATTTGTGCTGACAACAAAATGATTTTACAAGTATTAGCAATTCAGCAACTTATAGTAATATTAATAAATTACTTTAAAACTTTAATACACACATTTTAGTTCCCTTTTGTATGACTTGCGCTCAATATTTACTGTAAAAAATAGTTGAGAACCACTGCGCTAGATGACACTTAAATTAGAGGATCAAACAAAAAATGAATGCATAAAAGTGAAACTTAAGTAATGTTTTCTAATTTGAAAATGAAAGGAATTGCTGACAGAGATCAAGAGATGCAAACATGTTTGGAGATTAATACCGCGAATCTCTGTAGCACAGGTCACTCTCTTTTAAATTTGAATATTTATGAAGATCATAACTCACTGATGTAAAATTAATACTCTGTATGTGGTCTGGCGCCTAATTACTCTGAAATAATTAGAGGATCCCTCCCTTAATTGACCTTTTGAAAAGATAGCCATCAAAACTAATTTATCAACAAGGGATATTTTGAGGTTAGGTGGAGTGCAGCAACTTTTGGCATTTGAGACAGATGGATTTATTTTACTGTAATGAAAAGTACATATTTTTGGACTTGCATGATAGATAAAAGACAGTACCAATTTTTTTTTTCTTTTATCACTGAGTTTAAATGTAATTCCACAAGCAATCAATTATGAAAATGACATTTAAAAGAAATTAAAAAGAAATTAGAAGAGATTAAAAAGAAAAACATATGAAAGACTAATTAAGAAATTAAAATTAATTTAGAATTGTGCCCTTATATATATATACAGTGCACAGCATAAATGAGTACACCCCCTCTGAATAAATATAAAATATGTATTTTCTTAATGATCACAAATATAATTCATGGAAAGATGGCAAAATTGAAATGTATTAAACATATACTTAATAAAAACGACAAAATATATGCCAACATTTTCTGTAAGATAAGTAAATTAGCCAATTTAATTTAAATGAAGGACTGCAGAAATGAGTACACCCTAGATTTAATTCAGCAAATGTATAATATTCTAGTACTTAGTATGTCCTCCAGAACTTTAAGTATACTGCTCTGACCCTTCTTGGCACTGAGTGTACAAGTTCATGACAAATTTTCACATCTGTCCTGTTTAACTCCTGGAGGACGACCTCCTTAAATGCTCTGGTCTTTAATGGGGAGTTTTGCTCAGCTCGTCTCTACAGAATCCCCCACAGCTGCTCAAGAGCGTTAAGACTGAGTGAAATACATGTCCACTGAAGGATTTTCACCTTAGGAGAATGAATATCTTCATTGTCATGCTGAAAAAATGCCCAATAATGCAGGGAATGAGGGGAGGGTAGCATCTTCTGTTTCAAGTTTTTGTATTCCATTACACAGTAGAGTGTGAATTCATGACAGCATTGATAAAGCACAACTCCCTCATACCTTCAGCACTCATTCATCCCTATACAAGAGCTTCACTACCACTGAATGTCACTGTGGGTACCAAACACTTCTCTCTGTACTCCTCCTCTAGCAAAACCAGAACATTTTTGATGCTTTTGGATCAGAAATGATTGACTTGGTCTCTTGAGACCAGAGTATGGATTCCCAGAAGTCTCTATTTTGTAGATATGGGCCTTGGAAGAGGTTAAATGAGTTTATTTTGCTTTGGCTACAGTAGGGTAATTCTAGTGGTGACAACAACCATGCATGTCACTTCTGCAGGCTGCGTCATACTCTGTGAGATAAAGTGTCACTCTTTTCATAGCTTTTGCCGGCTCTGAGACACTTGCATGTTATTTCTCCTGCTCTTTTTCTAGCAAAAATTCACTCATCACTAAATGAAAACTTAAAGTAAAGAACTGATTATTTCAGGAGCCTTGTCACCAGTCCATTGTTTTTGAATGTTGGTGCTACTTCTGCTATATTTTGACACTTAAAACAATAATTTGGTATTCCTCTTGTACCATTGTCCTCTTATGCTAAGGAATAAGTCACCTAGCAGTTCTCTCCCAACTGGTTCCACTGCTGCCAGCATTAAGTCTAAGTATGATTCAGAGGACTATGTAACACTTTTAATTGTCAGAAAATTACTGGTCTTTAAAAGTTTTGGTTCAATATACTCACCTGTTGATCAAAAATAGCCTTAGACATTTTTTTTTTGAAACTTTCAGGAGGGTGTACTCATTTTTGCAACACAACATTTTATCACTTTGATAAGAAAATCTTATTTTGATGAATAATTTTGACATTCTTCTTTGGTAATTGATCAAGCAGGCTTGTTGGAACATTATATCTCCAAATAACCCTAACGTGTCATCCAAGTAAAGAGTATTTGCTCAATTTGTTAAGTATTAGAGGGGGTGTACTCGTTTATGCTGTGCACTATATATATATATATATATATATATATATATATATATATATATATATATATATATATATATATATATATATATGTGATATTATTCATTATTTATATATATATATATATATATATATAAATAATGAATAATATCATATATATAATGAATACTATAATATATATAATGAATAATATATATATATACAGTGCACAGCATAAATGAGTACACCCCCATCTGAATAAATATAAAATATGTATTTTCTTAATGATCACAAATATAATTCATGGAAAGATGGCAAAATTGAAATGTATTAAACATATACTTAATAAAAACGACAAAATATATGCCAACATTTTCTGTAAGATAAGTAAATTAGCCAATTTAGTTTAAATGAAGGACTGCAGAAATGAGTACACCCTAGATTTAATTCAGCAAATGTATAATATTCTAGTACTTAGTATGTCCTCCAGAACTTTAAGTATACTGCTCTGACCCTTCTTGGCACTGAGTGTACAAGTTCATGACAAATTTTCACATCTGTCCTGTTTAACTCCTGGAGGACGACCTCCTTAAATGCTCTGGTCTTTAATGGCAAGTTTTGCTCAGCTCGTCTCTACAGAATCCCCCACAGCTGCTCAAGAGCGTTAAGACTGAGTGAAATACATGTCCACTGAAGGATTTTCACCTTGGGAGAATGAATATCTTCATTGTCATGCTGAAAAAAATGCCCAATAATGCAGGGAATGAGGGGAGGGTAGCATCTTCTGTTTCAAGTTTTTGTATTCCATTACACAGTAGTGTGTGAATTCATGACAGCGTTGATAAAGCACAACTCCCTCACACCTTCAGCACTCATTCATCCCTATACAAGAGCTTTACTACCACTGAATGTCACTGTGGGTACCAAACACTTCTCACTGTACTCCTCCTCTAGCAACACCAGAACATTTTGGATGCTTTTGGATCTGAAATGATTGACTTGGTCTCTTGAGACCAGAGTATGGATTCCCAGAAGTCTCTATTTTGTAAATATGGGCCTTGGAAGAGGTTAAATGAGTTTATTTTGCTTTGGCTACAGTAGGGTAATTCTAGTGGTGACAACAACCATGCATGTCACTTCTGCAGGCTGCGTCATACTCTGTGAGATAAAGTGTCACTCTTTTCACAGCTTTTGCCGGCTCTGAGACACTTGCATGTTATTTCTCCTGCTCTTTTTCTAGCAAAAATTCACTCATCACTAAATGAAAACTTAAAGTAAAGACCTGATTATTTCAGAAGCCTTGTCACAAGTCCATTGTTTTTGAATGTCTGCGCTACTTCTGCTATATTTTGACACTTAAAACAATAATTTGGTATTCCTCTTGTACCATTGTCCTCTTATGCTAAGAAATAAGTCACCTAGTAGTTCTCTCCCAACTGGTTCCACTGCTGCCAGCATTAAGTCTGAGTATGATTCAGAGGACTATGTAACACTTTTAATTGCCAGGAAATTACTGGTCTTTAAAAGTTTTGGTTCAATATACTCACCTGTTGATCAAAAATAGCCTTAAACATTTTTTTTAGTAACTTTCAGGAGGGTGTACTCATTTTTGCAACACAACATTTTATCACTTTGATAAGAAAATCTTATTTTGATGAATCATTTTAAAATTCTTCTTTGGTAATTGATCAAGCAGGCTTGTTGGAACATTATATCTCCAAAGAACCCTAACGTGTCATCTAAGTAAAGAGTAATTGCTGAATTTGTTAAGTATTAGAGGGGGTGTATTCATTTATGCTGTGCACTGTATATATATATATATATATATACACATATACGTATATATAAAAAGGGCATTTTCATTTCCTGAATGGCTATATTTTGGTGGAAAGCATTTATCTACACTAAAAAGTATAATTTATAATATTTTGTAATATTTATTTCTATACTAATAATAATAATAATAATATGAAGAATAATCTATACACGTTTTATATTTAATATAAATACACATATTTTCATTTAAATAATGAAAAAGAAATTCTCTTAAAAAAAGCTGTTCTTTATCTGTCTGCATATTCAGTTTAATAATAAAAATAAATAAAAATAAATCAGAAGTCATACAGTTGGAAATGAATTTCCTTTCGAAATGTAAAAAAATAGCTTAAATCTCTCAACTTACTTCTGACATTCATCCAGAGTGAGGACGTGTGGGTGGTCTTCCTCAGACAGGGAGACCACCGTGTCTCGGTTGAAGGTGTTTGGTCTGGTCTGGTCGATGCTGTGGCGCGTGACGGTGGCTGTGGTGGAGCTCGTCCAGTACAGGACGTCCCATCCTCGGTGGTATGCCAGTCCCTCCACAGAACCAACATCTAGAGAAGGAGACACAATGTCAATTATAATCGCTCAAGTACTCTCAAATAACATACAGACAGTGACCTACTACACACACTTTAAACACGCTGCACTTTAAAGCCTGAAATAAAGCACAAGTACTTTTATCTAGTTGTTTCAAACCTTCTATCAATAATATAAGATATAAAAAGATATAAAAAGCATTGAAGTCCACAAATGCAAGCAGTTGATCTGAAGGCCATAAAACCGGATGGCAGGCAAACACCTCCACAGGTTCTTTCACAAGTGATTCAAAAAGAAGAAAAAGCAGACAGATGGTCGATGAGAAAAACAGCTAGGTGTCAGAAAAGGTCAAGATGTGTTGTGGAAATCTACGTCAATACTAAATCGAAACCTTTAAAAAAGAAAAATACACCTTTTAGCTCTTAAAAACACTGCACTTTGTGAAGAACTGCTTGATTGTAATCACTTTTAATTACACATAAAACTGAACATTTTATAACATTTTATAATATTGTTTGTGTATTATAATATTACAATAGCATTTTAGTTCCATGTTAAAATAAAAATAAAACAAAACTAGAAGCAAAAACAGAATGAAAAATAAAAAGTTGAAACTTTAAAAATTGGCAAATAAAAAGACATTAAAATGGTTTTCCAGATAAAAAATAAAAATGTAAAATTTACATTGAAAAATTAAACAAATAAGACAAATAAATAAATATTTAAAATAGTTTATTTAATTTAAGTATATAAATGCAATTAAATGTAACAATAAAATAAAAATTATTATATTATAAAAATAATATTTCATATAATATAATATAACAACAGCACTTTAGTTCCATGTTAACATTTAAAAGAAAAGAAAATATAAAAGAAGATAAGATAACTTTGTGACAAAATCTAAGTAATACAACCCGAATTCCGGAAATGTTGGGACTTTATTTGAATTTGAATAAAATGAAAACTAAAAGATTTTCAAATCACACGAGCAAATATTTTATTCACAATAGAACATAGATAACAAAAAAATTAACTGAGAAATTTATCCACTAAATGAGCTCATTTCAAATTCGATGCCTGCTACAGGTCTCAAAAAAGTTGACACGGGGGCAACAAAGGGCTGAAAAAGCAAGAATTTTTGAAAAGATTCAGCTGGGAGAACATCTAGCAACTAATTAAGTTAATTGACATCAGGTCTTTAACATGATTAGCTATAAAAGCGATGTCTTAGAGAGGCAGAGTCTCTCAGAAGTAAAGATGGGCAGAGGCTATCCAATCTGTAAAAGTGTGTGTAAAAAGATTGTGGCATACTTTAAAAACAACGTTATTCAACGTCAAATTGCAAAGGCTTTGCAAATCTCATCATCTACAGTGCATAACATCATCAAAAGATTCAGAGAAACTGGAGAAATCTGGAGAAAGGGACAAGGCCGAAGACCTTCTTTGGATGCCCGTGGTCTTCGGGCCCTCAGACGACAATGCATCACTCATCGGCATGATTCTGTCTTTGACATTACTAAATGGGCCCAGGAATACTTCCAGAAACCACTGTCGGTAAACACAATCCGCCGTGCCATCTGCAGATGCCAACTAAAGCTCTATCATGCAAAAAGGAAGCCATATGTGAACATGGTCCAGAAGGGCCGTCGTGTCCTGTGGGCCAAGGCTCATTTAAAATGGACTGTTTCAAAGTGGAAAAGTGTTCTATGGTCAGACGAGTCCAAATTTGACATTCATGTTGGAAATCACAGACGCTGTGTCCTCCGGGCTAGAGAGGAGGGAGACCTTCCAGCGTGTCATCAGCGGTCAGTTAAAAAGGCAGCATCTTTGAAGGTATGGGGGTGCAAAAGTGCATACAGTATGGGCAACTTTTATGTTTCGGAATGCACTATGAATGCTGAAAGGTATATAAAGGTTTTAGAGCAACATATGCTCCCCTCCAGACTACGTGTATTTCAGCAAGACAATGCAAAACCACACACTGCAGCTATTACAACAGCATGGCTTCGTAGTAGAAGAGTCCGGGTGATGAATTGGCTGGCCAGCCTGCAGTCCAGGGGCCGGTTGCACCAGCTAGACGTAAAAAAGCTGGGTGTAAGCCCTACACTGGGCTTTGCAACGTCCAGCTTTCCAATAAATATTTACACCTGTTGCACCAACTAAAACTATGATCAGGCACAACTATGCCCAGCGTAGACGATGTGCGTCCACGCTGACACATTCTCCCGCAGTTATAGATATAGCTGAGACGACATTCATGCTGTTACAAGTGAAGCCACCGCGCCATGATTTCACTGAGTAAACATTTTCTAACAAGTCTGCGTTATTATCTCTGATGTCTCCCTGCACGTTCCCATGACAGATTTCTTCAAACAAACATTAAAAATGAAGGAGGAAGGTTAAGTAAAACATAATGAATGTAATGCAATGCTTATCTCTAGTTATTTTTTCTAGCTGACTATCGAGTTTATGTACAATGAATGTCTTTCCTGAGTGACATTATGTGTGTTTTACTGATGTCTTTCTGTGGCTTAAAAAAATACACATTTATAGTTTGTATTTTGTGATAAAACTGACAGAATTTGAAAGCTGATACTTTATTTCTGATTAAAAGTAACAAAGTACAAAACTTACTGCGATTATTGGATGGCAGGCACGCTACAAATAATGAATGGAATTAAAGACGTGAAATATTTCCAAGCATTTATACTGTCCTTCCAAGCAAGATGTCGAATGGTACAGTTTCTTTTAATAATATTTTTAATAATAATATTTTAATAATAATTTTTATAATAATTACAAGCTGTACAAAAATATTTTTTTATTAGTTCAATACTGTCGGCAGGGTGTTATAGACAACATCGAGCTTCGCGATTGATATCGCTTATCCGGCCCGAAAAGACCATAAACATTACAGTTCACATCTGCAGTAATAATTAACTAACAGACATTAATCCTAAAACTAATAATGTCCAAGCAAATCATGACTTTTCACTTTACACCTACCTCTGACTAGGCGTAAGATTTAGTGCTATGTCAGACGTAGCACTACGCCGAGATGGTGCAACGGGTATAAATTCTACGCATGACTTAAAGCGCATTTTACGTCCAGCCTAGTCTTACAACCGTGTGTACGTCCAACACACGGTACGGCCCCAGATCTTTCACCTATAGAGAACATTAGGTGCATCATTGAATGAAAAATAGGTCAAAGACGACCAAGAACTTTTCAGCAGCTGGAAACCTATATCAGGCAAGAATGGGACAAAATCCCAACACCAAAACTCCAGAAACTCATAACCTCGATGCCCAGACATCTTCAAACTGTTTTGAAAAGAAGAGGAGATGCTAAACCATGGTAAACATGCCCCCATCCCAACTATTTTGAGACCTATAGCAGGCATCAAATTTGAAATGAGATAATTTTGTGCATAAAATTGTAAAATTTCTCAGTTGAAACATTTCTTATGTTATATATGTTCTATTGTGAATAAAATATTAGCTCATGTGATTTGAAAGTAGGGCTGGGTATCGATTCAGATGTCCCGATTCAATTCGATTTCGATTCACAAGCTCTCAATTCGATTCTCGATTTTTTGATTACATTCAGTGAATATAGTTTTAATACAAAAACTATTGATATTTCTAAAAAAAATAACAGTAAACATCAGTTTACAAATGGTGAATTAATAAAAAGAAATTAAGAACCACAGGCCTGTATTTAAACCTATTCTTTTTTTGTATAGGGTCCTTTCTTAAACAATAATAGGGCCCTATAAAATTTTCTTATTTTTTCTGGTAATCAGATGAAGGCATAAAACATTAATTTAATTTATCCTAATCGAATGAAAATTAAACCCTTTTATTTTTTGGCAAACAAAGTGCTGCACAACAGAGGTTTACTGTTAAAATTAAAAAGAAAACAAATGGGATAATTCCTTTAAAAATAAAGATTTATTAATATTTATTAGTAGTAGTAGCATTGAGTCTTAAGACTGCTCTTAAAGGAACACTCCACTTTTTTTGGAAATAGGCTCATTTTACACCTCCCCAAGAGTTAAAAAGTTGAGTTTTACCGTTTTTGAATCCACTCAGCCGATCTCCGGGTCTGGCGACAGCACTTTTAGCTTAGCTTAGCATAGATAATTGAATCTGATTAGACCGTTAGCATCGCGCTCAAAAATGACCAAAGAGTTTCGATAATTTTCCTATTTAAAGCTTGACTCTTCTGTAGTTACATCGTGCACTAAGACTGACGGAAAATGAAAAGTTGCGATTTTCTAGGCTGATATGGCTAGGAACTATACTCTCATTCAGGCGTAATAATCAAGAAACTTTGCTGCTGTACTATCTGTGCAGCAGGTGCAGTGATATGACGCAGCGCCTGAAAGTAGTCCCAGCTCAGTAGCCTATGATATAGCTGGGGACTACTTTCAGGCGCTGCGTCATATCACTGCGCCTGCTGCACTCATGGTACGGCAGCAAAGCTCCTTGATTATTACGCCTGAATAAGAGTATAGTTTAGTTGAAAGTATTTTAGTTTTCATTTTATTCAAATGTAAAAAAACATCCCAACATTTCCAGAATTCGGGTTGTATTTAGAGAATAAAACACTTCTCATAATATTGTATTTTTTTTTAATAATTTATAGTATATTCACACAATATTATGCCTAATTTGCCTAATTTATTATTGTAATAAAACAACTTTATTCTCAAAAAATACTTTTTTATATTTTAATGTGGCACTAAACTGCCGTTGTCTAATATTTTATATATATATATAAACAGTTGTCTCATGCATTTCCTATATGCAATATCATGTACGACTCGACACAAAGTTCAGCGCATTTTTATAACCTGCTTGGGCCTTTTTGTGAAAAACAAAATCATGCCCTGATCAAACGATTATTCAGTCTTTTTGATGTTGCAATTGCATAATGCATAGGAGAAAAACATTTTTTTGAGTTTATCACACCACAACCTGAGCAGCATGTTTTAAGAAGCCCAGCAGAAATACTTCACTTTTTTGGGGATGTGGTTCCTCATCCTCAAACCCCCCATAGAGCCTGACAGAGAAAGTTAGTGGCACTGAATCGGACATACAGGCTCTGCTAGATTACTTGCAGTGAACATAACAAGGACTTAACAAGCGTAAAGCAGGACGCCGACTGCGCTGAAGGAGGACAATACGACACCGGCCTTTCAGAACCAGTGCAGTAAATTATTTCGATTATTTGCCATTGACTGTATAAGAAAGAAAAATCTCAAATATAGTCAAGTGTATCACATCTGTTTCTCCAAGACAGCAAAGAGATGCAATGAGCAAGAGCAAACTGACACTTAAATCTCCTGTCCTGCTCTTCTAAAGAAAAAAAGAAAAAAAAAAACTGTGTAATCTCACATATTTCCTCTGAAGCTCCACAAGAGAGCTCAACAAACTTTGTTTCAAAGTGTTTGCAGATTTGCTAACGTCTGCAATCCATCGTGTGTCGCAAACACTGCAAGTCAACATAAATTGCCTTTTGCAACCCATTTAACATCTGTACTGTCAAGTTTTAAGAGTAAAACAGATATTTCATGGGCAGAGTTCAATATTAGTCATCAAGAACTGACTGGAATATAGTAAAAAGTAAGCATTAGCAATCAATCAATAAAAGAATGAATAAATAAATAAATATATACATTTCTATTTCAAAATATTTCAAAATATAACAAGTATGTTTAATATTTATATTACACACACACACACTTTTTATTTATTTTATTTCAATTTTAATTTTTGTTAAAGATTTAGTAACAAGTTTTAGGGTTTCGCTTTTTTAATATATGAGAAATCTTAATTTGTTTATACAGTATATTATTGTCTAAATATACAAATTAAACATATTTTTTTGTGAATTTGCCATTCACAATAAAATAATGATTGTTTTAATAAAATTAATATGTGTTAAAGTTTTGGCCAATAAAATTGAGTAGATTATTTTTATGTTATGGCTGATATTGATATGTAAAAAAAAAAACAAGATGGCAGATTCTACATAGTGTGAAAAAATGGATATTAATTTTCAGATTTGTTAAAGATTACATTTAACAACGCTATTAAATTACTCATGTTTTTAGAAGATTAAATCCAAAGTTCTGTCATGAAACTCTATGGCGCAGGCCGATAGGTTCTAACTGAATCTGATATAATTACATCATCATTCACATGGTGCAGCTGATTGGTTACTTTTCACAACAGCAGCCAATGAGCTTGCTGCTCAACATTCAAATACTTGGCTAGTGCTTGCTGTAGCAGTTGCAGCGCGCTTCAGAAACCCTCCACCTCCCCCAGCTCCACCTGTATAGATCTATACAGGATAATTCATGTATGCTATATGGGGGTTACTTCATATATGTTACATGTGCAACATTTTTAATGTCTAAAAATAACCCTGAGGTGTGAATACAGCAAAAATGAAGTGTTATTTAAAGAAACCGTTCACCGAGAAGTAAAAAACCCACATTAATGCCGAATACGAAACACAAAAGATGAAATATGTGGTATATTTCAAGTCTTCTGAAGTTATATGATGAAAAACTTTAAATCTAAGTCATTATTCACTAAATTTGGCACTTTCATAGGAGAAGCAGAGATGCCAGAATCAAGAGTGAATCTTTTAAGTCAGAGCTTTTCAATTAATTAGTTTGTCTGAATGATTCATTAATGAATCGGACTGATAGTTCTTGAGTTTAATTTACTGACTCAATCTTCATGTTCTTCCAAATTTTGACAATATTTGTTATGCATCTTGATATTTTGACTCAAGAATGATTGACTCAATTGTTTAAAGTTGAGATTTAGATCAAGTAATCATTCAGATAGATTGATCCATTCAAAGGATCCGACTTACAAGAATGATTTGCTCATAATTCTGGCATCTCAACTTTTCTTATGAATGTGCCAAATTTAGTGAAGTGGCTTAAATTTCAAGTTTTTACACAAAACTACCATAGCTTGTACTGTTCTGAATGATGTCTGAAGCATTTGTATTACTATCAAGGAAACATTCACCCCCAAAAAATAAAAAAAAATCACAATGCTTTTGCTAAACAAAATATGGAGAAAAAAAAAACCAAATGTACATGTAAAGTGTACAAAATGTTTACTGCAAAATTGAAGCCCAATTATTTATTTATGTCTTTCTTAAAACAAATGATCACAAAAGGAATCATATGTAAGATACCACCATAAAAATATGAAGAAAATAATACAAAAACTGCAACCTTCCTACAAAATCTTGAGGTTATCGCAACTCAAGTTCTTTCGAAGAAAATTACAATTCCCATATTTTGTATTGTCAGCAAAATTATTGTGATAAGTATTGCCCAGTCCCACTGGGAGGGAGGGAAGGAAGGAAGTACATTCTTCTTCTTTTTTTTTGGAAACTCCAGTTCCAATTCATTGGTATTGCATGGAAATGAGCAACTACGTCATTAATTAAAATGTATTATTTTGTGTTGCACAGAAGTATTTTGTGTTCCTCAGAAAGATGGGCATCTCAGGAACCGCCCTCCTGTGGTTCGAGTCTTACCTCTCAGATAGGTCCTTCAGGGTGTCTTGGAGGGGTGAGGTTTCAAAGTCACAACTTCTTGCTACTGGAGTTCCTCAAGGCTCAGTGCTTGGACCACTTCTCTTCTCCATTTACATGTCGTCATTAGGATCGGTTATTCAGAAGCATGGCTTTTCCTACCACTGCTATGCTGATGACACTCAACTCTACTTCTCATTCCAACCAGATGATCCGACGGTAACTGATCGCATTGCAGCCTGTCTGAGTGACATTTCTAGCTGGATGATGGACCATCACCTTCAGCTCAATCTTGCTAAGACAGAACTGCTCGTGTTCTCCGCCAACCCATCACTTCACCACAACTTCTCTATACAGCTGGGTTCGTCAACCATAACTCCTTCCAGGACTGCCAGGAACCTTGGAGTTGTGATCGATGATCAGTTAAGCTTCACAGACCATATTGCTACAACGGCCCGGTCCTGCAGATTTGCCTTATACAACATTAGGAAGATTAGGCCCTTCCTGCAAGAGCAAGCTGCACAACTCCTTGTCCAAGCTCTTGTTCTCTCCAGACTGGACTATTGTAATGCTCTCTTGGCGGGCCTTCCCGCATGTACTATCAAGCCTCTGCAACTGATCCAGAATGCAGCAGCCAGAGTGGTCTTTAATGAGCCAAAAAAAGCTCACGTTACCCCTCTCTTTATCAGGTTACACTGGCTACCAATAGCCGCTCGCATCAAATTCAAGGTACTGATGTTTGCCTACAAGACCACAACTGGCACTGCACCAATATACCTAAACTCGCTAGTTCAAACTTATGCGCCCTCCAGAAGCTTGCGTTCTGCAAGTGAACGACGTCTTGTGGTGCCATCCCAAAGAGGTACCAAATCACTCTTACGGACCTTTTCCTGGACTGTGCCCAGCTGGTGGAATGACCTCCCGATCTCAATTCGAACAGCTGAGTCTTTAGCCATTTTCAAAAAACATCTAAAGACACATCGTTTTCGCCAGCACCTGACTAACTAATACTAACACTTACCTATTCTATTTAAAAAAAAATAAAAAATTCCTAGCTACGTGTACTGTGCTAGACTAACTGAGACTTGTCATGGCACTTGTATACTGTTGCTCTCTCGATGGTCTGATTGCTTCTATTGTTCTCCTCATTTGTACGTCGCTTTGGATAAAAGCGTCTGCTAAATGATTAAATGTAAATGTAAATGTAAAGTAGTAAGTCAAACAGGTTTTGAAACAAACAAAAAAAAATGAGTCTGACAAAATGATATATTATTAATTTTTAGGTTAAAAAAGCCTTTAAAACGTAAAAAAGTAATCAACAGCTTGTGAGAACAAACATGCTGCAATTTAAGTGTAAAATAACCTTGAGGCTCTGTTGCAAGCACAAGAAGAGGCAGGCAGGGTGCTCGCATGACAGTTTTGACAGTCGTATACATGAAGAGTCACTTTAAACTCAACATTTAAAAACTAACATTTCACAATGTCACAAATCAGCTAAAAATGTCACTTCAACTAAAGAGCTTTCAGTCATTCCCTCACCTCTATCAGCCCTCAAACAAGAGTGCGTACAGACAAGCTGTTTATCAGCCCAACTCCAAGATACATGCTTGCAATATATCAGCATAAATCCATGACAAAGGATAAAGCTTAGCGTCTAGGGTCAGGTATAACAATCTGAGTGCCTGCCACGACCTCGTTTGACAAATATCACAATTCCTCTCAGGCAAGCTATTGTTCAGTATGGCAGCTGCGAACTGACAGCTCTGCAGGTTAATGGCATACTGATTAAATGAGACGTGTGTTAATGTTGACAAGGTTAGGGCCTGCTAAATCACAAGAGGTATGAATTTCAATGCCGGCTACTGGGCTGCTGCTTTATCAGAGTAATTGGCTGTACCCTGTATAGATCATTTATTTACATTTTACCACAGTTAATTGGCCGTGATGCTGCTACAAATATGAGCTGCATTGCAAATAAAGCAAATAAATGTGTTACGAAAGTACCTTTGACAGACAATATCAGGTTGGACGATATGGAAAATGGTCTAAAAGTTTTGACAAATCCATACAACCAATTTCCAATTCACTCAAATGTTCCTTACCGATATAATGTAAACTATAAACATTAAGGACGTCTGAAAAGCTTTGTAAAATCATTCATCAGCATTATTCGGAAGGTATCAGCCTTCTAAACAACATTTAAGTTTCATTGGACATTGTCATTTCATCTTTACTTCATTCAATATGGGCTTTTAAAGAGGCTAAAAGTCCAAAAAAACATAGCAGACTTAAGCATGAATTCGTGAAAGGGTTCTCAAAACAACTGACAAAATAACTAAAAAACAATTATTTACAACAAAAAAGCGCGACTAACAATATAGGCAAAAAAAGTAATTAGACACAATTACTTACTCTCAGCAATGACGCGTCGTCCTGTCCAGTCGTCATTGATGACTTGTATATTCCCATAATGAACATCGCTAAAGAAAATCCGATTGGTTCCATGCGCTTTCTGCCGATGATCAAAGGCCAAAGCTATAATGTTTTTAAAATAATTCAGGTTCTCATATGCCCTGATGGGCGAGTTGAGGTTATTCTCGTCCGATAGATGAATACTCCTCAAAACGGTCCTCTCGGAGTACAGCAGGTAACCCTCATACCTGTTGCACCTGAGTCCATCCTGAGCAAGATATCCATGGGCGCACGCACAAGATTTCTGGTTATTCCCCAAGTAAAAACAAAGTTGCTGGCATCCTCCATTCACTCTGCTGCAAGCGTTCGTTCCTGGGTAAGTCAGAAAATCAGAGATCAGACTCCCTAGAAAGTAGGATGTCAAACTCAGTTCCTAGAAGGTCACTGTCCTGCAGAGTTTAGCTCCAATCTCAATTTAACATATGTGAAGCAGCTAATCAAGTGCTTCAGGATTACTAGTAACCTCCAGGCAGGTGTTTTGGAGCTGGTTGGAGCTGAACTCTGCAGGACATTGGACCTTTGACACATGTGGTCTAAACAAATGATATCACCTTATAATGGCTTTGAGACAATAGTTTCAGCATGCAAACAAAAAGAGTAATTTGAAAGGGTCCAATGTTTGGGTGAACTATTCCCTTCCTGTAAAGCTCAAAAAACAAGAACTTTCTCAGACGTTTACTGCTATGACAGCAAGTCTAATTGATCTCTTTTTCCATATGGTGTCCATCACCAGGTGTTCGTTAATCAGCAGGAGTATCCAATGCTGCTCCTGGAGGGCAACTTTTCTTTTAAGTTTAGCTCTAGTGCTCCTTAATCACCTCTGAACCAGGTAATTGAGGTCTTCAGGGTTACTAGAAACTTCCAGGTATGTGTGTTGGAGCAGGTTGGAACTAAACTCTGCGAAAAGGTGGTCTTCCAGAAGTGGGATTGGACACCCCCTGCTTTATCTAGGATAAAACTTGTACTTGTGTGCATTGGTGCAATGTTCAAAGAACAGGAAAACTGCCATTAAGTGAAACCTCAACCTTTCTCCCGATCCTGGTTAAAGACCTTCACATCCTTCAGACTGACGCCCAAGCCGCTCCTGATGGTCACTACGTCCACGGCGTCTTTCTTGGAAGCACGGCGGATCGATCCGTTGGCGTAAGCTCTACCGTCATGGGGGCACAAGACCGAAAGTTTGACACTTGCTAATCAATGGCCCTCGACTAATTAAAACCAAAGAACTCATTAAAATACAGTACACAGCTGGTCTACCAGAGGGTGAGATTCTGAAATAATCAAAAGTGTATTTTTGCACTAGGCATTGCAACCATGTAGGGAAAATGGGACGGTATCTGCTTTCTTGGGCCATTCTTTGAGACTGTAGCATTTATGGAAAAATAAATTACCTGTCAGACCAGAAGAGGTAAGCCCCAAAGACTGCTATGGAAAACATATCCACCCCACTCGATGAGAACATAATCTCCCTCTGCTCACCCCGCTCAAGGTTGATTCTTTCGATCTTGTTGTTGCGGGCATCACACCAGTATAATTTATTTTCCTACAACGCAGTTGGAAGACAAACATCATACATCTGTTGTATTAAGAATGAAGGGATATATGATCTAGCTGCCCTAAAGCTGCAAGATAAGCCATGAAATCAACATGGACTGCAGGCTGCAGATTAAGCATGTAGGGGAGGCAGACCTGGTAGTCTATGGAGATGCCGTTGGGCCTTGCTAGTCCGGTGCTAACAAGCACGGATTGCTCTGAACCATCAAGCCATGACCTGGAGATGGTAGGACTCTGGCCCCACTCCGTCCAGAAGAGAAACCTGCATGAATTCAAAGGAGAGTACGATTAAGTAGTCTTCCTGAGGAATTCTGACCTTTCCACAGTCTGAAATCCAAGATTTATCTTCAGTTAAGAAAACAGTACAATGCTAACAGGGTTACAGTTTGTTTGGGCTAATGCTGTGTTCAGGTCCTCATGGGAAGTTCAGAAATTCTAATTAGGGTGTGTTTTTCCTCTCCTCTACCATTCACAGTCCATTTCTAGGTGGAATCGGATAGTACACTGTCAAAAGAAAGGTTACAACAACCTGTAAGGGTACAACAGCTTGTCACTGGGGCAGTACCCTTGAAAGCACAACTTTGTACCTTATCTACCCCTAAAAGGTGAATTAGTGCCTAATAGTATGCCTACTAATAACCTTTTAAGGGTAAATGGTGTTGGGGAATAAATAGTTACATGTAATGGCGTTACATAATTTAATTACAAAATAAATGTAAATGTAATCTGTTACAGTTACTGAGAAAAAAATATGTAATTAAGTTACAGTTACTTATGAATAGATTAACAGTTGAAAACATTCTTTAGAAATCTAGAAAAGTAATAAAAAATATTCAGTTGCATTACTTTTCAAAAGTAATTAAAATAATTACACTACTTATTACACTTTAAATAGGGTAACTTGTAATCTGTAACCTATTATGTTTCCAAAGATAATTTCCTAAACCTTCCCAACAATAAGGGTACAAAGACGCCCCTTTAAGTGTACTGTCCCAGTGAAAAGCTGCTGTATCTTTGCATATTCAAGTGAAAATGAGACTAAATGTAGAACAGATTTGATTTCCATCAGGGACTGAATGGATCATTAACAACGGTCTCTCGCATTTGAAGTGTAGAGGTCGAAAATTGAGTCTTTTTTGTGACGCCATTGAAAACAGCTTAATGTTTATATTCCACTTTTACAGTACAAAGCTGTAGATAATGAGATAACTCATTACAAACATGAGGTCAAGATTATGATGGCCCTCTCAAATTAGAATACATGCAATGGAAATTATAAGGCCTTTAAGGAGGATGTACATCTGCAGTTAAAAAGCTTTGAGGTGCTAATTGCACACGCTAGCTGCTCTCTAGATGATCATAGATCATTCATTTAAATGCTGTTGCCACACTTGGGTGAAACTGAAGCTTAGCATTAGAAGAGAAAAATAAACCAGAGGTATTTTCAGAGTAGAAAAATAAAAAGGCAGATACATACCCTTTCATTGGGTGCACAGCAATTGCTCTGGGTTGATCAAGACCGTCAGATATCACCACGGCACGGTACATGCCATTCAATCGAGCGACCTCGATGAGATTCAAGCCATGGTCCGTCCAATAAATATTACCTTTGGATGCAAAGCAACAAAGACCCTGAACCAACAGAGAAACAATAAGCCTGACAACTTCAATTTGGAAACACAGAAGTGCTAAAAAAAAGAGAAACTTTCATACCTGCAATCCAGTCCACCGCTAGTCCTTCAACACGTCCAAGACCACTTGTGACAATGTCCTCTCTCCAAGTCTGATCTCGACTGGATCTAGAGATTCTGTTGGAGCCCATGTCTGTCCAGTACAATGTATCATTTCCTAAGATATGCAATTAGAAAATAACCCATAATTATAAAGTGTGCCTAGACTAGTTAGCACTTGCTGTTAAATTGCATAACTACCTTATTATGGGGGCAAAAAGTATCTTTATTTAGGGTTGCACAAGATATCTGTACCATATTAGTCATCGCCATATTAGTCAATTTTTTTTTAAGTAAACTTTTTTATGTTTTAATTAACTATAGTAACATGTATTTTACATATAGTGATGTATTTTAATTTACAAAAGCAAGCAACAATTATTTCTTAAAATAAAATGCTCTTAAAAGCATAACATGATTTTTATTTTTGCCTTTTACATTACAGCAGCTAAGAACTGTATGCATTATTGTGCTGATGGCCAATTTTGAATAAACAAGGCCTTCAAAAAAATATTTTTTGAAGAGCCGCATGCCAAGCTCTACCTACAAAAATGTGTCTGTTTCTGCTGGCCAAAATGTCTTTGCCCGTTTGCGCTCATTCAAACCCGCCTTCTCTCCAAAACAATAGAGGCTAAAAAGGCCCAAAGTACTCGTGATTGTCCTGGCTCCCGTGGTCTGTCCCTTTCAAAACGCTTTTCACAAAAATTGCTTTGACTTGGCCGCACGACATTATCTGTAGCTTTATGCATCACCATCTCCTCGCCTACTCAAAAAATTTTACATTATATCCCTTTTGACAAAAACTCCAATGAAGCCCATTCACATTGTTATGAGGCATCGGCTCATATGTCCAGCTAATCTGTTTTGATTATCTTCCATCTGTCATAACCACATATTGCATCCCTTCACCTCACCTCACAATGAAAAAAAAAATATAAACATGCAATGCAATGCCAATATTTGCTTCATCATGCAAATGCAGAGCTGCAAACTGTCTGTCGCTGATGCAAAGAGTGGCATTTCTGTCTCAGTGCAGAGACAGCTGTCCAATTACTGCACTATATGAATCTGTCCCAAACACTGGCAGATACCCTGCAAATCAATGTTTTCCTCATGTCAAGGGGTGATATGTTGTTGTACACATGGCATGGTGATGCCTAATTGCTTTGGTTTCTAAATACACAGCTAATTCAAAGAACAATAAGAGCTCATTTCAGAAGAATCAAAACTGTCTACCTAATTATAGTCAGTAGAACAAAATATCATATTTCCCCCACCTTTTTACACAGTTTTTATATTATACACCTAACACTTTTAACAAACTAAACTTGAAAGCAAATTTTAACCATAATAGTTGTGATGTTACATCCAAACTACCATAATTTATGAACTTTGGCCACTACCTTTTCAATATGACTGTCCTCTTTATGCTATTAACCTCTTTTTTTTTTTGTTTAATAAGTAATGTAATTGAAATAAAGCTGGTGTAAAATAAAATATAATTATTAGATGAAAAACAAAATCAGAAATGCTGCCTTGGTAACTAATTGAATTAAATATGTCTAAATTGAAGTAACAGAAAGTACTAAAACTAAAACCGAAATATTACAAATAAAAATTACAAACTAAAAAATAGACAATTACTACAACAAACTTAAATTTAAATGAAAACTGCAAACAAAAATAAAAGTTCTGAAATAACTTTAAAACCAATAAACACTATAGTAGTGTGTAAATAATATTAAAATAATGTATGTTTTATAAAAATTATTAAAATGCAGTTTCCTTTGTGATTTAAAATTCATGTAAATGAAGAAAAGTTCAAATAAAATATAAACATTAGCTGAAAACTGAAAATAAGAAACGTTGCCTTGGCAGCTAACTAAAACAGTACAATTAATAAAACTAAAACGGAAATACAAATAAATATCAAAAACTCTTAAGAATGACTAAAGCGCATAAATTTACTAAAACTAAAACTGATATACATTTTCATTTGTGATTTAACAACTCATATAAATTAATGATATTAATTCATAATATAAAATAATAAATAAGTATAATTTATTTTAAAATATGTATTTTTGTTTTTGGGTTCTTTTCTTTTATAATCAAAGGAAAAGTGCACTTACCAGCATGATAGTCCAGTCCGACGGCGAACAGTGTGCCAGTTAGCGGCATCAAAACTTCAGAGTTATCGCTGGGATCCAGAGACAGTCCTCTTATACCTTCATTAACGGAGTAAATCAGGAAAGACTGAAGACCTAGCAAAGAAAAAAAATCAAACCAACCCCTTTCCAGGTCAATGTGCTTTAGAAAAATAATGAATACCTCCGAGATAGGAAGGTTAATTACGTCCATATGCAGAGGTCACAACTAACGATCGTACCTTCACAGGTGGAGCGGTCCGGACGAAGGTTGTAGCCCGTAGTACAAGAACACGTCCGAGTTGTTTCAGAAGTGGGAAGGCAAAGCTGGGAACAACCGGCGTTGTTCGGTACACAAGGATTGCGACCTATGAAGAAAATTTGAGAATTTGTGAACGTGAACAGGTGTATCTAATGCTAATCTGTCAAATCTCACATTTCACTGCTGGTTATATACTCTCTATATAATCGTGTATGTGACAAATAAAAATCTTGAATCTTGAAATTAGCTTGGGGACTAGCTTGTGTACATTCTTAAACCAATTTCAAGAACATCACAAACACAAAACGAAGTGGAGGGGAAAAAAAAAGCGGTGGTGCTTTGACTTTGTTCCTCGGACACCTCGTCAGAAACACCTCAGTTAGCTCATTTGAAGTGGTGTAATGAGACGGGCCTTCGCTCCCATGAGGTCCGTGTCAGAGAGATAAATGAGGGAGCTAATTGGTATGAGGAGATTTGAGAAGGTAGCAAAAAGATTTACCTTAAAGAGCCCCTAATTGCCAGGTTTTTACTTTTTTTTTATCCTAATAGAGCGTTTAGACTAGGGGTCGACCGATTATCGGCCTGGCCGATTATCGCCGTCGATATTAATCATTTTTATGATAATCGGTATCGGCCATTTTCAAAATCGATGTGCCGATAAAATAATTTAATTTTGAAACGCGCTATTTGGCTCTGATGCAGCCAGTCGGCGCTCACCACTCTGTGGGCTAGAGCAGTCTCCGCCCACCGCGCATCTGAATTGTTGGGAGTCACGAGTCCGACCAATCAGCGTGGGAGACTAAAGGCACTCTCACACCGAAAGCACTTGCTAACTGGAGCTGCTTGCTTCAGTGATCACGCATCAGTTGTCGCTCAAAGGCAGTAGCAGACGTTGCTCAAGTTGCAATAAATCACAATCCACTACACTGAAGTTGCAAAACACCTCAATATTATCTATTTATGGTTTCCGCGATGGGGAAAACCCGGACGGAATCGCGTAATCCAGTCATATAAATGGAATTTACTGTATAACGCGAAGTCACGGATTTAGTCAAAGTTTGGATGAATTAATCAAAAGTAGGTCAGTACACTTAAATCGACTCGCGCTATGGACTAGTATCTGTAAACATTAAGCCGCAAAAAGACTATTTAAATATGAATTCTGCATGCTCTGCGTGTCTCTGTATATGTGAATGGCACAGACGCGCGGTTTTTACTACACACACACACACAAACACACACACACAGAGAAGTGCGCGACATCTGCCATCTCACTAAATGAGGACATAAATACGTGAACAACATCCCCAGAACTGCTCTGAGAGTTACTTCATGAGCATTTGACCATTTCATTTGAGTAAAACGATCGTCATATCATACATAGGCTACAGAAACTTAAGAGGTCCTCATGGCAACCCGTCAAAATAAATGTTTGGTTTATCTAGTAATACTACTACAACAATTATTACTACTTTGTTTAAAAGAATAATCACACAATACGCTATTTCTTCCATGTTTTAATTTTAATAGTAAACCCATTTGTTTGCCAACAATAGAGTTTAACTCTCATTTGATTAAAAGATAAATCAAATTAATGTTTTATGCCTTCATTTGCATTGCACTGTAAATTAAAACTAATAGAAATTACTGTCACATAGGCCAAGACTAAGATACTGTCACATAGGCCAAGATTAAGATACTGTCACATAGGCCAAGGTTAAGATATAGGCTATTGAACCAAGTGTGCCTATAATAGGCTATTAGTGTTATAGTTTCATTAAAATAGTTGCGGTCTTCTTAACTTCTACAATGAGAGCTATGAAGACAATTAAATTATTTACACTTATTATATACATTGTGCTTTTTAAGTTAATCAATTGATGTGCATTAGATGATGAATTGAATAGTCACCTCTTGTAGGTTATGATTTAATCATCAGAAAATAATTAATGAAGAATTATGAGAGGTTATGCTATTACACATACATTTCCAACATGTAAATTATTGAAGCCAAATACTTACATTTCCCCAAGCTGTTTAGCTGTAGTACAGTATACATAGGTTTAATCATGAAGCATACAGTGGCCTAGGGCTGCACAATATATTCCATGCGATAGTCATGTGCATCTCGTCAGTAAAGCCGGTTCTGTGATTAGCAGTAAATCTCCATCACCTGCTTTCAGATGGAGCGGCGTTTAATACACAGAGCTGTAGTTCACTGACAAGCTACGCAACATCACGTTCATTATCGAAGGCGATTCATCTGTGATTATGAGCACGAATTGCGTAACTTGTCAGTGAACTACGGCTCTGTGTATTAACTTCTGCTCCATCTACTGGGTTGGAAAGCAGGTGATGGAGATTTAATACTAATCACAGAACCGGCTTTACTGAAGAGATGCACATTACAATCGCATGCAATATATCGTGCAGCCCTACAGTGGCCCCACTTTTAACTCTCTCTTTATATTACCCGTATTGTAGATGGATGCATGGAGGAAGACAAGAGTAAGAAGTGCAACCAACACCAGGGTAGGCAGTTTTTGTCAGAGCCCTTGTTATTCTAAACTTTGACATTAATTGTCATTTTTACACCAGACATATATCGGTTCAAAATATCGGTTATCGGTCTAGTTGGTCTGTAATAATCGGTATCGGCATCGGCCCTGAAAAACGCATATCGGTCGACCCCTAGTTTAGACTGGATCAAGCACTCCTCTGCTAATAGACCTGTCAGTGATATGAATGTCTCTCGCCATAATTCATAAAGAGGAAAGGGCTTTGACAATGTGTGGCCGTAGAAACATATCCGTTATGAAACAGAACCGCTGTCCAAGTCATATGCAACCTCACCTTGAAGAAATGACAAGGATTTTATTATTTTGGGGCATAATGAAAATATGAGTTTGAAATGAGTCTGAAAATTAAGGCAACATAAATTATTTTTTTAATTAAAACCGTATTTTTTTTTTATTATTGTTACATTTACATTTAGTCCTTTAGCAGACACTTTTATCCAAAGCGACTTAATTGTTAAATAAAACAAAATATAAATATTAAATGAAGAAACAAAATTATATAGTGTGACGGGAGGAGCAAACGACAGACACAGTGGGTGTGGCGTCAGGCCTCGGAGAGGCTTTTATTCAACAGAAATAATAAACTAAAAGTGTCCAAAGGGGATTAAAGTGTCCAAAATAAACAGGGGGATCTGGTGTCCTCGTCGTGAACGCGGAATGTGAAGGATGGGTAGTGTTCAAGAAGGAGGGGTCCAGGTAAGGGGCGGAGTCCGGTGGCCGCACGCGCTTCCCTCCCTGGGTCCGGGGCGCGAGGCGGCGGCTTCTCTTGAGCGGCTTCGTCCTCCTTGGCTCCCGCGGCGCTTCCAGGGCTACGGCCCGGCATCCTGGCCCGTCAGCCGTGTCTCGGGGGTGGCGGTCCTCCCACTCGACGCTCCCTTCCTGGACCCACGAGGACACCAGCGTGCATGCACGGGGGAAGAGACCGGTCTCCCGAGGAGAGGCGCAGCCGGCCTATAACAGCGGCGGTGATGAGGCTCCATTCCCTTCAGGTGTGCCTCATCACACGCCGCCAGCCCTGGCTGTTTAAGCGCCCCTCCTCTCTCACACACCCACTCCAGTCGGGAGCCTGGTGAAGGGCGGCGATTAAGGGACGGGGAGTGCTGATAATTGGGGGGGAGGCAGCTGACTCGTCACATTCCCCCCCCCCCAAGTGACATCCCCGTCATCCGGCCGCCGCCCACGCAGGAGTGCTACCTTCCTCAACCAGGCTCCAACGGTCGGAGTGGGCGGGGCAGGGATTCCTCTCCGGGCAACTCTCCCTCTCGCACCGCGCCGGAACCGGGACAGAGAAACCGGGTATTAGTTGACAGCCTCAACCAACCACAGGGTAAATGACAATAAACAAAACGTCACTTACCCCTTAGGTGGCTGGGAGGCCGTCTCCGTCGTTCCTCCGTCCCAGTGCGGATTTCCACGAACTTTTGCGAGCGAGAGGGGAGGACGTCATCGATGTTGCCCAACTGTGCTGTCGAAGCTCCGTTATGCCCGCATTCTCCACCAGTGTGACGGGAGGAGCAAACGACAGACACAGTGGGTGTGGCGTCAGGCCTCGGAGAGGCTTTTATTCAACAGAAATAATAAACTAAAAGTGTCCAAAGGGGATTAAAGTGTCCAAAATAAACAGGGGGATCTGGTGTCCTCGTCGTGAACGCGGAATGTGAAGGATGGGTAGTGTTCAAGAAGGAGGGGTCCAGGTAAGGGGCGGAGTCCGGTGGCCGCACGCGCTTCCCTCCCTGGGTCCGGGGCGCGAGGCGGCGGCTTCTCTTGAGCGGCTTCGTCCTCCTTGGCTCCCGCGGCGCTTCCAGGGCTACGGCCCGGCATCCTGGCCCGTCAGCCGTGTCTCGGGGGTGGCGGTCCTCCCACTCGACGCTCCCTTCCTGGACCCACGAGGACACCAGCGTGCATGCACGGGGGAAGAGACCGGTCTCCCGAGGAGAGGCGCAGCCGGCCTATAACAGCGGCGGTGATGAGGCTCCATTCCCTTCAGGTGTGCCTCATCACACGCCGCCAGCCCTGGCTGTTTAAGCGCCCCTCCTCTCTCACACACCCACTCCAGTCGGGAGCCTGGTGAAGGGCGGCGATTAAGGGACGGGGAGTGCTGATAATTGGGGGGGAGGCAGCTGACTCGTCACAATATGTTGTCTTCACAACTAACTAAAATAAAATAAATGTACAAAAATAATAATAATAATAATTAAATACTGTAATAAAACTGTGTCACAGTGAACAAGGTCATGGAAAGTCTACAAATATCAGGGGATTTTTTTCATTAATATTCATTTAAATACAGTATATTTCAAATATACAGTATTTTAAAAATACTATTTCAAACAAAAATATTTTTAAATATAAATATTAAAATAAAAAAATAAATACTATTAAAATGCTTGATATATACTTCAAATAATTGAAAAAAGTATAATTATCATGGCTAGAAACGTGTTTTAAAAGTCAATAAAGGGAATTAAATGATAAAAAGGTGTGGAAAACCTTGACATTTTCTTGTGTATATTTTTTATTTGATTTTAAAATACTTAAGATTAAGTTAACCAATTTTATCAAAAATTGGTGGTTTATCAAATCAATTGAAGACAAAACTAAACTTGCTGAAAAATTTAGATTGTTTTAACAAAATAAAGCAATACGATTAATACAATTATGTGCGGTCATATTTCTAATGTATTATTTGATATAATTTTTTTATAATATTAAATTCTAATTATGTTATTAAATATTAATATCTAATTGCCAGAAATGGCTTTTTTTGTGTGTTATAAAAAAATTGAAATGAAAAAAAAACTATTAGAAATACCATTATTCATTCCATTCATCAATCCATGAATTGAAACATGGTTAAGAAGCCAATGAAGGTAACTCGTTGATCAAAAGGTGTGGGAACTCTTGATATCGCTTGTTCTTGTTGCTGATTGTGAGTGAACAAATGTAAAAAAATGTTTGCTTTCAAACAAAAACAAAACACATTTGATGTTAATCACTCTTTAGAAGCTGTTGTGTCTGGGTTTTATTTCAGACAAAACATTCAGAAATATGTTTGTTTTTACCTTTCTGACTGTCTTTGTCATACACTTTGATGTGGACGATGCCTGTGGTCTTATTCCGAAGAACCGTCAGGTTTTTTCCATCCCTCTTGTTAATGGTTCCCAGCTGAGCGAGAACATCATCTGCCCACCATAACTTCCCACCTAGAGAGAAAAATAATGCTTCTGAACAGCTGAAAAACACTGAAATCTCTATTTTAAATGCAAATTTGACAAGTAACATTTACATGAACTTTTCTTTTTTTTCAACATCAAGATTTCAGGTTAAAATTCAAATGAAAATGAAAGAAATTAAATGTCACCATTTCATTTCAACAGACATTTATGAATAACCCTTTTGCCTTTATCTTAAAAAGTTATGTGCATAAATTATTTAACATTACTTTCAATATTAAACCATTAATAAATCAATGTTATTATTAATTAAATATTCAAAACTAATAAATACATTTTAAATAAATATATGAAATAATATTTAAATAAATATTCAACAAATAATAATAAATATAAGTAGTAATAGTATTAATAATAAAAAATAAATGACTATTAATTATTTAGCTATAGCTGTATGGACTGTAGTACTTCTGGGCACTTATTATATAACTAAATGTACATACTTGTCCTCTCTGAAATTGAACCAGGGTGAAATATGTCTTTATCCTTGCTGTATTTCTTTGCTGCGGACATCACACTGCAAATCCGCTAAGCCCTATAGCGTATCAACTCAGCCTTTAAGAAATGGTACAACACAGAGAAAACCAACCAGAACTCACACAGCATCTGTGATTACACATCATAAAAAGGCATGCAAGTGTGCCGCAGTCTCCCAACATCCTTTTCCCCGGTGACCCGAACCGCTCACGACGAGCTACACATTCCTTTGCCCGTATTACTTGCGAGTCATGTCTTAGATTGAAGGAGGAGACGTCCCTCGGCGCGAAACCATGCCACCATACCTCTGTTCTACCCACCCTCTCAGCACTTATGAATCCCATAGGTGTGAGCAGCGGCATCTTAGTCCCCTGGCAGCCCTGAATGGATTACATACAGATGCCAAAAGCAAGCAGGACTATTCTTAGCGCTCGGCCTGAGCTGAAGCTATCAGCCGTTGGCAGACACAAACGCAGGGAAAATTAATTATGGTGAACAGTGTTGTTGTATACTTCACATAGGGCACAGCAGAGGATCATTTAGATGCTCCATGGCGGAGAAACTTCCTGAATGGAGTAAGGGTACAGATTTAATTTGATGCAAATTAAAATGTGGCTAGAAATGTGTCAGCTGGTAGAGATTTTCATTTTATTCACAATATATTTGGGGTTACATATGTTGGATTGGCATTTAACAAATGTTAACAGACAGGGCCGGCCAAAGCCTTTATGGGGCCCTAAGCAAAATTTTATTTGGGGGCCCCTCGGTGCCACAATATGACTGGTTATTATCAAAGCTTGATTATTCGCACACTATAAATCTAATACACCCATTATCAGTTTTGTTTGTTGTAGCTGTGTTGCTTACATCATACCATTGTTTGCCTGTCCTGTTTTTACCCTTCTGTGATTTTTAATTGTAACAGTTGCAAACTTACTAAGAGTGGTCAGGTGTTAATTTGCACTTTAACATTCAAAGTGTTAAAATATTAAGTGGCATACTTAATGTGGTGTGCTGAATAGCTAAATAAACCAGCAGGCAATGCATTTACAGAACAGAATGTTATTTTAACAACATAAATATTAATCGAAGTTGTACTTTTATTACAAGTCATACTTTTTCTTTATAATAAGTATTAAACACAGCAGAGAGCATCTGTACATAAAACAACAACTCAATCTAAATCTAGCTAATTGAGGCATAATGATATTGGAATATAATAGCAAAGACACGCTAAGGTAAATAATGTTAAACTGTTATCAGTTTATGAAACAGAAGCTTATTTTTTTTACAAAAATATATAACCAGGAAAGTTATTTTTATGCAGAAGACAAACTTTCATCTAAAATTAAGTAAAATGTTATATTATAATATATTAAGAAGTCTATTTGCTGACATAACTGGGTGGTTTGGTCTGGTCTGATCTAATCAGGGGTGCGTTTCCCAAAAGCAACTATGGTCACAAGTTCTGTCTTAGCTAACGATGGTTTTGAGAAACGCACCCCTGATTTGTGCCACAAAACCCCCATGTTGAATTTGTCCCCCCTCCACCCCCAAAACACGATCGATTTTAACCCTTCGACGCGCCGCGCTTTGGCTGGCGCTGAGCCAGAGAAAGACGAGATCAGAAAAAAATAAAGACGCGCTCAGTACATTTCATATTTCATAACTGTTCAGTGTTTTAAACCGAATAAAGTTTATTTTAGGTTTCAGACATTTAAATACACTTCAATTAAGTGAAAATTACATTTAGTTTGTTAAATAGGCTATGCACTAATTTCTATGGAAAGCGGCAATATTTTAAGATTTGCTGTTTCAATTATGATGACGTGTTTTATTCAGGAATATCAAATATACAGCGATTAGTTTTATAAAGTGTACTCTGTTTTTCTCCCAGCTAACTGGTCACCGCTTACTTTCATGTAGGCTATTTCGGGAGAAATATGTCAATTTACGTGATGTTAATCCGACAGATCCACACGGCAGCGTCCAACGCATATTATCAGCATGGTCATGCCTGCATGACACGTCTCTATGGAAATAATAAAATGATATGTATAGATTATTTAATTATTTAATATTGCGCTTTCTTTTAATTACCACTGTCCATTGACATAATATATCACGAATTAAAATAAAATAATAAACATGTAGGCTTCTCTTGGGGGCCCTCTGGTGGCCACGGGGGCCCTAAGCAGCCGCTTAGTTCGCTTATGCCTTGGGCCGGCTCTGTTAACAGATACAATGCATTGTAATTGAACAAATTATACTTAGAATGTAATTTTTATGATTTGTAAAGCTTAAGTAAACTGAAATGCCAATTTATTTGCCAATGTGTGAGGGAAAAGTAATCAGATCCCTACATTTATCACCCAAAATTATGATTATAAGTGCAAATTTGCAGAACATTGTAAAAGAGGAAGAACCTACCATAAACCTCAATAAACCAGTCTATTTTGATTAAGTCTATGGTACTATTATGTCGAAAGGGCTCATTTGATATGGACATTTTTTTTTTTTGGTGAATTTCCAGTAAAAATAGCTGTAATTTTTATATTGTTAAAATGATCTAAAACCATGTCTAATGGAGTCTGAAGTCTTTGTCCAATGAAATTTTTTTGAAAATTTTGTAAATTTCATTGAACATAAAAGTGACTGAACAAACTATACTTCTAACCTTCATAGCCTCATTTTGTATTCATCACATTAAATATTTCCAAAACAAAGGCCATATAAATATATATATTATTCGTAATGGGGTGTACTTACTTATTCTCAGTACTACACTGACATAACTGTTTAGGCTTATTTGATATATAAACCATTTTTTCATTGAATTTCCAGCCATTTATATTCCATTATAATGATATACAGGTGCTGGTCATATAATTAGAATATCATCAAAAAGTTGATTTATTTCACTAATTCCATTCAAAAAGTGAAACTTGTATAATGTATACATTCATTCTACACAGACTGATATATTTCAAGTGTTTATTTCTTTTAATTTTGATGATTATAACTGACAACTAATGAAAACCCCAAATTCAGTATCTCAGAAAATTAGAATATTACTTAAGACCAATACAAAGAAAGGATTTTTAGAAATCTTTGCCAACTGAAAAGTATGAACATGAAAAGTATGAGCATGTACAGCACTCAATACTTAGTTGGGGCTCCTTTTGCCTGAATTACTGCAGCAATGCGGCGTGGCATGGAGTCGATCAGTCTGTGGCACTGCTCAGGTGTTATGAGAGCCCAGGTTGCTCTGATAGTGGCCTTCAGCTCTTCTGCATTGTTGGGTCTGGCATATCGCATCTTCCTCTTCACAATACCCCATAGATTTTCTATGGGGTTAAGGTCAGGCGAGTTTGCTGGCCAATTAAGAACAGGGATACCATGGTCCTTAAACCAGGTACTGGTAGCTTTGGCACTGTGTGCAGGTGCCAAGTCCTGTTGGAAAATGAAATCTGCATCTCCATAAAGTTGGTCAGCAGCAGGAAGCATGAAGTGCTCTAAAACTTCCTGGTATACGGCTGTGTTGACCTTGGACCTCAGAAAACACAGTGGACCAACACCAGCAGATGACATGGCACCCCAAACCATCACTGACTGTGGAAACTTTACACTGGACCTCAAGCAACGTGGATTCTGTGCCTCTCCTCTCTTCCTCCAGACTCTGGGACCCTGATTTCCAAAGGAAATGCAAAATTTACTTTCATCAGAGAACATTACTTTGGACCACTCAGCAGCAGTCCAGTCCTTTTTGTCTTTAGCCCAGGCGAGACTCTTCTGACGCTGTCTGTTGTTCAAGAGTGGCTTGACACAAGGAATGTGACAGCTGAAACCCATGTCTTGCATACATCTGTGCGTAGTGGTTCTTGAAGCACTGACTCCAGCTGCAGTCCACTCTTTGTGAATCTCCCCCACATTTTTGAATGGGTTTTGTTTCACAATCCTCTCCAGGGTGCGGTTATCCCTATTGCTAGTACACTTTTTTCTACCACATCTTTTCCTTCCCTTCGCCTCTCTATTAATGTGCTTGGATACAGAGCTCTGTGAACAGCCAGCCTCTTTTGCAATGACCTTTTGTGTCTTGCCCTCCTTGTGCAAGGTGTCAATGGTCGTCTTTTGGACAACTGTCAAGTCAGCAGTCTTCCCCATGATTGTGTAGCCTACAGAACTATACTGAGAGACCATTTAAAGGCCTTTGCAGGTGTTTTGAGTTAATTAGCTGATTAGAGTGTGGCACCAGGTGTCTTCAATATTGAACCTTTTCACAATATTCTAATTTTCCAAGATACTGAATTTGGGGTTTTCATTAGTTGTCACTTATAATCATCAAAATTAAAAGAAATAAACACTTGAAATATATCAGTCTGTGTGGAATGAATGTATACATTATACAAGTTTCACTTTTTGAATGGAATTAGTGAAATAAATCAACTTTTTGATGATATTCTAATTATATGACCAGCACCTGTATAATCAAAAATATTTTCAAACAGTGTGTTTCAATAAAAAAAAAAAAAAAAAAAAAAAAAATATGCCCCTTGCTTAACGTAAAAAATTAGCTAAAAACATATATGGGTGCACTTACTTTTTCCCATTGGAGACAATTGAGTTTCTGTAGATATCTTTTTTAAAGGGGACCTATTATGCAAAAATCACTTTTATAAGGTGTTTGAACACAGTTGTGTGGCCGCAGTGTGTGAAAACAACCAGCCTATAATGGTAAAACTATGTGTAGGGATCAATACCAAAGCGTCGTGCGCGAACGTCAGCTCAAGACAAAGTAAGTATCACGCAGTTTTTTTTCCAAATTGCCTTTCTGAAAGAGCTTCTTAGCACTCTGTAAGGCTAATGATGCTAAAGCTACCATTGTCTCTGTCTGTTTTCACTGGTGCTGTCTCCATGAATGATCGTGAATAGGAATGTGGTGGTTAAAAGTTGCATATGAAAGCAATGTGAGTCGATCGCTTGAGTTTGTTGAGCTCATAAACACGAGTGGGACTTATAAAGTTTGTGATAGCATGCCATGCACCATGAGACCAGCTATGTTGTTATTTTTATCATCCCTGTCTGTGTAATTCATAAACACAAATTTATTATGCACAGTACAATCAGATGACTGACTTTGAAACAGAGTACTTTTCTGTAGGCTTTTACTAATAGTGGAATCATGTTTATTTGCAAAGGCTAGCACTGCTAATGGGAGCTTAAGCTCTTGAAGCTCCGCCCTATTCTCCGGGAGCAACAGCTCATTTGCATTAAAGCAACATACTCAAATACAGAGCGTTTTGGCTCATAGCCTAAAAGTGGCAATTTTAACAAGCTATAAAAAAATATCTGTCGGGTATTTTGAGCTAAAACTTCACATACACACTGGGGATATCAGAGACTTCTTTTACATCTTGTAAAAAGGAGCATAATAGGTCCCCTTTAAATAAAAGATTTCAAAGTCCAGTTTTCGTTGTTAATTGATAAACTGCATAAAATTCAGCTTATCAATGCTTTCAAAATAGTAAACCAGAAGAGTACATACATAATAAATAAAACACTTTTAATAGGGTGTGCTTATTTTTGACAGAAGACAACTGAAGATTTCAAAGTACAGCTTTCACTGTTAAATTATTTGATGTTCAGCCATAAATACTGTCCAAATATAAAATGTGCATTAAAAAGGACTTTCAATGGGGTGCACTTACTTTTTCACAGTGCTATATTGAAAGGGCTCATTTGATATGGATTTTTATTTTTTTTTTGGTGAATTTCCAGTAAAAATAGCTGTAATTTTTATATTGTTAAAATGATCTAAAACCATGTCTAATGGAGTCTGAAGTCTTTGTCCAATGAAACTTTGTTGAAAATTTTGTAAATTTCATTGAACATAAAAGTGACTGAACAAACTATACTTCTAACCTTCATAGCCTCATTTTGTATTCATCACATTAAATATTTCCAAAACAAAGGCCATATAAATATATATATTATTCGTAATGGGGTGTACTTACTTATTCACAGTACTACACTGACATGACTGTTTAGGCTTATTTGATATATAAACCATTTTTTCATTGAATTTCCAGCCATTTATATTCCATTATAATGATATATAACCATGTCTTACAGAGTCTGAAGTCTTTTGTCCACTGAAACATTTTTTTGTATACATATTTTCAATTTAGTCGACTTTCATTGTACATAAATGTCATTGAACAAACTATACTTCTATCTCTCATAGCTTCATTTTCATTCATAAGATTAATTATTTCCCAAATAAGGGTCATAAGTTCTTCAAGTTTAAGAATGAGCAGACTATGTCATTTAAAGACAACAATGACAAAGAAAATGAAAACGGAAAAGAATCCATTAATAATTAATTATCTCTTTACTTGTTTCCTTACTCCTGGGAAGGCTGGTAAAAAAACGGGGTTAATTAGACATTAATATTAAACAAACGAGCGTAATAATCAAACGGCTGTGAGATGAGAACCAAGAATGTGTCAGACGAAGTTCAGTTGCTTCATCCGACCGAAAGGAGAAAAGAAGAAATAAAGCGAGAGTCCGAAAAATGATGTGTCTTCAAATGAAAGCTGGTGCATTTTTGTCACGAATTTCTCTGCTGTATGATTCAAACAAATTCCTTTGTTTCAATCTGGTTTGATACAATAATTTGTATGTGCCTTCTAATATACGGCTGTATATAAAATATTAGGGTGTTATACACAGCAGCATGG
The DNA here is from genome assembly GCA_023376895.1 of Aspiorhynchus laticeps. Lineage (NCBI taxonomy): Eukaryota > Metazoa > Chordata > Actinopteri > Cypriniformes > Cyprinidae > Aspiorhynchus > Aspiorhynchus laticeps. The sequence goes on along the minus strand of CM041793.1, from coordinate 78,373,356 downwards.
CTCCACATAACACCCTGATAAATGAGAGGAGTAAACAGTGTTCGGTGTGGCTAAGCAGACAGAACAGACTTCAACCATCACTCCATTACCAGCTCGCAGATGCTGATTGCTGGGATGATGCTCAATCTGATTGAATTAGTGGTTGGCAATGTCGGTATCTGATTGTGAGAGGGTTTGAGAGGACGATATAGCAGGAGAAGCGAGAACAGGTTGTCCCTCGGGGTTTAATCGAATAATACAGCCGCATTTGGCATGTTTGGCTGGGCAAATGATTTCTCTTACGCAGTCCTCAAGAGTCAAGATCTTTTACCTCAGGTTCATCGTTCAAAATATTACACAGCCTGTCTTACTGAGAAACTGGTGTGGGTGGAATAAACCAAATGAAATGAGTTATAATTTGTGTGGCTTTAAAATTATATTTCACAATATAGTCGTTTCAGGAAATGTAATAAAAAATGATTCAGATATTAAATAACCATGCAGTGATGCTTATGGTTGGATACTGCAGTGAATCATACATTGTACTAGTCAAATATACTCACAAAAGTGTATTTGTATACATGCATATCACATTTTATTTCTGTTTTATTTGGAATGTGATGTACACAAAGCAAAGGATGATTACTCATGAAGAAAGACTTTGCATAACATCATATAATGATTGATTTAAAAAAGAAAATAAACTAATAAAAATTATCACATCTATAATTAAAATCCATTTAAATCTAAAAATTAAACCATATAGACAATTTATATAGATATAATTTGTAAATATACAAACAAAAATGTGTTATTCATATTTATTGTAAATTAATTTAAATTGCATTTATATAATAGTTATATTTCAAGCCATTGTTAAAAAAAAGCTAATAACCAACAGAATTTTATATTTGTGCAGTTATATTATATTAATGCAATTTTATATTAATATAAATAAAGGGGTTTTGGTAAATGTTAAAACATATTTAATGTTAAAACATAAAACTATTTTAAATATATCAAATGAATTATAAATATTAATTATAAATAATTGTTTACTATAAGTGAATGCAATATATAATGTACATATACTGTGTAAAAATAACTGCTCATTATTATTGTAAATAATTATTAATTGTGAGAATTAAATGTAAATATTTAAAATTTCTATCTATCTCTAAAATCTCTAATTCTGAACAGATGAGCAGTTGTAAAATCTCCAAATAATCATTATTATGGGAAACTAACCTGGTCAGGAGCAGGTTAACTGTCAGGCTAAGCTGAGCTCCTCTAACACTGACCAATAGCAACGCATCGATATTACCACTGACTCTCTCACATACAATAAGTTGACTTTATTATTAGTCCAAAAATAAAAGTATACAAAAAATGCAACTTAAATAATCAAATAAATAAAAATATAGGCTAAAACCTACTGTATTTAATCTTTTTTTTTTAAGATATATGGAAACATTTTAACATAGTTGCTACTTGCACATTCAGTTGATCAGCAGTTTCTAGCCATGCAGCCTTTCTCTCTGAATTTATGACAGCTGTACGTTTTATAGTTATTAGAACATTAAAACATTACAATCTAAAATGGCTCTTTAAAGCATTAAAAACACTAAATCAAAAGTTAAAATCACTGAATTAAAAATGAAAATAAATAACAGAAATCAGACATTTTAACTGATAAGAGGAATACACATTTAACTCATTTGAGCTAGTAGGGCTGTATTAGCTATCTTACATTTGATTTACAGTTACTGCTATCATAAAAATACACTTATATGTAGGATTAAAATTCTACATGTCACATTTAATGTCCAACAACAAATATTTTAGCAGAATATGTATTTTATTCAGAATTATTGTGCTATTATTCTATTCTGCTCCGTCTGTGTAGCGTGCATGCGCACCGCAGCGCTCATTCGCTCGCGTAAGCCTCGTCCACTCCCGACAGCAAAACTGAATATATTTGCAAGACTTTCTAACATTTACAGATGAAAAATATACCCGTTACGTGTCAGTTATGCACTGAGGAAAACACAATGTCTCAAATGCATTAAATAGCACAAATATTCACTGTTTGCCATGGTGGATCGATTTGATACATGATCGACATTAAGGGCTGTTTAAGAATAAGCGTGCACGTCACATTATCCTGACTCATTGAACCTGGATCGAATTAGTCAGATTGGGTTAGGAACTTAAATTGTCGTTTATGAAACTGCTTTAGTCCCGATTGATTTGTTAGGTTATTTGAAGTCAGGTTTTGGACTTTAATCCCTGCTTTTCTTTCACACCTGTAGATCGATTGCTTTATTCCGAAACAGGGATTAAAATTATTACAATGTTGCTTTTTATTCTTGGTGCGGTTTGCTTTCACACGGCAAAGTTTCTAAACGGACCAAAATTGTCACGTGCGAGTAAACTGTCCTCTCATTGGTCAAAGTTCCACGGAGCTGGAATGACAATTAATGATTCATTTGGAAAGAGAGACAAACAAACTCTCTCTCACACACATACACATACACACACGCGCGTCAGGATGGAACGACAACAGCTTTGAGGGCTGCTTGTTGTTGTTTTTTTTTGGTTTTTTTTTGTAGCTGTCAATATATTTATTAATTTATCATTTTGAGCAGGAGTCCAGGATTCGTCGGCAAGACATTGTTAAAATGCACCTATACGAAGAGCATTAATTAAGACTGCATTATAAAATGAAAAGGCGCGCTTTGATTTTGAATGGCGAAGACTTGCTCACCCACTGCTTTTGTAATGTAATTACCCATTATACAGCCTGGTTCGTTGGTCCGTTGGATCGGATTGCTTTCTCACTACAACCGAACCGCTCCAGAGTTCGTTTTCAATCGAGACGAGACCACCTCGTTCAGGCGATCTCGGACCGGTTGTTTTGGCGTGGATCCGAGCGCGATTGCCGTGCACATATGCCCAAACGAACCGAACTAAGGGGGGAAACGCGCCAGGTTCCGAAACAAAGGGCCAGGTGTGAAAGCACCCTTAGCGTCTTTTATGAAACAGCCCCCTGGTTTATTTGGTAAACTTGTTTTATGAAACAGGCCCCTGGTCTTTAAATAAACTGAAACTGTCTTGCCTGCTGACAGCCCAAGGATATTTACCCAAAATATAGCCAAATTATTACTCTCACGTAGTTCATACCTGGCACAATTATAAAGCTTCAAAATCGTCTTTCCCTTGGAAGTCGGGATGTTTTGGCTCCTGAACAATGTTTCAAACAGAACTGATGTCTTCTGCTGATGATCCTCTGGTTTTGAACCAGCTGTTTTACTCTTAAACAGATTAACGTGAATCCACAAATGATGAAAAATGGCCACCGTGATCCCAGAACCCCTCTTGACAGAGTTATGCACTGGGTCAAAGGAAATTAAATGATGAAAGCAAGAGGGGCACTCGGGCAAGTGCTTCATTGAGTTTCTTTATGTGAGAGAAAGACACTGGAATTGAAACACTATATCTGCTCTCAACAAATAAAATAAAAAATAATATGTTTTAGGAATGTAACTATGGCCTAGGGGCAGGGCTCGAAATTAACTTTTTTACTTGGTAGCACTGGTGCTCCCAACTTCAAGAAGTTAGGAGCACCAAAAAAATTTTAGGAGCACCCACTGAATATTAAGGAGCAACACAACTGCCAATTGAGCGGAAGGACTGGCAACATCCTTAAAAATCTTCAATTGAACCTGATCCTTAAGCTGCAGTGCTTTGTTTTTTATACATGCAATATACAGAGGCAAGATGAGAAGAAAATGTAATTTAAACTTTTCTCAAAACAGTCAGTTCCCCTCAGAAATACATTCATATAAACCCCCACTCCCAATTCAATATTTAGGATTTCCCTTCCATATTTCGCATAGTGAACGTTGAGCTTGCTCAGGCTGCTACAGTATTTTCTTTTCTTTGTGTCCGTCTTCAGCGTTAATGGCTGTTTACACACTTGGAAATATTTCCACACAAATGAAATTTTGGAAAATGATTTCAATGCAGTTTGTGCAAGTGCGGTCACAAAACCGTTCAGTTCCAAGTAGGGTTGGGCGATATGGCAAAAATATATCAATATTTCATGATTTTATCACGATTCTTTGTCATGTTTGTTTTACTATTTTGTCTGAGCAGTATGGCCAGACTAATTTCCCTATTATAAAGACAAAGCCTTTCAAGGTAACAGAATATAAAAAAGAATGGTGGATATTTAGGCCAAAGTGGGTGAAGATAAAAATCTTTGTCATTATTTTATCTTTGTTATTAAAAAATAAGAACAAAGATACACATTACAAATACACATAATATACAAATAAAATAAACAGTGTTTTATTTTCAGGTACAACAGGCATATGTAGCAGGAGCAATCAAGAAATTGAGTGAACAAATATAAAAATAAATCACTATATAGATTGATTCCTATTAAAGTAACTATTATTTTTTCAGTCAAGAGTAGTTAGTTATTTCTTTCTCTTTGTGTTTTGTTGTTTTAACATTAAAGAATAAAAATGCTGTCATTTACTCACTCAAAATTAGTTTTAAACCTGAGTTTCTTTCTTCTGCTGAACATAAGTGACTTCCATAGTAAAAAAAATTACCCTACAATCAAGTGGACCAGCAACTGTTTGGTTACCCACATTCTTCAAAATATCTTATTTTGTGTTCAGCACATGAAAGAAATTAATACAGGTTTGGGACATCATGTGAGTGAGTAAATAATGACAAATTAAATTTTAGGGTGAACTATCCCTTTAATGACAGTCGGCTGCATGTTTAGTTCTGTCCCTTTAAGACCTGCACGCATCTAATATACAGGCACGCATCCGTTCCTCTCAGCTGTTTACTTTTATTTTAGACATAACTAACTGAGTCTATATGTAAACCTTGTGTGTTTTGACAGTATTAGCTCAAAAGATAACTTAGTTCAGTAATCAGGCGCTGTTAGACAGGCTTTTCAGTTCGCGAGCTTCAGGTGCACGGGCTCTGAAAAAGCGCACGTCAGACCAGCGCGTGAATGAAAAGCTTAACCGGCAAGGCTTTAAAACACACGCAAATAATGTACTTTTGTGATTGTGAATAAGTGCAGTGTTTCGCGAGTGTAACTCTACCGCTGAGTTAACACTGACTGGATGTGGCGTTGTACAGTACGGCACCAGAACTGCAACTGAAAGAATGTGCGCTGTAGCACGATACTACAATATTTCTTCAAAAGCAGATCGTGGAGCCATTTTTATCGTCCACGATCAAAAATCATTATATCGCACACCCCTAGTTCCAAGTTAGCTACCTGTCACGTGGCACATGCTGTGCAGTAATTCGCGAACGTTTAGCAGAGAACTGTAGAGGTCGCACCACAACAATTATTTGCACTCGCACAAATGCTCCCAAATATATTTTGGAGTCGCACAGATTACATTTCGGGAGCATATGCGACCAAAATGGTCGCAATTTCGAGCCCTGCCTAGGGGTGTTTGGTTTCTCTTTACAGACAATACGAAATCAAAGCTGACCCTATATACTTTCTTAATAAATATACTTCATCTTTTTGTGCACAATCCATCAGTGCACTTTCTTCTAAAAAAACTGTTTATATTTTATTAACTATATTATTAAATAACTGTTTACAGTATATATATATATATATATATATATATATATATATATATATATATATATATACACAGTGCCCTCCACTAATATTGGCACCCTTGATAAATATGAGCAAAGGCGGCTGTGAAAATAAATCTGCATTGTTTATCCTTTTTATCTTTCATTCCAAAAATTCACAAAATTCCAACCTATCATTGAAGTAAAACAATTGAAAATGGGGGGAAATCTCATTGTGTAAGAAATACTTTCTCTAGTTCATGTTGGCCACAATTATTGGCACCCAATTATTGCAATGTCCTTTTCCCAGGGTAACAGCTCTGAGTTTTCTCCTATAATGCCTGAAGAGTTTGGAGAACACCTGATAAGAGATCAGAGACCATTCCTTCATACAGAATCTCTCCAGATCCTTCAGATTCACAGCTCCATGTTGGTGCTTCTCCTCTTCAGTTCACCTCACTCATTTTCTACAGGGTTCAGGTCAGAGGACTGGAATGGCCATAGCAGAAGCTTGGTTTTGTGCTCAGTGACCCATTTTTGTGTTGTTTTTGAGGTTTGTGTTTGGATTATTGTCCGGTTGGAAGATCCAAACATGGCCCATTATAAGATTTCTAACAGGGTCAGTCACTTATTGATTTTTTATATGTTGGTATTTAATAGAATCCATGATGCCATGTGTCTAAACAAGATGTTCAGGACCTCCAGCAGAAAAATAGGCCCACAACATAAAAAATACAGCAGTATATTTCATTGTACACATGGGGTACTTTTTATCCCTGTGTGCACCAAACCCATCTTGAGTGTTTGCTGCTAAAAAGCTCATTTTTTAGTTTCATCTGATCATAGAAGCCAGTCCCATTTGAAGTTACAGTCATGTCTGATAACTGAATATGCTGGAGTTTGTTTTTGGATGAGCTAGGATAATTTTTCTTGAAACCCTCCCAAACAACATGTGGTGATGTAGGGACTGTTTGACAATTTTTTTCTAATGTTTTCTGACCCCGAGACTCAACTATATTCTGCAATTCTACCTCTGTGATCCTTGGAGAATCTTTAGCCACTCAAACTCTCCTCCTCACCGTGCATTAGGACGATATAGACACACGTCCTCTTCCAGGCAGTTTCGTAACATTTTCTGTTGATTGGAAATTCTTAATTATTGCCCTGATGGTGGAAATGGGATTTTTCACTGCTCTAGCTCTTTTCTTAAAGCCACTTCACTAATTTGTGAAGCTCAATTATCTTTTGCTGCACATCAGAAATATATTCTTTGTTTTTTCTCATTGTGATGGATGATTAAGGGAATTTGGTCTTTGTGTTCCTCATATTTATAATCCTGTGGAACAGGAAGTCATGGCTGGACAATTTCATGCTCCTAGTAGGGATGCGCGGTATACCGGTAATGGTAAAATACCGGTATCTATTATATTTCAAACGGTACGATATCATAATTTTGCTAATTTCGGTATTTCATACGCTGCTGTTCCGAAGTTCACCATTAGGTGGCAGTGCTTCCCAAATTGCTGCGAGCCCGGTAAACCTGACAACAGAACAACGTGATGGATCAAACAGATTACACTCTATCAGCGCACCTGAAATTAATAAATAAAGAGAACAGCAGAAGTGAAATATGGCATTACTTTTCATACAAAACAGATGATAAAGGTGAACGAACTGACCACATGAGGCAACACATCAAATCTTGCTAAGCATTTGTCGCTTGCTCATCCTGATCTTTTCCGAGAATTAAAAGATCGACAGGTTAGTAAGTGCATCATTCATAAATTCAGACTTAATTTTAACTTTTATTCACAACTGATCAACGCACACACATAAGATGTGATGCAGTAAACACGAAAGCTCAAACATGTGACGCTAGAACCAGTGACGTTTTGGTCACATAATATTTGCACTTGCATTTCAAACAATCAGATATGTATTTAAATTGAATGAAACAACAGTTTTGCTATATTAATTTTAGTATCAATAATATGAAGGGAATGTTTCTGCCGCGCTGCTGACCGCTATATGAAGCAGCCGAGAGATAGAGATTTATATTTAAAGCTTTTTCTTTGGCTATCTGAGTCTGAAATCTGAAAACAATCTGAGGGAGAGAAATAATAACGTGATTTTGAATATTACTTTGACTGTTAGAATAACACTATATTTGTTATAATTCATTAATAGCATTACAGCACTTATTAATGTGGTCAATAATTATTTATAAATGATAAATGTAGGCTACTAATACATGTTTAGTATGTTAACATTATTTTATGCATTAAACACATACCTAACATTAACCAAGATTAATAAGTACTGTATATGATGATCATTCACTTTGTTTAAATTGTTTTTTTTTCCAGTTCACTTATTTCTTTAGGCTGGTTATTTGTCACCTATGGTATCGATTTAGTATCGATACCGAGGTATTACATTCTGGTATCGTACCGAAGCCAAAATTATGGTATCGAGCCATCCCTAGCTCCTAGTCACCCTGGTGTGCTAAAAAAAAAAAAAATATGAATGGAATATACTTCAGAGATATTTTACTCACAGGAATTTCTAGGGGTGCCAATAATTGTGGCCAACATCCATTGGAGAAAAACAGTTATTTCATCATGAGATTTTCTCCCCACTTTCAATTGTTTTACTTCAATGATAGGTTAGAATTTTGTAAATTTTTTGAGGGAAAGATCAAAAGGATAAACAATGCCGATTTATTTTCACAGCTGCCTTTGCTCATATTTATCAAGGGTGCCAATATTAGTGGAGGGCACTGTATATACATTTATTTATTTTTAGACATTTTTCTTTGCCCTTCACACTTCACAATAAGGTTCCATAAATTAATTTAAACACTTACCATTACATTATTAAAATCAAAAGTTGTATATGTTAATATTATTTACTTGATCGAGCTAACAAACTAACAATAAACAGCCATTATTTTTAACATTAACAAAGATGTACAAATATTGTAACAAATGTATTGCCCTTTGTTATTTTTTTGTTTATGCAATATCTAACAATATCAAACTAATAGAAACTTACTGTAAAGCATAAATTAGCATGAATAGAAGTTAAAATTATATTATTATGTGAGCAGAAACAGGATGCAGAGCAAAGAAGATAAAACAAAACACAAACAAGAGTAAAACAAAACACTGAACAAAACAAAGAGCAAAATAAAAAAAAGCAAAGCTAAACAAAAAAAATAGTACTAAAACAGAGAAAACTAAAATAAAAATGAAAAAAAACAGAGCAAACAAAACAAGACAAAAAACTAAAAAACAGCAAAACTAAACAAAAAACAGAACAAAAATGAGCAAACAAATCAAACAACAAAAGAACAAAACTAAAACAGAACAAAACTAAAGCAGAGAAAAAACTAAAAGCAGAGCAAACAAAACAAAACAAAAACAGCAAAATGAAACAAAAACAAGAGCTAAACAAAACTGAACAAACAGAGAAAAATAAAAACAGCTAAAACAAAAACAGAGTAAACAGAACAAGACAAAAAACAGCAAAACTTAAAAAAACTGAACAAAACTAAAAACAGAGCAAACAAAACAGCAAAATGAAACAGAAACTTTAAACGTAGAAGAAACTTAAAACTACTATATATATATATATATATATATATATATATATATATATATATATATATATATATACGGGTGCATCTCAATAAATTAGAATGTCGTGAAAAAGTTCATTTTTTCTTTTAAGTTATTTCAAAAAGTGAAATTTTCATATATTTTAGATTCATTGCATGTAAAGTAAAACATTTCAAACGTTTTAATTTTGATGATTAGAGCTTACAGCTCATGAAAGTCAAAAATCAGTATCTCAAAATATTAGAACATTTACATTTGAGTTTCAATTAATGACCATCCCTACAGTATAAATTCCGGGTATCTCTTGTTCTTTGAAACCACAATAATGGAGAAGACTGCTAACTTGACAATGATCCAGAAGACGAACATTGACGCCCTCCACAAAGAGGGTAAGTCACAGAGGGTCATTACTGAAAGGTGTGGCTGTTTACAGAGTGCTGTATCAAAGCATTTTAAATGCAAAGTTGACTGGAAGGAAGAATTTGGGTAGGAAAAGGTGCACAAGCAACAGGAATGACTGCAAGCTTGAGAATACTGTCAAGCAAAGCTGATTCAAACACTTGGGAGAGCTTCACAAGGAGTGGACTGAAGCTGGAGTCCGTGCATCAAGAGTCACCACGCTCAGACGTCTTCAGGAAAAGGGCTACCAAGCCACTTCTGAACCAGAGACAACGTCAGAAGCGTCTTACCTGGGCTGTGGAGAAAAATAACTCAGTGGTCCAAAGTCCTCTTTTCAGATGAAAGTAAATTTTGCATTTCATTTGGAAACAAGGTCCCAGAGTCTGGAGGAAGAGTGGAGAGGCACAGATTCCATGTTGCTTGAAGTCCAGTGTGAAGTTTCCACAGTCAGTCATGATTTGGGCTGCCATGTCATCTGCTGGTGTTGGCCCACTGTGTTTTCTGAAGTCCACAGTCAACGCAGCCATCTACCAGGAAATTTTAGAGCACTTCATGCTTCCTTCTGCTGACAAGCTTTATGGAGATACTGATTTCATTTTCCAGCAGGACTTGGCACTTGCCCACACTGCCAAAGGTACCAAAAGATGGTTCAATGACCAGCTGCTGGTGTGCTTGATTGGCCAGCAAACTCACCTGACCTGAACCCCATAGAGAATCTATGGGGTATTGTCAAGAGGAAGATGAGAGACACCAGACCCAACAATGCAGATGACCCGAAGGCCACTGTCAAAGAAACCTGGGCTTTCATACCACCTCAGCAGTGCCACAAACTGATCACCTCCATGCCACGCCGAATTGAGGCAGTAATTAAAGCAAAAGGAGCCCCTACCAAGTATTGAGTACATATACAGTAAATGAACATACTTTCCAGAAGGTCGACAATTCACTAAAAATGTTTTTTTTTATTGGTCTTATGAAGTATTCTAATTTGTTGAGATAGTGAATTGGTGGGTTTTTGTTAAATGTGAGCCTAAATCATCACAATTAAAAGAACCAAAGACTTAAACTACTTCAGTCTGTGTGCATTGAATTTATTTAATACACGAGTTTCACAATTTGAGTAGAATTACTGAAATAAATTAACTTTTCCACGACATTCTAATTTATTGAGATGCACCTGTATATACATATATAGTAGTTTTAAGTTTCTTTTAAGTTTAAAGTTTCAGTTTCATTTCCATAACGGTATAGCCCAGCACGTCTCAAAGTCCGGACTCCGGACCGGGAGGGAATTAAATCCGGACCCGCCTCAATGTCGTATTTCAAGCGCACTGGTATCACTCAGACCTCCGTGCGTGGCACACACACACGCACACTCACACACACACACACACACACACACATACACACACACAGCGGGCGCATGAACCGGTGTTGCAGTGTTTACCAACTCTTTTGTAAGACAAAGCGCATAGCAACTAGCGACATTTTGGATAAACCTTAAGCTTTCATTCAGTAGAATAATGTCGCTGGTTTCACCCCACGAGCGCGAGGTTTCTCCTTCCCGACGCAGTCTTTCTCCACCAGCAGAGTTAGCAGCGCATTCAAAGAACCGAACCGTAGCAGACTTGAGAATGAATGAGTACAAAACAGCCAAAAACCAAAAACCTATCACTGTTGACTGTCTGGGCATATGAACATGAGTGTAGTTCGTCTGTAATTATGCACATAGTTTGTTACACAGACGGACGTTTGTGCTCCATATAAAATAATATAATTCACTGCTGTATAACATAGTATTGCAGTTATAATTAAATTAGTGCTGTCAAAGTTAACGCGTTAATAACGCGTTAACGCAAATTCATTTTAACGGCACAAATTTTTTTTAACGTGCGATTAACGCAGCGCGTATTTTCTGTTTGACCTGTGGCCCGACCCGTAGTTGGAGAAATGGAGATGCACAGTGTTGCCAACTTAGCAACATTGCAGACCCCTTTAGCGATCTTTTTCCCTTCAAAAAAGCGCCCAAACCTAGTTTCTGAGAATCACCGGTACTGCGCGAGTGCGAGGTCCTGCTCTCCCAGCGCGCGCGCACACACACCTCTCTCTCTCTGCGTCTGCTCTGTTCAGCGCGCGCACACCTCTCTCTCTTTCTCTCTCTGCGTCTGCTCAGCAGAGAGAGGAGCAGCGCTTTAATTCAGTTAAACACAGATATTATGTTGCTTCTCTAATTTTACATGCAAGTATAGCCGAAATCACAGCACAGCTATTGTCTTTATTTTATGTGTATTTTATTTCATCAGACGACGGTGCGATTATCATGATTTTTGTGCAGATTAACGTCTTGGAGGGGAGAGCTGGTTATGTCTTAATGGGTCACGTTTCATTCACTATTTCATATTCATTCCGTTGTCTGACAACAGAAACAATAAAATATACCAATGAAAACAGTTTTATTGAGAATTTAGCTTCATCAAAATACAGTATGTGGGCACAGAGAGGGAAACAAGTGTAATAATAAATAATAAATGTGCATTTTGCATTTTCAGAAGAAGAGCTGCCCTGTGTGCAAAAATATAAACAGGTTTGTGTCAGTAAATTGCTCAGTGCAAAGAAAGAAGTAATGGGAACCTGGTATTTCTTTTTTCATGTGTCTAATAGACATGCACATGTTCTTTGAAAAACATCTATGACCTTTGAAACATGTCTACTCTTCATGCTTTATGTTGACTATGGTTTCAATAATAATAAACATACACTATATTGCCAAAAGTATTGGGTCGCCCCCTTCTAATGAACAGGTTTGACTACTTTAGTAATTTCTATGATTACAAATCTTAATGTTAAAGCATATAATGATATTCTAGGAAATTGTGTGCTTCTAATATTATAGCATCAGTTCGGACAGGACCCTTTTCTATTCTAACATGACAATGTCTCTGTGTATAAGACAAGGTTCAAGAAGAAAATGATTGATTCAGTCAGTGTGGAAGAACTTGACTGGTCTGCATAAAACCAAGCCCTAATCCCAGTTTAACACCTCTGGTGTGACTGTAAATGCAGACCTTGAGCCAAAAACTCATCACCAAACACCAATGACTTGTACATACACTATATAGACAAAAGTATTGGCACCCCCTTCTTTAGAACAGAAAAATGCACTTCCAAATCTGTGGCAACAACGATGGGAACATAATTCATGTATTTAAAAATTGTATTTCCATCTATGTTGCAATAGTTTTGGAAGTGTCTAAAATTACTGTACCCATATGTACAAGTCATTGGTGTTTGGTGATGAGTTTTTGGCTCAAGGTCTGCATTTACAGTCACACCAGAGGTGTTAAACTGGGATTAGGACTTGGTTTTATGCAGACCAGTCAAGTGCTTCCACACTGACTGAATCAATCCTTTTTGAACCTTGCCTTATACACAGAGGCATTGTCATGTTAGAATAGATAAGGGTCCTGTCCAAACATTAAGATTTGTACTCATAGAAATTACTAAAGTAGTCAAACCTGTTCATTAGAAGGGGCGACCCAATAGCTTTGGCAATATAGTGTACATTTGCATAAAGCATCCAAATTTGTCCATGCCCATGTTGATTAGAGTATAAAAAAATTGAAAAGTATTGATTTAAGGTACATTTAGAACAAATAAAAATGTGTGATTAATTGTGATTAATCGCGAGTTAACTCACGGCAGCCATGCGATTAATCGTGATTACATTTTTTTAATCGATTGACAGCCCTAAATTAAATATTTGAGCAATTCAGTTGAAGTGAAGATTCTCCCAGCAAGGGGAGGTTATCACGGGGTAGACAGCACGTTGCCTGTTACGTCGTTTGAGCTGCGTTGTTGAGCGCAGTGGCACTGATATTTCACACACTTTGAGCTCATTTATTTTCCAAACGTAATAGGATTAGTCCAACGAATCGTTCGGTTTGTAATGCGCACCGAACCGAAAGCCTCGTACCGAACGGTTCAATACGAATACACGTATCGTTACATATATATATATATATATATATATATATATATATATATATATATATATATATATATATATATATAATATATATATATATATATATATATATATATATATATATATATATATATATATATATATACACATTTGACCACAAATTTACCAATCCAGAAATATTCCTTTAATAATAACCCAAAATGTGATTTTCCAACATGTTTTCTCTTTTTATAAGTCCAATCAAATCAGGTCACTTAAGAATAAGCCACATTACAGAAGTTAAATGAGTTGTGAATAACCATTTTAAATTTACATTTGCTCATTTAGCAGACACTTTTATCCAGAGAAAATGAGGAACATCACAAGCAATTTAAAATGTTATGCCATCTGTACTGTCAATACGGTTTCCTCCATTTTGACAAATCGCTCGGTTTTCCTCATTTGCTTTGCATAAAAGCACCTGCTAAATGAATAAATGTAAATGTCACACAAAAAAAGAAAAAAAAAATCTTTAGGATTTGCACCAAAAATCAACCGTGAGTCAGAAGCCACATGTAAGATGACAGCGCAAATTCATATCTGTCTTTGGCCGAGTCTCAAACCACGCAGAGCTGCTACAATCAGCAAACACAGCTGTTATATCAAAAGTCGTGAGTCATCAAAGTTCAAGAAAAAAACCCATGTCAGAACATGAATAGTGTTGCGATTCAAGCCCTTTGAAAACAACAATATCCATCAATTGATTTGTAATTGCAGTGTACTAAAACAGCTCCACAATTAAGCCTTAACAAAAACCCTGAGGCCCACATTCAGCATAAAAACTGTTCCTTATCATTCATACGCCGTTGTTCACAAACCATTTATACTGTCTATCACCGTACTAATTAAATAGCTCCATTATTTGCTTGGTTATAATTAACCTTACTAAATCAATGCTGATGAAAACAGCCTTTACTCACCCATCACTGCTAATGCCATGGCTTTCTGGAGCTCTTTTTTCAAGCTGTCAATCACATCCAGGCCACTCCCATCCAGGTTACACCTATTAAAGGTTCCGTTTCCGGAACTTATCCAGTATAGCTTGTTGGCCAAGTAGTCAATCGACAGCCCTGGAAAGCACAAAGAAAATATGAAACATGTAAAGCAATGGCTCATAAAAAATACATATACATGCAAATACATGCTGATAATATGAACATAATGTTGTTCTATTGAACTTTCTATTCAAAGAATCTAGAAAAAAATATAAAATTATCAGTTTCCATATATTAGAATGATTTCTGAAGGATCATGTGACACTTAAGACTGGAATAATGATGCTAAAAATTTAGCTTTGCATCACAGGAATAATTTATATATTGTAATATTTTACAATAGTAAACAGTTATTTTAAATTGTAATAAAATTTCAAAATGTTACAGTTTTTACTGTATTATTTTAACAAATAAATACAGCCTTGGTGAGTATAAGAGACTTTTGGGTTTGGAAAACAGTTTGGGTTTGGAAGACATGAGGGAGAGAAAATGATAGCAATTTTCATTTTTTTGGTGAAGTATTCCTTTAACTGGATGCTCAAGAGTAAACAGAATTATCCCAAACTTCATTATTTGACCTTATCATTTCACAAGAGATGTTTCTGTTAAACATAGCTAATTTAAATAACAAAGAACCGAACATTGTTTCATCTTATGAATATCAACACACATCATCACTAACAAATCGTGTCTGGTTATTTGAAATCTGCAATTTCCCCTACAGCAAAGCATGTTTATTTTCTGCACAGCATAAATAGTGTTCAAAAAGAGTTCAAAAGGCTGATTTTTTTACTTCCTTCATCTGCAATAATCCCTTGTTCACATTATAATGATAACCACTGTTACTTAATACATAATCACATAATCACATGTACAGCGTGTCAGGGAGATTTTGCTTTAATTATGAGTTGAGGAGAGAACCACGAACATCTCAGAGAGCTCTAACAATACCTAGGGCTACTACTCTGACCAAATTACTATAGATATAATGATTTCAACAGACATGGCCTAGAGGAAGAGGAGGAATGAGTAAATGGAGCCCTTATTCTCACATGCAATTACAGTAAATACATGTACATGAGGCCGTGTGATCTTGCAAATGTTAAATAGATTGTCTGAAACAGCAGATTTCTTAAATGGTTAAAACAAAAACAAAAACAAAAGTAAAATCACAAAAGCGAAACAAACATTAAAGCAAAGAAAACAGTGTTGCTAACATCTTACTCTAAAAGAGCAAAAATAATTTTATAAAAAATAAAAATGCAAAACAGACAAAGGCAAAGCAAAGAAAAACAAAAAGCCAAGCGAAGCAAAAAGCAAAGCAAAACAAAACAAAAAGCAACACAAAACAGACTAAACCAAAGCAAAAGCAAAGAAAAGCAAAGGAAAACAGATGAAAGCAACACAAAACAAAGCAAAAACAAAACATAAACAAAAGCAACACGAAACAGACTAAACCAAAGCTCAAGCAAAGAAAAGCAAAGCAAAACAGATGACTACAGAAAAGACAAAAGCAAAGCAAAATGAAGCACAGAAAAGCAAAGCAAAGCAAAATCAATGCAAAACAGACTAAAACAAAGCAAAGAAAAGCAAAGCAAAACAGATGAATGCAATGCAAATCAAAGCAAAGAATAGCAAAACAAATACAAAAGCAAATCAAAACAGACTAGAGCAAAGCAGAAGCAAAGAAAAGCAATGCAAAACAGACAAGAGCAAAGCAAAGACAAACTAAAATAAAAAAGGAATGAAAAAGCAGTGCAAAACAGACTAAAGCAAAGCAAAATGAAGCAAAGAAAAGCAAATAAAACAGAACAAAAGCAAACCAAAAGCAATGCAAAACAGAAAAGAAAAACAAAGCAAAGAAAAACAAAGCAAAACAAAAACAAAAAAAGCAATGTAAAATAGACAAAAGCAAAGCAACGACAAGCTAAATTAAACAAAAAACAATGCAAAAAGCTATGCAAACAGAGTAAAGCAAAGAAACACTCTTGAAGTGCACATCTCACTACTGCAGGTTTTGGAACCTCAATTTACCAACAGGCTCCTTCTGGTTCTGGTGCAAAATCTTGATGTTGCTGCCATCCATATTGGCCATATTTATAGTGCCTCCATCCATCCAGAACATTTTCCTGTAGACCACAACAAAACAAGAATCATTCAGAGAGATGGATGAGTCTTGGAGATGAAGGATGGGACTCTTCTGCTTAAGGATCACGACCCACGTGAAGGTCGGGAAGGTAGAAAAGAACTTTATCTTCACAATCACCACAGAGCACAAAACAATCAAATAAAGCTGTCTCTATCTCCCTCATACATCTTGATGGTGCGCATGAACCTACGTGACAGATGACTTTCAGAAATGTCGACGAGGTCGGAAGCTAAAACGAGAAGACAGCTGGCGGAAAAAACGCGACACGAGGGGCAAAGATCACAAGAGATATCGGCAACAACATGCACACTGTACCGTGCTTAAGATCCATCACTAGATTACAGAATCGCATTATAATAAATCTCGTGTAAACAATTGCGAGGAACTGGCTTCGTTTTTAATTAGCTTGCATGCTTGGAATCATAATGTATGCTAATTAAAGAGCTGTCACTGACCAGTCCAACAAGGGTAAGATAAATTCGCATTTCTGATTGGCTGACAACCAGTTTGGCATCGTTAAAGAGTTCTCACGGCTACAATGATTTGTCAGTCTTAATCAACTCTAAGAAAATGACTCTAATAACTTTAGTTAATTGTGCACGTTGAATATAAACAGAGACCTGTGCAGTAATTAGCTCTGTAACTGATGTTTCTCACACGCAGCTTTGACAGTAACAAAAGGTGACAATCGACGGAAGTGTGCAATTACTTACTAATAAATAGGATAGCGATCTTTAGCGACACGCAGTCCGTAACTTCTCCAATATAGATACAGCTAATTGTTAGTGTGGTTTTTGCTTTTTACCCTTTAGATGGATGCAGGATGAGACACTTGGGTTTGTCCATGCCATGAACAACGGTGGTTTTGAGAGATCCATCAAGACGGGCGACGTTAATGTGGGTCTCGTCGTTGTATGAGCTCATCCAGTACATGTTTCTAGACAGCCAGTCAATAGCCAGGCCACGGACATTAGATAGGTCTGTAAATACAGATATTATCAACACATAATCAGCATTTTTCATCTTTACATCACATAAAACAAAGTACACATATAGCAAAATATGTGTGTGTATGTGTATGTGTGTGTTGTGTGTGTGTGTGTGTGTGTGTGTGTGTGTGTGTGTGTGCGCACATAATAATGTTATGCATTGCACCTTTCGTAATTTGTTTTAACAAAATAAAACAAATAGAAGGAATAGAGTAGAACAGAACAGAACAGTCAGAACAGAACAGAACAGAACAGAACAGTACAGTACAGTACAGTACAGTACAGAATAGAAATTCCCTTTTTCACTTCATAAAATGTGTTAAAACAAGACAGACAAAAAGTAAATAAAATTAAATAAAAATAAAAAAGGAATAGGAAAGAAATAACAATATAATATAATATCTGCATATTTAGTCAAGATAATAAATATGTATTTTATTTAATTTAATATATTTTAATATAACAATGTTTATATTTTATATTTTTGTAAAGCATTTTTCATAATTTTTATTAAATTAAAAAAGCAAAAAAAAGGAAATTATATAATATAATACAATACAATACAATACAATATAATATATATATAATATAATATAATATAATATAATATAATATAATATCATATTTGTAATTTATATATTTATATAATTTATAAACCTGTTTAAAAACAGGCAAAAAAATGAAAAGAGGGAGGGAAAAATACAACATAAAATGAAATAAAATAAAATAATCTCCATATTTAATAATGCTAACAAAAAAAAATATGATTTAATATAATTTAGTATAAAAAAAATTCATTATATTATAGATTTTTTTGTACAGCACCTTTCATAATGTTTTATATAAATAAAAAATAATTAATTAATTTATATAATACAATATCATATCATTTGTAATTTATATATTTATATAATTTATGTGTTTAAAACCAGGCAAAAAATAATTATATGCATATTTATTCATGCTAATGAAACAAGCAGCTGATTGTGAATACTTGCAGATCACTGCAACCCAAATTACAACAAAAACGCAAAATAAGTTATAATTTGACTCTTCTATCAATGAAAGTGTGTGAACTGTGTAGATTATAACTGTCAAAATGGAGCTCGCCGTACCTCCAGACAGGACGGTTTCGAGTTTGGTTCCGTTAATGAACACCCGTTTTATCGTTCGGGTCTTCACATCGGCCCAGTAAATCCTCTCGTCTACAGCATCGTAATCCATCGTCGAGACGTCATCGATATCGGGTATGGTGAGGGCCATGATGACGTTGAGGTATGGGTTGTCAATGTCCACTCCTCGAATCTCAGATCTCCGAGCGTATAACAGAAACTTCTTCACACCTGTTCACAAATGCATAAATATATAATCAACTCAAATTCATTCTCAATTGAATTCTATTTCTCTGTCTCCAGTATTTCTGGGAGTGAAAAATATGACCTAAATCAGTTAGCGGGACAAATATAATAAGGGGAATTGAGTGTCCTTACAAAGGCAGCGCTATAAAGACATAAAGCTCAAAGGACTCATACTGTAAATTCTCCTTTCTTGACCTCCAGATAGATCTCTGGGGCAACCGGTAAAGAGAGATCTCCATTTCAGTCTGTAATGAGTTTAGGTAGGTCGCGAAAGTCTCCTGATACACGCTATAATTATTCCAATATCAGACATTCTGCTTCATATCAGCTCCATTCAATTGTGGATCGCTAATTTTTATGAAGAAACCTATATTGTAATTCACATTACAAACATCACTTTTGAGTCCAAATATCAGATCTCTGCATTAGACATTGCCATGTATAAAGACATGTAATATTCATATTAAATCAAACAATGTTACAAAAAAGAGACAACTACTCATAGCTTTTTTAAAACAAGTTTAATAATGTCATATATATATATATATATATATATATATATATATATATATCTTACAGCATATACTTTTTAACATAATATAATATAATATAATATAATATAATGAAATGTACCAATTAAACAAAGGACTGAATTGATATGCATATATGTTTTGTTTGTTTTATTAATATAATATAATAAAACAAATGTACCAAAGGACTGGGTCGATATGCATATATGTTTATTTAATTTGAGGCATTTGAACACAGACACACACACACACACACACACACACACACATATATATATATAATATATATATATACATATATATATATATATATATATATTAGGGGTGTAAGGATACGCGTATTCGTATTGAACCGTTCGGTATGAGGCTTTCGGTTCGGTGCGCATTACAAACCGAACGATTCGTTGGACTGATCCTATTACATAAAATAGAAAATAAATGAGCTCAAAGTGTGTGAAATATCAGTGCCACTGCGCTCAACAACGCAGCCCAAACGACGTAACAGGCAACGTGCTGTCTGCCCCGTGATAACCTCCCCTTGCTGGGGAGAATCTTCACTTCAACTGAATTGCTAAAATATTTAATTATAACTACAATATGCTGTTATACAGCAGTGAATTATATTATTTTATATGGAGCACAAACGTCGGGAAGGCGAAACCTCGCGCTCGCGGGGCGAAACCAGCGACATTATTCTACTGAATGAAAGCTTAAAAATGTCGCTAATTGCTATGCGCTTTGTCTTACAAAAGAGTCTGTAAACACTGCAACACTGGTTCATGCGCCCGCCTGTGTGTGTGTGTTTTTGTGTGTGTGTGTGTGTGTGTGTGTGTGTTTGTGTGCGTGCGTGCGTGCGTGTGCGGGTGTGTGTGCCACGCATGGAGGTCTGAGTAATACGAAGTCGAGGCTGGTCCGGAATTAATTTCCTCCTGGCAGGGAGTCCGGACTTTGAGAAGCGCTGGGCTATACCGTTATCAGCATGTTGAAGTAGATTTGTCTCTCTTTGTCTCTGAGAGAATATGCGGCGTCAGATGCCGAAAGCTCCGTCATTACTCCTCATTCCGTTTTTACTTTCACTTTCTGTTTATAGTGAATTGACTGCGATTAAGACTTTCACCGGCATAAATCTTGCACAAAGTTTGCACGTGTGTAAACCCTGGTGCATGCTTGTTTGATATCCATTGGCTTACCTTCATGGTTTAAAACAGAAATATTTCCAACATTGAGATGTAACAATTGCCCCGCCCCCCGTATCGAAAACATAACGAACCGTGACACCACTGCGTCATATCGAACCGAACCGTGAATTTTGTGAACCGTTACACCCCTAATACATATATAACCCCAAATCAGAAAAAGTTGGGACAGTATGGAAAACGCAAATAAAAAAGAAAGTAGTGATTTCTAAATTTACTTTGACTTGTATTTCATTGCAGACTATATGAACACAAAATATTTCATGTTTTGTCTGGTCAACTTCATGTCATTTGTAAATATACATCCTTTCCTGTCATTCAGACTTGCAACACATTCCAAAAAAAGTTGGGACAGTAAAGCATTTACCACTTTGTAATGTTGCCATTCCTTTTCACAACACTTAAAAGACGTTTAGGGACTGAAGACACCAAGTGATGAAGTGTTTCAGGTGTAATTTTGTCCCATTCTTCCTGCAAACAAGTCTTAAGGTGGGCAACAGTACGGGGTCTTCGTTGTCGCATTTTGCGCTTCAAAATGCACCACACATTCTCTATTGGAGACAGGTCGGGACTGCAGGCAGGCCAGTCAAGTACCCGTACCCTCTTCCTCCGCAGCCAGGACTTTGTAATGTGTGCAGAATGTGGTTTTGCATTGTCTTGTTGAAATATGCATGGACGTCCCTGGAAAAGATGCCTTCTTGAAGGCAGCATATTGTGCTCCAAAATCTCTATGTACTTTTCAGCATTAATGGTGCCATCACAGAAGTGCAAGTTACCTTTGCCAAGGGCACTGACACAACCCCATACCATGACAGACCCTGGCTTTTGGACTTGTTGCTGGTAACAGTCTGGATGATCCTTTTCTTCTTTGGTCCGGAGCACACGGCGTCCATTCCTCCCAAAAAATACCTGAAATACAGATTCATCTGACCACAGTACACGTTTCCACTGTGTGATGGTCCATCCCGGATGCCTCCGAGCCCAGAGAAGTCGACGGCGCTTATGGACACTGTTAACATAGGGCTTCCTTTTGGCACAGTACAGTATTAACTGGCATTTGTGGATGTAACTACGTATTGTGGTACTTGACAAAGGTTTGCCAAAGTAGTCCTGAGCCCATGTGGTGATATCGCTTATAGATGAATGACGATTCTTGATGCAGTGCCGCCTGAGGGATCGGAGATCACGGTTGTTCAGCTTAGGCTTGCGCCCTTGTCCTTTACGCACTGAAATTCCTCCAGATTCCTTGAATCTTTTAATTATGTTATGCACTGTTGAAGGTGAAATATCCAAATCTCTTCCTATCTTTCTTTGAGGAACATTGTTTTTAAACATTTCAATAATTTTCTCACGTATTTGTTGGCAACCTGGCGATCCTCGGCCCATCTTTGCTCCTAAAGGACTAGACCTTTCTTGGATGCTGCTTTTGTACCAAATCATAATTACAATCACCTGTTGACATCAACTGTTTCAAATCACATCATTATTTAACCAATTTACCTCATTACTAGCCCTAAATTGCTCCTGTCCCAACTTTTTTTCGGAATGTGTTGCAGGTCTGAATGACAGGAAAGGATGTATATTTACAAATGACATGAAGTTGACCAGACAAAACATTAAATATTTTGTGTTCATATTGTCTGCAATGAAATACAAGTCAAAGTAAATTTAGAAATCACTACTTTCTTTTTTTATTTGCGTTTTCCATACTGTCCAAACTTTTTCTGATTTGGGGTTGTATATATATATATATATACATATATACATATATACACACACACACACACACACATACTGTATATATACACACATATATATATATCTGTATATACACTGTATATTGACTTGAGCTTTAACATTGCAATGTTTGAAAAGCTTTATATTATAAATAATATTAATATGTGTTATACATAAAATGCAACTTCATAATATTATTATAAATATAATAATAATAATTATTATTATTACTATTATTGTTATTATTATTATTATTCAATACAATGATATAAAATACAAAGACTTGATTTGAATTTTCTAATATTAAAAAGTCCTAAAACCACAGAGTTTCGGTGTGCGTGCCAAACACGTCTCATAAAAAGCAAGATCTACAGTCCAGCAGACAGGCTGAGCTCACCTTGGCAGCTTCGGTTGTTGGCCGACAGTTTCATGAGATGTGGACAGGAGCAAGATGCAGAACCATTATAATTTATAAGGCAGAGGTGAGAACACGGGCCTCTTCCTTTGTTACCAGCACACGGGTTAGGAGCTGAAGAAGACCGGAGAAGAGAAGAGAAAACATTAATAAAAGAATATCTGAGCATACATTCTCCATACGTCACATTAATATTTCATTTTCCTGATTTATCATCACAGCGACTTATTAGACAGCGATGCCTTTGATTATTATTTCCACAGGTCAAAGCCACAGGTCAGCGTTAAAATTTTTTACATTTAATTTCTTAATAATTTCAAGTCTTTTATCATTTCTTCTGCTAGTTATTATGCAATGCGGCTTGGATCCATGCATGTAGTCTCCTGAAAACCAAAAGTACTCTGCCTAACAAGTGGAAGATGTGGACGGCGTGCTGAGTAATTAGGCCCCTTATTCCCTACCCAACATTCCCTGGGTTTGTTCTTGCTCAGAGCAAGGTTGTTACTCCACAACTCTAAATGGGACTGTAAAACACACACGTAAATAAAAAATGCCTAACAAGTCCATAAAAACAGTAGTTTTGGGCCTAATGAATACAGTAATCTCTATGGCACTCTCGCTAAGCTATTCTGACACGTGAAAACCGATAGCGATGCGGGCCGGACGCTTCAGATGCAGATGGATAATGAAAACTGACACGAAACAGACATCCAGAGCTATAAACAAAATCCCAAAACAGAGAAAAGCAGGTGCTAAGCCACAGGAAAAAAACAGCCAAGAGCAGACACAGAAAAAGGTCAGAAGAATTACTAGTAATGGTTCAGGCTAAAGTCCATTCATTTTACAAAAGTTATTTCATTTCAGAATATTGCCTATTAACTTATTAAATTATTGCTTGGAAAAATTTAAATTTGAAAAATGTTTACCTAATTGAGAAATACTTGAATGTACAGTGACATTTTTAATGTAATTTGTAAAAAAAAAAAAAAAAAAAAAAATAATCTTTAATTTTCCATATCACAATGTTTTAAAACCTTTCAAAAAAAATAAAATAATTAAATATATAAATAAATGAAACATTATTTATATAGCACTTTTTTGTGTTCAAAATGCTTCAAATGAAGGGCATAATATGAAAACATTTTAATAAAACAAATAAAAGATTAGTATAACAACAGATGAAACAAAAAAACAGCTAAATAAATAAATATTGAAGTGCAAATGACCAGTGCTATAAACAATATTTCAAAACAGAGTAGATCAAGTTTTAACCTACAGGACAGACACAAGAACAGAAGCAATAAAAAAATAAAAAAACTGGAAAAATGTTATAAATAGTTCAGTCCAAGGCTAATTCATTTTCTTACATTTTTATTCTTAAATTATTGCTGACTATTTTACTTGAATAATTACTTGGAATATTTACTTGATTCATAAAAATTAAGGCACCATGTGATTTTTGTAAAAATAAAATAAAAGTAAAGTAAAATAAACAAACTGGGTTCCAGATCAAAATGTTTGAAAAGAACAAAAGATACAATACATTTAATAATAACTTTATTTATAAAGCACCTTTCAGACATAAAAGGCAGCTCAAAGTGCTTCAAATGTCATAATATAAACATTTGTCACAACAAATAAAGATAGAAGCCTAGGGGTTGAAACAGATGAAACAAAAGAAATGAGCAAAAGATAAAAGCAAAAATTAGCAGTGCTATAAACAAAATCACAAAACAAAGTAAAGTCAAGCCACAGGACAAGCACAGCCAAGAGCAGAAATAAAAGAAAGCTAGAAAAATGATCATAAATGTTTCAATCTAAAAGCTCAGGAGCACACTTTTGGTTTACAAACACCTATTTCTAAAGTAGCCTGTGAGGTAAATTTCAAAACAACCTGGTTCAAAGCGAGAGACGGCGAGTCTAAATATATAATTCTAAAAATGATTCACTCCAGATTCACTTTCATCAACGTTCATCATCATTTTCAAGGACTGTATATAGTTGAAGGTTGTACTTCAAATCAAATTTGATCAGAACATAAAAAACAGACTCACAATCTCGAAAAAAGCCTTCACACATCTGTGCGGCATATCACTGCATCCAAACCGTAGGTTTATAGCTGCCAATCACTATCTGGAACGCTCTGTGAACGTTTCCGCCAGCCCATTATAAGTGTTTATCTGGAGTCATGAGTTAACAAAGAGACCATTAAGGGTGTAATTTAGCTTTGGTGGATGATGCCAAGCTCTATGTGTTGACAGAAGGCTGATTCTTCCGCATCTGGCAGATGTACACCCAAGGGAAAAGATGCTGGACAGCCATCACGGGCTGATTCAATTGTGTTTTATTTATGGGACGTTTTTTTGGCTCTTCTTTTGTATCTTATAGCCCAAAGTAAACGTTGAACAAATTATATTAGGCCAATTAAAAGAGGGTTACAGAAGGCGGGACAGATTTCAAGCACATGTTCAGCGTACACTGAACTGATACACGCCACAAGAAATTACCCAGAGGTCATTAGGGGTGGATCTTTTGACTTTGGCCAGTAAGCAACCGCCCAATACACCCAAGCAACCAGCAAAAACACCATAACGACTTTATAACAGCCCATTAAAAAACACTCAGAACACATTAGCAAGTCACAGCTTTTCAGAAAATGCTAAACAAACAAATCGTAACAAAATTATTTAAATTGAATAACTAATTTTTGTTATCTTCTTTTAATCTTCTTTTCTTTGGAAAAACAGAACAAAACAAAAAATAAATAAAAAAATCATACACAACTATTTGTTGGAAAAGTTCTTAGTTCTTTTTGTTGTTGTTTTCATGGTTTTCATAAAATAAAATAAAATAAAACTTCTCAACAGAACCCAAAACATTCTTTTGTGTCTGTTTTGGTACGTCTTTTGGTTCGAATTGGAATCTTTGAAAGTGCAGTTTGTTTTTAGAAGGAAAATAAAAAAAATAAACGGAGCAATTCCAATAGGGTCCTCACACCATCAGTGCTCCGGCCCTAATAAATAAAATAAAATAAAATAAGAAAATAAAACATTTCTCAAAAGAACTCAAAAATAAAACATTATTTTGTTTCTGTTTTGGTAACTATTTTGTTTCTAAAGGAAAGTGCATTTAGTTTCCAGTAGGAAATTCAGAAAAATTTCACATTCAGAAATGTGACCTTGTAGTGTTCGTCTGTTTCATGTTTCAGAAATGATGGGAATCAAGGGAGATCTTGACGAGAGACAGCTTTGCAGCCAATTAGTCCCTAAAATCTTCTAGTGAGAAATGGGAATGTGCCAAAACTGGGTCATTGTATGCTGTTAATCCAACATGACAACTTCGTTCAATCTAGAGATTTCTCTCATTATGTTCTGTTGGATCCTTCAAATCATCATATCCCTTTCAAAGCCTCTCTAGACAGTTTTGAAAGACAGTGAGATGGTTACTTACTTTGTGGCTGCCTGCTAGGATGGTATATCTCCAGATCGAAGGGTTGGGCGCTGTTTTTTTGGATCACAGTCACATTGGTTCCGGTCCATTTGTTGGCTTTGGTCAAAGTGTTAGTCCTCCAGTCAGTCCAATAAACATTCCCACCAAAGAGAGACACAGCAAAGGGGTGAGAGAGGAACTCGTGGCCTCTGAGAATTTCAATCATCCCCGTTCCGTCATATAGAGCAGAGTATATAGCGTCAGATCTGAGGAGGGATAAATCATTTCTTAATAACTATCAGAGTATTTTAAAGTCACATGAAATCAAAACTGACCCTATTTGCTTTCTTAATAAACACTGTCATGCACTGTTTCAACGAACTGAATTGAATCAAATCGAGGATTTTCAATCTTGTTTTACTTTGAATTACATCAAATTTAATTAACTGATTTAATTAAACAAGATACATTAAGTGTGATTCAATTCAGTTCAGGTTGATTTGATTTGACTTAACTAGAATCAAATCAAACTTAAATCTTATTTAATTCTGAAATACCTCAGTTCAATTAAAAAAACTGTACAGTTTAGTCAATTCTAGTTCAAAAAAACTGAACTGAAACTCAAATCAGACTTGATCGTGTGTAATTCTGAATTATGAAAATTCAGTTAACTAAAATGAAATAAGTGGTTTGAAATCAAATCCAATCCACATGAAAGCTTGTTTAACGCTGAGTTATGACAATTCACTTAAATCAACTGAGTCGAGTCAAATCAAACTGAATCTCATTTAATTCTGAATTCCGACAATGCAATTAACTGAACTGAACCAAGTCGTTTCAAATCAAATCAACCTGAATTTAATAAAATTGAACTTAATAAATTTTGTTAAACCCTGATTTATAACAAATCAATTAACTGAACTTGATTGAGTCAAAGCAACCTAAATCGAACAGACTTAAAATCGAACTTAATCTGGTTTATCTCTGAATTAAGACATTTTAATGAACAGAACTTAGTTGAGTAAATCAACCTCAAATGTAATAGTTTCAATTTGAATGACAACAATTCAATTAAATGAACTGAACCAAATTATTTCAAATAAAAATAAATAAAAGTGAATCAAATCAACCTCAAAAAACTGAACTGAAACGAATCAAAGTTAATTCAGTTTAACTCAGAATTACAATTAACTGACCTCAACCAAATAGTTTCAAGTTAAATAAACCTGAACTATATCAAATAAAACCAAACTTACTTAAAATTAATTTAACTGAACTGAGAAGAGTCAAATCAACTTGAATTGTACTGAATCAAACCAAACTTCATAAATCTTGTTTACAGTAACTCTAAATTATGTCATTTAACTGTACTGACATTAAGTCAATTCAAATCAAAACATCAAAATGGGCAACACCAACCGAACTGAAACAAAATGAATCAATGAAATCTATTTGAATTTCATTAAATTAAGCTACAAAAATAAAACGGCTTGTGAACGGTACAGTTTAGCTTTCCATTAGTAAAAACAAAACCAACAATATACATTGAACATTTTGTACGTTTTTACTACAAAGACAGTGTACTCCAAATAAATAAAAGTATTCCGTCTAAAAGAGTCAAAACAATTTGTAAGAAGGAGTTTAGTGTTCACTGATGCTTTAATATCAAGAGACTGTTCAGAGAAAAAGACAGAAAGAAAGAAATGCTGTTGACAGACCAAGAGAGAAAGAGAGATGTGTGATCTGAATATAGCAGAGACAAAAATGAGGCAATCGAAAGCCGAGAATTGATCAGATTCTTCATTAAGTCCAAGAATCTCATTATCTGAATATTAATTTGGGCACATTTGGAGCCACCGAGCACAAGAGGAATTGAACTAGCGCAGTGAGAAATGCAAGATGAGAGTTTATGAATGTGTCAAGACAGCAAAATTGCTACGCCACTGCTTTGTAAAATACAAAAAATACTTGATGGGCAAAATTATAATCAGTAGTAATAGCATATCTCTGTCGGCCTGTCATTTCATCGCCAGCTGAGGTGGATCTCGAATTTGAACTGGTAAAACATTCCCTAACAGTCTTGTCTTGCGAAAAATGTCAAAAACCCAACAGAAGCGTGCTTGTGTGCTTCTTACCGGGCGTCTGTCCATACTATCCTGCTCTCCATGTGGTCCAAGGTCAATCCATTGGGCCAAGCCCCGGAGTCCATGTCCTTGAAAACAACATGTCGCCGTTTCCCGCTCATGGAAGCGCCTTCAATGCGAGGAAACGTGGCGTCCCAGTCGGTCCAGAACAAGGCGCTGTTGACAACAAAACTGGATGTAAAAATCTACCTTAAACGACTTCAAACGAGGGTTACTTACTTGCATACCACATCCTCATTAAAAGCATTAGCATTAGCGCAATTACAAAACAGGTAAGAATGTGTAATAGCCCAATTTTCATGGTATTATCCCTTCTGGAAATCATTTAAAAACTCCTTTATGGGTGATTAGACGGTTTCATTACGATTCGCAAACCACCGAATGGAGCTA
>CM041793.1:78284339-78344271 GCA_023376895.1 Aspiorhynchus laticeps | reverse complement strand
CCCTATTTAGTGTTTTTTATAATAGAAAATTAAAGGTTAGTTCACCCAAAAATGAAAATTAGCCTGTGTTTTACTCACCCTCAAGGCATCCTAGGTGTATATGACTTTCTCTTTCAGACGAATCCAGTCGGAGTTATATTAAAAATTGTCCTGGCCCCTCCAAGCCTTACAATGGGGGTAAGCGGGTGTTTGTTCTCACAACAGTCCAGAAGACATGAAATAAGTGCACACATTCATATTAAAAACTGCCTCACGGCTCCGGGGGGATGAATAAAGGCCTCCTGTAGCGAATCCATGCGTTTTTGTAAGATAAATATCCATATTTCAAATGTAATAAACACTTTTTTTTTCTCACTTCCGCTTACACATGCTTGCCCCCATTGTAAGGCTTGGAGGGGCCAGGACAATTTTTTAGATAACTCCAACTGGATTCGTTTGAAAGAAGAAGTCATATACACCTAGGATGCTTTGAGGGTGAGTAAAACACAGGCTAATTTTCATTTTTGGGTGAACTAACCCTTTAAGAATTTAATGAAAATAAATTTATCGTACAAGAAGTGGTTTCATGGCAGCTGTTTACATTTACATTTATATTTATGCATTTAGCAGACGCTTTTATCCAAAGTGACTTAAATGCATTCAAGTTACAGTTTTTACATTTTATCAGCTCTTGCATTCCCTGGGAATCGAACCCATGATCTTAGCGTTGCTAGCGCCATGCTCTACCATTTGAGCTACAGGAAAGCTTACTGGAATGTTTAGTGATTCTTTAGTGATCGCCAAATATGACTGAATGAATTCAAGGTGCACTTTTTGATTATGCAAAATTCAGGTTATAAGCATTTTGGGTTTATCACACTATATTCTTAGCACTGTATTACATAACCTCAAGGACCTTTGCAAAAATAAACAGACTTTTATGTGCGTACAAGAAACCATAAAATAAAATTTAGCATATCGTCTTATTCCTAAACGCAGAAGTAAGTCTATGGATGAGACTTCGGTTCATTAGCCGCTATAGGTAAATAACGAGAAGAATAACAATGCGCAGTAAACGGTAAATATGTTTGCATTACAAACTAGAGGTCTGCGCAGGACCGTTTTTAAGTCCCGCTCCCGCGAGGTTATATCCCGCACCCCACCCGATCCCGCTATATAATTCACTCTGTTCACCCGCTGTCCGCTTTGAATAATTTTTTCCCGACCCGACCGTTCCTGCTAAATTTAGATCTGGTTTCCAGAATCACACATTTAAATTCCCTCTACTGAAAGAAAGAGAGAGAGGCTAACAAATAAAAGTGTAGTCTGCACAAAATTATATTTGTTATTTTATTCGTCTTGTCAAGAGTCTTTTATTGACATTTGCTGCCAACACAGTAGGAAAAAAAGTGTCACAGAGAAAATAAATATGTACAAAAATTATTTTTAATCATCTTGTCAGGATAGGAACAAGTGTCGCAGGGGATTTTTTTTTTTTAGGTTGTACAAAAATGTCCTATTATAATTTTATTTGTCTTGTCAAAATACTAAATTCATTTAACATCTTGCTGTAAACACAGTAGTTTAGAAGTTTGACGATTAATTACAATCAGTTAAACGGTTTAAAGTCACTTATTTATTAGTTTTTTTTTCAGTAATTTATCAAAATATTTTAAAAGGTTTGCTGCATGGTTAAAATAAGCTACGCGTACAAAACAAAATACGTTTTTAGAGAGAGAGAAAAAAAGAACATAAGTCACCTATAAGTCGCATTTTATTAATTCATTCAGAAATAGGCTGATGCTAATTACAAACATTATAATAAACACTGTAAACATAAACTAGGCTATTTTAGTTCCCCTCACTCACAACAAATCCTTTCAATTAACAGTAGGCTATTTAGAAAAGAAACAGGAATTAAAAAATGTAAGAAGCTATAGCTATATAAACGACAAACAAAACGAATTAATTTAGGCTAAAACGAAACTGAAACCAATGTTGAGTCTCTCGTTTGACACAAAATCAAATGTTTCTGTATTCGCGATGTATTTGAATGCCAAAATATTATTTACCTTTTATGTAGGCCTTGTTCCAATATCCACGTAAAACAAAATGTTTAGCATGACTTCACGGCGGTACGGTGATAACGCTTAACAGCACAGATTTTACTACATATTTAAACTGAGCAGTGTGTTTTTTTTTTTTCCATATGTTTGACTGATTGTTTTTTATAATGATAATTAATGAACAGGCTGCATTGTCAAGGTAGAAAGCTTAACTGGAGCAATCACTAGATTTTTTTCCCCTTATAACAGTGGAAGCAACTACTCCTTTAGTCATGAAGATAATTGGAATTGTAAAAGGTTTGCTTTTATTTGTGTACATTTACAATAAAAACTAATATTTGCGCTTTTGTAAAATAAGCCTAAAAAAATAGCATGCCGCGTTCTGCCGTCTGCTTTCCTTTCGTGCAGCACAAAAATGAACCGAAACTCTGCATAGGCTACGTGTTGCACAGTTTTTCTTTCATTTTCTTAAATTATTATTTAAGTGAAAATATATTTATCGTATAGGCCTATTTATTCATTATAATAGTGTGTGTGTATATATATATATATATATATATATATATATATATTATATATATATATTATATATATATTATATAATATATATATATATATATATATATATATATATATATATATATTATATATATATATATATATTTTCTTATATATATATATATACATATACATATACATATACATACATACACACACACACACACACCACATTAGATTGAGCCAAGCTTTATGTTTTTCTCCGCTCGCAGAAGCACTGCAGGTGCGTGATGTGATGTGATATGATCATGTGAATCCTCATGTTCTGTTGTTTGCTGCTTTTTGCCCATGTAAAATTAATCCCCGGAAAACAAATGTTAGTATTTTTAACGGGTCACAGACACTTATTCTTTCTAAGAATATTATTTCTGTCAGTTAACGGTTAATAATCGGTTAACGAGCGTCAGTTGTCGGTTAGGAAAAATAACGCTTCTCATAGCTATGTGAAAATAAGTGTATAATTGGAACAGTTTGTTGGAGCTGATCTGACGATCTGAATGACAGAGAGAGAGAGAGATGCAGAGCAGGAGGACGCGAGGAACAGTATTAAGAACCGCTGCTTTAGAACATTGATTTTGAAACTTGTGAATCCATTAGAATCGTTAGAAGACAGAATATGAATAGATTTTTACGTGCACCCCTAGTTTTCTCTTCCTCTTCTCTAAAGCAGCACAGCATGGCCTCGCCCCCTTTGCTGCGTGTTCCCGGGGGTGGGGTTTATCTGGTTCCATGAAGTATCGGACCCGGGAAGTAACTCGTTGTAGTCCCTTACCAGTCGTTTTTGTAGGCATTAAACTGACAGAATTTTAAAAGACAATATTTCGGTTTGCATTGAACTTTCAGCGTCGTAACTTTGCAGATATTGTTTATGCTCAAACAGCAACATTACACACTAACTAATGTTAAAAAAGTGAAATCGCAAACCTCCACCCAAGATAAATTTAAGATCAGCTAAGTGTATCTCAACTGTGATATTTTGGGACATGAATATGAACTAAAATGCGCTTTTAACAGACTATCTCTGTATTTTAAAAACTGTATTTAGTCACCACTTGTAGTACACTTCAGTGTACTAGTGTATGAAAGGTGGGTTCAAGTGTACTACAAGTGGTAAATAAATATATTTTTAAATACAGAGATAGTATGTTAAAAGCGCATTTTAGTTCATATTCATGGTGTCACAAAATGGCACAGTTGAGTACACTTAGTTGATCTTAAGTTTATATTAAGAAGTACTAAAGAATCTTTTTTAGTATAAGTACAAAATTAGTGCATGAAAATAGAGCACTTCAAGTACATTATGGAAGTGTACTTTTTTTAAACCTGGGAATACAAGTGTTCTAATAATCTTGGCCACCACTGTAAATACATATATATATATATTATATATATATATATATATATATATTATATATATATATATTATATAATAAAACGCATAATAATAATTCTAAACACAACATGTTTGCACAACTCTGTTTGTTGTAGATGGTGGATCTTTTCCCAGAGCTGGTGGTGAGTCGAGTTTCAGTGGTTCCTCCAGACGCAGTGTGCTGCCAGAAGCTAAAGCCCCCGGCTCGCAGGAGGGAGAGAGAGCTGGTGCCTGTCCTGGTGGAGCAGACGGAGTCTCCCAGCCACTTCTACATCCGCTTCAGCCGGAACAATGAGGCCAGAGCCCTGGAGAACATGATGATTGAAATGAGGTATCTCACTCATTATGTTGTATGTTGAATTGTCACTGATTAATTTCATAATTATTTGGGCTGGGATTGAGTAGTATGTCATTTTGAACATGCCTAATACTTGTTTCCAGGAGCTGTTACTCCTACCCAGAAGTGACGGAGAGATACCGGCTGCCTGATGCGTATGTGCGGCTGGGTCAGGTGTGCTGTGTGGCCCCAGAGACATGTGGTTCTACCGGGTGGTGATCCACGAGCTGTTCAGTGATACTGAAGTAAAGGTGTACTATGTTGACTTCGGAGACATCACAAAAGTGGAACGAAACAGCCTCGGTTTCTCAAGTAAGTTCATAAATTGTTAGAAAACAATGACAAAAACAAAACAAAAACAAAGTGTTTAAACCTAAACTTAATTTTATGTAAATGATTACCTGAGGTTTTGGTTTTGTTTTACAATTATTAGCATTGCACCATAAATGAAAGATGTTGCATTTGTTTAGGACATATATGTTTGTATCTCTACTGCTTTGTATACTCTCAAAATCTTTCCAGAGCTTGTTATGCTGATCTTCCGGCTCAGGCTGTCCCGGCAATGTTAGCTGGAGTTCGGCCCATCACGGTAAGCAGTGTTGTTATTGTTAACTAAAACTATTGAAAACCATTTGTTAAAAAATAAAATAAAATGAGAGGTAAAACTTAAAATAGATAAAATTGAGAAATGTTGCCTAGGAAATTAATTGCAATAAATCTATTAAAGGTGGGGTAAGCAATTTCTGGTAGCCAATGTTGACATTTGAAATCACCAAAACAAACACGCCCCTACCCCAAAAGGTCTCACCCCTATTTTGATAGTGCCACCCCACACATGCGTACGACATCGATTAGTTCTGTGAAACAAAGCAAAACCAATGTTACTCGCCTATCGAGAAGAAACAAAGCAACCTCGGCGTCCGATTGCAGACCTTCCCGCTCCTTGAGTTCTCTCCAGTGCTGGAAAGCTGATCCGATATTTACACGAGTCCATCTTCTTGCCATCTTCTCGCATGCATTTTTCCATTTTTTATTCTTCGTATTCTCCATCCTTTCCTATCAAAATGCATGCAACGGATGCGAAAACGCAGAAAATCGAACTGATCCGAATTTTTTTTGACGGACGAAAGTTTCGGAGGCAGTGTGCAAACGTGATTGACACAACGTGAGGTCGTATTTATTTTTTTACGTGCGAAAATTTCGGACTCAATGTGCAGAGACCTTCATTGTAACACCGTGTCTACACCGGACGCGAGCAGTGCGGCGCAACCAAATACTATAGAACTCATTATAATCCGTAATGCTGTCTACACTGGATGCCGCGACACGACAAATCCCTGACAGTAAACTGCTGCCGCGTTCTATTTATGACATATTGATACAAATTTCAAATGATTTTCAACGGTCGCTTTGTTGCGTCCAGTGTAGACAGACCGTCGCGTCCGGTGTAGACACGGTGTAAGCCTTTTTTGTTCCGCAGACATTTTCCTCTTGGTTTTTTTTTTTTTATCCACCATCTCTATCTTTCTGTCGTCGCTCGGCTAATGTGCATCATGTGCACTGAGCTCTCTTTCCTCTGCATCATGATTAGACACGCCCCTTACTGCTGATTGGCTACAAGTTTGTTTTGGTACTCGGCCCCAACTCATTTTCTCTGTTTTTGAAAAAATGCATACCCCACCTTTAAAGCTGAAATAAAGAGATATATGTGTGTGTATATATATGTGTATATATGTATATATATATATATTATATATATATATATATATATATATATTATATATATATATATATATATATATATATATATATATATATATATATATATATATATATATATTATATATATATATATATATATATGGAACGGTATGCGCATCGAACCGTATGGTTCACAGGGCAAATTCCAATTGGAAGTGATCATCCCTATCCCCTTGGAGTGGGGACTTTGGAGTGAGCTGGGCACGTGCCATTATTTAGTCGTTTGGAATGCACTTGGCAAAGGGAGAGACGTAATTTCCTCATCATCTTCAGCTGGGATGTTCCTGTGACAACGCAGCACGGTGTGCGTCAGCAGATTCGCTGACTGACACCAGCATTAAAAACAATGCATTTTATATTTTAAAAAGTTGTATGCATATTAGATTTTATATATAGCAAAAAAAATTAAAAACGTTTTAAAATATAAAATGTATGTTCATTTGCAACCGTTATGCTAACAATAAAAATACATTTATGCCATTAAAACAGCGACATCTGCTGACGCACACCGTGCTGCGTTGTCACAGGAACATCCCAGCTGAAGATGATGAGGAAATTACGTCTCTCCCTTTGCCAAGTGCATTCCAAACGACTAAATAATGGCACGTGCCCAGCTCACTCCAAAGTCCCCACTCCAAGGGGATAGGGATGATCACTTCCATTTGGAATTTGCCCCGTGAACCGTACGGTTCGATACGCATACCGTTCCATCCGTAATATATATATATATTTTTTATTAATATAATAATAATAATAATAATAATATTTATTCATATTTATAAAAAAAATTTAATGGTTTATTTTTTATTTATTTTCATTGAAAGTTTTGTTGATTGCAATGAAACACCTTTAATAATAAAACAGCTTGGGAGATCACGTGACCCTTCGACCTCGATGCACGTGTAGTCTTTCGCTCTGCTGACTTTGCCAAACATTTTATTATCCTGTCAGTAAATTTCAAAACATTTTGCATCGGACTTATCATGAATACTTCGACAGTCAAAGGCGATCGGAAAAGAGAGATTGGACAGTCGCCAATAAAGAAAAAATTCAGGGATGCCACCATCTCCAGAGAGGATGTAGACGAGGCTATTGCTAACGGTATCAAGCTTGCATTTAAGGAACAACAAAGCATTTTGGATTCGATCGTGACTTCGGCGGTGGGGGCTGCTGTGGACTCTGTGCTGATTCCAGCATTACGTAAACTGAGTGAGGACATACAAGCGACTAACAATTCTGTTAAAGAGCTGAGAGAGGAGTTTGAGGCCATGGCTGCCGCGGCGAAGCAGACACGTGACCGCGTTGATTCTGTGCAGGCAACAACACGTGAGGACAGGAATGCAGTCACGGACTTAAGAAATCAGCTAGAGCGACTCACCGAGAAGATGACGGATATGGAGGATAAAAGCAGGAGAAATAACATACGGCTTGTGGGCTTACCAGAGGGGATGGAGGGATCCGATGTGGCTGGTTTCCTGAGAATTAATCTTTCCAAGTGGATTCCTTCTCTGAAGGGTCGTAACATCGAGATTGACCGAGCTCACCGCGTGTATGATGGATGGAAAAACTCCGATCGGCCGCGTACTCTCATCTTCCGTGTGCTGAGATGGCATGACAGATTGGAGATTCTGAAGGGTGCTCGGCAGGCCTATCCAGTGAAGTGCACGCAGGACAATGTCACGCTACTATTTTTTCCTGATTTTAGTCCAGTTACAGCCGCCAAGAGAAAAAGCTTGGTTCCGGTTTTGAGATCGATGACGGCGCTTGGTCTCCAGCCCTTCCTCGCTTATCCTGCGGTAATTAAACTACGGCACGAGGGTGAACAGAGATGCTTCGATTCTCTTCGGAAAGCGGAGGATTTTGTCGGCTCCCTGTCACAGAGTGGGACATTTGCTGCGGATCCACAGGGCAGCGGGAGGGCGGCGGCTGCCCTTTCTTCGATCTGCCGGGAGGGGCTTGGTGACCGGTATGGAGGAGATGGTGGCGGGAGAGATATGGATGATCGCTAGATCAATTTCTTATTTTTTTTTTTTTTTTTTTTCTTTCCTCTCTCCTCATGGGATAGTATTTTTTTTTTTTTATTCGATACAATCGTCCCTTTGCTGACTAACCCCCTTATTTTTTGTCTTTCTTTTTTTCTTGAGGGGACTAATGGAGAGTAGGTTTCATTACAATAATGTTTTGGTAATGTGAGCCTTTTGGGAGGCTCGCTGTGGGCTGAGGTGGCTCGGTCACGGATCATCATAAGTTTTTGTTGTTCAATCAGACCTATGTTCTCGGTAACGTGCGGCCTGAATTGTTTTTTGTCTATAATTGTCGGTTGGTTATTTCTGTCTGTGTTGTTTTTATTTTTTACAACAGATATTCATGCTTTTATTTACTTTACCTTATTTCCAAAAGGATTTTTCATCTAGGTGTTTTGATATCTAGAACGCACACTAACGTTTGCATGTCATTTGCAGAGTGGGAGTGCTTTTGCTTTTCTTCGTTTATTGAATACAATTTTGGGTTTGTGAATATTCAATGCATACTCTAGATATTTTGTAACTGAATGAGAATGGTTTGGATTCTGCCGTTGAACGGGCCCATGTGTTGGAATGTTTGCACCGTGGATCTATTTCCTGTGCCCTGATTCAAGAGACATATTTAATATGCGGGATTGGATTGCGCCATCTTCTGGAATTACCTGTTTGGTTTTTCTTTTTCTCTCAGCTCTCTCTATTCCTTTTGACTGGACTTTTGAAATATTGAGTATGTGTCTGTTGTTTTGTTTTGTTCGTTTGAGTGGATGTTGTGTTTGTGATGTTGTGTGTAAAAATAAATAAAAAACTGTTGATAACAAAAAAAATAATAATAAAACAGCTTGAGTAAATTGTCACAATATTTTCAGTTTGGGTGAACTATTACTTAAAAATATTCTATTAAGGGTGGGTAATATAAGAAAAAAATCACAACATTCTTATGTATTATGATAATATCCCTGAAGTTGCATTTTGATGTATTATGATTTATATTTGATACAATATTTTCATGGATTTATTTTTATTTTGTTTTGTTTTGTTTTTAAATAATGGTCCTCATTTATTTTCATTCAAAATTGATGATTGCAATAACAAATGTAATAATAAATAAAAGAGTATTTTTATTTATTTATTCATTTTTATCTAAATTATCTATTCTGTCTGTTCTACATATTTTTTTTTCAATGCAAGCAATAAGGCTTTAAGGCTTCTTATAACAAAATAATGAAGACTTGCAGTTCAGTAAGCGAATCAGATATTGATTCAGTAAATTAATGAATTAATTCTGAGCAAGTGATTCTTTAGGCTGATTCAAACCGTTAACCCCTAAATCTCTGTCATTTATTCATAAATTCGACTACACTTTGTGTTGTATGCTTGTTTTCCATGCAGTAGCTGGAGAACCAGCTTTTGGCTGTTTATTGCTCATTTTGTCGCACTAGTTATTTTCTTTTTCTTCACATTTTCCTTCTGTCTTTGTTTTTTTCCTCAGAGTATTTGGACTCCGAGTGCGATCAGCGCTTTCCAGAGGATGTGCTGTGAGCGCACTCTGGTGGCCGCCATTCACAGCTACCAGGAGGACTTCCTGTTGCTCTTCCTGTGCGACACAAACACGGAGGAGGATGTTTACATTCACCTCGCCCTACAGAAAGAGGGCCACGCCCTTCCCTCCGTTACCACTTATGGATTGGTCTGGGTTCAAATCTTCATTTAAACCCACTTGCGTAAAACCCAATAAGACTCTGTTCCTCAGTATTTGCTGGTTTCTTCTCGTTTGGCTTTTTAGGTGTCAGGGAAGTTCAACCCAGTGACGTCTTATTTTGGAGATGATCAGCTTGAGGAAGTAAAGGAGTGTCTCTCACCATCCACATCTTTTCCAGAAACCCAGATCTGGTTTCAGGGAAACGGCTCTCTGAGCTCCTCTCAAACGGTATTTTTAATATTCAAATCTTGCATCACGATACAGCACTGATGGGCCATAAGCCAGTGAAGCTCTGTCAGTTAGCCCTGTGAAATCTCAGTGCTGTTCAATTGGGCCGATGAATGGCAGGTCTGTCTGCTGAGGCTGTAAATAGAAGAATGACAGTGAGCGGCACTGGATCCTGTGGGTGTTTGAGAGCTCAGGTTTTTAAAGGGATAGTTTACTCAAAAATGAAAATAACCCCATGATTTACTCACCCTCAAGCCCATCCTAGGTGTATATGACTTTCTTCTTTCAGACGAATACAGTCTGAGTTATATTAAAAAATGTCCTGGATCTTCCAAGCTTTTTTATGGCAGTGAATGACGATCGATATTTTGAAGCCCAATAAAGTGCGTCCATCCATCATAAAAAGTGCTCCACACGACTCTGGGGGTTAATAAAGCCTTCTGAAGCGAATCGATGTTTAGTAAGAAAAATATATCTATTTTATAAACTGTAATCTCTAACTTCATATACACCTAGGATGGCTTGAGGGTGAGTAAATCATGGGGTAATTTTTACTTTTGGGTGTACTATCCCTTTAAGTGGCATACATCAGGTTTTGCTCACAAAGTGACTCGGATGCAGACTTTGTCAGTTTTACAAAAGGGATAATTTTACATATCCTTATATAGTTAATAAGCAAATTGATATACAAGGTGTCTGTTCATGAATTGCTGAAATGTAAATTTGTTTACATTTTATATATGCGTGCATGTATATCTATCTAACTATATTTTTAACATTCATTTTTGTAACAGTCTTCAGATATTTTCATTATCTCCATGATGGCCATGCCCTGCCCCCCGCACACGCAGGAGAGGGAGAGAGAGAGAGAGATATTTATAGATATAGATTATTTTTAATAGCACTATTTTTATTGTATTAAAACAATGTATTATATTGCAGTAGCTTCATAATAAAGTTTGTAGGCAACTAACCAAAGTAATTTGGTTAATAAGTAGTTAGCAAGTGTTCATTCACTCTGGTTTGTTCATTCCAGGTTTCCAGCTCTGAAAATGGAGAAACTAACTTTTCCTCCATAAATGTGGACTCAACCCTTGACATTCCTGCCCTCGAGCTTATAAATGTTCCTGACATCAACACTGCGGCTAAAGTGAGTCATATATATATATATATATATATATATATATATATATTAATTTCTTTAAACCTCATATTTGCTTTCAGAGTGGGAAAGTAAATCCGTCTGAGGCTCCGCAGGCTGAAGACTCATTATGCTTCAGTGAATGGGATCAGGGATGGACAGCAGAGGATGAAACGGATAAGACGAAACTAGAACCTGACGTCAAGACCGAAGACGAATCGAAAGTAAGGATGCCAACTCGTCCACAATAGGCATGACATGACTGCTTTGGAGTGTCACACGTATTTGACAGGTAAAAAGAGGTAAAGCCTGAGGTAAAATCTGATCCCAGTGCTCATGAATGAAGCTCCCAGGCTTCAGACTTTCATTCCTCACAGCATTTAGCACACAGTCATCACTCAGAATGACATGAGGTGCTGTGCGTCTGGAGATTTAATCTCCTGACGTATTGTTCCCCTTTACATCCCTGTTCTCCCACTGAGCCCTTTGGGAGGCAGTTGATCTTAATTGTGTGGTGATTAGATGAGAATGTTAATTAGCCTCTCCACAGAGGTTCATCTATTTAATCATTCAACAGAACGGTTCATCGGAAAAGGCAAGTTTCTACAAGAGACATGCAATAGTCATTTTCAGCTATTTGCAGGATGAAATCACAGAATCTAGCATAGCAGCTGCTGTTTCTTTTAAAGCTGGAGTGTCATTTTTGATGTCAAAATACTTGCTGAAATATATTAATATAAAATATCATTTAGTATTCTTAATTGTTTAAAATGTGTAAAATATTGAACATTTAAAGAAATATATTTATTTATTTTAAAATACTTGCTGAAATACAGTGTATGTATGTGTGTGTATGTATGTATATGTGTGTGTGTGTGTGTATATATATGTATATATGTATGTGTGTGTATATATATATATATATATATATATATATATATATATATATATATATATATATATATATATATACATATATATATATATACATATATATATATATACATATATATACATATACACATATATATACATATACACACACATATATATATATATACACATATGTACATATATATATATATATATATACACATATGTACATATATATATATATATATATATATATATATTACACACATATGTATGTATATATATATATATATATATATATATATGGCTGCAATATAACAGAGTGAAAAATTTAAGGGGGTCTGAATACTTTCCGTACCCACTGTATGTGTATATGTATACATGTGTGTGTGTGTGTATATATATATATATATATATATATATATATATATATATATATATATATATATATATA
Organism: Aspiorhynchus laticeps; assembly: GCA_023376895.1. Lineage (NCBI taxonomy): Eukaryota > Metazoa > Chordata > Actinopteri > Cypriniformes > Cyprinidae > Aspiorhynchus > Aspiorhynchus laticeps. Next base: position 78,331,779 of record CM041793.1, on the reverse strand, counting down.
TATATATATATATATATATATATATATATATATATATATATATACATATGTACATAAATATATACACATGTACATAAATATATACACATGTGTGTATATATATATATATATATATATATACACACACACACATGTATACATATACACATACAGTGGGTACGGAAAGTATTCAGACCCCCTTAAATTTTTCACTCTGTTATATTGCAGCCATTTGCTAAAATCATTTGTTCATTTTTTTTTCCTCAATGTACACACAGCACCCCATATTGACAGAGAAACACAGAATTGTTGACATTTTTGCAGATTTATTAAAAAAGAAAAACTGAAATATCACATGGTCCTAAGTATTCAGACCCTTTGCTGTGACACTCATATATTTAACTCAGGTGCTGTCCATTTCTTCTGATCATCCTTGAGATGGTTTTACACCTTCATTTGAGTCCAGCTGTGTTTGATTATACTGATTGGACTTGATTAGGAAAGCCACACACCTGTCTATATAAGACCTTACAGCTCACAGTGCATGTCAGCGCAAATGAGAATCATGAGGTCAAAGGAACTGCCTGAAGAGCTCAGAGACAGAATTGTGGCAAGGCACAGATCTGGCCAAGGTTACAAAAAAAATTCTGCTGCACTTAAGGTTCCTAAGAGCACAGTGGCCTCCATAATCCTTAAATGGAAGACGTTTGGGACGTCCAGAACCCTTCCTAGAGCTGGCCGTCCGGCCAAACTGAGCTATTGGGGGAGAAGAGCCTTGGTGAGAGAGGTAAAGAAGAACCCAAAGATCACTGTGGCTGAGCTCCAGAGATGCATTCGGGAGATGGGAGAAAGTTGTAGAAGGTCAACCATCACTGCAGCCCTCCACCAGTCGGGGCTTTATGGCAGAGTGGCCCGACGGAAGCCTCTCCTCAGTGCAAGACACATGAAAGCCCGCATGGAGTTTGCTAAAAAACACCTGAAGGATTCTCTGGTCTGATGAGACCAAGATAGAACTTTTTGGCCTTAATTCTAAGCGGTATGTGTGGAGATAACCAGGCACTGCTCATCACCTGTCCAACACAGTCCCAACAGTGAAGCATGGTGGTGGCAGCATCATGCTGTGGGGGTGTTTTTCAGCTGCAGGGACAGGACGACTGGTTGCAATCGAGGGAAAGATGAATGCGGCCAAGTACAGGGATATCCTGGACGAAAACCTTCTCCAGAGTGCTCAGGACCTCAGACTGGGCCGAAGGTTTACCTTCCAACAAGACAATGACCCTAAGCACACAGCTAAAATAACGAAGGAGTGGCTTCACAACAACTCCGTGACTGTTCTTGAATGGCCCAGCCAGAGCCCTGACTTAAACACAATTGAGCATCTCTGGAGAGACCTAAAAATGGCTGTCCACCAACGTTTACCATCCAACCTGACAGAACTGGAGAGGATCTGCAAGGAGGAATGGCAGAGGATCCCCAAATCCAGGTGTGAAAAACTTGTTGCATCTTTCCCAAAAAGACTCATGGCTGTATTAAATCAAAAGGGTGCTTCTACTAAATACTGAGCAAAGGGTCTGAATACTTAGGACCATGTGATATTTCAGTTTTTCTTTTTTAATAAATCTGCAAAAATGTCAACAATTCTGTGTTTCTCTGTCAATATGGGGTGCTGTGTGTACATTGAGGAAAAAAAATGAACTTCAATGATTTTAGCAAATGGCTGCAATATAACAAAGAGTGAAAAATTTAAGGGGGTCTGAATACTTTCCGTACCCACTGTATATACATATACACATATATACAACATACATACATACATACATACATACATACATACATACATACAGGTGCTGGTCATATAATTAGAATACCATCAAAAAGTTGATTTATTTCACTAATTCCATTCAAAAAGTGAAACTTGTATAATGTATACATTCATTCCACACAGACTGATATATTTCAAGTATTTATTTCTTTTAATTTTGATGATTATAAGTGACAACTAATGAAAACCCCAAATTCAGTATCTCAGAAACTTAGAATATTGTGAAAAGGTTCAATATTGAAGACACCTGGTGCCACACTCTAATCAGCTAATTAACTAAAAACACCTGCAAAGGCCTATAAATGGTCTCTCAGTCTAGTTCTGTAGGCTACACAATCATGGGGAAGACTGCTGACTTGACAGTTGTCCAAAAGACGACCATTGACACCTTGCACAAGGAGGGCAAGACACAAAAGGTCATTGCAAAAGAGGCTGGCTGTTCACAGAGCTCTGTGTCCAAGCACATTAATAGAGAGGCGAAGGGAAGGAAAAGATGTGGTAGAAAAAAGTGTACAAGCAATAGGGATAACCGCACCCTGGAGAGGATTGTGAAACAAAACCCATTCAAAAATGTGGGGGAGATTCACAAAGAGTGGACTGCAGCTGGAGTCAGTGCTTCAAGAACCACTACGCACAGACGTATGCAAGACATGGGTTTCAGCTGTCGCATTCCTTGTCAAGCCACTCTTGAACAACAGACAGCGTCAGAAGCGTCTCGCCTGGGCTAAAGACAAAAAGGACTGGACTGCTGCTGAGTGGTCCAAAGGTATGTTCTCTGATGAAAGTAAATTTTGCATTTCCTTTGGAAATCAGGGTCCCAGAGTCTGGAGGAAGAGAGGAGAGGCACAGAATCCACGTTGCTTGAGGTCCAGTGTAAAGTTTCCACAGTCAGTGATGGTTTGGGGTGCCATGTCATCTGCTGGTGTTGGTCCACTGTGTTTTCTGAGGTCCAAGGTCAACACAGCCGTATACCAGGAAGTTTTAGAGCACTTCATGCTTCCTGCTGCTGACCAACTTTATGGAGATGCAGATTTCATTTTCCAACAGGACTTGGCACCTGCACACAGTGCCAAAGCTACCAGTACCTGGTTTAAGGACCATGGTATCCCTGTTCTTAATTGGCCAGCAAACTCGCCTGACCTTAACCCCATAGAAAATCTATGGGGTATTGTGAAGAGGAAGATGTGATATACCAGACCCAACAATGCAGAAGAGCTGAAGGCCACTATCAGAGCAACCTGGGCTCTCATAACACCTGAGCAGTGCCACAGACTGATCGACTCCATGCCACGCCGCATTGCTACAGTAATTCAGGCAAAAGGAGCCCCAACTAAGTATTGAGTGCTGTACATGCTCATACTTTTCATGTTCATACTTTTCAGTTGGCCAAGATTTCTAAAAATCCTTTCTTTGTATTGGTCTTAAGTAATATTCTAATTTTCTGAGATACTGAATTTTGGGTTTTCATTAGTTGTCAGTTATAATCATCAAAATTAAAAGAAATAAATACTTGAAATATATCAGTCTGTGTGGAATAATGTATACATTATACAAGTTTCACTTTTTGAATGGAATTAGTGAAATAAATCAACTTTTTGATGATATTCTAATTATATGACCAGCACCTGTATATGTGTGTGTTTGTTTATTTATTTATTTTTATTTATTTATTTATTTATTTATTTTATTTTATTAGGGGTGTAATGATACGCGTATTCGTATTGAACCATTCGGTACGAGGCTTTCGGTTCGGTGCGCATTACAAACCGAACGATTCGTTGGACTAATCCTATTAGTTTGGAAAATAAAAGAGCTTAACGTGTGTGAAATATCAGTGCCACTGCGCTCAACAACGCAGCCCAAACGACGTAACGGGCAACGTGCTGTCTGCCCCGTGATAACCTCCCCTTGCTGGGGAGAATCTTCACTTCAACTGAATTGCTAAAATATTTAATTATAACTGCAATACGCTGTTATACAGCAGTGAATTATATTATTTTATATGGAGCACAAACGTCCGTCTGTGTAACAAACCGATTTCCGCTTCCGGCGCTGCTGTGTTCAGTCGACGTTAAACGATGGCTCCGCTCAATTTGTGCTTTTATATACTCTTTTACGTATTTTTACTTTCTCTTTTTACACGCTTAACGTCTGCACTATTTATGACAAAAGAACACTTTTGGACATTGGACACCGCTGCACTAACCTGCTTCAGGACACTTTATCCACGGATCCAGCGTGGCCAGCGGAGATTCTTCGGAACGCCGAGGTTAACAAAGGCCACCCGAATAATCCCAGGAGGCGAAAGAAACACCGCGGGCGACGCGCTGGAATTCGTGACAGACTGAGGGAAAAAAGCTCACAGCCCTCCTCTCCCCAGTATTCTGCTCGCTAATGTCCAATCCTTGGAAAATAAGATGGACGATCATAGAGCCAGGACAAGTTTCCAACGGGACATTAGGGACTGTAACATCATTTGTTTGTCTGAAACATGGCTCACTCCCTCGGTCCCGGACACCGCTGTAACACCGTCTGATAACTTTTCTGTTTTACGGATGGACAGAACAGCCAAGGCCAGAAAAATCAAGGGTGGAGGAGTGTGTTTCATGATTAACAAGAAATGGTGCGACCCCAGGAATATCTCCATTCTGTCGCGTTCCTGCTCGCCTCATCTGGAACATCTCTCCATTATCTGCCGCCCATTCTATTTACCCCGCGAGTTCTCTGCGGTCATCGCTACTGCCGTTTACATTCCACCTCAGGCAGACACAAGCTTGGCTTTGTCCAAACTCCACGAGGATCTAAGCGGCTACATCAACAAACATTCTGACGCTGCCTCTATCATCGCAGGGGACTTTAACAAAGCCAACCTCAGGAAGGTCATGCCGAACTTCCATCAGCATGTATCCTGTCCAACTAGAGGACCGAATACACTGGATCATTGCTACACTCAGTTTAAGAATGCCTATAAAGCTCGTTCCCTGCTGGCTTTTGGTAAATCGGACCACGCGGCCATTTTCCTCATACCGGAATATAAACAAAGGATCGTTCAGGAATCCCCGGGGAAGAGGGAAGTGACGCGCTGGTCCTCCCACTCTGAAGCTATGCTACAGGCGTCTCTTGATGATGTCGACTGGGACATGTTCCGGGCGAGTTCAGCTGACGTCAGCGAGTTCACGGATGTAGCATTAAGCTTTGTTTACATGCTAACCGACCAAGCCACTGAAACAGTAACAATAAGGACATTCTCTAATCAGAAACTGTGGGTGGACAGAACAATCCGTGCTGCGGTTAACCAACGCACTGCCGCATACAACGCTGGTCTTCTGTCAGGAAACATGAGCGATTACAAAGCATCATGTTATGCTCTCCGACGGGCAGTTAGAGCTGCCAAACTCCGATACAGAGAGAGAATTGAGTCACATTTTCAGCTCAATGACTCTCGACGCATGTGGCAGGGACTGAAGACCATCTGTTCCTCTGGAAATAACCCCTCCGCCGAGGTGAGTGCAGATCCATTGCTGGCCGAAGAGCTAAACACCTTCTACGGCCACTTCGAATGCAACGGCAGCGCAACTCTGCCGATCAGCGCGTCAGGAAGCAGCAGACAGAGCAGCGATGTTGATCACGTTATCACCGTGTCGGAGGACGAGGTTCGGAGAGAATTAAGGAGAGTAAACATCAGGAAAGCCGCCGGACCTGATGGGATTACCGGCTACGTTCTGAGATCATGTGCCGATCAGCTTGCTGGTATGTTTACTTCCATCTTTAATGAGTCCCTTGCTACCTCTGTGATTCCCACCTCATTTAAGAAATCTGTCATCATCCCTGTGCCTAAGAACAGCAAACCCTCTTGCCTGAATGACTATCGCCCAGTTGCCCTCACATCAACAGTCATGAAGGTTTTTGAGAGACTTTTAAAGAAACACATGCTCCTCCATCCCTGCTACCTTGGACCCTCTTCAGTTTGCCTATCGCCCAAATAGGTCTACTGATGATGCCATCTCTCAGGTACTGCACTCCACCCTCACACATATTGACAGCAAAAATGGCAACTATGTCAGACTGCTATTCATTGACTATAGCTCAGCTTTCAATACTATAGTCCCCACCAAGCTAGCTGTCAAACTCTCAGACCTCGGCCTAAACACTACACTCTGTGACTGGATCCAACACTTCCTCACCGGCAGACCACAAGTGGTGAAAATGGGCCAGTTCACCTCCAACTCCATCACCCTGAACGTAGGAGCCCCGCAGGGCTGCGTTCTGAGTCCCCTGCTCTACTCTCTCTACACACACGACTGTGTGTCCTCTCACAGCTCCACTTCTATTGTTAAATTTGCTGATGATACTGTGGTTCTGGGCCTCATTTCCAAGAATGATGAGACCGCATACTTGGGTGAGGTAGAGAGACTAACATCATGGTGCCAGGACAACTGTCTCTCTCTGAACGTGAGCAAAACCAAAGAGCTGATTGTAGATTTCAGGAAGAGACAGCAGCGGCCCTACACTCCTCTTATGATCAGCGGGACCCCCGTGGAGAGGGTGAGCAGCTTCAAGTACCTCGGTGTAAACATCTCCGAGGACCTGACTTGGACTGCACACATTCAAACACAGGTCAAGAAAGCCAGGCAAAGACTGTACCATCTGCGACAGCTGAGGAAATTCAGGGTCTCACCAGCAATCCTGAAAACTTTCTATTCAGGGGCCATAGAAAGTGTATTGACTCAGTGCATCTCAGTGTGGTACAGTAACGCCACAAAACAGGACTGCAAAGCTCTGCAGAGAGTTGTGCGCTTAGCTGAGCGCATCTCTGGGTCTGCCCTCCCCTCTCTGCAGGACATCTACCTCAAACGCTGCAAAAGCAGAGCTGTAAAAATAATCAAGGACTCTGATCACCCCGGTAACCATCTTTTTATCTCACTGCCATCTGGCAAGCGCTTCAGAAGCGTGATGGCAAAAACTGAGAGACTGAGGAGGAGCTTCTACCCTCAGGCCATCAGGCTCCTTAACTCAGTCTCATAACATCTACAGGACTCAATTTAATTAACTGTAACACCCATCATTCTCCATCATCCACATTGCTGCTATGTGTACATACCCGGTACAACCTGTTTGCACATTCCTCTTGCACATCCCTGGTTATATTAATATTTATTAAATCCACAGTAGACTGTATTGCACTTTTTAGTTCATTGCACATTTTACTCATTTTATTTTATTGTTTTTACTTATTTTATTTTATTGTTTTTACTTATTCTTTTATCTTATTCCTACCTATATTTAAATATATGCTCCTGTGTTATGTATCATCTTTTATTTTATTTTTTGCACTGTCCATTGAGCGGACCCGTCCTGACCTACATTTCACTACTGATTATACCCTGTATGATTGTGTATGTGACAAATAAACAAGAACCTTGAAACTATACAGACGAACTACACTCCTGTTCATATGCCCAGACAGTCAACAGTGATAGGTTTTTGGAAAGGCTGTTTTGTACTCATTCATTCACAAGTCTGCTGCGGTTCGGTTCTTTGAATGCGCTGCTAACTCTGCTGGTGGAGAAAGACTGCGTCGGGAAGGCGAAACCTCGCGCTCGCGGGGCGAAACCGGTGACATTATTCTACTGAATGAAAGCTTAAGGTTTATCCAAAATGTGCTAGTTGCTGTGCGCTTTGTCTTACAAAAGAGTCGGTAAACACTGCAACACTGGTTCATGCGCCCGCGTGCGTGTGTGTGCACGTGCGTGCGTGCGTGCGTGTGTGTGTGCCACGCACGGAGGTCTGAGTGATACCAGTGCACTCGAAATATGAAGTCTAGGCTGGTCCAGATTTAATTCCCTCCCAGTCCGGAGTCCGGACTTTGAGAAGTGCTGGGCTATACCGTTATCAGCATGTTGAAGTAGATTTGTCTTTCTTTGTCTCGGAGAGAATATGCGGCTTCAGATGCCGAAAGCTCCATCATTACTCCATTCCGTTTTTACTTTCACTTTCTGTTTATAGTGAATTGACTGCGATTTTAAGAGTTCACTGGCATAAATCTTGCACAAAGTTTGCACGTGTGCAAACGCGTGCTTGTTTGATATCCATTGGCTCGCCTTCATGGTTTAAAACAGAAATATTTCCAACATTGCCACGTAACCAATTGCCCCGCCCCCCATATCGAAAACATACCGAACCGTGACACCACTGTTTCGTATCGAACCGAACCGTGAATTTTGTGAACCGTTACACCCTATATATATATATATATATATATATATATATATATATATATATGTATATGTATATATGTATATGTATATGTATATGTATATGTATATATGTATGTGTGCATCTCAGTAAATTAGAATGTCGTGAAAAAGTAAAAACAATTTCTTGTAACTTATTTCAAAAAGTGAAACTTTCATATATTTTAGATTCATTACATGTAAAGTAAAACATTTCAAAAGTTTTTTGTTTTAATTTTGATGATTAGAGCTTACAGCTCATGAAAGTCAAAAATCAGTATCTCAAAATATTAGAATATTTACATTTGAGTTTCAATAAATGACCATCCATATAGTATAAATTCTGGGTATCTCTTGTTCTTTGAAACCACAATAATGGAGAAGACTGCAGACTTGGCAATGATCCAGAAGACGAACATTGACACCCTCCACTAAGAGGGTAAGTCACAGAAGGTCATTACTGAAAGGGGTGGCTGTTTACAGAGTGCTGTATCAAAGCATATTAAATGCAAAGTTGACTGGAAGGAAGAATGTGGGTAGGAAAAGGTGCACAAGCAACAGGGATGACCGCAAGCTTGAGAATACAGTCAAGCAAAGCCGATTCAAACACTTGGGAGAGCTTCACAAGGAGTGGACTGAAGCTGGAGTCAGTGCATCAAGAGTCACCACGCTCAGACGTCTTCAGGAAAAGGGCTACCAAGCCACTTCTGAACCAGAGACAACGTCAGAAGCAGGTCCCAGAGTCTGGAGGAAGGGTGGAGAGGCACAGAATCCATATTGATTGAAGTCCAGTGTGAAGTTTCCACAGTCAGTGATGATTTGGGCTGCCATGTCATCTGCTGGTGTTGGTCCACTGTGTTTTTTGAAGTCCACAGTCAACGCAGCCATCTACCAGGAACTTTTTAGAGCACTTCATGCTTGCTTCTGCTGACAAGCTTTATGGAGATGCTGATTTCATTTTCCAGCAGGACTTGGCACCTGCCCACACTGCCAAAGGTCCCAAAGCTGGTTCAATGACCATGGTGTTACTGTGCTTGATTGGCCAGCAAACTCGCCTGACCTGAACCCCATAGAGAATCTATGGGGTATTGTCAAGAGGAAGATGAGAGACACCAGACCCAACAATGCAGATGAGCTGAAGGCCACTGTCAAAGAAACCTGGGCTTCCATACCACCTCAGCAGTGCCACAAACTGATCACCTCCATGCCACGCCGAATTGAGGCAGTAATTAAAGCAAAAGGAGCCCCTACCAAGTATTGAGTACATATACAGTAAATGAACATACTTTCCAGAAGGCCAACAATTCACTAAAAATGTTTTTTTTATTGGTCTTATGAAGTATTCTTATTTGTTGAGATAGTGAATTGGTGGGTTTTTGTTAAATGTGAGCCTAAATCATCACAATTAAAAGAACCAAAGACTTAAACTACTTCAGTCTGTGTGCATTGAATTTATTTAATATTTAATTTATTTCACAATTTGAGTTGAATTACTGAAATAAATGAACTTTTCCACGACATTCTAATTTATTGAGATGCACGTGTATGTATGTATATATATTTTTATTTTTTTTATATATACTTGCTTAAATTAACATTAATGTCTTATATTAATATATAATAGTTTATTTAAAAAATTTAAAATATTTACAAAGATCCATTAAAATACTTGCTAAAATATGCAGAGACAACTATAATTTAAAGGGGTCATAATGCGATTTCAAGTTTTGCTTTCTCTTTGGAGTGTTACAAGCTGTTTGTGCATAGATAATATCCCTGAAGTTGCAAAGACTAAAGTCTCAAAACCAAAGAGATATTCTTTATAAAAGTTAAGACTCTGCCACGCCCCCCTAAAACTGCTCATTCAAACACGCCCCCACATGTCTACGTCACTTTATTTGGCCTTCCGAAAGTGAGTAGCCCCAGAGTGCACCCTGGACAATGGGGTGGGGCGACACGTGTCGCTCCGCCCACCCCCAATTTCATTGGTTTATGATATAGCAGAGCTTATTGGTGTAGACGTTTGCACATGAGCATTCTTTTATATGCGTTTTTTTGAATGATCTACGCTGTTTGGCTGTACTACAGAAATATTAAGTGCTAACAACAGCGATTTTAGTTAGAATTAGCAAATGTGTTTTTTTTTTACTTATGAAGAATTAGTTAGATTAAGTTCCTATCAAACGCTTGGTGGCGGCATCTCCGAGTACTTCGGGCAGAACAGAGCTGTGTAATATTAGCGGCTCACGAATTACGTCTGGGGAACAAATTCTTAATTCGTGGCCATGAGATAGTCCTACCTATGCTATAAATAGCCTCACCTATGAGAAATATTAATTATGTTTCTGTGTGATGAACGTAAATATATTTAGTGGTTGGCTCAACAGGTGGGTTGCACGTTAAATGAAGTCAGATATTATTGCACTTTTCAAAGTACACGAAGCAGATACTTAAACATTGAGCAGTTTTAGCTGGGCGATGTTGATAAAAATGATCCACTGTTTGAGATTTAGCTGTTTTGTATAATGTATATTTATATGTAGCCTATATTCTTTATTTTAGGACCGGTGGATAAGCAAAAACTTCGGATATGATGATAATTCACTTTAGTTCAGTAAGACATAGGACAAACCTGCAAATGGTTTTATTTTAAAAACAACTGCGGTGACAAATAAGACAATAATACCAAATAGTCTGTCAGCGTGAACTGGGGTTTTGTGTGTTTATAAAGGGAATAAAAACCTTGCTGAAACTATTTTTTTTTTTTTTTTTGCATATAGGCCTATTTTAAATGTTTTTGTTTACTAAAACAGCTGTTATTAAATCTGACCTACAGCTAATATTATTATTAATGTGCTTTATTGCGTATTTAAGAAATAAATGTTAATTTTCTCTGCAACATTTTTATACTTTTATATATAGGTTATATGCACAAATTAAATAACTGGTTTTGAGGCTCAATCCTTTAAAAGAACCAGGAATCACTGTACTATATTAGGCCTACTGATTTTAAATTTTTAGTAGTTATTAGTCTTTAATAAATAAAAATATATTAATCACAGAGAGGGTTTCTTTTACTCATTAAAAGTGCTCAAGTAGCCTACCTATTGCACAGATTTACAGCTCTGAGTGATTTAATATTCGATAGTTATGCAGGTCTATGGCTGCTATGTTCGAGTGTTAGTAACTGAATCTAAATTCATCCCGTGATTAGAACACGCACACTGGCACACACAATGAGGGTGCGGATACATAAATAATTGGATTTTTAATATCTGATGTCACGGACACTTATTTACTATAAGATAGGAACCTTTAAAAACTGAGAATCAATATAGGCTCAAATATTTTATTAAGATATAAACAAGGAGGGACTTCCGGTTATGAGGTGTGCAGAGTAGCCGCGCGCTTAGCCTGCTCCCACAGTTTATCTTTAAGTTTCTTGTTGAACCTTTCTTTTTACATCTGTAGTGCCATCAAAGTTTCATAAACGGGCTGTAATTGTTTAGGTCGCCTCATCATGTCTAAAGCTTAAGGAAAACTCGCAGAAAAGGAGTGTTCATCGATTTCCATGGCCGACATAAGTTCGCTGTTGGACGAACACAGAGCGGCCCTTTCGGCCGATTTCAAATCCTCATTCGAGTCCCTTGCTTCTACGCTGGATAGCATTCAGTCAACTATTAACGATCACGGGGAACGCATTGATTCTATCGAAGTTAACGCTACTTCAGTTGACCAACGGCTCCAGCAACTTGAGGGCGCCTACACCGCGTTGCAGAAAGACAATGACTTGCTCAAACAAAAAGTAGCTGATTTGGAGGGACGCAGCAGACGTCAAAACATTCGGATCATTGGTCTACCCGAATCAATCGAAGGGCCTCGTCCATCAGCTTTTTTCTCTCAACTGCTCATCGATGTGCTTGGTCCGGAGGTCCTCACTTCGCCCCCCGAGATAGATCGAGCGCATCGGAGTCTCGCTCCCAAGCCAGCGCCGGGGGGAAAACCGCGGCCCGTCATCTTGCGTTTTCACCGGTTCCAAGTTAAAGACCTTGTAATCCGCGAGGCTCGCAAACGGGGCGTCCTGCATTATAAGGGCCATCCGATTCGCATGTTTGATGACTACAGCCCCGAAGTACTGAAGCAGCGCGCCGAGTTCAGAGGTTCGATGGCCGAGCTATACAAACGTGGGTACAAGCCCGCGCTTCTTTATCCAGCCAGGCTGCGCATCACTCAGCCCAACGGGGACAAATCTTGGCTCCTGTCTGCTTCGGATGCAGTCAAGTTCGTTCAAGACTTAAACACGAACTCGTAAGAAGACCAACCGACATTTTCTGATTATTAATGCCTTGCTGCACTGTTGTTGTATGCATCGTTGCATTGTGGTTTTGGCTGCGCATACCCAACGGGGATAAAACTGGTCTCCTGTCTGCTTCGGATGCTGTCAAGTTCAACAGAACTTCTAAGAAAGCCAACTGACATTTTCTGGTTATTGATGACTTTGTTGTGCTGTGGCTGGCTACTATTGCGGTGCTTACCCCTCTTTTATTATTGTCATTTTTATTGTTTTATTTCATTTTCTTTATATACATTTCGCCTTACCATGGACTGGAATTCTGTGAGTACCGTACACTTTTAATTTTGAATCTTGACACATGTATCCTTGCAAGGTGGTTCTGTTGTAAGATAAATGCAGTTTTGCTACATAGTTATGTGCCACATAGTTATGTGGCTCTGTGCTTTCTTTTGAGATGTTCGATTGATAAGGTTTAACATGTGTTCTTTAAATCTTTACACCTTAATGTGGGGGCAGCGCGAGTGATATAAGGAAGTATTAATCTTAGCTGATCTTTGTATCAGAGTGCTGTTTGTTGCCGTTCTTTTTGGCAACTGGTTTGGGGTTGATATGTTAAATGTGTGCTTTTTTTTTTTTTTTTTTTTTTTCTTCCAATCTTGCGTGCTACCACCTTTTATTTTGCTTTCGGGAATTTGTCATGGCTGCAGATTTTTGTTGGATTATTACCTCTAAAAGACACTTATGTTAAATCATAACACCAGTTCTGCATCCAGCGGTGCTTTGAGATTTATCAGCTGGAATGTGAAGGGGTTGAACTCGCCTGTGAAACGCAATAAAGTGTTTGATCACTTGAGAAGTTTAAACACTAAAATTGCTTTTTTGCAAGAAACCCACCTTAAACCATCTGATCATCTGAAACTTCGTAGAGGTTGGGTAGGCCAACTCTACCACTCTTCATTTTCAAGTAAAGCTCGTGGGACTGCAATCCTAGTGCACAAATCTGTACCTTTATCTGTTTCTAAAGTTATATCGGATCCTAATGGTCGCTTTATTATTGTTACCGGAAAAATCTTTGGTAGTACTTTGACTTTAGCTAATGTATATGGCCCAAATTGGGACAATGAGGATTTCTATAAAAACTTTCTTTTCTCTCTTCCAGACTTAGCTTCTAGTCAACTTATTCTGGGTGGAGACTTCAACTGCTGTCTTGATCCCTCACTTGATCGTTCTTCCAATAAGCCCCTCTCTCAGTCTAAATCATCTAAAATCATTCAGCTGTTTATGGAGCAGTATGCAGTCTCAGATGTATGGCGCTTTTTTAACCCCGGTGATAAGCAGTTTTCTTTTTTTTTCTCCAGTACATGGTACCTTTTCTCGACTTGATCTCTTTCTTATCGATAATAAGTTGCTCTCCTCTGTTTGTACCTGTTTTTATAGTCCTATAGTTATTTCAGATCATGCTACCATCATAGTGGATATCTCATTTCCGGGTGTATCTTTCACGCGATCCCCTTGGCGCTTTAATTCATTCCTTCTTACTGACTCAGATTTCATTGAAACCATTAACAGTCGCATTGATCTTTTCATTTCTACTAATGTTAACCCCGAAATGTCAGCAGCAACAATCTGGGAGGCATGCAAAGCCTATTTACGTGGAGAGATCATTTCCTACTCTGCCTTTCGGAAAAAAAATAGTGATAATAGGGGCATCTCTATTTCTAGGGATTTGATGAATTTGCAGTCCAAATGCGCAGTTGCACCTGACCCTGAACTTATCAAAGATTTGCTTATTAAAAAGTCTGAATTTGATATATTGGCTGCCGATGGGGCAATTGAAGCACTACTTAAGTCTCGTCATAATTATTATGAATCTGGAGATAAGCCAGGCAAAATATTAGCCCACCAAATTCGACAATCTGTCTCAACCCAACATATCTTACAGATCAATACCATTGATGGTACAACTATTGACCCTCAAACTATTAATGACCAATTCAGGAGTTTTTATTCTTCGTTGTATGCTTCTGAGTGTTCATCCGAAGAGGCTGATTTTGATGTTTTTTTTAGCCCCCTAAACATTCCTTCCATTGACCCTGAGACATCTTCTAGATTGGATGAGCCTTTTACTGTAGATGAAATTAAAGGTGCATTACTTTCAATGCAGAGTGGGAAATGCCTGGGCCTGATGGTCTGCCTACTGAATTTTTTAAAGCGTTTGCTGATAAACTTTCCCCATTACTTCTAAATATGTTTAATGAATCCTTACAATCTGGCATACTCCCCCAAACTTTAAGACAGGCCACCATCTCACTAATATTAAAGAAAGGAAAGGATCCGCTTCTTTGTAGTAACTATCGCCCTATTTCTTTGTTATGTGCGGATGTTAAAATATTAGCTAAAATGCTGGCAAGACGTCTAGAGGCTGTTCTGCCTTCAATTATTTCTACAGACCAAACAGGGTTTATTAAGGGAAGACACTCTTTCCACAACATCAGGCGTCTTTTTGATATATTGTACTCTCCTTCAGAATCTACCATTCCTGAGCTGGTTATTTCGATGGACGCAGAGAAGGCATTTGACCGAGTGGAGTGGCCTTATTTGTTCTACACTTTAAAAAGATTTAGATTGGGCAGTAAATTTATTTCCTGGATTAAACTTCTGTATGCTTCTCCTTTAGCTCGTGTCCGTACCAACAATAACTATTCTGACTATTTTCCTCTCCGACGTGGTACTCGGCAGGGCTGCCCACTGTCCCCCTTACTGTTCGCTATTGCTATTGAACCTTTGGCAGTAGCCCTTAGGTTCAGTCAGATGATGGGGATCACAAGAGGGGGTTCTGTGCATAAACTGTCTTTATACGCCGACGATCTTTTACTTTTTATCTCTGATCCGGACAGATCCATACCCCAAGTGTTAGTTTTATTGGAGGAATTTGGACAGGTCTCAGGGTATAAACTAAATTTTCATAAGAGTGAACTCATGCCTATAAACTCTGCGGCCATAGCTTATCCTCTTTCAAAACTCCCATTTAAGACATCACTAGATAATTTTAATTATCTGGGCATCTGTGTAACTAAAAATTATTCTGATCTCTTTAACTGTAATTTCTCTCCTCTGATGGATCAAATGGCTAAAGATTTCCAACGTTGGTCTTTATT
Organism: Aspiorhynchus laticeps; assembly: GCA_023376895.1. NCBI lineage: Eukaryota > Metazoa > Chordata > Actinopteri > Cypriniformes > Cyprinidae > Aspiorhynchus > Aspiorhynchus laticeps. The sequence goes on along the minus strand of CM041793.1, from coordinate 78,316,293 downwards.
GCCTCTTTCCCTAGCAGGCAGGATAAATTCTATAAAAATGAACATACTGCCTAAATTTTTATAGCTCTTTCAATGCATACCAGTTTTTATACCCAAGTCTTTCTTCCACTCTTTGGATAGCTCTATTTCTCAGTTTATCTGGAATGGGAAAACTCCCAGAATACGAAAAGGTATCTTACAAAAGACCAAGGAGTTGGGTGGTTTAGCACTACCCAACTTCCTGTTTTATTATTGGGCTGCAAATGTCAGAAATATGTTATTCTGGTGTAGTTCTGATGATCAGCCCCCACCCTGGTTAAGGATTGAGGAGGCTGCATGTGGTAAATCTTCACTTATGTCTCTTCTCTGTCTTCCTCTCTCATTATCACCTTTAACATTTTCCAATAATGTTATAGTTAAGAACTGTTTAAAGATCTGGTGTCAATTTAGGCGTCATTTTACTTTACAGTCAACACCTCTTTCATGCCCAGTGCACAGTAACCCCCTCTTTCCTCCCTCTCTCACTGATAAGGCTTTTTCGGCTTGGCTCTATTAAGCATCTCTATTCTGACGGAACGTTTGCTTCATTTGAACATTTGACTCAAGTTTTTAACTTGCCAAGGTCCCATTTTTTCAGATATTTGCAAATCCGGGACTTTGTCCGTAAGCATTTTCCCGGGTTCCCCATGAGCCCACCCTCCACCCTTGTCGATAGTATTTTCAATACTAATCCTTACCAAAGAGGAGCTATCTCTACAATATACAATACTTTATTTGCATGTCACCCCCTGGATTCTGATTGTCTTCGGATTACCTGGGCTAGGGACCTTAGCATTGAGATAGATGCAGAGACATGGCAGTTGGTTTTAAAACGTGTTCATAATTCATCTGTTTGCGCTCGCCATGGGGTTTTACAGTGTAAAGTTGTTTACAGGGTACACTGGTCCAAAAGTAAATTAGCCCGTATGTTTCCCAATATTGATCCATGTTGTGACAAGTGTCATCAAGAACCAGCTAATTTAGCCCACATGTTTTGGACTTGTCCTGCTCTGTCTCTTTTTTGGGAGTCTGTTTTTGACTCACTTTCAGCTACCACATCTGTTAAACTTTCTCCCTCTCCTTTAATTGGCTTGTTTGGAGTCTTGCCTTCTGATTACTCATTGCCATCTCATTTCGTTGAGCTGGTAGCTTTTCTCACTTTACTAGCAAGACGTTGTATTCTGATGCATTGGAAAGGTCCTCACGCTCCTTCTCACACTCAGTGGATAAAAGATGCTTTATTTTTTATTAAATTAGAAAAAATTAAACACAGTCTTCGTGGCTCCATAGTCAAATTCTCAAAAATTTGGTTACCCTTCCTTGAGCATGTTAGAACTCTGCAGTTGGATGCAGCCTCTCTTGATTAATTATCCATCTACACTACTATTATTACTCCATTTATCCCGATTGTGCACTTGTATTGCCATGTTAGTAGCACACATTTGTAACTAAGCTATTTATTTATTGGGTGTGTGTATATATATATATATATATATATATATATATATATATATATATATATATATATATATATATATATATATATATATATACATATATATATATATATACATATATGTATATATATATATATAATTTTTTTTTTTTTTTTTTTTTTTTTACTTATTCTTTTAACCTAATTTTGTGGTTTGTTTTTTTTCTTTTTTTTTTTTTTTTTTCCTAATCCTTTCATGTTTGTATGTTTATTACTTTCTGTCTTGTCATTTTGAAAATTCAATAAATAAATCATATATAAAAAAAAAAGATATAAACAAGGAAACATTGAGCTTGGCATGAAAACATTTTATTAGCACTTTATAACCAAGTTTGTGACGCATTGAGCAACATGGGCTATAACTCATCTCTTTAAACAACAACAAAAACGCTTTAAAACGTAAAATCAGCCGCTTATGTTCGTGTTTGTCTATCTGTAAAATACAGTAAATTATCATAATTTGCGTATAAAATCCCAACTTAGTGCTGATCCGCGGCCTGCCGATCCTCAAGGAAATATGAATGAACCTGAAGAACCCGGAGGTGCTGTCATCGAGAGTTAATTTGTAAACAATGACTTCATCTGACTAAAATTACCATGGTTACTAAACCGATAATAATTAAGACAGGCCTATGATTCTAGAGTTAGCACATAATATTTTTGTAATATGGCCAAATCAATTACAAAATCGTTCACAAAGGAATGCGCATGCTCAGGTCTACACCAATAAGATTTGCCCTGTTATAAACCAATGGAATTGGGGGTGGGCGGAGCGACACGTGTCGCCCCGCCCCAATCGTCCAGACTGCACTCTGGAGTACTTGCCGAAAGTAGATGCATTTAGGAATCATTAAGATTACTTGCAACAGAACAGCACAACCCAGATGTTATCACAACGCATTTTATGGACGACCGTTTCGTGAACCTAGGAGAGGAGGTAATTCTGACTTTGCTGTGACAATCTGGCGCTTCTGAATCAGCAACTGTATGTATGTTGTATTTGCTATTGACTGTTCAAATGCGGAGTTTTGCGTGTGTGTGTGTGTGAGAGAGAGCAAGAGAGAGAGACAGGGTCACAGTGGAGTCGGCTGTCTTAATTGCGGCATGTGTGTGTGTGGGCGTTACATTTCCAACGAGTGCTTGCGGTGTTCGGCCAATCACAATGCACTGTGCCAGTTGGCCAATCAGAGCAGACTGCGCTTGTCGGAAGGAGGGACTTTGTAGAAAACGAAGCATTTGAGAGAGGCGGGGCATAGAGGACCTACAATAATGTACAGTATTTGAAATATAATGTGTTTTATGAACATTAAAGCATGTCAACATATTCTGTTACACCAAATACACAAAATAATGATCTTTAAAAAAGCATCATATGACCCCTTTAAGACATTTAATTAATCCAAACCCTTCGAAATTGAGGTACTTCTGTAAAAAACATTTTTTTAAATAAAATGATCTATGTGGCTACATTTGTTTAATAGTATTACTCTTTTCACAGAGTGGCTAAAGTGACATTTTTACCTTAAAATGTTTGCTTGAAATAATTTTAATGTCTAATATTAATTAATATGTAATGTTGCTTGTTTATTTGATTGTTTGACCAATGACAGACGAAAAACTGCTTAATTTAGATTTTTTTTTTCCTCCCTCCAATTGTTTTCACAGGTCCCTTTAGTGATTCTAGAGGGATGATAATTACTCCCTTCATCTTTCAATTAAGGCAATACTTTAAAGGGATAGTTCACCCAAAAATGAAAATTAGGTAATTAATTACTCACCCTCATGTCGTTCCAAACATGCAAGACCTTTTCTCATCTTCAGAACACAAATTAAAGGGGTCCTTGATTATAATTTCCCTTTTTTTAACTTTAGTTATTGTGTAATGCTGCCGTTTGAGCATAAACTGCAACATTCAATGCAAAGGGAGAAATTGTCTTTTTTACAGAATTCGCTTTTTAAGGCCTACAACAAACGGCTGGTAGGGACTACAACAAGCTTCTTCCTGGGTTTGTGACATCACAAACCCAAAAATTTACATAAACCCTGCCCTCAGGAACACGCAACCAAGGGGGTGAGGCCATGTTACTGTTATAAATTATTACTGTTACAAATTAAATGGTTACTCTTCAAAAATGCTACAACACAATCATTTATCATGCTGTACTAAAGCTTTAATAAGGATAAAACCGTATATCAAAAGGTAACAAACAGCAGTAGCATTTACAAATAATATCACATCTAAAAAGTATGAGACAACTACAAACAAAAAAAGCATTCCATTCTGAAACGTCCTGTATGAGTCGTGCTTGCATAGGTTCTGCTTGATCCTCTTCAGTAATATTCTCTGGGTCTGACTCGGGCTCAATTTGATAAGGCAATATTGACGCCATTGTTTACAATACACTGGAGCACATGCAACTACCCGTTATAGTAAGAGGTGTGACGTTTCCGCTAACCAATCTGAGCCCATTATGAATTTCTGAGGGAGGGGCTTCATAGAACCAGGAAGTCAACAGATTGTTTTTAGAAGAATGGAAACAGCGGTGTAGAATAAAAATAATGTCATTTTTTAAAAACGAAGCTAGAACATGTTACAGTACACCCCATAAACACAATCAAGCCTTCAAAAAAAGCCAATTAACCACCACTTTAAGATATTTTTGATGAAATCCGAGAGCTTCCTGACCCTCCATAGACAGCAATGAAACTGACACGTTCAGGGCCCAGAAAGGTAGTAAGGACTAGGGCTGCTCGATTATGACAAAAATCATAATCACGATTATTTTGTGATTTATTTAAAGATACCGATCAATATATATGAATAATCTCATTTAAAATAAAACAACAGTCTTCACTGTAAGAATTAAACTTTATTTAACTTATTAAAGCTACAAAAAGTCCGTCAGTCAAGAGCAGTGAGTGATTTTGTCTTTGTCTTTTGTTGTTTGATTAATATGAAGCACACAGTCAGCAGCAGGAGCCCGCTGTCACTTTAAGAGCCGCACGGTTCCAATTTACTGTTACACGCATATTTCCATTCTCAACTGTTTACGTTCCTTTATTACATAACCAACGAGGGTTCATGAATAACTACTAAGCGGTTATTTGTTTAAGCAGTCAAATACACGCAATTTAACTAAAACATTACTTTTATGTCTGTGTTGTGTTCCGTCTCAGAGCGCATACACAGTGATCCTCCCGAGGAACAGCGCAAGTTCTTTTTCGCGCTTTTAAAAACATGAATACATCTAATCAACTTAAATCAAGCATGTCCCATTTTGCATAAGTCCCGTTAAATTGGGCTTTTATGGAGGAATGAAAGTGCACCACTAGAAAAGGGGCGTAATGGTGCGTAATAATCGTTTTAGCTCGATTATTGTATTTTCATAATCGTTGGAGGCTGAAATCGAAACTGTATTTTGATTAATTGCACAGCCCTTGTAAGGACATCGTTAAAATAGTCCATGTGACATCAGTGGTTCAACCGTAATTTTATGAAGCTACAAGAATACTTTTTGTGTGCAAAGAAAACAAAAATAACGACTTTATTCAACAATAAAAACAAAGTATTCTCGTAGTTTCATAACATTACGGTTGAACCACTGATGTCACATGGACTATTTTAATGATGTTCTTACTACCTTTCTGGGCCTTGAACGTGGTAGTTGCGTTGCTGTCTATGCAGGGTCAGAAAGCTCTTGGATTTCATAAAAAATATCTTAATTTGTGTTCTGAAGATGAACGAAGGTCTTACGGTTTCGGAACGACAAGAGCGTGAGTAATGACATCATTTTCATTTTTGTGTGAACTATGCCTTTGAACATTTTTAAAGCAAATTAAATGATCTACGTTGCCACATCAGTTTTTCCATGTTTTTTCACATAGCCTGAGACTGTGCCTACTCCTCTACCTGCCCAAGCAGCAGTATGTGAACCGCAGATGTGTGCATCTCCAGTTGAACCAAAGACCATCTCAACCACATGCACCAGCCCTCACACCCCTGACCCCATCAGGATCAACTCCAGCTATCCAGGTACAGCACATCAATGCCACAATACGAAATATCTTACTTCCTCAAAAATATCGTCATATAAAATCCATTTCAACTACAGGTGCATCTCAATAAATTAGAATGTCGTGGAAAAGTTAATTTATTTCAATAATTCAACTCAAATTGTGAAACTCGTGTATTAAATAAATTCATTGCACACAGACTGAAGTAGTTTAAGTCTTTGGTTCTTTTAATTGTGATGATTTAGGCTCACATTTAACAAAAACCCACCAATTCACTATCTCAACAAATTAGAATACTTCATAAGATCAATTAAAAAAAACATTTTTAGTGAATTGTTGGCCTTCTGGAAAGTATGTTAATTTACTGTATATGTACTCAATACTTGGTAGGGGCTCCTTTTGCTTTAATTACTGCCTCAATTCGGCGTGGCATAGAGGTGATCAGTTTGTGGCACTGCTGAGGTGGTATGGAAGCCCAGGTTTCTTTGACGGTGGCCTTCAGCTCATCTGCATTGTTGGGTCTGGTGTCTCTCATCTTCCTTTTGACAATACCCCATAGATTCTCTATGGGGTTCAGGTCAGGCGAGTTTGCTGGCCAATCAAGCACAGTAACACCATGGTCATTGAACCAGCTTTTGGTACCTTTGGCAGTGTGGGCAGGTGCCAAGTCCTGCTGGAAAATGAAATCAGCATCTCCATAAAGCTTGTCAGCAGAAGGAAGCATGAAGTGCTCTAAAATTTCCTGGTAGATGGCTGCGTTGACTGTGGACTTCAGAAAACACAGTGGACCAACACCAGCAGATGACATGGCAGCCCAAATCATCACTGACTGTGGAAACTTCACATTGGACTTCAAGCAACATGGATTCTGTGCCTCTCCACTCTTCCTCCAGACTCTGGGACCTTGATTTCCAAATGAAATGCAAAATGTACTTTCATCTGAAAAGAGGACTTTGGACCACTGAGCAACAGTCCAGTTCTTTTTCTCCACAGCCCAGGTAAGATGCTTCTGACGTTGTCTCTGGTTCAGAAGTGGCTTGGTAGCCCTCTTCCTGAAGACGTCTGAGCGTGGTGACTCTTGATGCACTGACTCCAGCTTCAGTCCACTCCTTATGAAGCTCTCCCAAGTGTTTGAATCAGCTTTGCTTGACTGTATTCTCAAGCTTGCGGTCATCCCTGTTGCTTGTGCACCTTTTCCTACCCGAATTCTTCCTTCCAGTCAACTTTGCATTTAATATGCTTTGATACAGCACTCTGTAAACAGCCACACCTTTCAGTATTGACCTTCTGTGACTTACCCTCTTTGTGGAGGGTGTCAATGTTCGTCTTCTGGATCATTGCCAAGTCAGCAGTCTTCCCCATTATTGTGGTTTCAAAGAACAAGAGATACCCAGAATTTATACTGTATGGATGGTCATTTATTAAAACTCAAATGTAAATATTCTAATATTTTGAGATACTGATTTTTGACTTTCATGAGCTGTAAGCTCTAACCATCAAAATTAAAACAAAAAAGACTTTTGAAATGTTTTACTTTACATGTAATGAATCTACAATATATGAAAGTTTAACTTTTTGAAATAAGTTACAAGAAAAAATGAACTTTTTCACAACATTCTAATTTATTGAGATGCACCTGTATGTTTGCTTTGACGACACTAGTTTTTCCAGGTGTACCCATTAATCTGGTCCAGCCCCAGCTCTCCCACTTCATGAAGCAGTTATTCGGCAGTCCAATTAATCTGGGACCAGTTCCAAACCCTCTGTTCCAGCACCACACATCTCCGCTAGCTCTGAGACCAGCTGCACGCCTCTCCGCCGGGGCCAACATCCTACACTGACGCTCCAATTACATAGCCTGACCAGCCACAAGTGGTGCGTGTTTTGTACTTTTGTCATGTTCAATAACTTTTGTTCTTTAGTTTCTTTGGATGCAACATCCCAGAAATATATCAAATGATATACAAGAAAAGCAGCAGAGGGCACATGAGGACACGTCAAAGTGGATACATTTCTTATTCTTTTTAGCGCAATATCTCTCCAGTAGCACATTGTCCTTTATTTTTATGTATTTGCATGTACAATGCTGAAGTTTTGTGTTTTCTCTATGGACCAAACTGGCCATTTGTTTGTTTTATTTGTTAAGTTGCTTGTTCGGTGTTCCGTTCAGATTTTTTTTCTTTTATCAAGAACCAAAAAGTTTTATTAAAAAAAAAAGAGGATACACTGAAAATTGTCTAATTGTGTCTGTTTTGCATCTAATATAATTTTTAGGTATAACAAAACTGAATACTTTTTGGAGTCCTTGTATTTGCCACTCCTGATCTGCAAAGGCAAGACAATGTCAAAGTTTATTTTCCGTTACAAGCTTGATACGATTTCATACACATGTGGACATGCTACCAATGCGCTGTTCATCTTTCCGTGACCAGTGTTTTCTAGTTTCACTGGATTGTTTATAAAAACGTGCTGTAGTGTACGAAATTCAATCAGTGGTTTCCCAACACCCCTGTTTTGTTTTCTTTTATGTAACTTCGATCAATTCCACCCACTGGTTTTCTGCCTTTTAGAATATTTAGTCCTCCGTGGGAGGATCCTTGCTCCACTGAGCATGTTGAAATATTAAATTACTCAAACAAGATGTCATGTAACCAAGTGCATCCATAATGTGCCACACAAACAGTGGAGCCAAGGAAAGGGTACAGGTTGGTAGAGCTCCGCCGGTCCTGAATCTTCCTTGTTTGGTCCAATTAGTGTTAATGGCATCTTAATGAGCTTTCTTGAAGGCCCTGAAGACGCCTGGTATCTTAACAAGAGCAGCTGGGGAAGCAAAAAAATGACCTCATTTAGAGAAGGGGGAAAAGACAGCTGAATGTTGCAGAAACCAAATTAGCATCGGACGCTAAGCTAATGAAGTGTAATTGAAGAAATAATTTTTTCTGAGTATGGAAGCTCATTTCTGCCACATAAAAAAAAAATCAGGGTTTGGTAAATTTTGACAGTCATAATTTTGCCTTTTCATGTCCATTTCTGTTGCATAATTAAATAAATCATGCTTTAGTAAATTATAACTGATAAGTCATTATGGCATAAAAACTTGAGACAAAAAGCTGATTTGAGAATTGAGAAGTCATAATTGTCAAAAACGACAAATTTATTTGTAATTTTTTTTTGTCATTTATGACTTAGAATTTTCATTTTTTTATCAATTTTAATACATTTTTTTTTTTTCTTAATAAATTTATTTTTAATCTTGCAATTCTGACTTTAAACTCACAATTATGAGTTTTAAATTTAATAATTGTGACTTTTTTTATAAGTGACTTTGTCTCAGAATTACAAGATATAAACTCGTAATTCTGATTAAAAAAAAGTAATTGATTACTCAATTTTTATGAGTATTTTTGAGAATTTGAAAACATTTTATCTCATACTTTTGACTTAATATCTCAATTTCAACTTTTTTTTTTTTACATTTTTCCTCAAAATTATGACTTGAATTATGAAATTGTCACTTTGCATGTCACAATTTTAACTTTCATCTCAATTGACTTTTTTTTTAGCCCATAATTGCCTTTTTGTCTCATCATTTAACTTTCATAATTTTCTTATCTCAAAATTTAGACTTGTCAGTTGAATCTCATTTTGACTTTATCTCATAACTGACTTGTCAAAATGATCACTTAGCATGTCATAATACCAGCATTGTCATAATTATGACTTATCCCATAACTGACTTTTTATCTGACTGTCATAATTTCTACTTTTCATCTAATAATATTGATTTATCTCAGTTTAGGTGATGTATTTATTTATTTATTTTTACTTTTTATCTTATCATTAATTAGAATATCATCATTTTGATTTGTCATTGTAACTTATCTCGTAATTCACTTTTTTCTTATCTAATGCTTTTGACTTTTATCTTATAATTATGACCCGTCGTGAATTAAACTTTATTTTCATAATTTTGATTTACAATAATGGACTTTATGCCATCATTTTGACTTTTTATTTTGTATCATAATTTTGAGTATCTCATAACTTTGACTTAATTTCATGGATATGACTCAGTATGTGATAATTTCTATATATTTATGGCATAATTAAGACTTCAAGTCAAAAGGACCCTCCTTCAGTGTAAAAGTCTGGCAATTTTTTCACTCATTTGAAATGATTCATAAACAAAGAAACAAGTGATTACATTCATAAGTAGTAGGTTGATTGCATTTCCATTAACTGTTTAGTGTTATGAAACATAATGCATGTTAGTATTTTTCATTATTTTAATGAAAATGAACCATAAAATCAAATCACATGCAGTCAAAAAGCAGTCCAAGCCTTTCCTCTCTCTGTTTCGTCAAGCTTATAATATGCTTTGCCACAGCTGATGAATTCTAATATCTTTTGCTAACCTCTGCCAGCTCCAATAATGGAAGATGAATTCGATAAGCAAACAAGGCAGCGAGTCATTTTTTGTGGTGACACTTTTGTTTGTTAGAGCAGTGTTAGTATGTTTATATTCATGTGACAGACCATACAAATTACATAAGGACTTTTCATTTCAAATCATATCTCGGCATTCTGCCACTATAACATCAAAACAATCATTTCTGTGCCATTAACAACACCAAATGGGTTGTTTTATGATTCTTTTGTCCTTTTTGAAGCTTGAAAGCTCTTCACTGATGAACTTTGAGAGAATTTGGAGAATGACACAGAGATGTATGCCATTAGGAGAGTCTTTGTGCAAATGCAAGAGGGAAGAGAGCTCTGATAGGGATCGAATTAAAGCACACTGCTGCATGGCAAATCATATTACCCTGGTTAACTGACCCACACAGACATTTTCCCTGCCAAGATGCCACTGGTTACCATAGAGACCTGTTGTTCTACCCCTGTTAGGTTTTCCTGTGGTACTTTCTGGAAAAGAGTCCAAATGTGGACTTACTAACTGTAGAGTTATCATATAGCTACCTCAACTATAAGGTTTTGAGTCAAAAATCTAACAACGCCGTGTTGTATGTTGCTCTCAAAACACCTTGTTTTGTGATTTTTTTTTTTAAAAATTGTCAAATTTTTAGCCAAGTCGCCTTTTTCAAAAGCAAAATTTCCTGTTAACGTGTAGCTAATAGCCTACTTCCATTGGCCACTAAAGGTAAATAACTAGACGAATAACATTATTAGAAATGCAGTAAACATTAGGATTGTGTGCACTTCAATGTTATTACGATAATAAAATGATACCAGTTTGCAATATCAAGCAACATTAGAAGCAATTGTTTTACAGTTATAGCCTTTAAGGCGCTGACACCGGAAGTCTCGCACATTTAAGTAAATTTAAATGTCCATGCCCGTTTTTACGTTAAAAATAAGGTAGATAAAATGTAAAAAGTTTCTTTCACTAGTGAAGAAGCGGAGTGGATCTAGAGTTGGACTGATAACGGAACGCTTTTGAGCGTGGAGTTCCATTAGCTTCGTGAATCCATTCCCGCTTTCAGTTGTGCGTTTGGAATTATTTTTATTGGCAGAGAAAAATATACAAACAATCTAATGAATTTTGTCTGAGACATTACTTAAGCCATGTTTACATGACACACTCAGTACCAATACTTGCTTAGCTAGTTTTTTTAGATTAACCCATTCAATCACACAGGTCACAAATCCAATAGTGACCGTAAAGAAGGTTTTCATTTATAATGCTCTAAAAATGTTAGGCTACTGACTGCTGTTTTAGTGCATTTTCTGCACCATAAAAAGATGATAACTGCATCAAAGCTCCAAAACGAAAGACTAGTAAAATATGTTAACATAAAGATATGACAAAGTTGTTTGGTACACATTATCTTTAAGGTGTCTAGTATTAATATATGAATTCAAAATTAATCAGTTTTGATGAGTGTGGACATAGAATGAGTAAACATGTTGATGGCAACAATAGTGAACGCTGGGATAACTATATATTTTTTGTAGGCTATCTTCGTATGCCTATTCAGTATTGTAGGGGTTTTTATAATAGTAACCATAGAATGTGATGAAACAGTTTAAAATGGGTTAATAACTGGGCTGAGATATTTAAGAATTTTGATGACTGCAGAAATAATTTAATTTCAGTATAGGCCTACACATTATCCCACCGGTGACAACCATAAAACACACTTTTCCATAAAATGATATATTAAAAAAGATTATTATAAGGGGTTACTAATGACATCATTTTGATATTTTCATGTCTGAGAAAAATTTGGGATTAAATGGGTTAACTGAAATAAGCGACAAATATGATTACAAATAAAATAGGCCTTCATATTTCCATTCTTAAGATAACTGCTTTCATCCTACACAAATCTACGAACATATTCAGGTGAGCTAACTAGTGAAAACACTCCATTACTCGATATTAATGAATTGTTTATTGAATTATTGCATAAAATTTATATCATTTACAATCGTAAAACTGAATATTATCACGACCACAGCCGTGATGACACTCGAGCTACAACACTCACAACACAATTGTATAGCCTACTGCTTAAAATCTAAAGAAGCGGGGCATTTTTAGTCTAGTTTTTATATTATGCTTAGTGAAACCTTTCAATAAAACTTAAGTAGCAAACGGCCACGGATCTCCTCTACCCAGGGCCGTTGCTAGTGGGGTGAAAGGTGGTGACAATTCTAGGGGCCCCCACCGCCCAGGGGGCCCCACAAAATCCAGGAATTATACTATATAGGCCCATGTTCTGTGAATAATTATAATATTTTATTAGTTGTATAACTGAGATATTATGAAAACCACAAAAAAGCATGTAATTTGGTTCCATGCTTGTATATTGTACAGTATATGATATGTGGGGGTGGCCCACATCAATATTTTTTCAGGGGGCCCCCAATCCTCTAGCTACGGCCCTGCCTCTACCTGACGTGCGATAGTCTCTGACCTAATTATAGAGTAAGTCTCCTTCATCATCAGCTTCATCTGAGCGCACGCGTCTCCTCCAGTCTCTCTCCGCGCGCAGGGACTAACTCCTCCTTGCGCTAGTTCTCTTGTACTTGCATGGACATTACCGCAAGCTTCGTAAATCGAAACATGTAGACCGACAGATTTTAGGTCTGGAGAACAAGTTTTTAGTCCCTTTGTGTGGAAATAATCGGAGGAGAGATGGTATGATCGAGCGCTCGTCTCCAGACATTCACTGAAGGTACGATTAGATTTGTCTCTTCACATCCTGTTCAGTTGTGCTTTATTTAGCCTATACTGTTCTAGAAGATTAGATAGGAAGACGAAAACCCAGTTATTTCTCAATCCAAATGGATTTGATGGAATAATGGTATTGTGATAATGACCATATTGATTTGTGGATTTTGTTTTGTATTGTTTTTACTTTTTTAAAAAGTCTAAATTGAATATGTTTTCTATGTTTGTTGTTCTAAACTCTGTAGATATTGTTATAGTCTATAAAATGTAGATAGTAAAACAAAAAAGTGACATTTAGAATCAACCTGGTTTTTGTAGCTATAAGGACAAATTTATGTTTTATGTCACGTTGGGACCAGTTGTCACAGGTTGTGTATAGTTATGTTTTTGAAAATTGATATTGCGCTAATTATGCTTAAAAAGGTCGCGTTTGCCTGAAGGAGTAATCATGGCAACCGTTCGCCATACGAACAATTAACGATTCGCGATACGAGTTTTTCGCGAAAATATCTCAGGAAACATAAATTTAATAATTTGCACGCTTGCCATCCACCTTTTTCTTTCAATACAGAAGTGCGAGACTTCTGATTCTAACAAAGTGCAGAAGGCTACACTGTAAAATTTGCGCTATGAGTTCATAGTTATGACAATACATTAAAATAAAAATGATACAATATACCAGTTTGCGATATCACCCCGCCCCCGAATGACATTTTGGAGTAAATTTGATTGTCAATTTCCCACAGAATGCGATTGGGCTAGTAGCAATTGAGTTGGTTTTGTTATGCAGACCTGGCAACCCTGGAGCAAATGAGACTGGAACGTTCAAGTTACAAAGGGCTACGCCCGCTTAAATAGGCTGAGGTGGAAAGAGATATTTTCACAAAATAAACAGAATACAAAATAAACATTTTTAATAAATATTTTACAATAGCCAGTAGGAAATGAAAAGGTAAGTAAGAGACACTTCTGCAGACCAATCTCTCTCTTGTGGTTTAACAGTTTAAGGTGATAGTGATGGTTGATATACTCTCAGAAATAAAGGTACAAAAGCTGTCGCTGGGACGGTACCTTTTCAAAAGGTACATGTTTGTACCTAAAGGGTCCATTTGGGTACCTTAAAGGTACATATTAGTACTTAGTGTACATATTTGAACCTAATAGGTACAAAAGTGTACCTTTTGAAAAGGTACCGCCCCAGCGACAGCTTTTGTACCTTTATTTCTGAGAGTGTAGGAATATTGTTCAAACTTAAACTCAAACCCTATACCTATACTTAATCCCAAGTATGATAGGAATGTTATTCCAGGATCATCACAGCTTGAAAGCAGTTGGGTTTAGAGCTCTGTGCTATTTTGTTTTAAGATTACATGTCACATGTACATCCCTCTTTGCACTAATCTCAGAGGAGAGGTTTTCTAACAGAGATGCTGATTGCATCTGGGCTTCGTGACCGGCCAAAATACAAATACATTCTGTGAGAAAACACAGAAATAAAAGCTTTTCCAGAAGCTGTCGGATGAACTCAACCTACATACCTGACCAAAACTGCTGGTGATGATGGAAGAATATTGTTGCAGGAGTGCTGAATTATTCTGAATTATTGAAAAACTGGAGCTGTGATTTTGCAAAGACAATGTCTTATTTGAAAATGCTGTAGCAGCTTATAATAATGTATCACTAGTACTTGTTAGGTTGATTTGGTTTACAAGATAAACTCACTCATTTAATGCTATAGATGAAAAAAATCTTTAGTTGTAGAATGGTTTAGTGAATTTTCATGTTTAAAAAAAAAAAAAAAAAATTATTAAATGACTAAAACAGAAAAACTATTAAATTACCATTATTAGTGTTCCAATGTTCCTTTTTGATGGATATTTTGATTTGAGTCTAGAGTAGACATTTTTTTTATTTAACTTAATTTATTATTATTGTTGTTGTTGTTTAATTAATTAATTAATTATTATTTTATTTTTTGTATTATTTTTTATTGTATTATTTTACTAGACCACACACTTATTGTGTAAAATGTTACAGCAATAAATAAATAAAAATTAAGTAAATAAGTAACTAAATAAATGACTAAAACGTGAGTGGGTTATATTCCATTCTCTGGATATCAGTTCTTCTAAAGGTCATTGTTCTGCATCAAACACTGAGTTGGTTTATGGGCCCCAGAGGCTGGACATTGGTTAATGCAGTGAGCTGCTTCCCAGATGAATTAAAGCCACTTCAGAATAGAGCCAACAACTAATATGGAGAGCCAGAGATTATAGCACCAAATAACTACATTTAAGATATTGTAGGACAGTATTGTCAGTAAAAATGGACTATGTTCTTTAGAATACATTTGAAACGCTGCTGTTTGTCATTTTTTTGTTGGTTTGTTTGTTTTTCAGTGAGTTAATAATTTTATTGGTTTGTAGAATGCCATTTTCTTCTCCTTTTTTATTTCCTTTTTTTAGTACTTATAAGTACTAAAAAAAATATTATTATAAAATAATTATGTATTAAATGATATATTATAAATATTTTTAATAAATTCTAATAATTAGTAATGATCAAAATATAAATATAAATCATGAATCAATTATTATTATTTTATATTATTATTATTCAAATTTGTATATTACATTAATATAAAGACTATAAGTTGTATTAAATTATTATTTATAATTTTTTTCTATTTGAAATTATTATACATTTTTATTTCTAATATAGATAGATAGATAGATAGATAGATAGATTATTATTAATTGTTAATCATTTGAATAATTGTAATGTTTTATTAATATATAATAAGGATTTATGAAATCTAAATCTAAATTACTTTGATTAAAATTTTCAATTAATGTATTATTTTATATGATTATTTTATTGTATATATTAATATATGGTCTTTTTAGTAAATAATGTTATATATTTTTTTTTTAATAATAGTAATAATAATAATTATTATTCAGTCATATGAACAAATTGTAATAATTATTAATTATTGAAATATAAATGAGTCATGAATCAAGTATTAGCCTATTCTTTTTATATTATTATTCTTTGTATATTAGATTAATATAAAGACTGTAAATGTGTATTAAGTAATGTTATCAAATAGATCAAATTCTGAATATTAATACTTAATATAAAAATAAATAATGTTATTGATGTTGTTTTTCTGAAGTATTTCTCCTACAGGTTGTCTATTAGGATGATACCACACAAACATGGTTTTGAAACAATTTTTTTATTAAAAATATATTTTCCCTTATTTATATTTAGCACAACATCAACATTTAAATACATAAATATACACACAACCTGTGACAACTTGCCCCAATGTGACATTTCAAAAATACATTTGTCTTCATTATATAGTTGATATAAGAAAGATGAAAAATACTCATGGTTTTTCACACCTACACATGTATGTTATTACGTCGACGTCTGGTTTGTTGGTGTGTGAAATGAAATCCACTTCTAAAGAGCACTGTCCATTATTAAAAGGCTGAATAAGAGGTCAGTAGTTTGAAGCCGTCTGATATTGGAGCTGCTCTTTAATACAGTTGGGATTGACCTTGGACTGGGACTTGCATTTGAAACCCCTATAAATCCTGCACCCTGCGCCCTCGGGCTACAAGCAGAGGCATGATGGGATTGTGGAGGATATATAGGCTCATATGTGTTCAGACTGTTGAACACGGCTCTGAGAGCAAGAACAGAATATATTATAGCTCAGTTGAATTAAAAACGCATTTGAACATGCCACTACATGCAGAACCGAGCAGCTGCAGAAGATGATCCAGATGTGTTTATCATAGACCATTGAGTTTTAGTTCTCTAACACTGTTTCATGTACACACAGTATGTTTCACATAAACACACGTACATTCGCAGCGGTGCACAGCCAGCATGATGCTAACAGAGTTATATTCTTTAATTACATTCCTTCTTAGTCTGGATACTGAACTGTTCAAGGTTGAAGGTTCTTTATTATTTGTCACATACACAATCATACAGGGTATAATCAGTAGTGAAATGTAGGTCAGGACAGGTTCGCTCAATGGACAGTGCAAAAAAATAAAAATAAAAAATGAAACATAACACAAGAGAATATACAGTATATAAATATAGGTAAGAGTAAGATAAAAAATATGAAAAAAAAATATAAAATAAAATAAGGAGTAAAATGTGCAATGAAATAAAATAAAATGTGCAATACAGTCTACTGTGGATTTAATAAATATTAATATAAACAGGGATGTGCAAAACAGGTTGTACCGGGTATATTCACATAGCAGCAATGCGGATGATGGAGAATAATGAATGTTTTTGCAGTTTATTAAATTGAGTCCTGTAGATGTTATGAGGCTGAGTTTAGGAGCCTGATGGCCTGAGGGTAGAAGCTCCTCCTCAGTCTCTCAGTTTTTGCCATCACGCTTCTGAAGCGCTTGCCAGATGGCAGTGAGATGAAAAGACGGTTACTGGGGTGATTTGAGTCCTTGATTATTTTTGCAGCTCTGCTTTTGCAGCGTTTGAGGTAGATGTCCTGCAGAGAGGGGAGGGCAGACCCAGAGATGCGCTTAGCTAAGCGCATGACTCTCTGCAGAGCTTTGCAGTCCTGATTTGTGGCGTTACTATACCACACTGAGATGCACTGAGTCAATACACTTTCTATGGCCCCTGAATAGAAAGTTTTCAGGATTGCTGGTGAGACCCTGAATTTCCTCAGCTGTCGCAGATGGTACAGTCTTTGCCTGGCTTTCTTGACCTGTGTTTGAATGTGTGCAGTCCAAGTCAGGTCCTCGGAGATGTTTACACCAAGGTACTTGAAGCTGCTCACCCTCTCCACAGGGGTCCCGCTGATCATAAGAGGAGTGTAGGGCCGCTGCTGTCTCTTCCTGAAGTCTACAATCAGCTCTTTAGTTTTGCTCACGTTCAGAGAGAGACAGTTGTCCTGGCACCATGATGAAAGTCTCTCTACCTCACCCAAGTATGCGGTCTCATCATTGTTGGAAATGAGGCCCAGAACCACAGTATCATCAGCAAATTTAACAATAGAAGTGGAGCTGTGAGAGGACACACAGTCGTGTGTGTAGAGAGAGTAGAGCAGGGGACTCAGGACACAGCCCTGCGGGGCTCCTACGTTCAGGGTGATGGAGTTGGAGGTGAACTGGCCCATTTTCACCACTTGTGGTCTGCCGGTGAGGAAATCTTGAATCCAGTCACAGAGTGAAGTGTTTAGGCCGAGGTCTGAAAGTTTGACAGCTAGCTTGGTGGGGACTATAGTGTTGAAAGCTGAGCTATAGTCAATGAATAGCAGTCTGACATGGTTGCCATTTTTGCTGTCAATATGTGTGAGGGAAGAGTGCAGTACCTGAGAGATGGCATCATCAGTAGACCTATTTGGGCGATAAGCAAACTGAAGAGGGTCCAAAGTAGCAGGGATGGAGGAGCATATGTGTTTCTTTAAAAGTCTCTCAAAAACCTTCATGACTGTTGATGTGAGGGCAACTGGGCGATAGTCATTCAGGCAAGAGGGTTTACTGTTCTTAGGCACAGGGATGATGACAGATTTCTTAAATGAGGTGGGAACCACAGAGGTAGCAAGGGACTCATTAAAGATGGAAGTAAACAAACCAGCAAGCTGGTCGGCGCAGGATCTTAGAACGCGGCCAGTAATCCCATCAGGTCCGGCGGCTTTCCTGACGTTTACTCTCCTTAGTTCTCTCCGAACCTCGTCCTCCGACACGGTGATAACATGATCATCATCGCTGCTCTGTCTGCTGCTTCCTGACGCGCTGATCGGCAGAGTCGCGCCGCCATTGCATTCGAAGCAGCCGTAGAAGGTGTTTAACTCTTCGGCCAACAATGGATCTGCTCTCACCTCGGCGGCGGAGTTATTTCCAGAGGAACAGATGGTCTTCAGTCCCTGCCAAATGCGTCGAGAGTCATTGAGCTGAAAATGTGACTCAATTCTCTCTCTGTATCGGAGTTTAGCAGCTCTAACTGCCCGTCAGAGAGCATAACATGATGCTTTGTAATCGCTCATGTTTCCTGACAAAAGACCGGCGTTTTATGCGGCAGTGTGTTGGTTAACCGCAGCACGGATTACGCAGCATTGATAGATCCATAGTCATAAAACAAAAGAAGATTGGAGGAAAAAACTGAAATTCATTGGATTTAGATGATCTGTACTGTATTTGATACCAGTGTTATTTTAGTATTATTTATTTACTACTTTATTATTCTATAGTTTTTATTAATATTTTGAATAAGCTTTTATAGTTTTTTTCAGTTTTAATTTTAGTTTATTTTTTAGTTTATTTATTTATTTATACGTAAAAATTAATTGAAAAATAAAATAAATTGTATGTACAGTTGTGCTATAGATGATAGAATAGAATGAGATGCAGGGATGTACCAGGATGTAGGTGGTAACAAATTAATATAATATATAAATATAAATATAAGGTTTACTTCCAGTTAGTAATTTTAGTACTTCAACTTCAACTTACGACAACATTTCTAATTTTATTTTACTTTGTTTTTCATCTAATATTTATATATTATTTAAAAAATGTTTTTATTATTTATACACTATTGCATTATTTTATAGTTTTTATTTATATTGTAAATAAGTATTTATTTTTTCAGTTTTCATTTTAATTTTAGTTTAATTTTTAATCATTTAATTTTGTTTTTTTTATTTGTATTAATTAATTTATTTTCAAATACTACTATTTATGTTTATATATTTTTATCTCAGTTTTATTTCAGTTTTAGTTTTTATGTATTTTTTAAATTAATTTCCACTTTTACTTATTTGTTAATTACTTCCAGTTATTTGTATTTTTAATTTTAGTTGAATTCTTTATTATTTAATTTTATTATGTTTTTCTCATAATTTTTATTAATTAAATTTTAGATTTTTTAAATACTAGTATTTTGTTTGTTTTTTAAATTTCAGTTTTTATTTATTTGCAGTTAGTCATTTTAGTGCTTCAACATAAACTTATTTCAGTGAGTTGCCAAAACAACATTTCTAATTTTAGTTTAATTTGTTTTTCATAAAATATTTTTATTTTTTAGTATCATTAATATACTATTTTGTTATACTATAGTTTTTTATTTATATTGTAAATAATTATTTATTTTTACATTTTCAGTTTTCCTTTTCATTTTAGTTTAATTTTAATCATTTAATTTTATGCAGTTTTTATTTGAATTAATATATTTTTTAAATACTACTATTTAGATTTTCTATATTTTTATTGCACTTTTAGTTCAGTTTTAGTTTTTCATTATTTATTTCCACTTTCACTTATTTCTAGTGCTTTCAAACGATTAATCGCGATTAATCGCATCCAAAATAAAAGTTTTGTTTACATAATATATGTGTGTGTGTACTGTGTATATTTATATATATATAAATACACACACATACATGTATATATTTAAGAAAAATATTACGTTTATATATTAAATATATTTATATATGATATAATTTATATGAATATAAATATATACACGTAAATACATGTAATATGCGTACCTGCATCTTACTCACATTATCAACACCTCGCTTAACACTGGTACATTTCCCACAGCATTTAAGCAGGCTCGGGTAAGCCCACTGCTTAAAAAACCTGCTCTAAATCCAGCACTTTTAGAAAACTACAGACCGGTATCCCTTCTTCCATTCATTGCAAAGTCACTTGAGCGAGTTGTGTTCAACCAACTCTCTCTGTTTCTTGCACAGAACAACATTCTGGACAACAACCAATCTGGCTTCAGAAGTGGACACTCAACTGAGACTGCCCTACTCTCGGTTACAGAGGCCCTGAGACTGGCAAGAGCAGCTTCCAAATCCTCTGTACTCATCTTGCTGGATCTGTCTGCTGCCTTTGACACAGTTAACCACCAGATCCTCATGTCCATCCTCAGAAAGATGGGCATCTCAGGAACCGCCCTCCTGTGGTTCGAGTCTTACCTCTCCGATAGGTCCTTCAGGGTGTCTTGGAGGGGTGAGGTTTCAAAGTCACAACTTCTTGCTACTGGAGTTCCTCAAGGCTCAGTGCTTGGACCACTTCTCTTCTCCATCTACATGTCGTCATTAGGACTGGTTATTCAGAAGCATGGCTTTTCCTACCACTGCTATGCTGATGACACTCAACTCTACTTCTCATTCCAACCAGATGATCCGACGGTAACAGATTGCATTGCAGCCTGTCTGAGTGACATTTCTAGCTGGATGATGGACCATCACCTTCAGCTCAATCTTGCTAAGACAGAACTGCTCGTGTTCTCTGCCAACCCATCACTTCACCACAACTTCTCTATACAGCTGGGTTCATCAACCATAACTCCTTCCAGGACTGCCAGGAACCTTGGAGTTGTGATCGATGATCAGTTAAGCTTCACGGACCATATTGCTACAACGGCCCGGTCCTGCAGATTTGCCTTATACAACATTAGGAAGATTAGGCCCTTCCTGCAAGAGCAAGCTGCACAACTCCTTGTCCAAGCTCTTGTTCTCTCCAGACTGGACTATTGTAATGCTCTCTTGGCGGGCCTTCCCGCATGTACTATCAAGCCTCTGCAACTGATCCAGAATGCAGCAGCCAGAGTGGTCTTTAATGAGCCAAAAAAAGCTCACGTTACCCCTCTCTTCATCAGGTTACACTGGCTACCAATAGCCGCTCGCATCAAATTCAAGGTACTGATGTTTGCCTACAAGACCACAACTGCCACTGCACCAATATACCTAAACTCGCTGGTTCAAATTTATGTGCCCTCCAGAAGCTTGCGTTCTGCAAGTGAACGACGCCTTGTGGTGCCATCCCAAAGAGGTAACAAATCACTCTCACGGACCTTTTCCTGGTCTGTGCCCAGCTGGTGGAATGACCTCCCGATCTCAATTCGAACAGCTGAGTCTTTAGCCATTTTCAAAAAACATCTAAAGACACATCTTTTTCGCCAGCACCTGACTAACTAATACTAACTTACCTATTCTATTTAATAAAAAAAAAAAAAAAAAAAAAAAAAAAAATTCTAGCTACGTGTACTGTGCTAGACTAACTGAGACTTGTCATGACACTTGTATACTGTTGCTCTCTCGATGGTCTGATTGCTTCTATTGTTCTCCTCATTTGTACGTCGCTTTGGATAAAAGCGTCTGCTAAATGATTAAATGTAAATGTAAATGTAATATTTTCTAAATATATATTGTATGTGTGTGTATTTATATATACATAATAAATATATACAGTACACACACACATATATTATGTAAACAAAAACTTTTATTTTGGATGTGATTAATCTCGATTAATCGTTTGAAAGCACTAGTTATTTGCCATTTTCTTCCAGTTATTTTCAGCTTTAATTTTTTTTTATTATTATTAAATTTCAGGTTTTTTTAATACTACTATTTTTTTCAGTTTTAGTTAAGTTTTAGTTTTTATTTATTTTAAATTAGTAATTTTAGTGCTTCAGCTTATTTCAGTCAGTTAGCAAGCCAAATTTTTTTTTTTTTACACTTTGTTTTCCATCTATTTTTATTTTATTTCATTGTCTATTGTGATCTCTTTCAAAGTATGCAGTGAAATTCCCAATCGCTTGGATTCCTATTGAAATGACTGGATTTTGCCTTTAAAAATTCACATAGCAGTGGTAAATGTGCAGCAGATAGTTATATCTAAAAATGTTCTTGAAAATCACTGACAAGAAATACCTATCCACATGTTTGTGAAGTAACAGTATATTAGATTTATTTGATATTTACTTTGCTGTTTAATCTTTTAAAATGGCGAGTGCTTTCCAAAAAAATCTATTACAGGCAGCCAACTGAGAAGAAACACCAGCCGAAAAATATGAGATTAGACCGTTTCTTGAAAAGAGAAGCAGCCCAGGCCAGAGTAACAACCCAGTCAGCTTTGACAAACCCTGCTGAGACACGAGGGCAGACATATAGACTGTGAAGATTTGTAAAAGTTTGGAAACTTAGTTGTTGAGTTGAGTTTTTTTGTTCTTGACAGCTTGTGGTCACAGATCTGCTTTTATTATAACCCATGGAAAAGAGCAGCGTGAACATTCTTCAAAATATCTCCTTTTGTCCTCCACAGAAGAAGGAAAGGCAGACAGGTTTGGAACAACATGAAGGTTAATAATGATGAACAGAACTGAATTTTTGAGTGAACTTGTACATTTTCTTTAGGAGAAAGTTCAAGTCTCTCTTTTGGCTGTAACTGAACTAACTAGTCATTATCACTCTCAACAAGACATACCCAAAATATACAGAGCACAAAATAAAATCCTGGTTTCTATTGAATATGATCACATGACTGTGACGGCATCTTACAAAAGAACAGACAGGAAAACAAAAAACAAAGAATAGAAAGGATTGTGAAGGATGACAGCACTGAAAGAGATTTAGACAGGAACTGAATATGGAAATTATTATGCATAAATACCATATATACTATATACAGGCCATTCATAAGTCATTCATTTCTTCATAAAAAAAAGTGTAATATTGATTAGGTCACTTAAAATGTATTAAGACTCCATTGTTTTATTTAATTTTTTAAAAATATATAAATTTTAGATTTTATTTAAATCTACTTTTTTAGTAAAAAGCATTACAACCTCATTATTTTATTTAATAATATTAATTTTAAATTTGATTTAAATCCATGTTTTTAGTAAAAACATTTTCTTTTTATTTAAAAAGAAATAAAGAGTTTTTTTTCTGAGATTAACATTGCAGGGTTTGTTAATGTCATTTTATTTAATTTTATCATAATTTTATGTTAAAGATGTAGTTGTTATTTTGTGTTTTGCTTTATTTTGAGATAATTGATTTAAAAAAGCTAATATTTTCATTATTATTAATTTATTGTTTGTTATGGTTTAAGTCTACATTTATTCATTTTATCTGAATTTTTAAAAAAATTATATTTTCATTTATAATAGTATTTTTTTTCTAGAAAAATAAAAAAGTCATTTTAGATTTTTAAAATCCAATTTTTAGTAAAACCACCTTTATTCTTCCATTAAAAACATTGCATTGTATGTTATTGCATTCAGATCAAGTTGAGCGCATTGCATTCTGGGACACAGCACCACATTCTCACATCTCTAAGTGTAATGCTGGAGAAAATTCATATGCAGGCACTTCTCTCTCAATATTAAAAATGTATACTCATCCCTATAAAAAAAGTTATATTATCTTTCATATTTCAGATTACTAATATGAAAAATGACACAAACTGCAGTTTTTCTGTCATTTTTTAACATTCATCCATGACTTTTCCAGATTAAGTGCACGAGTAAACTGTCAAGCTACATTTCATTTGAAGCAGCACTTTATAGATTCCAGTAAAAATGCACAGAAGGCAGCGTATAATAATTCATAAAGTGCTCATTAATAGTTTAGTGTCTTTGCAGGTGGGTCTGAATACAGATGCATGTCTTATCATCAGGGTTTGGTCTTCTGTTGTTGCTGTATGATCTGGGCTGTGTCCTGTATCCCGTCTGTGAGAGAGAGAGAGAGAGAGGAAGTGCTTCCAGGCGGAGGCAGTGAAATACTTCTTTATTGGAAAGATCTTTTCATTAAGATTTATTAAGTAGGTGCTTTTATACAAAGTGGTTTATAAATGAAGGATATTAAAAGCAATTCATAGAAAGGAGGCGACAGCAAAAAAACTACAAGTGAGTGAATGGGGATATGAAGGGAAGAATACATAGTGGTGAAAAAAATAATGGCGGTTCTATTTAAATAAAACAATCAAAAAGTAGAGAGATTTTGTAAATGCACTAGATGTTTTTTGTTGTTGTTGATAGAATTAAATAGAATTTTTGGGAAAAAAATGTGTAATATTTCTGAGGATTTTATAGTTTCTTATGGTTTATGTCTATATTAATTTTCAATCTTAAATGAAATTGCTGTATTTTGTATGATTGTATATATGTTGAATGCATTTTTGATATTTTTTAGATATTAAATTAAATATGAATATTAAATATTATTTATACAGTTTATTTTATTTATAATGGTGACAATAGTGAAACAGTAAGGTGTACATGTTTTTAATTTAATATTGTTGTTATTTATTTGTTTGTTTTTTGTATGTTCGTTTATTTATTTATTTTTGATAAATTAGAAAAAGTTAGCATTTTTTGGTTTTCATTGTTTTTGATTTTGGTGAATTTTGTGAATTCTTTTATTTTAAAAAGTGAATCAGTAGAGTTTTTATTTTATTTGTAAACTTTAATACTTTTATTTTATTTATAATGATAGCAGTAGTAGGGTGTAGATGTTTTATTTAATTAAATATTATATTATTATTTATTATATTATTTTTTATAAATTTAGTTTTTATAGATTTGAATGATTTTTGTAATATTATTTATACACTTTATTATTATTATTATTTAATTTGTAATGAAACACGAACAATTTTTGCTACTTTTATAACCTATACTATTCATGACAATAGTATGGGGTATGATTTTAATTTATATTTGGTAGATGCAGATTTATTTATTTATGCTTTATTTTGAGAGAATGGCTTTTAGAAAAGACATAGTTTGTGTTATTTATTGTTAGTATGATTGTAAAATAGGTTTTTATTTGATGTTATTTAATTATTTTTATTCTGATTCTTGATAGATGTGATGATTTACAACAGCAATGAAATAGTTCTATATTTAGCATTTTGTAAGAAATATTTTATATTCTAAAAATTCTTTATATTTTATGCTATATATTTGTATATATTTTATTTTATTTTGATAAATTTGACTGAATTTGGTGATTATGTGACCTTAAATGGAAAGATTAGTACTCTGTACTATGATTAACCAGCAAACTTTTTCCTGATGAAAGTCCAGATGTAATGTTCCACAGCAGAAGAGAGAGAGAGAGAGAGAGAGAGAGAGAGAGAGAGAGAGAGAGGGGGGACCAGGTGTGTGTGTGTGTGTGTGTCTGTCTCTCTCTCTCTCTCTCTCTCTCTCTCTCTGTTCATGTCCCTCCTCAGACAGCATGATTGTATTTCATCAGTGCGGCTCTTAATCAGATCTGCGGCGCTGGTCAAACTCGATCAGAGACACTTGCTCTGAATCAAACGCGCGTCTGTCTCGAGTCACTTCATGTGTTGGATCTGTGGAGGATTTTTGTGGTTTTGCAGCGCCATCTTGCGGACATTGTGACACCGCACTCAAAATCCTGGCACTTGCAGTGGTCGTTTGGCATGTGGGTCTGACGGTCAGTGTGTGTTCTATCGTCAGAGGTTGATGGAGATCCGGTCGGATGACAGCGGGAACTGTGGTTATAACCGGAGGAATTCTCGCCACGGTGATTCTCCTGTGTATCATTGGCGTGCTCTGTTACTGTCGACTTCAGGTGAGCGCCTCACGGAGGTTTTCCTCTATGCATTGAGTTTTGTGAGTAAATTGTTTTATTAGAAAACAAAACTAGAAAAAAAAACAGATTTTATATATTTTTTTTATTTATTTTGTATAATAATGACAATAGTAAAAAAGTAGGGTGTACATATTTTTTTTATTTCTATCTCTCTTTCTGACTGACTGGCCTTGATTTTCTCTTAGTATTATTGCTGTAAGAAGAATGGATCCGATCCAGATGCTGTTTGTCCACAACCCCAGGTTGCCTGCAACGCATGCAGCACATCCAGGATGGACGGGGCCGCTTCCACCCCGCTCTCCCTGTCACCGGAGCTCACGCCCCCGCAGAGCTTCTGCCCCACCTGCTCCCCATACAGCTCTCCATTCTACATCAGCACCGCAGGAGAAACGCGGAACGGGGCCGAACGCATCGCTTACATGCCGTCCCACTACGACAGCCCGTCCCTGTCTCTCACCCTTCCCTCTCTGCACAGCCGGCCGGACCTCTACTCCAACACACGTGCCATAAGCACTGATGTCTGATCAGTGACGTCCTCTGAAAACACCCTTACTGTGTACAAACCAGAGTGAATGGGGACCAAAGGACAGCCAGTACTCAGTTTTTACATTTTATTTGTCTAGCAGTAAACTGAAGTCAATAATCCTATATAGTGTTTATAGAAACTGATACAAATTTGTTCTTCCTGAATTTATTTGACTCTAATTAACACCGAAAAATTTTACTAATCTGTATTTTTGTCTTGTTTGTAAATCTAAGCATGTTTAAAACAAGGTAAACACACTTAAAAAGCAAAGTTGTGCAAGATAAGGCTTGTTTTTCATCTTGAATTAGTTTTTTATGTTTAATATTTTCCCCCTTATTTTAGTAGACTTAGTTAGCTATTTTAGTTTGATTTGTGCTAAAACAAGAAACAAAACTACCATTTTCAAAAACAGTGGACAACAATAACAATGAAATAAACAAAAAACAAATAAACAATTATTTAAATAAATAATAATAAATTAAATAGTATTAATGAACGATTCTCTGAAGATAGGCTTGCACTGTTTTGAAAGGTGTTTAAATGTTTTTATGGAAAACAAAACAAAAATACAGAGTGAAGGGCTAAAACAAGAAAAAAACAATCTGCTAGTTTTCAAAAACAATTAAAAAATAAATAAAAAAATAAAATAAAATAGAACAAAAGCAACAATAAAATAACAAACATTAAATAAAATAAATATTATTTGTAGTTTTAACATCTTATGCTACCTTAAAAGGTGTTGTCAGTGTTTTTACTGAAAAACAAGACACAAATACTGATTGAGAATATTTTTGCAGTGGAGGGTAAGGGCTCCTAGTTCTCTAAGCAGCCTTCAAAAGCTGTCTGGGCCTTTCTGATATTTTAACATGTGGGCTTCCTGTAATGGGCTAATGTATGAGGGCTATCCTACACAAGAACATTTTGTTATTGTGCCACAATAAGACATTTTATTTTATTTTATTTTATTTTATTATTTATTTTATTTATTTTAAAACAATGATTTGTTGTTGCTTGGGCACTTGGTGGCGTAGAGGTGCAAAAATTAACACACTTCATCTTTAACTAAAAATATATTTTTAGCCATTTCTATGCAAGTTCAGTGTAATCAGTCATAACAATAAGTGTCTGTTTAGTCCATGACGAGATGTTTGAGGTAAATATAGTGATGTGTTTATGATAAACTTTCTTTTTATTACATGCAAAAGTTTGAATATGTAAGTTATTATTCTGTCTGTTTGTTAACCTGGTTTCGCGGAACTTTAAT
This sequence comes from Aspiorhynchus laticeps, assembly GCA_023376895.1. Classification (NCBI taxonomy): domain Eukaryota; kingdom Metazoa; phylum Chordata; class Actinopteri; order Cypriniformes; family Cyprinidae; genus Aspiorhynchus; species Aspiorhynchus laticeps. The sequence continues at coordinate 78,288,358 of CM041793.1, read as the reverse complement.
CAGTCAAATAATGGCTCATGTTTAGTCAAGGTTAATGTGTTCCTCCAGCCGTATTGTTTTAGTTATAAATTTGTGATGCTTGATCATAATTATCTGTCAATCACAAGGATGTGATGATAGAACTGGTAGCAACTGTTACTTTCCATGTGAAGAAAACTCTTTTTAGATTGTTTAAAACATGAGCAATGTTTTACAGAAGGAACCAGTGAGCAAATAAAGAAATAAATGAACATATTACTCTGTGCCATGCTAAGAAGCTAAATATTTATAATATATATTTTTTTATATAATAGTCCTTGGGTCTACCACTTCTTTATAAAATACCTTTTTTAAACAAAAATATTTATATTTATCACAGAAATTATTATTATTATTTTTACATTTTAATTAGAAATTTACCTTAATTACATTTACTTTTTTTGTGTTTACATTAACTGTATTATTTTTGTAGTATTTTTATTTCATTTTATGTTATTTAATAAATTAAAAATTAAATTAAATGTACGACAAAACATTTTTTGGGTTATTTTTTGTTTGAACAAAAAATGAAAGATTTAATAGACTAATAAAAGCTTTGTTGTAACACTTATTTATAATATATTTTATATAACAGAGATTAGAGTTTTTTTCAGAATTTTGCCTTAATCATATTTTCATCTTTTTTAAATGATTTTTGTTGTATTTTTGTTTCATGTTATTATATTATATTTTATAAGTTATAAATTTCATTAAATGCACTTCAATAAATATTGAATTATTTTTAAATGGATGAAATAATTGGTATTAATTATAAATTATTTTAGTTTAGTTTTTTGTTTAATTTAATTAAAATGTATTTTATGAATTATAAATTAAATTAAATTTACTACAATAAACTTGTTTTTATTAATTTTAATGAATTGAATGCTTAATTAATTTGTATTAATATAAATTAATATAGCTTAACAGAAATATTTAGTAGCCTTATAATAGTTTGGCTCTACCAATTCTTCATAAAAGACTTAATTATATTTATATTATATTATAAAATTATTAGGGCTGTCCGTCAATTAATTTTTTTTATCGAATTAATTACATGATGTGTTGATTAATTAATCTAATTAATCGCAAAATAAATTTGACTGAAATTACCCACAAAAGATTATTTAAAGCTATATTTGTGTTAGATGCATTTGATTTTATTAGCAGATCATTGCTCTTTTGTTGATTCTGATTGCTTCTAATGTTCTCATTTGTACGTCGCTTTGGATAAAAGCATCTGCTAAATGACTGAATGTAAATGTAAATGAGAAAGTATCAAGTAGACTTTACAAATTGTAACTTTAGAAATAAATATTTTATCTGATTCAACATAAAATTTATTACACATAAACATTTAGGCTACAACGTCCTAGCATAAACTCTGGAACATAAAAGAAGATCATTTGAGAAACATCTCAGTATTTTTGTTCATAGAATGAAACCAACGCAGCTTTGTTACCAACATTCTTCAAAATACCTTCTTCTATGTTCCACAAAAGAAAGGTTTGACTCGACATGAGGATGAGAAAATTATGAAAATATTTACATTTTTTGGGTGAACTAACCCTTTAATGCTTTTTAAAAAATTATTATTATTATTTTTTTATTATTATTTATTATTTGAAAATAATACATTATATATTTTTTCACATGAAATGACACTCTAAATAAGAAACTAACTAACTACTTAACTGTTGTATAAAATCACATTTAAACTCGTGATATTCTGGACAAAATCAGCACTGTGATATCCTGATATAAATATGAGACAAAAACTCATACAGGGGCATTATATGCACCTATATCTTGAATTTTAGGGCATAACTGCATTTATGAAGTTGTTGCCCTGCATCATATTTGTCAACAGTCAACTGTATTAAATGTAAGATGACGTACAGGTCTGGGGGCGGGGCCAGTGCTTTAACTGCGTTCAAATATTTTAATCGCGTTATTTTTTCATAACTAATTAAGTTAACGCGTTAAACTGACAGCCCTAAAGATTATATATACACTTACAAATATAAATTCAGTGTATTATTTTTGTGTTTTTGCTCTTTTTTTAAATGTTTTATTAAAAAAATATTTAAATTCAGTTAAATGCACTACAACAAAATACGTTTTGTAACGTGATATTACGTAATATTAGTACGTTATTAATATTAATACATTAAAATAAATTCTATATATATATTTGTTTTCCTAAATAAAGAAAGAAAGACTAGTAGCAAAGCGTAAACCGCGCGTTTGAAGCGGTGGGCGTGGCTCGTATGAAGCGGTGGGCGTGGCTATCTCCAGCGGCGGCGATGACGTCGCCTGCGTCATGTGAGGTTTGCGGATGTGCACGCGCGTCGCTCAGCTGACAGACTCACAGCAAGTAAGTTGGTTTTTTTACCCTCTCAGGAAACTCACAACAAACACCAAAATGAAAGAAAACGTCCGCGTTGACACGACACACGCGTTCGGGTTTGTTATGTGTTCTGCGTGGGAGCGTTTAAAAGCCTCTGAGGCTCGAAAGCGCTTATTTTAAAGTTAAAGTGGCAGAAAATGAGCTAATTGTTGATTAGCAGTTGCTAGCTGGCTAACTGACTAGCTTCAGTTTAGTTAGGCTGCTCCTCACTGACAGCACACGTTGTGTTTAGGAATTTAACTAGCAGTTACGATGGGTTTTGTGTGTGTGTTATGAAACACATTAATAGTAACTTAGTACGAAACGTGTTTAGTCAGCCTTGTTTTCTGTTGTTGAAGGCGTTTCCTGTCTGTTACTTTGAATCCCTGATTAGTCAGCTGCTAATATTTTGACAGTTTTTCGCACTTAACTTCTATTGTATTAGTTTTTAAATAGCTGGTCATAACAGCTGGGTAAACTGGGTTCATTTTGTTATACTGTGCGTGTCTGTTTGACACTAAATTTCATATACAAAATTCATTATTTGTGTGTGTGCGTATGTATGTATATATATGTATGTGTGTATATATATATATGTGGCTCAAAACCTGTCAGTTAAGATGACTGTTCCAGATAAGGAACAGGTGTGATGTATGAAATATTGTGATTTACATAATAGAAAGGCACACTAGTTTGTTTGGCTAATGTTTAAAAAGGATCAGGATGGTAAAACAATCATGTTAGTTTGTTTAAAACGTTCTTGTCTGCTGGCCATGAACTCCTCACCTGGTTTTAAAAGTTAAAGGCGTCTCTTCTCCAAAGCTCAAGAATAATGGAAAAATCTGTGCAGTAGTAACTTGTCTACAATTATTGAAACCACAACAATGAATAATTGGAGATGCATCATTGGTGATTGACAGGCTGTTATAGAGCTGTTTGTTCCTGTTCTGGTTCATTTAGCCTATTATTGGTAAATATTTTTTTTTAAACACTCTTAAAGCCATTGAGTCATTTAAGTTACCTAAATCATAATTAGAAATCATAGGCAGAACCATTAAATACCAGTATATTTTATCAATATCAATATTTATTTATTTATGGGAATATAATTGGTGTGTTTTAATGTAATAGTGATACTTTCGTGTGAATTAGTGTAATAAAAACTATGTTAATGACATGTTGATTATATATATATATATATAGGTCATATATATTTTTAAATAATATAATATTAATATATAGTTTTAAAAAAATCTAAAAGGCAAAACCCTTATTCAGTCCAAAGTACTGTTGATGATATTGACTTTTTTATAACATTATTAAATATTAATGTTAATAATATTTAGGCTGCAATTCCCAAATAAATTCTAAAATAAATGCTTATATATAAATTCTTATTATATATATATATATATATATATATATATATATATATATATATATATTAGAAACACTTAAAGCTATTAAGCCATTTGCTTCTAAATGTAGTACGTTACTGTAGATAATGATCTAAACCTTAGGTTAAATGTATAAAATTTATAAGAATATAATATAATGTAATGTATTCTCACAATACTGCACAGCCTTGTACCTTATTGCTTAATTATATAGT
>CM041793.1:78150585-78284239 GCA_023376895.1 Aspiorhynchus laticeps | reverse complement strand
ATTTATTTACTCATCTAACCTACATGCTATATTCAATAAATGTTTGCAGGAATTTCAATCATTATAAACTTGAAAGCTGCGGGAATGAGTAAAACTATGCGATATACACACAAATTCAGGACCTGATTACATATAACTATTATACAGAAATAAATATAACTCTATTATACAGAAATTTGTGAAATAAAATTCCATGACTTTAACAAAACTTTTCCAGGCCTGGAAATTGCGGTTTTAAATTTTCATAGCTTTTCCAGGTTTTTCATGACCGTACGAACCCTGTTAAAAGCAACTGATGCACGCTTTCAATCACTAAAGATTGGTCCTCTCCCTCCTCTAATCACAGGTGATCCGTTACCCCTCTTTATTCTGGGACCTCTCAATTTACAAATTAAGCACTGGGCTACCTTATTAAAAGTATTGCTCTTAACAGACCTGTGTGTTTTGTATCACTAGTTCAGTGTCCGTTCTCGGAGCATATAAGCCCTGCCCGCGTGAGGCGCGCCGCTTCCGGCTCGCGCTGTTCTGTAGTTTATTAAAAGTTTATTAATTCTGAACGTGCCACGTGTCCATATTGCACAAAAATGCAACACTGCGTCACAGCAACACACCCGCCACGCATGAAGTCATTGGATGAACGGTTCGACATAATAAAAATGCAAGCAGACAGACAGACACACAGAGATTCCTGCCTTTATTAGAGAGAAAAATATGTTCAGACCCCACCCTCCGAAGCTTCGAATATTCGATGTTGATTTATACCGAAGCTTCGAAGCTCAAAAAATGGTATTCAGACCAGCCCTAGTAATGACACAGTGCCATGCTCGAATTTCCCACGGAAACCTACCCGTACCACTCAAATTAGAGAACATTATTATAAGCTAACCGTTGTGAATCGGGCTAAAGTAAGGCGGTAGTTTTGAACACTGGCTGGTTATGTACTTGCTCAAATATTAATTTTGGATCATTTTTAACCAAAATAAGTTACGGACTGCAGCTATAACTTATACAAATGAATATATTAATAAATATATATATTACGTATAAAATATTTATATGCATCACTATAAATATCACTACAAATATAAATAATTATGTAGAGAACAACAATTATGTAAATAAAGAAATATAATAAAAGGTCATACTGGTCATAAACACAAGGGTGAATAAATAACAGAATTTTCATTTTTTGATGAACTGCTCAAATTCTGCATTCTCGAGCAAAGCACTCAAAGTTAGCTTCACCTTCGCCACCGCTTCAGGGGAAATGACACATACATAATTACACGCACAGGAGGAAATGAAAACAAGTGATGATAGAAAACGAGCCCTTTGATGTGGTTGGCAGAGATCATACCTGTACCACTGCGCTTCCAGTAACTCTTACAAACATTCCTATTGACGCCGCTCCCCTCGTGCCATGCGGCTCTTATGTAAACTGCCGTTTCCATTGTTAATTGCAAAGTGGAACTGTACTACAGGCGAAGAATGATGTTTAAAGCCAGAATAATTACACGCTAATTCCTCGCACCTAATGAGCAGCGTAAACAAATACGAAATAGTAAAATATCTGGAGTAAAATATGTGGAGAATGGGCTGGGTCTATCGCTAAAACCATAATATTATCTTTTAATTAGCTTTTAACTACAGCCCAGGCATTCTTTCTCTGTGTGATAAGATGACTATGGAGGCAATCAGGCAGAGATGCAGGCAGCAAGCTCTAATTACTTGAGCATGATAATGAGCGCCGGGCCTCTTATTAAGCTACGAATTATACAAAGCCTCCATTTGCTGCTTCACAGCTTCCAGGAGTTACTGCTCCTATTCACCCTTCACAAAAGCTCACTTCCTTCCTCAAGGTTTGTTCTCCAATCTGTGCAGCTGCTACATCACAGCCTATAACTGTTCATAAGAAGTTCACAGGCTTTGCAAGAAATGGGTGAATCTCTAGCCTGTCAAAAATGTTTCCAGGTCATATTAAAAATAAGATATTCAATATTGTATGCCTAATGATTTTTGAATTTTGGCACTGTCACACTACTTTCATGACAACTAAAGGTGATAGTAATAAATGAAATGAATTACATAATGAAATAAAAGGTGTATCATTTTTTTAACTACTTTCTTTCTTTGAACCCAGTGACTTAATATATTTCTTATTCTTATTTATTTCATTATAATTAATTAAATAACTTAATCAGTGAAATGCATTATTTTTAAAATAAATTATTAACCCTCGATTCAGCTTTTAAGATAAATTAATCTGTTTTATTTGACATTATATTATAATAATATATTATAATATATTATTATATTTTTATTAATAAATTCTCTTAACACAAGCTTCATCTGAGGTGTATATTTGTGTGTGTATATAAACACACACACGTTTACATACATACATACATATACTGTACATACATACGTATATACACTGCTCCGGGTGTGTGCTCACGGTGTGTGTGTGTTCACTGCTGTGTGTGTGCACTTTGGATGGGTTGAACGCAGAGCACAAATTCCGAGTATGGGTTACCATACTTGGCCACATGTAACTTCACTTTCATACACACACACACACACACACACACACACACACACACACACATATACTAGGGGTGCTCCGATTGATCGGCTACCGATCATTATTGGCCGATAATCGCTTGGGGGTGTTTGATCGGCGGTCTCTAAAAAAAACGATCTCAAAAAAACGATCTCTAGCTGATGACGCGCCTGCTGTGAGAGATTTGGCACGACATGCAGCACACCGTCTCAGTCTTTGTCCGGTGCGGGTGAAATAATTATAATGCTGTAGGTGAGGTACAATTCATATATCTTCATTAAATAACTTATAAAGTAATTTGAAAACCTTATGTGAGACATAATTTCACAAACAGTGTGAGTGAATCACCGCGCGCGCTCTCTCTTTCTCTCTCAAAATGCGCAAACGGCTTCAAATCAAATCGCGTCTGCACTATGCGAGCTGCACCCTGAACAGTTGACAGGAACTGTCACTTGCACAATCGAGGCAGGGTCGCGTCATCACTATAGTTTATAAATTGCCTTTCTTTTTAATTCCTGCCAGAGTTTAAACCATTCAGCGCTCGCGCGCTCTAGCTGGAGACCGTGCGCTCCTGCACACTCGCAGCGCGCACACACACATAACGCCAGGTTCACATCTGTTTGCAGTGTGTATGCGGTGCGTATTTTTTCCGCGCTCATCATAATGTAATCGAGCATTCACACTGCACACGGCTGCATGTCCGGCGGTGCGTTCCAGGAGCGGTGCGTCTGCAGCAGTGCAGAGATCGTTTCCACTGCACGTGCTGAATTAAAGTGATAGTGCATTGTTTGCGGTAAATATGATGAATATGATGATGGTAAGAATATGATGTACCGATGTCCTTACTACGTTTCTGGGTCTGGGAACATTTCAGTTGTGTTGCAGTCTATGCAGCGTCAGTAAGCTCTCAGATTTCATCAAAAATATCTTAATTTGTGTTCTGAAGATGAACGAAGGTCTTATGGGTTTGGAACGACATGAGGGTGAGTAATTAATGACAGAATTTTTATTTTTGGGTGAACTATCCCTTTAAAAGATCTTTAATTATTTTGTGATTTTTTTTATGTACCTGTTTGAGCTTGAGGGAAAACGTTTCAGAGAAGGCCTTCCTGCTGAAATACCAGAACCTCTCATTAGCCGGATAGACCCGTACTAGCGCCTCCATGAGGAACCGAACAGGTTCTACAACCTCGGTCACCACCAGGTCCACTGCCACCGTCATGTATACCTGCTTGTCTGGGGGAGAAAAAAAACACAGTTAAAGAACTAATTAAAGTCAAAACTGACATCCTGCCTCAATGTGTGTGGGGAAAATATCAACCAGTAACGACACAAACCCATTTTTCACAATCCAATCAAATTCAAACCAAGCCCCGCCCACATTATTTCCCATTGCATGCTCTTTTCACACACGTCAAATGCAACTGTTTAAAAAATTCATGCATGTTTCATGACGTTTACACTGAAACTAAGAGTCGAATCAGCTTAGATTATTTATCTCCAGTCAACTGAAGTAAAATATAGCATTCTGGGAACTGATCTCATGATATTTTCTCTCAGGTGAGCCCTATAATCATTTAAAAAAGCAGACCGCTGAGAGAAACAAATCACGAATGAGTGAAAACTAGTCTGTTTCACACTAAGGGGGTTGTATTATTTCAATTAACAGGAAACAAAGACGGCAACAGTTACAGATTTATGAGGGAATCGCTGAAAATAGATTCCAATTACGATAGAGTCAGGTCAGAAAAGATAGCGGTGAGAAAGATGGGGAGGTAAATAATAGAAGATCTGTGGTGGTCCCGACTGAGACTTACAAACAGACACAAAACCATGCCGAGGTCTGTGAACTGTTTTACTGTGAGTGTAATAAAGTGTAGACTTGAAATGAAAAACTCAGGTTGCTGAATGAAACGCTATTTAAACTGAGGTGGTAATCTGAATCTACCAGACTGGAATTAAATTTCAAAGTAAACTCCATATCATTTGGATTTGGATATGGTTTGGCCTCATACCAAATACCAAATCAACAATACATACACTATGATCAGGATTACTGGTGCACTGACAAGCTAGGCAATATCGCTTTCATAAATCGCAGACGAATCGCCTTCGATTATGAACGCGATATTGCGTAGCTTGTCAGTGAACTACGGGTCTGTGTAGTAATTGCCGCTCCATCTGAAAGCAGGTGATGGCGATTTACTGCTAATCAAGAAACCGGCTTTACTGACGAGATGCCCATGATAATCGAATTCGATTAATATCACAGCCCTAATTTTGAGTCATTAAATAAAGAGGCCATTAGTGCTTCCTGTTCCAATCTGGACCACTTAGACTTCCTTTTTTTTTATCAGTGTTTTCTTGTCATCAGTATTACAGACAACCTTATCAATGAAATATTAAGTGAGATTTGATATTTTTTATAATTATAGTATAATAACATTTTTATATTAAACTAAATTTAATAGTGAAAAAATGAAATGTATTTTTTATAAAAGCATATATTTTAAATATATTCATATAAAATTAAATTATATCCTAATGTTTTAATCAGTGTTTTCTTGTCATCAGTTTTACAGACAACCTTATCAATGAAATATTAAGTGAGTTTTGATATTTTTATAATTATAAAGTGTATGTATTTATTTACTATAACAACATTTTTATATTATATTAAAATAATTTTATTAGTGAAAAAATGGAATGTATTTTTATAAAAGCATATATTTTAAATATATTACTATAAAATTAAATTATATCCTAATTTCTTTAAATCAGTGTTTTGTCATCAGTTTTACAGACAACCTTGTCAATGAAATATGAAGTGAGTTTTGATATTTTTTATAATGTATTTATTTTCTATATTAAAATTTTTATATTATATTAATATAAATTTATTAGTGAAATTAAATGTATTTTTATAAAGGAATATATTTTAAATATATTCATATAAAATTAAATTATATCCTATTTTTTTTTAATCAGCATTTTCTTGTCATCAGTATTACAGACAACCTTATCAATGAAATATGAATAAGTGAGTTTTGCTATTTTTTATAATTATAAAGTGTGAATTTACTTACTATAATAACATTTATATACTTTATTAATGTAAAATGTATTAAATATATTCTATAAAATTTAACGAAAATTTTAAAATGTACTTTAAATATATATATATATATATATATATATATACACACACACACATAGAGGGCTCTCAAGTTATAGCAAAAGTTTGGAGTGAGATTAGGGAAGGTGCCACGTGAAGGGGAGGAGTCACTCAAAGGGGAGGAGCAAATCAAATATTTGCAGCACCCAAGTTTTTGCTAGCAGTTCAATTTTACCTATTGTTCATAATTGACCAGCACAAATAGAAATTATAACATCTGGTAAATCTGATGAAAGACAAATTCATTCTAATAAAATAAAAAGATTTATGTATTTAAACATACAAATGTATCAAAAATAACAATAACAATTTATTAATGAAACATACTACATATGCTATGCATGCTACAACATTTCATTAATTTATTTTTATATGAAGTTTAGTTTTATATTACCTATATATTGGCATTAACGATCCATTAAAAATCCCTTATTAGTCAAGTTCTAGTTCAGGCCAAATTGAGATGAAAAGAAATTAAAAATGCACTGCTGTCAGTAAATGACTTTCAGTAAATGACACATTTTGACCATGACAAGTAACGCCGGTGTAATAGATACTCAACATGGCTGAAGCAGTGAAAACTGAAAGGCTTGCAAGTAATGCGAGGAAAAAAAAATATATGGCAAAAAAAAAAAGTGTGAATTTCTGTAAAAACCTGTAAACTTGGTCACAGCATGATGTGCAAGGAAAGCTCTAGAGACTTGATAACCAAGGATTGTGTATTAGCTCTCACCTTTCGGCGTGTCCTCGTTCAGTGGCTGGAAAGCCGGAGTGTTTGGATTCCAGGTGCCAGTGATCACATACGCCTTCCCATCAGCACTTTTGCCCATAGACTCCTTCAAACACAAGCACAAAATAAGTTTATCACTTATATAACTAGGGTTACTGGATAAAATCTGAGTTTCATTAAATGTGTTAAATTTAACGTATCAAATTCATTTATCTAATCTGACATGCGTTTTATTCATTTGGGAGTGATTTCTAAAGAGTAGTTGGAGGAAATTAAGGAGAAAGACCCTTTTAATGGCTAATTAGATATCTATAAATCAAACTCATATGGGACTTTTATTAAAAGCAAAGTCATTTGCAGTCTTTGCATGGCAGAATCTCATTAAACATCATGAAAACCACCTGCTACAGCATTAATAAGACATCTTTAATTAACTGTGGTTTGTTTCTTTAGAAGAGGAACTGAATGCATCCAATCGAAATTCAGTATATTTTTGCAGAACATTGCAGCAAATTTGAGGTTAATTGCATTAACATATATCATAAAAAAACTGGGCAAAGCATCAAATGATGACATTTGTCTAAACTGTCCAGATGGCAACATGGAGGAAAAGTACGACACTAAAGCTTGAACGATGTTTGATTCAACAATCCCCATGAACCCAATTACGCTTGATTGAACTGCTAATTGTTTTTGGTCTTGATGTGCAAACCGCCATAACTTAATTTGCTCAAGGGCCAACGTTAAATGACGTTTTTAATGAATAATAAAAAAGCCTATATTTCCATTAAGTGTTTCTAAAACTGGCAACAGAGTGGTAATTAAAATGAGTTAGGATATAGGAAATTAACATAACATTGAGCTTGAGGTACAGCTATAAGAGTTAAACTACTAGCAGCCACACACCGAGAATGCTGGGAAAAACTCAGGAGGCAGAAATGTGTCTCACCATATCAAGGAGGTGCATGTCGTTGTTTCGAACTTTCTGACCAGGACTAAGCAGCATCCCAAAGCACCTGGAAAATATATGGTTTAAATGGTGAGGATGAGGCATGAAATAAAAGTGACTGCTAATTACATAATATTTTCAGAGAGTAATTTGGAGCTTCTGTAAGTGAAGACTGAAGGTTAAGAGCATGGCAACATTTGTGAAGGGTTTATTTTCATAGCATGTCTCACAAAGTGTTTGTGCTGTGACTAGAGCGGCATCAAGTGGTTGCACAAGGAATCACACTTATACCTTTCTATTACACATTACATACATATACATATATATATATGTATATGTTGTGGCGAGCCGGCCAATGTGGTATCAGTGTCGCCTAGGAAACAGTGCTCGCATAGCAATCACCATGGAGTGCGTGCTGATCGCCGACACCTGAATCTCATCAGCAGCACAGCTTTTAAGCAGAGGAAAAGAAGGAGGAGATGGGTTATGACTCCAGAGCAAATCTAACGCTGTGTTCTGGTTCCCTTGCAGATTCAAGCTTCTGATGATCAGCACGTCACCTTGCTCACATGGACACTTTGCTGCACTACCAGGATCTACTGCACCGGAGCACGCCAGTACACCATTTCACAATATCATATATACACACACACACACACACACACACATATATATATATATATAGTCGTGGTCAGAATTATTGGCCCCCTTGGTAAATATGATCAAAGAAGGCTCTGAAAATAAACCTGCGTTATTAATCATTTTGATCTTTTTTTTTTTTTTTTAAATCACAAAAATCTAACCTTTCATTGAACTAAAACAATTGAAAATGGTCGAAACTCTCAATATGATTTTTTTTTTCTCAAATACACAGACAAAATTATTGGTACCCCTAAAAATTCTTATGAGTAAAATATCTCTGAAGTATATTCCCATTCATATTTACAATTTTGAGCACTCCAGGGTGATTATGAACATGAAATTATCCAGCCATGGCTTCCTGTTTCACAGAAATATACAGAGGAGGTTAAACAAAGTCCAAATTCCCTTAATCATCCATCACAATGAGAAAAACCAAAGAATATATTTCTGATGTGTGCAGCAAAAGATAATTGAGCTTCACATATTAGTGAAGTTGCTTTAAGAAAAGAGCTAGAGCAGTGAAAATTCCCATTTCCACCATCAGGGCAATAATTAAGAATTTCCAATCAACAGAAAATGTTATGAATCTGCCTGGAAGAGGACGTGTGTCTATATCGTCCTAATGCACGCTGAGAAGGAGAGTTTGAGTGGCTAAAGACTCTCCAAGGACCACAACGGGAGAATTGCAGAAAATAGTCTCGGGGTCAGAAAACCTTTAAAAAAAAAAAAAAAAAAAAAAAAAAAAAAAGTCAAACAGCCCCTACATCACACATGTTGTTCGGGAGGATTTCAAGAAAAATTCTCCTCACTCATCCAAAAACAAACTCCAGCATATTCAGTTATCAGACACAACTGGAACTTCAAATGGGACTGGCTTCTATGGTCAGATGAAACTAAAAAATGAGCTTTTTAGCAGCAAACACTCAAGATGGGTTTGGTGCACACGGGGATAAAAAAACTACCCCATGTGTACAATGAAATAATACTGCTGCAGGGGCGGACTGGGACAAAATTTCAGGCCGGGAAATCTCACACTCATCCAGGCCATCCCATACACCCACAACAAATTCTGAAACATGGACAACCCTATTAGCCTATTTGTATGACCATCACATAAAAAGGTCTAAGCCTTTAGTCGGGCCGTGGAAAATAATTAAAGGTTCTCTTTTGAACTGCACCATCGCTTCCCTTTTCCTTTTCTTCATTTTCTCCAATATCTCTTTCACTCCCTTTTTTTCTTGTACCTGTCACTTCTTCACCAGCAGGTCTACTGTTATTAACAGAACTGTGTTCACCTTGTTGCAAAACAACCACGTCATTGCAATTTGTTTGCACAATGTTATTTCTCTTAAAATGACTTAAATACCCAAGATTTAACAAACCTATAATTCATACAAATATATTAAAACAAATTTTCTAAAGTGCCTAAATGCCAAAATTAGTACATTGAAAATCCTAATACAGAACACACTATTGTATTTTTGAGCTGACTGATATTTTTGTGTTGCTGTTTGCTCTAGCTCCCTCCCTTTCTATACAATAAATCCATGTGAATATCTGCCTGCTAAATTTATTAATGTAAATTTCCAATCGATAATGATGTCCTTTAGCACAGTATTCTGACTGATGATAATAATGGGGTGCTACTGACAGCCTAACAGGTGCTAGCAGTTTAATACTCAACTAGGTTAATAAAGACAAAACTAGCTTATTACAGACGAAACTGACCTGCACTTGAAGCCCTGAACAGGTTAGTAATTTCGCTACATTTAACTGTTTCTTCTGGCCGTTTCCTCTCCTTCCTCGAGTCCCGCGCATCGACTCTGTTCAAAACCATTTGATGGAGGCAAGGAACAGACGTGAACCACGGCGCTGCCAGTCAAGACTAACCGATTTATGATTTATTAGGGAATGCCACAATTGGAAATAATCACTTTTGCACATTGGAAGGCAAAAAATACAAATAAATAAATAAAAAATACAAAAAAAAACAGGGCAGCGGGCCAAATCAGCCGCCAGGCCACCGGGAAATGTCCCGGTGCTCCCAATGGCCAGTCCGCGCCTGTACTGCTGTATTTTTAATGTTGTGGGCCCATTTCTGCTGGAGGTCCTGGACATCTTGTTTAGATACATGGCATCATGATTCTATCAAATACCAACAGATAAAAAAGTGACTGACTCTGTTAGAAATCTTATAATGGGCCATGTTTGGATCTTCCAACCATACAATAATCCAAACACAAACCTCAAAAACAACACATAAATGGGTCACTGGGCACAAAACCAAGCTTCTGCTATGGCCATTCTAGTCCTCTGACCTGAACCCTGTAGAAAATGAGTGAGGTGAACTGAAGAGAAGAAGCACCAACATGGAGCTGTGAATCTAAAGGATCTGGAGAGATTCTGGATGAAGGAATGGTCTCTGATCTCTTGTCAGGTGTTCTCTAACCTCATCAGGCATTATAGGAGAAAATTTTGAGCTGTTAAACTGGCAAATGGAGGTTTCAAAAAGTATTGAATAAAAGGGTGCCATTAATTGTGGCCAATGTGTATTAGAGAAAAACATTTATTGACCCTCTAATATCAACTGCATATTTATTCTGTAACTGCTAGCTTTTCTTGAAAACTAACACTAGCTTTCTTTTTTCTATTCTATCTACTTGTTTAAAAAAAAAAAATAAAAAAAAATACCTTGCTACGTGTACTGCGTTAGGCTAACCAAGACTTGTCATAGCACTTGCATGTTGTTGCTCTTTTGTTGGTTTTGATTGCTTCTATTGCCCTCATTTGTAAGTCGCTTTGGACAAAAGCGTCTGCTAAATGACTAAATAAATAAAACATATGGGTACAGTCATTTTAGACACTTCCAAAACTGTTGCAACAGAGATGGAAATACAATTTTTAAATACATGAATTATGTTCCCATCGTTGTTGCCACAGATTTGGAAGTGCATTTTTCTGTTCTAAAGAAGGGGGTGTCCCAATACTTTTGTCTATATAGTGTATGTACAAGTCATTGGTGTTTGGTGATGAGTTTTTTGGCTCAAGGTCTTCATTTACAGTCACACCAGAGGTGTTAAACTGGGATTAGGACTTGGTTTTATGCAGACCAGTCAAGTTCTTCCACACTGACTGAATCAATCATTTTCTTTTTGAACCTTGTCTTATACACAGAGGCATTGTCATGTTAGAATAGAAAAGGGTCCTGTCCAAACTGTTGCTATAATATTAGAAGCACACAATTTCCTAGAATATCATTATATGCTTTAACATTAAGATTTGTACTCATAGAAATTACTAAAGTAGTCAAACCTGTTCATTAGAAGGGGCGACCAAATACTTTTGGCAATATAGTGTATATATATATATATATATATATATATATATATATATATATATATATATATATATATATATATATATATAATATATATATATATATATGTATATATGTATACATATATGTATATACATATATATATATACACACACACACATATATATATACATATATATATATATACACACACACACACATATATATATACACACACACACGCATACATATATATTTTTTTTTTTTGGTATAGATTAAAACTGATATTGTTCATGTAAAAAAATAAAAAAATATATACAGGTGCTGGTCATATAATTAGAATATCATCAAAAAGTTGATTTATTTCACTAATTCCATTCAAAAAGTGAAACTTGTATAATGTATACATTCATTCCACACAGACTGATATATTTCAAGTGTTTATTTCTTTTAATTTTGATGATTATAACTGACAACTAATGAAAACCCCAAATTCAGTATCTCAGAAAATTAGAATATTACTTAAGACCAATACAAAGAAAGGATTTTTAGAAGTCTTGGCCAACTGAAAAGTATGAACATGAAAAGTATGAGCATGTACAGCACTCAATACTTAGTTGGGGCTCCTTTTGCCTGAATTACTGCAGCAATGCGGCGTGGCATGGAGTCGATCAGTCTGTGGCACTGCTCAGGTGCTATGAGAGCCCAGGTTGCTCTGATAGTGGCCTTCAGCTCTTCTGCATTGTTGGGTCTGGCATATCACATCTTCCTCTTCACAATACCCCATAGATTTTCTATGGGGTTAAGGTCAGGCGAGTTTGCCAATTAAGAACAGGGATACCATGGTCCTTAAACCAGGTACTGGTAGCTTTGGCACTGTTTGCAGGTGCCAAGTCCTGTTGGAAAATGAAATCTGCATCTCCATAAAGTTGGTCAGCAGCAGGAAGCATGAAGTGCTCTACAACTTCCTGGTATACGGCTGTGTTGACCTTGGACCTCAGAAAACACAGTGGACCAACACCAGCAGATGACATGGCACTCCAAACCATCACTGACTGTGGAAACTTTACACTGGACTTCAAGCAACGTGGATTCTGTGCCTCTCCTCTCTTCCTCCAGACTCTGGGACCCTGATTTCCAAAGGAAATGCAAAATTTACTTTCATCAGAGAACATTACTTTGGACCACTCAGCAGCAGTCCAGTCCTTTTTGTCTTTAGCCCAGGCGAGACGCTTCTGACGCTGTCTGTTGTTCAAGAGTGGCTTGACACAAGGAATGCGACAGCTGAAACCCATGTCTTGCATACGTCTGTGCGTAGTGGTTCTTGAAGCACTGACTCCAGCTGCAGTCCACTCTTTGTGAATCTCCCCCACATTTTTGAATGGGTTTTGTTTCACAATCCTCTCCAGGGTGCGGTTATCCCTATTGCTTGTACACTTTTTTCTACCACATCTTTTCCTTCCCTTCGCCTCTCTATTAATGCGCTTGGACTCAGAGCTCTGTGAACAGCCAGCCTCTTTTGCAATGACCTTTTGTGTCTTGCCCTCCTTGTGCAAGGTGTCAATGGTCGTCTTTTGGACAACTGTCAAGTCAGCAGTCTTCCCCATGATTGTGTAGCCTACAGAACTAGACTGAGAGACCATTTAAAGGCCTTTGCAGGTGTTTTGAGTTAATTAGCTGATTAGAGTGTGGCACCAGGTGTCTTCAATATTGAACCTTTTCACAATATTCTAATTTTCTGAGATACTGAATTTGGGGTTTTCATTAGTTGTCACTTATAATCATCAAAATTAAAAGAAATAAACACTTGAAATATATCAGTCTGTGTGGAATGAATGTATACATTATACAAGTTTCACTTTTTGAATGGAAATAGTGAAATAAATCAACTTTTTGATGATATTCTAATTATATGACCAGCACCTGTATATATAATAAGTGCTGTCAAACGATTAATCAAATTTTTTTTGGCATAATATATGTGTGTGTTCTGTGTATATTTATTGTGTATATATAAATACACACACATACAGTATGTATTTTGAAAATATTTACATGTATTTACATGTCTACATTTAAATTCATATAATTTATATAATAAATAAATATATTTAATATATAAACAACATTTTTTTCAGAAAAATATACATGCATGTGTGTGTATTTACATATACATCATAAAGGTACACAGTACACATACATATATTATGTAAACAAAAACTCTTATTTTGGATGCGATTAATCATTTGACAGCATTAATAATTTTTACTAGGGCTGCACGATATATTGCATGCGATATGCATGCGCATCTCGTCAGTAAAGCCGGTTCCTTGATTAGCGGTTAATCTCAATCACCTGTTTTCAAATGGAGCGGCATTTAATACACGGAGCCGTAAATCACTGACAAGCTACGCATATATCGCGTTCATATCAAAGACGATATAACAGTCGATATATGCGTAGCTTGTCAGTGATTTACGGCTCTGTGTATTAAATGCCGCTCCATTTGAAAACAGGTGATGGAGATTAACCGCTAATCAAGGAACCGGCTTTACTGACGAGATGCGCATGCATATCGCATGCAATATATCGTGCAGCCCTAATTTTTACTAGCAATAGCAAGCAGCCAATCGTGGTTCATGGCGGTGACATGAACAAAAGCCTATTGTTAAACCATTTAAAACAAAGAAAAAAAAAGAGAGAGCTCTTACATGTTCCACACCTTTCACCTTTCAATCAGTGGTCAATTGTCTGCTATTTTTATGGCTTGTTTAAAGGCAAAGCCATTCCAGTTATTAAAAGGCAAAATATGGTTCATATAATGGCATAATATCTGAATTTCTAACATGCATTCTGCCAACTACATCCCAGAACCCACCTCTCCATTACCAGCTCCTTATTGTTCATCTGCTGGACGGTGACCGTCACCTTTTTCTGTACACCCTGCCGCAGCTTGAAGTAATATTTATCCCTGTCTTTGGGAACCGGACTACAAGAAGAGAGAGGGACAAAAGTAAGAAAGACACAATTGCACATATATATTCTGGTTGCCCACAATAGAAACCAAATGAAGCAACAGTTCACCTCACTCAGTGAATAGCAACGGTCAAAACTAACACCTCTCTCAAAGAGCGAGAGGAGGAAGCAGAACTGAAGTTTCTTCAGAAGTGAGTCATGACAGACCTGAAGTTTCCTTTGCCATCATCTTCTCTCACTTCTAGAGAGACGGTGAAGGTGAAGACATCACTATCGGGGGAAAGTGGCAACACCGAGTCTTGCATGTCTGTGGCAGCTTTTGATGAACGCTTGAAGGCCGTTGAGAAGCTATAGAGGATGCGACTAACCTAAATAAAGAAAAGAGGCTGAGCTTTGAGATCTACTCGATGAACACTTATGAACAAATGCAACTCACGGCCTCTTTGATATAGCAGGAGAAGACGTGGATTTGAAAGTCCTCCACGCTGCGGTAGCTCTCGGTGAAGGAAAAGCAGTCGCTCTCAACAGATCCCTCGCATCCTCGGGCACAAAACAACACCTTGTAGATGGGAAAAGATGCAATTTCTGTTCCAGTGGCCTGGTCGACAATCCTAGAGCGATAAGAAAACATAAAAATAGACATATAACTAAATCTAAAGCAGTATCTTTTACATAATCTGACATAATTTACAATATGCATCAACTTTAGTCCCAAATGATTGCTATGAAAAAAAACGCAAACCGATTTTGGAGGCAACAAAATAGGTCAAATTTTAATAGTGCAATCATAATGTGAAGTGCTAATTAAGATATTTACATGTAAAATTAAGTACTCAAGATATTTTTGATGTAGTACTTTAACGAATAGTTCGTTAAGGTGCAGAAACGTCGTTCGGTGTCACCAGAATTAAGCTAAATGACAGTGGCACATGTCATGTGCATCAAAGTTCACTTAGCTAACTTTAGACATGGTTTGAGGTTTACAGAGGAGAAACAGTGAGATGTTAAACCTAAGGTTATGCCACAGTTCATGAGAAAGAAAAAAAAAAACACACAGGGTGTGAAAACAGAAGTGCAACATCACATTTACAAACCTGAAAGCGAGAGCTAAAAGCAGCTCGAGTGACAGCTGTTAGCTCTTTTTTTTTTGTTTTTGTTTTTTTAACAGCTGTGTTAGCTCAGACAAACACTAAATAAATATGGAATAAATTAAATGAAGTAAATCTGTAAAAAACAGCAGTACATTAAGATATAAATGTAATTAGAAATATGTATTAAATTACAAAAATGCAAATGACAAGCATTTCACTACTCCAGGATTTATTTAAATCTGAAGTTTGTAATGGGCAAAAATAGTGAAATTAGAAAAATGCTAAATAAATATAGAGTAAATTAATAATAGACACTAAATAAATAATATATTTTAATAGAAAAATGTAATTAATAAATGAAACCCAGAAACAGCTTTCAGGATATAAAAACGATTCAAGATATAAAACGTATTACTAAAAAGGTCATTTAAACCTGCAAAATCAACATAAATTTCTAGAAGACCCTTAAAAATAATATAATATAATATAATATAATACAATACAAAATTCAAAAATCTGGAAAAGTAGTTTTAGAATACAATTTGTAATACAAACCCATTTATTACATCTAAAAAAGCTAAATAAATCTGAAATAAATAAACAAAGAACATTTTAAGATATAAACGTAATTTTAAAAAAAGTAATAAATCTAAAAATAAAAAATACGCTAAATACAAGCACTCTCACTAATCTGGAATTCAAAACTAATTTAAATTTGAAATTAAACAAATTGTTAAAGGTGCCATAGAATGGAAAACTGTATTTACCTTGGCATAGTTGAATAATAAGAATTCTGTACATGGAAATGACATACCGTGAGCCTCAAACACCATTGTTTCCTCCTTCTTATGTAAATCTCGTGCGTGAAAAAGACCACTGAAAAAGAGGCGAATCCCAACACAACACCGACTGTGACGTTGCAGTCGGGATCATTAATGTTTACGCCCCCAACATTTGCATAACGTATACCAACCCAGCCGGACCGAGATGGGTCTGGCTGCAGACCATGGGCAAGTGGAGCTCCACTCTTGAACAGGAAGTACGTCACCTCCACTTAGTGTTGCCAAGTCCACGGTTTTCCCTCAGAATTGAGGTACTTTAAAATCAGTTGCCGCGGGTTATTTTTCATGTCCACGGGTTGAAGCGAACCCAATAATGTGATATTTAGCCCCTGCAATGCTAATTTTACCAGGGAAACCTCTCCAAAAAACATGCATTTTACGCACCAGGAGCGGGATTTTACTGGAGGACCCCCCTCGAAACGCGATTGGGCTGTTTTGGGCTTTTTTTTTTTCTTTTTCTTTTTTCAAAGAACAATAACATACAATATTTTATAAAGAAATAACATCAAAAAAGATGTTACAACATAAAAATAAATCACAACAAATAGGAGTTGCCAGGGGGAGGTAAGTATAAAAGTTCAAAGACACAAGATACATATACATACAAGTATACATATCAAAATCAAATAAATAAAGTTCACAAGCTTTCAAAGTTCTTACAGCTTTCTTATTCAAAGAGTCTCTGATACTGTCAATATATATGTATGTATATATAGTTCAGCCAACAAATCCATAAATTGGGTTTCTTATTAGATTTAGATTAGATTCTTATTATAGATTAAATTTGGTTCACAGTAGGCCTATATGTAAATAAATTAAGTAAAAAATACTGCTCCTCTTGGAAAGAAGTAAAAGAGTCAATTTTCCCATAGGAGTGAAAAAGGTCTTAAACACTGAATATTTTAATTGATAAAATTTTGAACTTTACACCACAGTGTAACTGAATATGTACAGTGCCAAAATAAGTGCAGTTTCCTCATATTCATTGCAGAAAATACAATTTACATTAAAAATTTTGTAAATAATGATTTGCTAAAATCTGTGAATGATCTTAAGAACCTCCTTTAATCTTATTTCTACAATGATATTTCTGCGGTAACAACCACACTTTTCTCCAGCAAATCAATTTTCCATTTAATAAAGAGTTCCAATGAGACAAAACATAAGGTACAGTAACAATTTCTCTTTGAAAAGTAGTACGAATAGCTTTATTATTACTTCATGAAAAACACATTTAACCAACGTAAAAAAACATTAGTCACATCAAGAGACGCTGAATTGGGAGAATGGTCTTTATCAATACCTAACATGTGAGTACCTGAAGGGATTGAACCAATAACAATTGAGAACTCTCTTTGAGGAATTGGTATTTTAAAAAGAGAAAGGAATTCATAAGAGTGTTCCTTCTTTGTTTTATAACTGACTAAACAATTTAATATTGTTGTCAAACCAGTTCTTAAAAAAAGAGAGATTTGTGTTTGTATAGAATGTTTCTATTATTTCATATGAAATAGCGATGCAGAGAAAAATTATGCTTAAATAGGCTATTAATGACCAAGATAGGAGCATTTGTTTATTTTTGTTAACTGCTTGAAAATTTGCATTTTCAGCATGGGTGTGTGTAATTTGCATTTTAGAGTAAAAGTATTGTCAAGTTATGTTTATCCCAGACCTTTATTTATTTTATTTTTTTGTAAAAACCCATTATAATTTCATGTTAATATTTCATGTTTATTGTTGAACACTTAAAAATAAACATGAAACACACAACACTATCATACATTTATTTAACACACATACTTATTACATTTCAAATTTGCACCTAACATACCTGTATATTTTGTATACTGTGTTTGTGCTATTTTGTACATTGTCTATTTTGTATATTATTATTTGTATTATCTGTGTCTTGTCTTGTCACATTCATTCTGTTGCACTGTGGAGCTTCTACCATCAAAACAAATTCCTCGTATGTGTAAACATACCTGGCAATAAAGCTAATTCTGATTCTGATTATAAAAACCTATTGGAAAACCTTGAGGGAACCAGCAGAGAACTAGTCTTTACAGTATTAGTCAGGTTTTGACATCACAACTAAAACACTCTATTCTCAGGGAATGCAACTAAAACCTGTTCTAAACCTATTATAAATGTATTATTATGTTATTGTACTGTTGTACTCACTATTTTATTATCACTCTAGTACAATTTGTACTACATATACTAACACCACATATCACTTTTACTATATTTTTACTCTATTACACTGCACTGTGTCAGTGCATAATGTTTTACCACACTGGATCCATGAAGGATTATCAGTTACATTTCTTATTGTTTGGTGTGGAGTTTATATCTGTCTCCTGCTATGAAAATATTGAAAACGGACTACCATTGTGTCAATTTTTGATTTGTATTTACTGATTTTATTCCATTTTATCAGTGATGGTCGATTATAAGTACTTAAAGATGTATTATTTTGATTTGTTTCCAGTATTTCAATGGGAATGAGCTGTGTTCTGACCTGGCACAAGAAAAGCTAAAATGTTGGGGTTGAAGACAGAGAAAGCAATTTCCACAAAGAAAAACTTCATTTCATTTAATGTACATTAGATTATATTACATAATATCACAGTTATACTAAATTAATATTAGAATTGTTACCAGAAAAAAAAAATAGCCAAATCAACAAGTGTGACAAGTGTAAGCTTTCACAATTTCTAACGAAAATGAATTATTTTCCAAGTCTAACTAAATAACTGGAGACAGAGTTATTTTTAATTCCATGTAGATCACAAACCACTGAAATCGGCTGATAAATGTAAACGTTATCGTGTTTTTATCCAGAAAAAAAACGCAGCTCCTCCATTTGCCTTTAAGGCAGTCTTACCCGGACCAACATGGCAGACGCGTCGCGAGTGGAGGTGACGTATTGTCTTGCCCTGACCAACATGGCGGTCGCGTCGCGAGTGGAGGTGACGTATTTCCGCTCTTGAGTGGAGCTCCACTCGCCCAGTATGGCTGCAGCCAGACCTGCACAGCCGAATCATCAATGCAGTGTTGCCAGATATTGCTATTAAAACAAACAAAAACTGATAAATAAAAATAAACTGAAATTATTTAAAATCTTTTGCAATTAAGATAAGATAAAGATATCGCTGACCATAAACTGCAACGTCCTACTTTATTAACTTTCTAAAGTGTCAAAAAGTGTGAAAAGACAAGTCCGAAAACGCTTATAACAGGTGGATCTGGCAACACAGAGGCTGCAGCCGCGCCCTCACTCGTTCGCCTCGTTCACTCCACCAGCGTCTCGCAGCGATCATGTTCATACCACGGACGCTAAACATTCTTGCAAAATCTCTCAAAATCTGTATCTTCGTCTGATACAGGCTCAAACATATAAGGTTGGATTCCTAACCTCTCCATTGTTCACGGACAGTAGAGATCTGTTCGCCGTGTGAGCTACTGAAATGAGCCGTGCTGTGAAACAGCCAATCAAAGCAGAGCTCAACATTATTATTCATGATCCTTCCAAATAAGGTGATAACAGTCCGTTTCATTCTGGGGAGAAATCCTAGGGTTGTAAATGGACATGTAAAACAGTTTCTGGAGATTTTTTGCCCTTCCCTAAGCCACATACATTCAATGTAGATATCAGAGAACAATTTAAAATATTGTATCAATGCATTCTATGGCACCTTAAAATATAATTTGCAATGAAAAATCTATATATATTGATAGAAAAATACAATACTAGTGGTCTCAGACTTGTGGACCCCACTGTATTTTTGGCAAGGGACTGACCGGACACAACCGTCTGGACTGTTGGGCACATAGAGGGTGACAGGGATGGGGATGGCACTCTCTGCCCGCAGGGTGGCCATGGCTTTCTGGGCCTCCGTCTCGTTACGAGGGGCCTTCACCCAGGTGCAGCCAAGATAGGACAGTTTACTGAACTGCACGCTGTCTTCCTCCTGCTCTGTCGGACTCTCCAAAACTGCTGCTGATGCTTCTGTGGACACAGACAATGAAGAGTCAATACAAGGTTGCAGAAAAATTTATTTGTTTATTAGTTTATTTTATTTTTTTAATATTATGCAAGTTATCAAGTGGCTCATCCAATCATATTTAAGAGGTAGAACAATGTGTTTTCTGCTTGTGTCGAAATATTCAAACAATAAACTCTTGCTTTGCATAAACCTTTGTTTTATGTATTGGTCCATTGTCAAGAGTGACTGAATGAGGAAGTTTGTGTGAGGTAGAGAGGAAGTAAGTGTTCAAAGTCCCCCAATTTTAGCACTTGGCAACAGGAAGTAGTTAAGATAAATAAAGCTAGTTTAAATGGCATCTGCTGAAACCCCTGTATGTAAAAAAAAATGAGTACGCTGTAGCCCTGCCTCTGTTCATTTATAAAATATTTATAAGACATGGTTTAAAGGGGTAGTTGATTGCGATTTCACTTTTAGTGTGTAATGTTGCTGTTTGAGCATAAACAATATCTGCAGAGTTGCGGTGCTGAAAGTTCAATGCAAACGGAGATATCGTCTTTTAAAATTCTGGCAGTTTAATGCCTACAAAAATGACTGGTAAGGGACTACAACGAGTTACTTCCCGGGTCTGATACGTCACGGACCCAGATAAACCCAGCCCCCGGGAACACACAGCAAAGGGGGCGAGGCCATGCTATTGCTTTAGAGAAGAGGAAGAGAAAACTAGGGATGCACGTAAAAATCTATTCATATGAATCGCGATTCTGTCTTCTAACGATTCTAATGGATTCACAAGTTTCAAAATCATTAAAGCAGCGGTTCTTAATACTGTTACTTTGTCGCCCTGCTCTGCATCTCTCTTTCTCTCTCTCTCTCTCTCATTCAGATCGTCAGATAAGCTCCAACAAACTGTTCCAATTATACACTTATTTTCACACAGCAATGAGAAGCATTATAAATGGACACGTGTGCGGTTGCTGTGCTGCATTAAAGCTTTAATCAGGATAAAACCGTATATTAAAAGCTAACAGAAGCAGTAGCACTTACAAATAGCAGCGTATTTAAAAGTATGAGACAACAACAACCAAACATACCATTAAGAGCCGTGCTTGCACAGGTTCTGCACGATCCTCTTCACTAATATCCTCTGGGTCTCAATCAGGCTCAAATTGATAAGCATTATAGACAACGCCACTGTTTACAATTCAACCGGAGCACAACCCACTGAGGTGAGGGGCGGGACGTTCAGACGTGCAGTAGAGGCGGTTTAGCGAATCACAACACACTGAGCCAGCTAACCAATCTCAGCCCATCGCGTATTTCTGAAGGAGGAGCTTCATAAAACCAGGAAATAAATCGAGGCGTTTGTCAGAGAAGGGACAGAGAGGTGTGGAATAAAGGTAAATTATGTGAAAAATAATGCGTTTTTAAAAAAACCAAGCATGAACACATACTAGACTGCACCCCATAAACACAATCAAGCCTAGAAAAAAACCAGACAACCACCCCTTTAACAAGGACCAATGGGAGTTTGGGATAAAAACGAGTTAGTTTGTTACTGCGAGCAGGATGTACCATGAGGAGCAGTGTCCAGAGTCAGGCTGGGTGGTCTGATCTTAGAGCTGAGCGCAGCAGGACTTCCTTTCTCCTCTGCAGATCCTGGTCCATCACCAACATCATCCAAGACCTCCTCCATCGCCCGCTCCAGCTGCTCACTCCTCCATCCTCCACGACATCTGGCAGAGGGCAGAGAATAAATATTCTAGATTAACTTCATTCTTACTGACACATTACATTAAATAATATTCTATAAAATTTAACGAAAATTTTAAAATGTACTTTAAATATATATATATATATATATATATATATACACACACACACATAGAGGGCTCTCAAGTTATAGCAAAAGTTTGGAGTGAGATTAGGGAAGGTGCCACGTGAAGGGGAGGAGTCACTCAAAGGGGAGGAGCAAATCAAATATTTGCAGCACCCAAGTTTTTGCTAGCAGTTCAATTTTACCTATTGTTCATAATTGACCAGCACAAATAGAAATTATAACATCTGGTAAATCTGATGAAAGACAAATTCATTCTAATAAAATAAAAAGATTTATGTATTTAAACATACAAATGTATCAAAAATAACAATAACAATTTATTAATGAAACATACTACATATGCTATGCATGCTACAACATTTCATTAATTTATTTTTATATGAAGTTTAGTTTTATATTACCTATATATTGGCATTAACGATCCATTAAAAATCCCTTATTAGTCAAGTTCTAGTTCAGGCCAAATTGAGATGAAAAGAAATTAAAAATGCACTGCTGTCAGTAAATGACTTTCAGTAAATGACACATTTTGACCATGACAAGTAACGCCGGTGTAATAGATACTCAACATGGCTGAAGCAGTGAAAACTGAAAGGCTTGCAAGTAATGCGAGGAAAAAAATATATATGGCAAAAAAAAAAGTGTGAATTTCTGTAAAAACCTGTAAACTTGGTCACAGCATGATGTGCAAGGAAAGCTCTAGAGACTTGATAACCAAGGATTGTG
Source organism: Aspiorhynchus laticeps (assembly GCA_023376895.1). NCBI lineage: Eukaryota > Metazoa > Chordata > Actinopteri > Cypriniformes > Cyprinidae > Aspiorhynchus > Aspiorhynchus laticeps. The sequence continues at coordinate 78,261,400 of CM041793.1, read as the reverse complement.
TATTAGCTCTCACCTTTCGGCGTGTCCTCGTTCAGTGGCTGGAAAGCCGGAGTGTTTGGATTCCAGGTGCCAGTGATCACATACGCCTTCCCATCAGCACTTTTGCCCATAGACTCCTTCAAACACAAGCACAAAATAAGTTTATCACTTATATAACTAGGGTTACTGGATAAAATCTGAGTTTCATTAAATGTGTTAAATTTAACGTATCAAATTCATTTATCTAATCTGACATGCGTTTTATTCATTTGGGAGTGATTTCTAAAGAGTAGTTGGAGGAAATTAAGGAGAAAGACCCTTTTAATGGCTAATTAGATATCTATAAATCAAACTCATATGGGACTTTTATTAAAAGCAAAGTCATTTGCAGTCTTTGCATGGCAGAATCTCATTAAACATCATGAAAACCACCTGCTACAGCATTAATAAGACATCTTTAATTAACTGTGGTTTGTTTCTTTAGAAGAGGAACTGAATGCATCCAATCGAAATTCAGTATATTTTTGCAGAACATTGCAGCAAATTTGAGGTTAATTGCATTAACATATATCATAAAAAAACTGGGCAAAGCATCAAATGATGACATTTGTCTAAACTGTCCAGATGGCAACATGGAGGAAAAGTACGACACTAAAGCTTGAACGATGTTTGATTCAACAATCCCCATGAACCCAATTACGCTTGATTGAACTGCTAATTGTTTTTGGTCTTGATGTGCAAACCGCCATAACTTAATTTGCTCAAGGGCCAACGTTAAATGACGTTTTTAATGAATAATAAAAAAGCCTATATTTCCATTAAGTGTTTCTAAAACTGGCAACAGAGTGGTAATTAAAATGAGTTAGGATATAGGAAATTAACATAACATTGAGCTTGAGGTACAGCTATAAGAGTTAAACTACTAGCAGCCACACACCGAGAATGCTGGGAAAAACTCAGGAGGCAGAAATGTGTCTCACCATATCAAGGAGGTGCATGTCGTTGTTTCGAACTTTCTGACCAGGACTAAGCAGCATCCCAAAGCACCTGGAAAATATATGGTTTAAATGGTGAGGATGAGGCATGAAATAAAAGTGACTGCTAATTACATAATATTTTCAGAGAGTAATTTGGAGCTTCTGTAAGTGAAGACTGAAGGTTAAGAGCATGGCAACATTTGTGAAGGGTTTATTTTCATAGCATGTCTCACAAAGTGTTTGTGCTGTGACTAGAGCGGCATCAAGTGGTTGCACAAGGAATCACACTTATACCTTTCTATTACACATTACATACATATACATATATATATATGTATATGTTGTGGCGAGCCGGCCAATGTGGTATCAGTGTCGCCTAGGAAACAGTGCTCGCATAGCAATCACCATGGAGTGCGTGCTGATCGCCGACACCTGAATCTCATCAGCAGCACAGCTTTTAAGCAGAGGAAAAGAAGGAGGAGATGGGTTATGACTCCAGAGCAAATCTAACGCTGTGTTCTGGTTCCCTTGCAGATTCAAGCTTCTGATGATCAGCACGTCACCTTGCTCACATGGACACTTTGCTGCACTACCAGGATCTACTGCACCGGAGCACGCCAGTACACCATTTCACAATATCATATATACACACACACACACACACACACACATATATATATATATATAGTCGTGGTCAGAATTATTGGCCCCCTTGGTAAATATGATCAAAGAAGGCTCTGAAAATAAACCTGCGTTATTAATCATTTTGATCTTTTTTTTTTTTTTTTAAATCACAAAAATCTAACCTTTCATTGAACTAAAACAATTGAAAATGGTCGAAACTCTCAATATGATTTTTTTTTTCTCAAATACACAGACAAAATTATTGGTACCCCTAAAAATTCTTATGAGTAAAATATCTCTGAAGTATATTCCCATTCATATTTACAATTTTGAGCACTCCAGGGTGATTATGAACATGAAATTATCCAGCCATGGCTTCCTGTTTCACAGAAATATACAGAGGAGGTTAAACAAAGTCCAAATTCCCTTAATCATCCATCACAATGAGAAAAACCAAAGAATATATTTCTGATGTGTGCAGCAAAAGATAATTGAGCTTCACATATTAGTGAAGTTGCTTTAAGAAAAGAGCTAGAGCAGTGAAAATTCCCATTTCCACCATCAGGGCAATAATTAAGAATTTCCAATCAACAGAAAATGTTATGAATCTGCCTGGAAGAGGACGTGTGTCTATATCGTCCTAATGCACGCTGAGAAGGAGAGTTTGAGTGGCTAAAGACTCTCCAAGGACCACAACGGGAGAATTGCAGAAAATAGTCTCGGGGTCAGAAAACCTTTAAAAAAAAAAAAAAAAAAAAAAAAAAAAAAAGTCAAACAGCCCCTACATCACACATGTTGTTCGGGAGGATTTCAAGAAAAATTCTCCTCACTCATCCAAAAACAAACTCCAGCATATTCAGTTATCAGACACAACTGGAACTTCAAATGGGACTGGCTTCTATGGTCAGATGAAACTAAAAAATGAGCTTTTTAGCAGCAAACACTCAAGATGGGTTTGGTGCACACGGGGATAAAAAAACTACCCCATGTGTACAATGAAATAATACTGCTGCAGGGGCGGACTGGGACAAAATTTCAGGCCGGGAAATCTCACACTCATCCAGGCCATCCCATACACCCACAACAAATTCTGAAACATGGACAACCCTATTAGCCTATTTGTATGACCATCACATAAAAAGGTCTAAGCCTTTAGTCGGGCCGTGGAAAATAATTAAAGGTTCTCTTTTGAACTGCACCATCGCTTCCCTTTTCCTTTTCTTCATTTTCTCCAATATCTCTTTCACTCCCTTTTTTTCTTGTACCTGTCACTTCTTCACCAGCAGGTCTACTGTTATTAACAGAACTGTGTTCACCTTGTTGCAAAACAACCACGTCATTGCAATTTGTTTGCACAATGTTATTTCTCTTAAAATGACTTAAATACCCAAGATTTAACAAACCTATAATTCATACAAATATATTAAAACAAATTTTCTAAAGTGCCTAAATGCCAAAATTAGTACATTGAAAATCCTAATACAGAACACACTATTGTATTTTTGAGCTGACTGATATTTTTGTGTTGCTGTTTGCTCTAGCTCCCTCCCTTTCTATACAATAAATCCATGTGAATATCTGCCTGCTAAATTTATTAATGTAAATTTCCAATCGATAATGATGTCCTTTAGCACAGTATTCTGACTGATGATAATAATGGGGTGCTACTGACAGCCTAACAGGTGCTAGCAGTTTAATACTCAACTAGGTTAATAAAGACAAAACTAGCTTATTACAGACGAAACTGACCTGCACTTGAAGCCCTGAACAGGTTAGTAATTTCGCTACATTTAACTGTTTCTTCTGGCCGTTTCCTCTCCTTCCTCGAGTCCCGCGCATCGACTCTGTTCAAAACCATTTGATGGAGGCAAGGAACAGACGTGAACCACGGCGCTGCCAGTCAAGACTAACCGATTTATGATTTATTAGGGAATGCCACAATTGGAAATAATCACTTTTGCACATTGGAAGGCAAAAAATACAAATAAATAAATAAAAAATACAAAAAAAAACAGGGCAGCGGGCCAAATCAGCCGCCAGGCCACCGGGAAATGTCCCGGTGCTCCCAATGGCCAGTCCGCGCCTGTACTGCTGTATTTTTAATGTTGTGGGCCCATTTCTGCTGGAGGTCCTGGACATCTTGTTTAGATACATGGCATCATGATTCTATCAAATACCAACAGATAAAAAAGTGACTGACTCTGTTAGAAATCTTATAATGGGCCATGTTTGGATCTTCCAACCATACAATAATCCAAACACAAACCTCAAAAACAACACATAAATGGGTCACTGGGCACAAAACCAAGCTTCTGCTATGGCCATTCTAGTCCTCTGACCTGAACCCTGTAGAAAATGAGTGAGGTGAACTGAAGAGAAGAAGCACCAACATGGAGCTGTGAATCTAAAGGATCTGGAGAGATTCTGGATGAAGGAATGGTCTCTGATCTCTTGTCAGGTGTTCTCTAACCTCATCAGGCATTATAGGAGAAAATTTTGAGCTGTTAAACTGGCAAATGGAGGTTTCAAAAAGTATTGAATAAAAGGGTGCCATTAATTGTGGCCAATGTGTATTAGAGAAAAACATTTATTGACCCTCTAATATCAACTGCATATTTATTCTGTAACTGCTAGCTTTTCTTGAAAACTAACACTAGCTTTCTTTTTTCTATTCTATCTACTTGTTTAAAAAAAAAAAATAAAAAAAAATACCTTGCTACGTGTACTGCGTTAGGCTAACCAAGACTTGTCATAGCACTTGCATGTTGTTGCTCTTTTGTTGGTTTTGATTGCTTCTATTGCCCTCATTTGTAAGTCGCTTTGGACAAAAGCGTCTGCTAAATGACTAAATAAATAAAACATATGGGTACAGTCATTTTAGACACTTCCAAAACTGTTGCAACAGAGATGGAAATACAATTTTTAAATACATGAATTATGTTCCCATCGTTGTTGCCACAGATTTGGAAGTGCATTTTTCTGTTCTAAAGAAGGGGGTGTCCCAATACTTTTGTCTATATAGTGTATGTACAAGTCATTGGTGTTTGGTGATGAGTTTTTTGGCTCAAGGTCTTCATTTACAGTCACACCAGAGGTGTTAAACTGGGATTAGGACTTGGTTTTATGCAGACCAGTCAAGTTCTTCCACACTGACTGAATCAATCATTTTCTTTTTGAACCTTGTCTTATACACAGAGGCATTGTCATGTTAGAATAGAAAAGGGTCCTGTCCAAACTGTTGCTATAATATTAGAAGCACACAATTTCCTAGAATATCATTATATGCTTTAACATTAAGATTTGTACTCATAGAAATTACTAAAGTAGTCAAACCTGTTCATTAGAAGGGGCGACCAATACTTTTGGCAATATAGTGTATATATATATATATATATATATATATATATATATATATATATATATATATATATATATATATATATATAATATATATATATATATATGTATATATGTATACATATATGTATATACATATATATATATACACACACACACATATATATATACATATATATATATATACACACACACACACATATATATATACACACACACACGCATACATATATATTTTTTTTTTTTGGTATAGATTAAAACTGATATTGTTCATGTAAAAAAATAAAAAAATATATACAGGTGCTGGTCATATAATTAGAATATCATCAAAAAGTTGATTTATTTCACTAATTCCATTCAAAAAGTGAAACTTGTATAATGTATACATTCATTCCACACAGACTGATATATTTCAAGTGTTTATTTCTTTTAATTTTGATGATTATAACTGACAACTAATGAAAACCCCAAATTCAGTATCTCAGAAAATTAGAATATTACTTAAGACCAATACAAAGAAAGGATTTTTAGAAGTCTTGGCCAACTGAAAAGTATGAACATGAAAAGTATGAGCATGTACAGCACTCAATACTTAGTTGGGGCTCCTTTTGCCTGAATTACTGCAGCAATGCGGCGTGGCATGGAGTCGATCAGTCTGTGGCACTGCTCAGGTGCTATGAGAGCCCAGGTTGCTCTGATAGTGGCCTTCAGCTCTTCTGCATTGTTGGGTCTGGCATATCACATCTTCCTCTTCACAATACCCCATAGATTTTCTATGGGGTTAAGGTCAGGCGAGTTTGCCAATTAAGAACAGGGATACCATGGTCCTTAAACCAGGTACTGGTAGCTTTGGCACTGTTTGCAGGTGCCAAGTCCTGTTGGAAAATGAAATCTGCATCTCCATAAAGTTGGTCAGCAGCAGGAAGCATGAAGTGCTCTACAACTTCCTGGTATACGGCTGTGTTGACCTTGGACCTCAGAAAACACAGTGGACCAACACCAGCAGATGACATGGCACTCCAAACCATCACTGACTGTGGAAACTTTACACTGGACTTCAAGCAACGTGGATTCTGTGCCTCTCCTCTCTTCCTCCAGACTCTGGGACCCTGATTTCCAAAGGAAATGCAAAATTTACTTTCATCAGAGAACATTACTTTGGACCACTCAGCAGCAGTCCAGTCCTTTTTGTCTTTAGCCCAGGCGAGACGCTTCTGACGCTGTCTGTTGTTCAAGAGTGGCTTGACACAAGGAATGCGACAGCTGAAACCCATGTCTTGCATACGTCTGTGCGTAGTGGTTCTTGAAGCACTGACTCCAGCTGCAGTCCACTCTTTGTGAATCTCCCCCACATTTTTGAATGGGTTTTGTTTCACAATCCTCTCCAGGGTGCGGTTATCCCTATTGCTTGTACACTTTTTTCTACCACATCTTTTCCTTCCCTTCGCCTCTCTATTAATGCGCTTGGACTCAGAGCTCTGTGAACAGCCAGCCTCTTTTGCAATGACCTTTTGTGTCTTGCCCTCCTTGTGCAAGGTGTCAATGGTCGTCTTTTGGACAACTGTCAAGTCAGCAGTCTTCCCCATGATTGTGTAGCCTACAGAACTAGACTGAGAGACCATTTAAAGGCCTTTGCAGGTGTTTTGAGTTAATTAGCTGATTAGAGTGTGGCACCAGGTGTCTTCAATATTGAACCTTTTCACAATATTCTAATTTTCTGAGATACTGAATTTGGGGTTTTCATTAGTTGTCACTTATAATCATCAAAATTAAAAGAAATAAACACTTGAAATATATCAGTCTGTGTGGAATGAATGTATACATTATACAAGTTTCACTTTTTGAATGGAAATAGTGAAATAAATCAACTTTTTGATGATATTCTAATTATATGACCAGCACCTGTATATATAATAAGTGCTGTCAAACGATTAATCAAATTTTTTTTGGCATAATATATGTGTGTGTTCTGTGTATATTTATTGTGTATATATAAATACACACACATACAGTATGTATTTTGAAAATATTTACATGTATTTACATGTCTACATTTAAATTCATATAATTTATATAATAAATAAATATATTTAATATATAAACAACATTTTTTTCAGAAAAATATACATGCATGTGTGTGTATTTACATATACATCATAAAGGTACACAGTACACATACATATATTATGTAAACAAAAACTCTTATTTTGGATGCGATTAATCATTTGACAGCATTAATAATTTTTACTAGGGCTGCACGATATATTGCATGCGATATGCATGCGCATCTCGTCAGTAAAGCCGGTTCCTTGATTAGCGGTTAATCTCAATCACCTGTTTTCAAATGGAGCGGCATTTAATACACGGAGCCGTAAATCACTGACAAGCTACGCATATATCGCGTTCATATCAAAGACGATATAACAGTCGATATATGCGTAGCTTGTCAGTGATTTACGGCTCTGTGTATTAAATGCCGCTCCATTTGAAAACAGGTGATGGAGATTAACCGCTAATCAAGGAACCGGCTTTACTGACGAGATGCGCATGCATATCGCATGCAATATATCGTGCAGCCCTAATTTTTACTAGCAATAGCAAGCAGCCAATCGTGGTTCATGGCGGTGACATGAACAAAAGCCTATTGTTAAACCATTTAAAACAAAGAAAAAAAAAGAGAGAGCTCTTACATGTTCCACACCTTTCACCTTTCAATCAGTGGTCAATTGTCTGCTATTTTTATGGCTTGTTTAAAGGCAAAGCCATTCCAGTTATTAAAAGGCAAAATATGGTTCATATAATGGCATAATATCTGAATTTCTAACATGCATTCTGCCAACTACATCCCAGAACCCACCTCTCCATTACCAGCTCCTTATTGTTCATCTGCTGGACGGTGACCGTCACCTTTTTCTGTACACCCTGCCGCAGCTTGAAGTAATATTTATCCCTGTCTTTGGGAACCGGACTACAAGAAGAGAGAGGGACAAAAGTAAGAAAGACACAATTGCACATATATATTCTGGTTGCCCACAATAGAAACCAAATGAAGCAACAGTTCACCTCACTCAGTGAATAGCAACGGTCAAAACTAACACCTCTCTCAAAGAGCGAGAGGAGGAAGCAGAACTGAAGTTTCTTCAGAAGTGAGTCATGACAGACCTGAAGTTTCCTTTGCCATCATCTTCTCTCACTTCTAGAGAGACGGTGAAGGTGAAGACATCACTATCGGGGGAAAGTGGCAACACCGAGTCTTGCATGTCTGTGGCAGCTTTTGATGAACGCTTGAAGGCCGTTGAGAAGCTATAGAGGATGCGACTAACCTAAATAAAGAAAAGAGGCTGAGCTTTGAGATCTACTCGATGAACACTTATGAACAAATGCAACTCACGGCCTCTTTGATATAGCAGGAGAAGACGTGGATTTGAAAGTCCTCCACGCTGCGGTAGCTCTCGGTGAAGGAAAAGCAGTCGCTCTCAACAGATCCCTCGCATCCTCGGGCACAAAACAACACCTTGTAGATGGGAAAAGATGCAATTTCTGTTCCAGTGGCCTGGTCGACAATCCTAGAGCGATAAGAAAACATAAAAATAGACATATAACTAAATCTAAAGCAGTATCTTTTACATAATCTGACATAATTTACAATATGCATCAACTTTAGTCCCAAATGATTGCTATGAAAAAAAACGCAAACCGATTTTGGAGGCAACAAAATAGGTCAAATTTTAATAGTGCAATCATAATGTGAAGTGCTAATTAAGATATTTACATGTAAAATTAAGTACTCAAGATATTTTTGATGTAGTACTTTAACGAATAGTTCGTTAAGGTGCAGAAACGTCGTTCGGTGTCACCAGAATTAAGCTAAATGACAGTGGCACATGTCATGTGCATCAAAGTTCACTTAGCTAACTTTAGACATGGTTTGAGGTTTACAGAGGAGAAACAGTGAGATGTTAAACCTAAGGTTATGCCACAGTTCATGAGAAAGAAAAAAAAAAACACACAGGGTGTGAAAACAGAAGTGCAACATCACATTTACAAACCTGAAAGCGAGAGCTAAAAGCAGCTCGAGTGACAGCTGTTAGCTCTTTTTTTTTTGTTTTTGTTTTTTTAACAGCTGTGTTAGCTCAGACAAACACTAAATAAATATGGAATAAATTAAATGAAGTAAATCTGTAAAAAACAGCAGTACATTAAGATATAAATGTAATTAGAAATATGTATTAAATTACAAAAATGCAAATGACAAGCATTTCACTACTCCAGGATTTATTTAAATCTGAAGTTTGTAATGGGCAAAAATAGTGAAATTAGAAAAATGCTAAATAAATATAGAGTAAATTAATAATAGACACTAAATAAATAATATATTTTAATAGAAAAATGTAATTAATAAATGAAACCCAGAAACAGCTTTCAGGATATAAAAACGATTCAAGATATAAAACGTATTACTAAAAAGGTCATTTAAACCTGCAAAATCAACATAAATTTCTAGAAGACCCTTAAAAATAATATAATATAATATAATATAATACAATACAAAATTCAAAAATCTGGAAAAGTAGTTTTAGAATACAATTTGTAATACAAACCCATTTATTACATCTAAAAAAGCTAAATAAATCTGAAATAAATAAACAAAGAACATTTTAAGATATAAACGTAATTTTAAAAAAAGTAATAAATCTAAAAATAAAAAATACGCTAAATACAAGCACTCTCACTAATCTGGAATTCAAAACTAATTTAAATTTGAAATTAAACAAATTGTTAAAGGTGCCATAGAATGGAAAACTGTATTTACCTTGGCATAGTTGAATAATAAGAATTCTGTACATGGAAATGACATACCGTGAGCCTCAAACACCATTGTTTCCTCCTTCTTATGTAAATCTCGTGCGTGAAAAAGACCACTGAAAAAGAGGCGAATCCCAACACAACACCGACTGTGACGTTGCAGTCGGGATCATTAATGTTTACGCCCCCAACATTTGCATAACGTATACCAACCCAGCCGGACCGAGATGGGTCTGGCTGCAGACCATGGGCAAGTGGAGCTCCACTCTTGAACAGGAAGTACGTCACCTCCACTTAGTGTTGCCAAGTCCACGGTTTTCCCTCAGAATTGAGGTACTTTAAAATCAGTTGCCGCGGGTTATTTTTCATGTCCACGGGTTGAAGCGAACCCAATAATGTGATATTTAGCCCCTGCAATGCTAATTTTACCAGGGAAACCTCTCCAAAAAACATGCATTTTACGCACCAGGAGCGGGATTTTACTGGAGGACCCCCCTCGAAACGCGATTGGGCTGTTTTGGGCTTTTTTTTTTTCTTTTTCTTTTTTCAAAGAACAATAACATACAATATTTTATAAAGAAATAACATCAAAAAAGATGTTACAACATAAAAATAAATCACAACAAATAGGAGTTGCCAGGGGGAGGTAAGTATAAAAGTTCAAAGACACAAGATACATATACATACAAGTATACATATCAAAATCAAATAAATAAAGTTCACAAGCTTTCAAAGTTCTTACAGCTTTCTTATTCAAAGAGTCTCTGATACTGTCAATATATATGTATGTATATATAGTTCAGCCAACAAATCCATAAATTGGGTTTCTTATTAGATTTAGATTAGATTCTTATTATAGATTAAATTTGGTTCACAGTAGGCCTATATGTAAATAAATTAAGTAAAAAATACTGCTCCTCTTGGAAAGAAGTAAAAGAGTCAATTTTCCCATAGGAGTGAAAAAGGTCTTAAACACTGAATATTTTAATTGATAAAATTTTGAACTTTACACCACAGTGTAACTGAATATGTACAGTGCCAAAATAAGTGCAGTTTCCTCATATTCATTGCAGAAAATACAATTTACATTAAAAATTTTGTAAATAATGATTTGCTAAAATCTGTGAATGATCTTAAGAACCTCCTTTAATCTTATTTCTACAATGATATTTCTGCGGTAACAACCACACTTTTCTCCAGCAAATCAATTTTCCATTTAATAAAGAGTTCCAATGAGACAAAACATAAGGTACAGTAACAATTTCTCTTTGAAAAGTAGTACGAATAGCTTTATTATTACTTCATGAAAAACACATTTAACCAACGTAAAAAAACATTAGTCACATCAAGAGACGCTGAATTGGGAGAATGGTCTTTATCAATACCTAACATGTGAGTACCTGAAGGGATTGAACCAATAACAATTGAGAACTCTCTTTGAGGAATTGGTATTTTAAAAAGAGAAAGGAATTCATAAGAGTGTTCCTTCTTTGTTTTATAACTGACTAAACAATTTAATATTGTTGTCAAACCAGTTCTTAAAAAAAGAGAGATTTGTGTTTGTATAGAATGTTTCTATTATTTCATATGAAATAGCGATGCAGAGAAAAATTATGCTTAAATAGGCTATTAATGACCAAGATAGGAGCATTTGTTTATTTTTGTTAACTGCTTGAAAATTTGCATTTTCAGCATGGGTGTGTGTAATTTGCATTTTAGAGTAAAAGTATTGTCAAGTTATGTTTATCCCAGACCTTTATTTATTTTATTTTTTTGTAAAAACCCATTATAATTTCATGTTAATATTTCATGTTTATTGTTGAACACTTAAAAATAAACATGAAACACACAACACTATCATACATTTATTTAACACACATACTTATTACATTTCAAATTTGCACCTAACATACCTGTATATTTTGTATACTGTGTTTGTGCTATTTTGTACATTGTCTATTTTGTATATTATTATTTGTATTATCTGTGTCTTGTCTTGTCACATTCATTCTGTTGCACTGTGGAGCTTCTACCATCAAAACAAATTCCTCGTATGTGTAAACATACCTGGCAATAAAGCTAATTCTGATTCTGATTATAAAAACCTATTGGAAAACCTTGAGGGAACCAGCAGAGAACTAGTCTTTACAGTATTAGTCAGGTTTTGACATCACAACTAAAACACTCTATTCTCAGGGAATGCAACTAAAACCTGTTCTAAACCTATTATAAATGTATTATTATGTTATTGTACTGTTGTACTCACTATTTTATTATCACTCTAGTACAATTTGTACTACATATACTAACACCACATATCACTTTTACTATATTTTTACTCTATTACACTGCACTGTGTCAGTGCATAATGTTTTACCACACTGGATCCATGAAGGATTATCAGTTACATTTCTTATTGTTTGGTGTGGAGTTTATATCTGTCTCCTGCTATGAAAATATTGAAAACGGACTACCATTGTGTCAATTTTTGATTTGTATTTACTGATTTTATTCCATTTTATCAGTGATGGTCGATTATAAGTACTTAAAGATGTATTATTTTGATTTGTTTCCAGTATTTCAATGGGAATGAGCTGTGTTCTGACCTGGCACAAGAAAAGCTAAAATGTTGGGGTTGAAGACAGAGAAAGCAATTTCCACAAAGAAAAACTTCATTTCATTTAATGTACATTAGATTATATTACATAATATCACAGTTATACTAAATTAATATTAGAATTGTTACCAGAAAAAAAAAATAGCCAAATCAACAAGTGTGACAAGTGTAAGCTTTCACAATTTCTAACGAAAATGAATTATTTTCCAAGTCTAACTAAATAACTGGAGACAGAGTTATTTTTAATTCCATGTAGATCACAAACCACTGAAATCGGCTGATAAATGTAAACGTTATCGTGTTTTTATCCAGAAAAAAAACGCAGCTCCTCCATTTGCCTTTAAGGCAGTCTTACCCGGACCAACATGGCAGACGCGTCGCGAGTGGAGGTGACGTATTGTCTTGCCCTGACCAACATGGCGGTCGCGTCGCGAGTGGAGGTGACGTATTTCCGCTCTTGAGTGGAGCTCCACTCGCCCAGTATGGCTGCAGCCAGACCTGCACAGCCGAATCATCAATGCAGTGTTGCCAGATATTGCTATTAAAACAAACAAAAACTGATAAATAAAAATAAACTGAAATTATTTAAAATCTTTTGCAATTAAGATAAGATAAAGATATCGCTGACCATAAACTGCAACGTCCTACTTTATTAACTTTCTAAAGTGTCAAAAAGTGTGAAAAGACAAGTCCGAAAACGCTTATAACAGGTGGATCTGGCAACACAGAGGCTGCAGCCGCGCCCTCACTCGTTCGCCTCGTTCACTCCACCAGCGTCTCGCAGCGATCATGTTCATACCACGGACGCTAAACATTCTTGCAAAATCTCTCAAAATCTGTATCTTCGTCTGATACAGGCTCAAACATATAAGGTTGGATTCCTAACCTCTCCATTGTTCACGGACAGTAGAGATCTGTTCGCCGTGTGAGCTACTGAAATGAGCCGTGCTGTGAAACAGCCAATCAAAGCAGAGCTCAACATTATTATTCATGATCCTTCCAAATAAGGTGATAACAGTCCGTTTCATTCTGGGGAGAAATCCTAGGGTTGTAAATGGACATGTAAAACAGTTTCTGGAGATTTTTTGCCCTTCCCTAAGCCACATACATTCAATGTAGATATCAGAGAACAATTTAAAATATTGTATCAATGCATTCTATGGCACCTTAAAATATAATTTGCAATGAAAAATCTATATATATTGATAGAAAAATACAATACTAGTGGTCTCAGACTTGTGGACCCCACTGTATTTTTGGCAAGGGACTGACCGGACACAACCGTCTGGACTGTTGGGCACATAGAGGGTGACAGGGATGGGGATGGCACTCTCTGCCCGCAGGGTGGCCATGGCTTTCTGGGCCTCCGTCTCGTTACGAGGGGCCTTCACCCAGGTGCAGCCAAGATAGGACAGTTTACTGAACTGCACGCTGTCTTCCTCCTGCTCTGTCGGACTCTCCAAAACTGCTGCTGATGCTTCTGTGGACACAGACAATGAAGAGTCAATACAAGGTTGCAGAAAAATTTATTTGTTTATTAGTTTATTTTATTTTTTTAATATTATGCAAGTTATCAAGTGGCTCATCCAATCATATTTAAGAGGTAGAACAATGTGTTTTCTGCTTGTGTCGAAATATTCAAACAATAAACTCTTGCTTTGCATAAACCTTTGTTTTATGTATTGGTCCATTGTCAAGAGTGACTGAATGAGGAAGTTTGTGTGAGGTAGAGAGGAAGTAAGTGTTCAAAGTCCCCCAATTTTAGCACTTGGCAACAGGAAGTAGTTAAGATAAATAAAGCTAGTTTAAATGGCATCTGCTGAAACCCCTGTATGTAAAAAAAAATGAGTACGCTGTAGCCCTGCCTCTGTTCATTTATAAAATATTTATAAGACATGGTTTAAAGGGGTAGTTGATTGCGATTTCACTTTTAGTGTGTAATGTTGCTGTTTGAGCATAAACAATATCTGCAGAGTTGCGGTGCTGAAAGTTCAATGCAAACGGAGATATCGTCTTTTAAAATTCTGGCAGTTTAATGCCTACAAAAATGACTGGTAAGGGACTACAACGAGTTACTTCCCGGGTCTGATACGTCACGGACCCAGATAAACCCAGCCCCCGGGAACACACAGCAAAGGGGGCGAGGCCATGCTATTGCTTTAGAGAAGAGGAAGAGAAAACTAGGGATGCACGTAAAAATCTATTCATATGAATCGCGATTCTGTCTTCTAACGATTCTAATGGATTCACAAGTTTCAAAATCATTAAAGCAGCGGTTCTTAATACTGTTACTTTGTCGCCCTGCTCTGCATCTCTCTTTCTCTCTCTCTCTCTCTCATTCAGATCGTCAGATAAGCTCCAACAAACTGTTCCAATTATACACTTATTTTCACACAGCAATGAGAAGCATTATAAATGGACACGTGTGCGGTTGCTGTGCTGCATTAAAGCTTTAATCAGGATAAAACCGTATATTAAAAGCTAACAGAAGCAGTAGCACTTACAAATAGCAGCGTATTTAAAAGTATGAGACAACAACAACCAAACATACCATTAAGAGCCGTGCTTGCACAGGTTCTGCACGATCCTCTTCACTAATATCCTCTGGGTCTCAATCAGGCTCAAATTGATAAGCATTATAGACAACGCCACTGTTTACAATTCAACCGGAGCACAACCCACTGAGGTGAGGGGCGGGACGTTCAGACGTGCAGTAGAGGCGGTTTAGCGAATCACAACACACTGAGCCAGCTAACCAATCTCAGCCCATCGCGTATTTCTGAAGGAGGAGCTTCATAAAACCAGGAAATAAATCGAGGCGTTTGTCAGAGAAGGGACAGAGAGGTGTGGAATAAAGGTAAATTATGTGAAAAATAATGCGTTTTTAAAAAAACCAAGCATGAACACATACTAGACTGCACCCCATAAACACAATCAAGCCTAGAAAAAAACCAGACAACCACCCCTTTAACAAGGACCAATGGGAGTTTGGGATAAAAACGAGTTAGTTTGTTACTGCGAGCAGGATGTACCATGAGGAGCAGTGTCCAGAGTCAGGCTGGGTGGTCTGATCTTAGAGCTGAGCGCAGCAGGACTTCCTTTCTCCTCTGCAGATCCTGGTCCATCACCAACATCATCCAAGACCTCCTCCATCGCCCGCTCCAGCTGCTCACTCCTCCATCCTCCACGACATCTGGCAGAGGGCAGAGAATAAATATTCTAGATTAACTTCATTCTTACTGACAGTATACAAGTGTCATGACAAGTCTCAGTTAGTCTAGCACAGTACACGTAGCTAGAATTTTTTTTTTTTTTTTTTTTTTTTTTTTTTTTATTAAATAGAATAGGTAAGTTAGTATTAGTTAGTCAGGTGCTGGCGAAAAAGATGTGTCTTTAGATGTTTTTTGAAAATGGCTAAAGACTCAGCTGTTCGAATTGAGATCGGGAGGTCATTCCACCAGCTGGGCACAGACCAGGAAAAGGTCCGTGAGAGTGATTTGTTACCTCTTTGGGATGGCACCACAAGGCGTCGTTCACTTGCAGAACGCAAGCTTCTGGAGGGCACATAAATTTGAACCAGCGAGTTTAGGTATATTGGTGCAGTGGCAGTTGTGGTCTTGTAGGCAAACATCAGTACCTTGAATTTGATGCGAGCGGCTATTGGTAGCCAGTGTAACCTGATGAAGAGAGGGGTAACGTGAGCTTTTTTTGGCTCATTAAAGACCACTCTGGCTGCTGCATTCTGGATCAGTTGCAGAGGCTTGATAGTACATGCGGGAAGGCCCGCCAAGAGAGCATTACAATAGTCCAGTCTGGAGAGAACAAGAGCTTGGACAAGGAGTTGTGCAGCTTGCTCTTGCAGGAAGGGCCTAATCTTCCTAATGTTGTATAAGGCAAATCTGCAGGACCGGGCCGTTGTAGCAATATGGTCCGTGAAGCTTAACTGATCATCGATCACAACTCCAAGGTTCCTGGCAGTCCTGGAAGGAGTTATGGTTGATGAACCCAGCTGTATAGAGAAGTTGTGGTGAAGTGATGGGTTGGCAGAGAACACGAGCAGTTCTGTCTTAGCAAGATTGAGCTGAAGGTGATGGTCCATCATCCAGCTAGAAATGTCACTCAGACAGGCTGCAATGCAATCTGTTACCGTCGGATCATCTGGTTGGAATGAGAAGTAGAGTTGAGTGTCATCAGCATAGCAGTGGTAGGAAAAGCCATGCTTCTGAATAACCAGTCCTAATGACGACATGTAGATGGAGAAGAGAAGTGGTCCAAGCACTGAGCCTTGAGGAACTCCAGTAGCAAGAAGTTGTGACTTTGAAACCTCACCCCTCCAAGACACCCTGAAGGACCTATCGGAGAGGTAAGACTCGAACCACAGGAGGGCGGTTCCTGAGATGCCCATCTTTCTGAGGATGGACATGAGGATCTGGTGGTTAACTGTGTCAAAGGCAGCAGACAGATCCAGCAAGATGAGTACAGAGGATTTGGAAGCTGCTCTTGCCAGTCTCAGGGCCTCTGTAACCGAGAGTAGGGCAGTCTCAGTTGAGTGTCCACTTCTGAAGCCAGATTGGTTGTTGTCCAGAATGTTGTTCTGTGCAAGAAACAGAGAGAGTTGGTTGAACACAACTCGCTCAAGTGACTTTGCAATGAATGGAAGAAGGGATACCGGTCTGTAGTTTTCTAAAAGTGCTGGATTTAGAGCAGGTTTTTTAAGCAGTGGGCTTACCCGAGCCTGCTTAAATGCTGTGGGAAATGTACCAGTGTTAAGCGAGGTGTTGATAATGTGAGTAAGATGCAGGTACGCATATTACATGTATTTACGTGTATATATTTATATTCATATAAATTATATCATATATAAATATATTTAATATATAAACGTAATATTTTTCTTAAATATATACATGTATGTGTGTGTATTTATATATATATAAATATACACAGTACACACACACATATATTATGTAAACAAAACTTTTATTTTGGATGCGATTAATCGCGATTAATCGTTTGAAAGCACTAGAAATAAGTGAAAGTGGAAATAAATAATGAAAAACTAAAACTGAACTAAAAGTGCAATAAAAATATAGAAAATCTAAATAGTAGTATTTAAAAAATATATTAATTCAAATAAAAACTGCATAAAATTAAATGATTAAAATTAAACTAAAATGAAAAGGAAAACTGAAAATGTAAAAATAAATAATTATTTACAATATAAATAAAAAACTATAGTATAACAAAATAGTATATTAATGATACTAAAAAATAAAAATATTTTATGAAAAACAAATTAAACTAAAATTAGAAATGTTGTTTTGGCAACTCACTGAAATAAGTTTATGTTGAAGCACTAAAATGACTAACTGCAAATAAATAAAAACTGAAATTTAAAAAACAAACAAAATACTAGTATTTAAAAAATCTAAAATTTAATTAATAAAAATTATGAGAAAAACATAATAAAATTAAATAATAAAGAATTCAACTAAAATTAAAAATACAAATAACTGGAAGTAATTAACAAATAAGTAAAAGTGGAAATTAATTTAAAAAATACATAAAAACTAAAACTGAAATAAAACTGAGATAAAAATATATAAACATAAATAGTAGTATTTGAAAATAAATTAATTAATACAAATAAAAAAAACAAAATTAAATGATTAAAAATTAAACTAAAATTAAAATGAAAACTGAAAAAATAAATACTTATTTACAATATAAATAAAAACTATAAAATAATGCAATAGTGTATAAATAATAAAAACATTTTTTAAATAATATATAAATATTAGATGAAAAACAAAGTAAAATAAAATTAGAAATGTTGTCGTAAGTTGAAGTTGAAGTACTAAAATTACTAACTGGAAGTAAACCTTATATTTATATTTATATATTATATTAATTTGTTACCACCTACATCCTGGTACATCCCTGCATCTCATTCTATTCTATCATCTATAGCACAACTGTACATACAATTTATTTTATTTTTCAATTAATTTTTACGTATAAATAAATAAATAAACTAAAAAATAAACTAAAATTAAAACTGAAAAAAACTATAAAAGCTTATTCAAAATATTAATAAAAACTATAGAATAATAAAGTAGTAAATAAATAATACTAAAATAACACTGGTATCAAATACAGTACAGATCATCTAAATCCAATGAATTTCAGTTTTTTCCTCCAATCTTCTTTTGTTTTATGACTATGGATCTATCAATGCTGCGTAATCCGTGCTGCGGTTAACCAACACACTGCCGCATAAAACGCCGGTCTTTTGTCAGGAAACATGAGCGATTACAAAGCATCATGTTATGCTCTCTGACGGGCAGTTAGAGCTGCTAAACTCCGATACAGAGAGAGAATTGAGTCACATTTTCAGCTCAATGACTCTCGACGCATTTGGCAGGGACTGAAGACCATCTGTTCCTCTGGAAATAACTCCGCCGCCGAGGTGAGAGCAGATCCATTGTTGGCCGAAGAGTTAAACACCTTCTACGGCTGCTTCGAATGCAATGGCGGCGCGACTCTGCCGATCAGCGCGTCAGGAAGCAGCAGACAGAGCAGCGATGATGATCATGTTATCACCGTGTCGGAGGACGAGGTTCGGAGAGAACTAAGGAGAGTAAACGTCAGGAAAGCCGCCGGACCTGATGGGATTACTGGCCGCGTTCTAAGATCCTGCGCCGACCAGCTTGCTGGTTTGTTTACTTCCATCTTTAATGAGTCCCTTGCTACCTCTGTGGTTCCCACCTCATTTAAGAAATCTGTCATCATCCCTGTGCCTAAGAACAGTAAACCCTCTTGCCTGAATGACTATCGCCCAGTTGCCCTCACATCAACAGTCATGAAGGTTTTTGAGAGACTTTTAAAGAAACACATATGCTCCTCCATCCCTGCTACTTTGGACCCTCTTCAGTTTGCTTATCGCCCAAATAGGTCTACTGATGATGCCATCTCTCAGGTACTGCACTCTTCCCTCACACATATTGACAGCAAAAATGGCAACCATGTCAGACTGCTATTCATTGACTATAGCTCAGCTTTCAACACTATAGTCCCCACCAAGCTAGCTGTCAAACTTTCAGACCTCGGCCTAAACACTTCACTCTGTGACTGGATTCAAGATTTCCTCACCGGCAGACCACAAGTGGTGAAAATGGGCCAGTTCACCTCCAACTCCATCACCCTGAACGTAGGAGCCCCGCAGGGCTGTGTCCTGAGTCCCCTGCTCTACTCTCTCTACACACACGACTGTGTGTCCTCTCACAGCTCCACTTCTATTGTTAAATTTGCTGATGATACTGTGGTTCTGGGCCTCATTTCCAACAATGATGAGACCGCATACTTGGGTGAGGTAGAGAGACTTTCATCATGGTGCCAGGACAACTGTCTCTCTCTGAACGTGAGCAAAACTAAAGAGCTGATTGTAGACTTCAGGAAGAGACAGCAGCGGCCCTACACTCCTCTTATGATCAGCGGGACCCCTGTGGAGAGGGTGAGCAGCTTCAAGTACCTTGGTGTAAACATCTCCGAGGACCTGACTTGGACTGCACACATTCAAACACAGGTCAAGAAAGCCAGGCAAAGACTGTACCATCTGCGACAGCTGAGGAAATTCAGGGTCTCACCAGCAAT
Source organism: Aspiorhynchus laticeps (assembly GCA_023376895.1). Lineage (NCBI taxonomy): Eukaryota > Metazoa > Chordata > Actinopteri > Cypriniformes > Cyprinidae > Aspiorhynchus > Aspiorhynchus laticeps. The sequence continues at coordinate 78,241,387 of CM041793.1, read as the reverse complement.
CCTGAAAACTTTCTATTCAGGGGCCATAGAAAGTGTATTGACTCAGTGCATCTCAGTGTGGTATAGTAACGCCACAAATCAGGACTGCAAAGCTCTGCAGAGAGTCATGCGCTTAGCTAAGCGCATCTCTGGGTCTGCCCTCCCCTCTCTGCAGGACATCTACCTCAAACGCTGCAAAAGCAGAGCTGCAAAAATAATCAAGGACTCAAATCACCCCAGTAACCGTCTTTTCATCTCACTGCCATCTGGCAAGCGCTTCAGAAGCGTGATGGCAAAAACTGAGAGACTGAGGAGGAGCTTCTACCCTCAGGCCATCAGGCTCCTAAACTCAGCCTCATAACATCTACAGGACTCAATTTAATAAACTGCAAAAACATTCATTATTCTCCATCATCCGCATTGCTGCTATGTGAATATACCCGGTACAACCTGTTTTGCACATCCCTGTTTATATTAATATTTATTAAATCCACAGTAGACTGTATTGCACATTTTATTTTATTTCATTGCACATTTTACTCCTTATTTTATTTTATATTTTTTTTTCATATTTTTTATCTTACTCTTACCTATATTTATATACTGTATATTCTCTTGTGTTATGTTTCATTTTTTATTTTTATTTTTTTGCACTGTCCATTGAGCGAACCTGTCCTGACCTACATTTCACTACTGATTATACCCTGTATGATTGTGTATGTGACAAATAATAAAGAACCTTCAACCTTGAACAGTTCAGTATCCAGACTAAGAAGGAATGTAATTAAAGAATATAACTCTGTTAGCATCATGCTGGCTGTGCACCGCTGCGAATGTACGTGTGTTTATGTGAAACATACTGTGTGTACATGAAACAGTGTTAGAGAACTAAAACTCAATGGTCTATGATAAACACATCTGGATCATCTTCTGCAGCTGCTCGGTTCTGCATGTAGTGGCATGTTCAAATGCGTTTTTAATTCAACTGAGCTATAATATATTCTGTTCTTGCTCTCAGAGCCGTGTTCAACAGTCTGAACACATATGAGCCTATATATCCTCCACAATCCCATCATGCCTCTGCTTGTAGCCCGAGGGCGCAGGGTGCAGGATTTATAGGGGTTTCAAATGCAAGTCCCAGTCCAAGGTCAATCCCAACTGTATTAAAGAGCAGCTCCAATATCAGACGGCTTCAAACTACTGACCTCTTATTCAGCCTTTTAATAATGGACAGTGCTCTTTAGAAGTGGATTTCATTTCACACACCAACAAACCAGACGTCGACGTAATAACATACATGTGTAGGTGTGAAAAACCATGAGTATTTTTCATCTTTCTTATATCAACTATATAATGAAGACAAATGTATTTTTGAAATGTCACATTGGGGCAAGTTGTCACAGGTTGTGTGTATATTTATGTATTTAAATGTTGATGTTGTGCTAAATATAAATAAGGGAAAATATATTTTTAATAAAAAAATTGTTTCAAAACCATGTTTGTGTGGTATCATCCTAATAGACAACCTGTAGGAGAAATACTTCAGAAAAACAACATCAATAACATTATTTATTTTTATATTAAGTATTAATATTCAGAATTTGATCTATTTGATAACATTACTTAATACACATTTACAGTCTTTATATTAATCTAATATACAAAGAATAATAATATAAAAAGAATAGGCTAATACTTGATTCATGACTCATTTATATTTCAATAATTAATAATTATTACAATTTGTTCATATGACTGAATAATAATTATTATTATTACTATTATTAAAAAAAAAATATATAACATTATTTACTAAAAAGACCATATATTAATATATACAATAAAATAATCATATAAAATAATACATTAATTGAAAATTTTAATCAAAGTAATTTAGATTTAGATTTCATAAATCCTTATTATATATTAATAAAACATTACAATTATTCAAATGATTAACAATTAATAATAATCTATCTATCTATCTATCTATCTATCTATATTAGAAATAAAAATGTATAATAATTTCAAATAGAAAAAAATTATAAATAATAATTTAATACAACTTATAGTCTTTATATTAATGTAATATACAAATTTGAATAATAATAATATAAAATAATAATAATTGATTCATGATTTATATTTATATTTTGATCATTACTAATTATTAGAATTTATTAAAAATATTTATAATATATCATTTAATACATAATTATTTTATAATAATATTTTTTTTAGTACTTATAAGTACTAAAAAAAGGAAATAAAAAAGGAGAAGAAAATGGCATTCTACAAACCAATAAAATTATTAACTCACTGAAAAACAAACAAACCAACAAAAAAATGACAAACAGCAGCGTTTCAAATGTATTCTAAAGAACATAGTCCATTTTTACTGACAATACTGTCCTACAATATCTTAAATGTAGTTATTTGGTGCTATAATCTCTGGCTCTCCATATTAGTTGTTGGCTCTATTCTGAAGTGGCTTTAATTCATCTGGGAAGCAGCTCACTGCATTAACCAATGTCCAGCCTCTGGGGCCCATAAACCAACTCAGTGTTTGATGCAGAACAATGACCTTTAGAAGAACTGATATCCAGAGAATGGAATATAACCCACTCACGTTTTAGTCATTTATTTAGTTACTTATTTACTTAATTTTTATTTATTTATTGCTGTAACATTTTACACAATAAGTGTGTGGTCTAGTAAAATAATACAATAAAAAATAATACAAAAAATAAAATAATAATTAATTAATTAATTAAACAACAACAACAATAATAATAAATTAAGTTAAATAAAAAAAATGTCTACTCTAGACTCAAATCAAAATATCCATCAAAAAGGAACATTGGAACACTAATAATGGTAATTTAATAGTTTTTCTGTTTTAGTCATTTAATAATTTTTTTTTTTTTTTTTTAAACATGAAAATTCACTAAACCATTCTACAACTAAAGATTTTTTTCATCTATAGCATTAAATGAGTGAGTTTATCTTGTAAACCAAATCAACCTAACAAGTACTAGTGATACATTATTATAAGCTGCTACAGCATTTTCAAATAAGACATTGTCTTTGCAAAATCACAGCTCCAGTTTTTCAATAATTCAGAATAATTCAGCACTCCTGCAACAATATTCTTCCATCATCACCAGCAGTTTTGGTCAGGTATGTAGGTTGAGTTCATCCGACAGCTTCTGGAAAAGCTTTTATTTCTGTGTTTTCTCACAGAATGTATTTGTATTTTGGCCGGTCACGAAGCCCAGATGCAATCAGCATCTCTGTTAGAAAACCTCTCCTCTGAGATTAGTGCAAAGAGGGATGTACATGTGACATGTAATCTTAAAACAAAATAGCACAGAGCTCTAAACCCAACTGCTTTCAAGCTGTGATGATCCTGGAATAACATTCCTATCATACTTGGGATTAAGTATAGGTATAGGGTTTGAGTTTAAGTTTGAACAATATTCCTACACTCTCAGAAATAAAGGTACAAAAGCTGTCGCTGGGGCGGTACCTTTTCAAAAGGTACACTTTTGTACCTATTAGGTTCAAATATGTACACTAAGTACTAATATGTACCTTTAAGGTACCCAAATGGACCCTTTAGGTACAAACATGTACCTTTTGAAAAGGTACCGTCCCAGCGACAGCTTTTGTACCTTTATTTCTGAGAGTATATCAACCATCACTATCACCTTAAACTGTTAAACCACAAGAGAGAGATTGGTCTGCAGAAGTGTCTCTTACTTACCTTTTCATTTCCTACTGGCTATTGTAAAATATTTATTAAAAATGTTTATTTTGTATTCTGTTTATTTTGTGAAAATATCTCTTTCCACCTCAGCCTATTTAAGCGGGCGTAGCCCTTTGTAACTTGAACGTTCCAGTCTCATTTGCTCCAGGGTTGCCAGGTCTGCATAACAAAACCAACTCAATTGCTACTAGCCCAATCGCATTCTGTGGGAAATTGACAATCAAATTTACTCCAAAATGTCATTCGGGGGCGGGGTGATATCGCAAACTGGTATATTGTATCATTTTTATTTTAATGTATTGTCATAACTATGAACTCATAGCGCAAATTTTACAGTGTAGCCTTCTGCACTTTGTTAGAATCAGAAGTCTCGCACTTCTGTATTGAAAGAAAAAGGTGGATGGCAAGCGTGCAAATTATTAAATTTATGTTTCCTGAGATATTTTCGCGAAAAACTCGTATCGCGAATCGTTAATTGTTCGTATGGCGAACGGTTGCCATGATTACTCCTTCAGGCAAACGCGACCTTTTTAAGCATAATTAGCGCAATATCAATTTTCAAAAACATAACTATACACAACCTGTGACAACTGGTCCCAACGTGACATAAAACATAAATTTGTCCTTATAGCTACAAAAACCAGGTTGATTCTAAATGTCACTTTTTTGTTTTACTATCTACATTTTATAGACTATAACAATATCTACAGAGTTTAGAACAACAAACATAGAAAACATATTCAATTTAGACTTTTTAAAAAAGTAAAAACAATACAAAACAAAATCCACAAATCAATATGGTCATTATCACAATACCATTATTCCATCAAATCCATTTGGATTGAGAAATAACTGGGTTTTCGTCTTCCTATCTAATCTTCTAGAACAGTATAGGCTAAATAAAGCACAACTGAACAGGATGTGAAGAGACAAATCTAATCGTACCTTCAGTGAATGTCTGGAGACGAGCGCTCGATCATACCATCTCTCCTCCGATTATTTCCACACAAAGGGACTAAAAACTTGTTCTCCAGACCTAAAATCTGTCGGTCTACATGTTTCGATTTACGAAGCTTGCGGTAATGTCCATGCAAGTACAAGAGAACTAGCGCAAGGAGGAGTTAGTCCCTGCGCGCGGAGAGAGACTGGAGGAGACGCGTGCGCTCAGATGAAGCTGATGATGAAGGAGACTTACTCTATAATTAGGTCAGAGACTATCGCACGTCAGGTAGAGGCAGGGCCGTAGCTAGAGGATTGGGGGCCCCCTGAAAAAATATTGATGTGGGCCACCCCCACATATCATATACTGTACAATATACAAGCATGGAACCAAATTACATGCTTTTTTGTGGTTTTCATAATATCTCAGTTATACAACTAATAAAATATTATAATTATTCACAGAACATGGGCCTATATAGTATAATTCCTGGATTTTGTGGGGCCCCCTGGGCGGTGGGGGCCCCTAGAATTGTCACCACCTTTCACCCCACTAGCAACGGCCCTGGGTAGAGGAGATCCGTGGCCGTTTGCTACTTAAGTTTTATTGAAAGGTTTCACTAAGCATAATATAAAAACTAGACTAAAAATGCCCCGCTTCTTTAGATTTTAAGCAGTAGGCTATACAATTGTGTTGTGAGTGTTGTAGCTCGAGTGTCATCACGGCTGTGGTCGTGATAATATTCAGTTTTACGATTGTAAATGATATAAATTTTATGCAATAATTCAATAAACAATTCATTAATATCGAGTAATGGAGTGTTTTCACTAGTTAGCTCACCTGAATATGTTCGTAGATTTGTGTAGGATGAAAGCAGTTATCTTAAGAATGGAAATATGAAGGCCTATTTTATTTGTAATCATATTTGTCGCTTATTTCAGTTAACCCATTTAATCCCAAATTTTTCTCAGACATGAAAATATCAAAATGATGTCATTAGTAACCCCTTATAATAATCTTTTTTAATATATCATTTTATGGAAAAGTGTGTTTTATGGTTGTCACCGGTGGGATAATGTGTAGGCCTATACTGAAATTAAATTATTTCTGCAGTCATCAAAATTCTTAAATATCTCAGCCCAGTTATTAACCCATTTTAAACTGTTTCATCACATTCTATGGTTACTATTATAAAAACCCCTACAATACTGAATAGGCATACGAAGATAGCCTACAAAAAATATATAGTTATCCCAGCGTTCACTATTGTTGCCATCAACATGTTTACTCATTCTATGTCCACACTCATCAAAACTGATTAATTTTGAATTCATATATTAATACTAGACACCTTAAAGATAATGTGTACCAAACAACTTTGTCATATCTTTATGTTAACATATTTTACTAGTCTTTCGTTTTGGAGCTTTGATGCAGTTATCATCTTTTTATGGTGCAGAAAATGCACTAAAACAGCAGTCAGTAGCCTAACATTTTTAGAGCATTATAAATGAAAACCTTCTTTACGGTCACTATTGGATTTGTGACCTGTGTGATTGAATGGGTTAATCTAAAAAAACTAGCTAAGCAAGTATTGGTACTGAGTGTGTCATGTAAACATGGCTTAAGTAATGTCTCAGACAAAATTCATTAGATTGTTTGTATATTTTTCTCTGCCAATAAAAATAATTCCAAACGCACAACTGAAAGCGGGAATGGATTCACGAAGCTAATGGAACTCCACGCTCAAAAGCGTTCCGTTATCAGTCCAACTCTAGATCCACTCCGCTTCTTCACTAGTGAAAGAAACTTTTTACATTTTATCTACCTTATTTTTAACGTAAAAACGGGCATGGACATTTAAATTTACTTAAATGTGCGAGACTTCCGGTGTCAGCGCCTTAAAGGCTATAACTGTAAAACAATTGCTTCTAATGTTGCTTGATATTGCAAACTGGTATCATTTTATTATCGTAATAACATTGAAGTGCACACAATCCTAATGTTTACTGCATTTCTAATAATGTTATTCGTCTAGTTATTTACCTTTAGTGGCCAATGGAAGTAGGCTATTAGCTACACGTTAACAGGAAATTTTGCTTTTGAAAAAGGCGACTTGGCTAAAAATTTGACAATTTTTAAAAAAAATTATTTTGAAGACAAAAAAAATATAAAAATCACAAAACAAGGTGTTTTGAGAGCAACATACAACACGGCGTTGTTAGATTTTTGACTCAAAACCTTATAGTTGAGGTAGCTATATGATAACTCTACAGTTAGTAAGTCCACATTTGGACTCTTTTCCAGAAAGTACCACAGGAAAACCTAACAGGGGTAGAACAACAGGTCTCTATGGTAACCAGTGGCATCTTGGCAGGGAAAATGTCTGTGTGGGTCAGTTAACCAGGGTAATATGATTTGCCATGCAGCAGTGTGCTTTAATTCGATCCCTATCAGAGCTCTCTTCCCTCTTGCATTTGCACAAAGACTCTCCTAATGGCATACATCTCTGTGTCATTCTCCAAATTCTCTCAAAGTTCATCAGTGAAGAGCTTTCAAGCTTCAAAAAGGACAAAAGAATCATAAAACAACCCATTTGGTGTTGTTAATGGCACAGAAATTATTGTTTTGATGTTATAGTGGCAGAATGCCGAGATATGATTTGAAATGAAAAGTCCTTATGTAATTTGTATGGTCTGTCACATGAATATAAACATACTAACACTGCTCTAACAAACAAAAGTGTCACCACAAAAAATGACTCGCTGCCTTGTTTGCTTATCGAATTCATCTTCCATTATTGGAGCTGGCAGAGGTTAGCAAAAGATATTAGAATTCATCAGCTGTGGCAAAGCATATTATAAGCTTGACGAAACAGAGAGAGGAAAGGCTTGGACTGCTTTTTGACTGCATGTGATTTGATTTTATGGTTCATTTTCATTAAAATAATGAAAAATACTAACATGCATTATGTTTCATAACACTAAACAGTTAATGGAAATGCAATCAACCTACTACTTATGAATGTAATCACTTGTTTCTTTGTTTATGAATCATTTCAAATGAGTGAAAAAATTGCCAGACTTTTACACTGAAGGAGGGTCCTTTTGACTTGAAGTCTTAATTATGCCATAAATATATAGAAATTATCACATACTGAGTCATATCCATGAAATTAAGTCAAAGTTATGAGATACTCAAAATTATGATACAAAATAAAAAGTCAAAATGATGGCATAAAGTCCATTATTGTAAGTCAAAATTATGAAAATAAAGTTTAATTCACGACGGGTCATAATTATAAGATAAAAGTCAAAAGCATTAGATAAGAAAAAAGTGAATTACGAGATAAGTTACAATGACAAATCAAAATGATGATATTCTAATTAATGATAAGATAAAAAGTAAAAATAAATAAATAAATCACCTAAACTGAGATAAATCAATATTATTAGATGAAAAATAGAAATTATGACAGCCAGATTAAAAAATCAGTTATGGGATAAGTCATAATTATGACAATGCTGGTATTATGACATGCTAAGTGATAATTCTGACAAGTCAGTTATGAGATAAAGTCAAAATGAGATTCAACTGACAAGTCTAAATTTTGAGATAAGATAAAATTATGAAAGTTAAATGATGAGACAAAAAGGCAATTATGGGCTAAAAAAAAAAGTCAATTGAGATGAAAGTTAAAATTGTGACATGCAAAGTGACAATTTCATAATTCAAGTCATAATTTTGAGGAAAAATGTAAAAAAAAAAAAAAGTTGAAATTGAGATATTAAGTCAAAATTATGAGATAAAATGTTTTCAAATTCTCAAAAATACTCAGAAAAATTGAGTAATCAATTACTTTTTTTAAATCAGAATTACGAGTTTATATCTTGTAATTCTGAGAAAAAAAAGTCACAATTATTAAATTTAAAACTCATAATTGTGAGTTTAAAGCCAGAATTGGGAGATTAAAAATAAATGTATTTAGAAAATTAAATAAAATGTATTAAAATTGATAAAAAAATGAAAATTCTAAGTCATAAATGACAAAAAAAAATTACAAATAAATTTGTCGTTTTTGACAATTATGACTTCTCAATTCTCAAATCAGCTTTTTGTCTCAAGTTTTTATGCAATAATGACTTATCAGTTATAATTTACTAAAGCATGATTTATTTAATTATGCAACAGAAATGGACATGAAAAGGCATAATTATGACTGTCAAAATTTACCAAACCCTGATTTTTTTTTTATGTGGCAGAAATGAGCTTCCATACTCAGAAAAAATTATTTCTTCAATTACACTTCATTAGCTTAGCGTCCGATGCTAATTTGGTTTCTGCAACATTCAGCTGTCTTTTCCCCCTTCTCTAAATGAGGTCATTTTTTTGCTTCCCCAGCTGCTCTTGTTAAGATACCAGGCGTCTTCAGGGCCTTCAAGAAAGCTCATTAAGATGCCATTAACACTAATTGGACCAAACAAGGAAGATTCAGGACCGGCGGAGCTCTACCAACCTGTACCCTTTCCTTGGCTCCACTGTTTGTGTGGCACATTATGGATGCACTTGGTTACATGACATCTTGTTTGAGTAATTTAATATTTCAACATGCTCAGTGGAGCAAGGATCCTCCCACGGAGGACTAAATATTCTAAAAGGCAGAAAACCAGTGGGTGGAATTGATCGAAGTTACATAAAAGAAAACAAAACAGGGGTGTTGGGAAACCACTGATTGAATTTCGTACACTACAGCACGTTTTTATAAACAATCCAGTGAAACTAGAAAACACTGGTCACGGAAAGATGAACAGCGCATTGGTAGCATGTCCACATGTGTATGAAATCGTATCAAGCTTGTAACGGAAAATAAACTTTGACATTGTCTTGCCTTTGCAGATCAGGAGTGGCTATTTTTTTGCGAAAAGTCTCAGAAAAGCGGTTTGAGCCAGTAAATTTGCAGTCAAATACAAGGACTCCAAAAAGTATTCAGTTTTGTTATACCTAAAAATTATATTAGATGCAAAACAGACACAATTAGACAATTTTCAGTGTATCCTCTTTTTTTTTTAATAAAACTTTTTGGTTCTTGATAAAAGAAAAAAATCTGAACGGAACACCGAACAAGCAACTTAACAAATAAAACAAACAAATGGCCAGTTTGGTCCATAGAGAAAACACAAAACTTCAGCATTGTACATGCAAATACATAAAAATAAAGGACAATGTGCTACTGGAGAGATATTGCGCTAAAAAGAATAAGAAATGTATCCACTTTGACGTGTCCTCATGTGCCCTCTGCTGCTTTTCTTGTATATCATTTGATATATTTCTGGGATGTTGCATCCAAAGAAACTAAAGAACAAAAGTTATTGAACATGACAAAAGTACAAAACACGCACCACTTGTGGCTGGTCAGGCTATGTAATTGGAGCGTCAGTGTAGGATGTTGGCCCCGGCGGAGAGGCGTGCAGCTGGTCTCAGAGCTAGCGGAGATGTGTGGTGCTGGAACAGAGGGTTTGGAACTGGTCCCAGATTAATTGGACTGCCGAATAACTGCTTCATGAAGTGGGAGAGCTGGGGCTGGACCAGATTAATGGGTACACCTGGAAAAACTAGTGTCGTCAAAGCAAACATACAGGTGCATCTCAATAAATTAGAATGTTGTGAAAAAGTTCATTTTTTCTTGTAACTTATTTCAAAAAGTTAAACTTTCATATATTGTAGATTCATTACATGTAAAGTAAAACATTTCAAAAGTCTTTTTTGTTTTAATTTTGATGGTTAGAGCTTACAGCTCATGAAAGTCAAAAATCAGTATCTCAAAATATTAGAATATTTACATTTGAGTTTTAATAAATGACCATCCATACAGTATAAATTCTGGGTATCTCTTGTTCTTTGAAACCACAATAATGGGGAAGACTGCTGACTTGGCAATGATCCAGAAGACGAACATTGACACCCTCCACAAAGAGGGTAAGTCACAGAAGGTCAATACTGAAAGGTGTGGCTGTTTACAGAGTGCTGTATCAAAGCATATTAAATGCAAAGTTGACTGGAAGGAAGAATTCGGGTAGGAAAAGGTGCACAAGCAACAGGGATGACCGCAAGCTTGAGAATACAGTCAAGCAAAGCTGATTCAAACACTTGGGAGAGCTTCATAAGGAGTGGACTGAAGCTGGAGTCAGTGCATCAAGAGTCACCACGCTCAGACGTCTTCAGGAAGAGGGCTACCAAGCCACTTCTGAACCAGAGACAACGTCAGAAGCATCTTACCTGGGCTGTGGAGAAAAAGAACTGGACTGTTGCTCAGTGGTCCAAAGTCCTCTTTTCAGATGAAAGTACATTTTGCATTTCATTTGGAAATCAAGGTCCCAGAGTCTGGAGGAAGAGTGGAGAGGCACAGAATCCATGTTGCTTGAAGTCCAATGTGAAGTTTCCACAGTCAGTGATGATTTGGGCTGCCATGTCATCTGCTGGTGTTGGTCCACTGTGTTTTCTGAAGTCCACAGTCAACGCAGCCATCTACCAGGAAATTTTAGAGCACTTCATGCTTCCTTCTGCTGACAAGCTTTATGGAGATGCTGATTTCATTTTCCAGCAGGACTTGGCACCTGCCCACACTGCCAAAGGTACCAAAAGCTGGTTCAATGACCATGGTGTTACTGTGCTTGATTGGCCAGCAAACTCGCCTGACCTGAACCCCATAGAGAATCTATGGGGTATTGTCAAAAGGAAGATGAGAGACACCAGACCCAACAATGCAGATGAGCTGAAGGCCACCGTCAAAGAAACCTGGGCTTCCATACCACCTCAGCAGTGCCACAAACTGATCACCTCTATGCCACGCCGAATTGAGGCAGTAATTAAAGCAAAAGGAGCCCCTACCAAGTATTGAGTACATATACAGTAAATTAACATACTTTCCAGAAGGCCAACAATTCACTAAAAATGTTTTTTTTAATTGATCTTATGAAGTATTCTAATTTGTTGAGATAGTGAATTGGTGGGTTTTTGTTAAATGTGAGCCTAAATCATCACAATTAAAAGAACCAAAGACTTAAACTACTTCAGTCTGTGTGCAATGAATTTATTTAATACACGAGTTTCACAATTTGAGTTGAATTATTGAAATAAATTAACTTTTCCACGACATTCTAATTTATTGAGATGCACCTGTAGTTGAAATGGATTTTATATGACGATATTTTTGAGGAAGTAAGATATTTCGTATTGTGGCATTGATGTGCTGTACCTGGATAGCTGGAGTTGATCCTGATGGGGTCAGGGGTGTGAGGGCTGGTGCATGTGGTTGAGATGGTCTTTGGTTCAACTGGAGATGCACACATCTGCGGTTCACATACTGCTGCTTGGGCAGGTAGAGGAGTAGGCACAGTCTCAGGCTATGTGAAAAAACATGGAAAAACTGATGTGGCAACGTAGATCATTTAATTTGCTTTAAAAATGTTCAAAGGCATAGTTCACACAAAAATGAAAATGATGTCATTACTCACGCTCTTGTCGTTCCGAAACCGTAAGACCTTCGTTCATCTTCAGAACACAAATTAAGATATTTTTTATGAAATCCAAGAGCTTTCTGACCCTGCATAGACAGCAACGCAACTACCACGTTCAAGGCCCAGAAAGGTAGTAAGAACATCATTAAAATAGTCCATGTGACATCAGTGGTTCAACCGTAATGTTATGAAACTACGAGAATACTTTGTTTTTATTGTTGAATAAAGTCGTTATTTTTGTTTTCTTTGCACACAAAAAGTATTCTTGTAGCTTCATAAAATTACGGTTGAACCACTGATGTCACATGGACTATTTTAACGATGTCCTTACAAGGGCTGTGCAATTAATCAAAATACAGTTTCGATTTCAGCCTCCAACGATTATGAAAATACAATAATCGAGCTAAAACGATTATTACGCACCATTACGCCCCTTTTCTAGTGGTGCACTTTCATTCCTCCATAAAAGCCCAATTTAACGGGACTTATGCAAAATGGGACATGCTTGATTTAAGTTGATTAGATGTATTCATGTTTTTAAAAGCGCGAAAAAGAACTTGCGCTGTTCCTCGGGAGGATCACTGTGTATGCGCTCTGAGACGGAACACAACACAGACATAAAAGTAATGTTTTAGTTAAATTGCGTGTATTTGACCGCCTAAACAAATAACCGCTTAGTGGTTATTCATGAACCCTCGTTGGTTATGTAATAAAGTAACGTAAACTGTTGAGAATGGAAATATGCGTGTAACAGTAAATTGGAACCGTGCGGCTCTTAAAGTGACAGCGGGCTCCTGCTGCTGACTGTGTGCTTCATATTAATCAAACAACAAAAGACAAAGACAAAATCACTCACTGCTCTTGACTGACGGACTTTTTGTAGCTTTAATAAGTTAAATAAAGTTTAATTCTTACAGTGAAGACTGTTGTTTTATTTTAAATGAGATTATTCATATATATTGATCGGTATCTTTAAATAAATCACAAAATAATCGTGATTATGATTTTTGTCATAATCGAGCAGCCCTAGTCCTTACTACCTTTCTGGGCCCTGAACGTGTCAGTTTCATTGCTGTCTATGGAGGGTCAGGAAGCTCTCGGATTTCATCAAAAATATCTTAAAGTGGTGGTTAATTGGCTTTTTTTGAAGGCTTGATTGTGTTTATGGGGTGTACTGTAACATGTTCTAGCTTCGTTTTTTAAAAATGACATTATTTTTATTCTACACCGCTGTTTCCATTCTTCTAAAAACAATCTGTTGACTTCCTGGTTCTATGAAGCCCCTCCCTCAGAAATTCATAATGGGCTCAGATTGGTTAGCGGAAACGTCACACCTCTTACTATAACGGGTAGTTGCATGTGCTCCAGTGTATTGTAAACAATGGCGTCAATATTGCCTTATCAAATTGAGCCCGAGTCAGACCCAGAGAATATTACTGAAGAGGATCAAGCAGAACCTATGCAAGCACGACTCATACAGGACGTTTCAGAATGGAATGCTTTTTTTGTTTGTAGTTGTCTCATACTTTTTAGATGTGATATTATTTGTAAATGCTACTGCTGTTTGTTACCTTTTGATATACGGTTTTATCCTTATTAAAGCTTTAGTACAGCATGATAAATGATTGTGTTGTAGCATTTTTGAAGAGTAACCATTTAATTTGTAACAGTAATAATTTATAACAGTAACATGGCCTCACCCCATTGGTTGCGTGTTCCTGAGGGCAGGGTTTATGTAAAGTTTTGGGTTTGTGATGTCACAAACCCAGGAAGAAGCTTGTTGTAGTCCCTACCAGCCGTTTATTGTAGGCCTTAAAAAAGCGAATTCTGTAAAAGACAATTTCTCCCTTTGCATTGAATGTTGCAGTTTATGCTCAAACGGCAGCATTACACAATAACTAAAGTTAAAAAAAGGGAAATTATAATCAAGGACCCCTTTAATTTGTGTTCTGAAGATGAGAAAAGGTCTTGCATGTTTGGAACGACATGAGGGTGAGTAATTAATTACCTAATTTTCATTTTTGGGTGAACTATCCCTTTAAAGTATTGCCTTAATTGAAAGATGAAGGGAGTAATTATCATCCCTCTAGAATCACTAAAGGGACCTGTGAAAACAATTGGAGGGAGGAAAAAAAAAATCTAAATTAAGCAGTTTTTCGTCTGTCATTGGTCAAACAATCAAATAAACAAGCAACATTACATATTAATTAATATTAGACATTAAAATTATTTCAAGCAAACATTTTAAGGTAAAAATGTCACTTTAGCCACTCTGTGAAAAGAGTAATACTATTAAACAAATGTAGCCACATAGATCATTTTATTTAAAAAAATGTTTTTTACAGAAGTACCTCAATTTCGAAGGGTTTGGATTAATTAAATGTCTTAAAGGGGTCATATGATGCTTTTTTAAAGATCATTATTTTGTGTATTTGGTGTAACAGAATATGTTGACATGCTTTAATGTTCATAAAACACATTATATTTCAAATACTGTACATTATTGTAGGTCCTCTATGCCCCGCCTCTCTCAAATGCTTCGTTTTCTACAAAGTCCCTCCTTCCGACAAGCGCAGTCTGCTCTGATTGGCCAACTGGCACAGTGCATTGTGATTGGCCGAACACCGCAAGCACTCGTTGGAAATGTAACGCCCACACACACACATGCCGCAATTAAGACAGCCGACTCCACTGTGACCCTGTCTCTCTCTCTTGCTCTCTCTCACACACACACACACGCAAAACTCCGCATTTGAACAGTCAATAGCAAATACAACATACATACAGTTGCTGATTCAGAAGCGCCAGATTGTCACAGCAAAGTCAGAATTACCTCCTCTCCTAGGTTCACGAAACGGTCGTCCATAAAATGCGTTGTGATAACATCTGGGTTGTGCTGTTCTGTTGCAAGTAATCTTAATGATTCCTAAATGCATCTACTTTCGGCAAGTACTCCAGAGTGCAGTCTGGACGATTGGGGCGGGGCGACACGTGTCGCTCCGCCCACCCCCAATTCCATTGGTTTATAACAGGGCAAATCTTATTGGTGTAGACCTGAGCATGCGCATTCCTTTGTGAACGATTTTGTAATTGATTTGGCCATATTACAAAAATATTATGTGCTAACTCTAGAATCATAGGCCTGTCTTAATTATTATCGGTTTAGTAACCATGGTAATTTTAGTCAGATGAAGTCATTGTTTACAAATTAACTCTCGATGACAGCACCTCCGGGTTCTTCAGGTTCATTCATATTTCCTTGAGGATCGGCAGGCCGCGGATCAGCACTAAGTTGGGATTTTATACGCAAATTATGATAATTTACTGTATTTTACAGATAGACAAACACGAACATAAGCGGCTGATTTTACGTTTTAAAGCGTTTTTGTTGTTGTTTAAAGAGATGAGTTATAGCCCATGTTGCTCAATGCGTCACAAACTTGGTTATAAAGTGCTAATAAAATGTTTTCATGCCAAGCTCAATGTTTCCTTGTTTATATCTTTTTTTTTTATATATGATTTATTTATTGAATTTTCAAAATGACAAGACAGAAAGTAATAAACATACAAACATGAAAGGATTAGGAAAAAAAAAAAAAAAAAAGAAAAAAAACAAACCACAAAATTAGGTTAAAAGAATAAGTAAAAAAAAAAAAAAAAAAAAAAAAATTATATATATATATATACATATATGTATATATATATATATATGTATATATATATATATATATATATATATATATATATATATATATATATATATATATATATATATATATATATATATACACACACCCAATAAATAAATAGCTTAGTTACAAATGTGTGCTACTAACATGGCAATACAAGTGCACAATCGGGATAAATGGAGTAATAATAGTAGTGTAGATGGATAATTAATCAAGAGAGGCTGCATCCAACTGCAGAGTTCTAACATGCTCAAGGAAGGGTAACCAAATTTTTGAGAATTTGACTATGGAGCCACGAAGACTGTGTTTAATTTTTTCTAATTTAATAAAAAATAAAGCATCTTTTATCCACTGAGTGTGAGAAGGAGCGTGAGGACCTTTCCAATGCATCAGAATACAACGTCTTGCTAGTAAAGTGAGAAAAGCTACCAGCTCAACGAAATGAGATGGCAATGAGTAATCAGAAGGCAAGACTCCAAACAAGCCAATTAAAGGAGAGGGAGAAAGTTTAACAGATGTGGTAGCTGAAAGTGAGTCAAAAACAGACTCCCAAAAAAGAGACAGAGCAGGACAAGTCCAAAACATGTGGGCTAAATTAGCTGGTTCTTGATGACACTTGTCACAACATGGATCAATATTGGGAAACATACGGGCTAATTTACTTTTGGACCAGTGTACCCTGTAAACAACTTTACACTGTAAAACCCCATGGCGAGCGCAAACAGATGAATTATGAACACGTTTTAAAACCAACTGCCATGTCTCTGCATCTATCTCAATGCTAAGGTCCCTAGCCCAGGTAATCCGAAGACAATCAGAATCCAGGGGGTGACATGCAAATAAAGTATTGTATATTGTAGAGATAGCTCCTCTTTGGTAAGGATTAGTATTGAAAATACTATCGACAAGGGTGGAGGGTGGGCTCATGGGGAACCCGGGAAAATGCTTACGGACAAAGTCCCGGATTTGCAAATATCTGAAAAAATGGGACCTTGGCAAGTTAAAAACTTGAGTCAAATGTTCAAATGAAGCAAACGTTCCGTCAGAATAGAGATGCTTAATAGAGCCAAGCCGAAAAAGCCTTATCAGTGAGAGAGGGAGGAAAGAGGGGGTTACTGTGCACTGGGCATGAAAGAGGTGTTGACTGTAAAGTAAAATGACGCCTAAATTGACACCAGATCTTTAAACAGTTCTTAACTATAACATTATTGGAAAATGTTAAAGGTGATAATGAGAGAGGAAGACAGAGAAGAGACATAAGTGAAGATTTACCACATGCAGCCTCCTCAATCCTTAACCAGGGTGGGGGCTGATCATCAGAACTACACCAGAATAACATATTTCTGACATTTGCAGCCCAATAATAAAACAGGAAGTTGGGTAGTGCTAAACCACCCAACTCCTTGGTCTTTTGTAAGATACCTTTTCGTATTCTGGGAGTTTTCCCATTCCAGATAAACTGAGAAATAGAGCTATCCAAAGAGTGGAAGAAAGACTTGGGTATAAAAACTGGTATGCATTGAAAGAGCTATAAAAATTTAGGCAGTATGTTCATTTTTATAGAATTTATCCTGCCTGCTAGGGAAAGAGGCAATAAAGACCAACGTTGGAAATCTTTAGCCATTTGATCCATCAGAGGAGAGAAATTACAGTTAAAGAGATCAGAATAATTTTTAGTTACACAGATGCCCAGATAATTAAAATTATCTAGTGATGTCTTAAATGGGAGTTTTGAAAGAGGATAAGCTATGGCCGCAGAGTTTATAGGCATGAGTTCACTCTTATGAAAATTTAGTTTATACCCTGAGACCTGTCCAAATTCCTCCAATAAAACTAACACTTGGGGTATGGATCTGTCCGGATCAGAGATAAAAAGTAAAAGATCGTCGGCGTATAAAGACAGTTTATGCACAGAACCCCCTCTTGTGATCCCCATCATCTGACTGAACCTAAGGGCTACTGCCAAAGGTTCAATAGCAATAGCGAACAGTAAGGGGGACAGTGGGCAGCCCTGCCGAGTACCACGTCGGAGAGGAAAATAGTCAGAATAGTTATTGTTGGTACGGACACGAGCTAAAGGAGAAGCATACAGAAGTTTAATCCAGGAAATAAATTTACTGCCCAATCTAAATCTTTTTAAAGTGTAGAACAAATAAGGCCACTCCACTCGGTCAAATGCCTTCTCTGCGTCCATCGAAATAACCAGCTCAGGAATGGTAGATTCTGAAGGAGAGTACAATATATCAAAAAGACGCCTGATGTTGTGGAAAGAGTGTCTTCCCTTAATAAACCCTGTTTGGTCTGTAGAAATAATTGAAGGCAGAACAGCCTCTAGACGTCTTGCCAGCATTTTAGCTAATATTTTAACATCCGCACATAACAAAGAAATAGGGCGATAGTTACTACAAAGAAGCGGATCCTTTCCTTTCTTTAAT
Organism: Aspiorhynchus laticeps; assembly: GCA_023376895.1. NCBI lineage: Eukaryota > Metazoa > Chordata > Actinopteri > Cypriniformes > Cyprinidae > Aspiorhynchus > Aspiorhynchus laticeps. Next base: position 78,223,058 of record CM041793.1, on the reverse strand, counting down.
ATTAGTGAGATGGTGGCCTGTCTTAAAGTTTGGGGGAGTATGCCAGATTGTAAGGATTCATTAAACATATTTAGAAGTAATGGGGAAAGTTTATCAGCAAACGCTTTAAAAAATTCAGTAGGCAGACCATCAGGCCCAGGCATTTCCCACTCTGCATTGAAAGTAATGCACCTTTAATTTCATCTACAGTAAAAGGCTCATCCAATCTAGAAGATGTCTCAGGGTCAATGGAAGGAATGTTTAGGGGGCTAAAAAAAACATCAAAATCAGCCTCTTCGGATGAACACTCAGAAGCATACAACGAAGAATAAAAACTCCTGAATTGGTCATTAATAGTTTGAGGGTCAATAGTTGTACCATCAATGGTATTGATCTGTAAGATATGTTGGGTTGAGACAGATTGTCGAATTTGGTGGGCTAATATTTTGCCTGGCTTATCTCCAGATTCATAATAATTATGACGAGACTTAAGTAGTGCTTCAATTGCCCCATCGGCAGCCAATATATCAAATTCAGACTTTTTAATAAGCAAATCTTTGATAAGTTCAGGGTCAGGTGCAACTGCGCATTTGGACTGCAAATTCATCAAATCCCTAGAAATAGAGATGCCCCTATTATCACTATTTTTTTTCCGAAAGGCAGAGTAGGAAATGATCTCTCCACGTAAATAGGCTTTGCATGCCTCCCAGATTGTTGCTGCTGACATTTCGGGGTTAACATTAGTAGAAATGAAAAGATCAATGCGACTGTTAATGGTTTCAATGAAATCTGAGTCAGTAAGAAGGAATGAATTAAAGCGCCAAGGGGATCGCGTGAAAGATACACCCGGAAATGAGATATCCACTATGATGGTAGCATGATCTGAAATAACTATAGGACTATAAAAACAGGTACAAACAGAGGAGAGCAACTTATTATCGATAAGAAAGAGATCAAGTCGAGAAAAGGTACCATGTACTGGAGAAAAAAAAAGAAAACTGCTTATCACCGGGGTTAAAAAAGCGCCATACATCTGAGACTGCATACTGCTCCATAAACAGCTGAATGATTTTAGATGATTTAGACTGAGAGAGGGGCTTATTGGAAGAACGATCAAGTGAGGGATCAAGACAGCAGTTGAAGTCTCCACCCAGAATAAGTTGACTAGAAGCTAAGTCTGGAAGAGAGAAAAGAAAGTTTTTATAGAAATCCTCATTGTCCCAATTTGGGCCATATACATTAGCTAAAGTCAAAGTACTACCAAAGATTTTTCCGGTAACAATAATAAAGCGACCATTAGGATCCGATATAACTTTAGAAACAGATAAAGGTACAGATTTGTGCACTAGGATTGCAGTCCCACGAGCTTTACTTGAAAATGAAGAGTGGTAGAGTTGGCCTACCCAACCTCTACGAAGTTTCAGATGATCAGATGGTTTAAGGTGGGTTTCTTGCAAAAAAGCAATTTTAGTGTTTAAACTTCTCAAGTGATCAAACACTTTATTGCGTTTCACAGGCGAGTTCAACCCCTTCACATTCCAGCTGATAAATCTCAAAGCACCGCTGGATGCAGAACTGGTGTTATGATTTAACATAAGTGTCTTTTAGAGGTAATAATCCAACAAAAATCTGCAGCCATGACAAATTCCCGAAAGCAAAATAAAAGGTGGTAGCACGCAAGATTGGAAGAAAAAAAAAAAAAAAAAAAAAAAGCACACATTTAACATATCAACCCCAAACCAGTTGCCAAAAAGAACGGCAACAAACAGCACTCTGATACAAAGATCAGCTAAGATTAATACTTCCTTATATCACTCGCGCTGCCCCCACATTAAGGTGTAAAGATTTAAAGAACACATGTTAAACCTTATCAATCGAACATCTCAAAAGAAAGCACAGAGCCACATAACTATGTGGCACATAACTATGTAGCAAAACTGCATTTATCTTACAACAGAACCACCTTGCAAGGATACATGTGTCAAGATTCAAAATTAAAAGTGTACGGTACTCACAGAATTCCAGTCCATGGTAAGGCGAAATGTATATAAAGAAAATGAAATAAAACAATAAAAATGACAATAATAAAAGAGGGGTAAGCACCGCAATAGTAGCCAGCCACAGCACAACAAAGTCATCAATAACCAGAAAATGTCAGTTGGCTTTCTTAGAAGTTCTGTTGAACTTGACAGCATCCGAAGCAGACAGGAGACCAGTTTTATCCCCGTTGGGTATGCGCAGCCAAAACCACAATGCAACGATGCATACAACAACAGTGCAGCAAGGCATTAATAATCAGAAAATGTCGGTTGGTCTTCTTACGAGTTCGTGTTTAAGTCTTGAACGAACTTGACTGCATCCGAAGCAGACAGGAGCCAAGATTTGTCCCCGTTGGGCTGAGTGATGCGCAGCCTGGCTGGATAAAGAAGCGCGGGCTTGTACCCACGTTTGTATAGCTCGGCCATCGAACCTCTGAACTCGGCGCGCTGCTTCAGTACTTCGGGGCTGTAGTCATCAAACATGCGAATCGGATGGCCCTTATAATGCAGGACGCCCCGTTTGCGAGCCTCGCGGATTACAAGGTCTTTAACTTGGAACCGGTGAAAACGCAAGATGACGGGCCGCGGTTTTCCCCCCGGCGCTGGCTTGGGAGCGAGACTCCGATGCGCTCGATCTATCTCGGGGGGCGAAGTGAGGACCTCCGGACCAAGCACATCGATGAGCAGTTGAGAGAAAAAAGCTGATGGACGAGGCCCTTCGATTGATTCGGGTAGACCAATGATCCGAATGTTTTGACGTCTGCTGCGTCCCTCCAAATCAGCTACTTTTTGTTTGAGCAAGTCATTGTCTTTCTGCAACGCGGTGTAGGCGCCCTCAAGTTGCTGGAGCCGTTGGTCAACTGAAGTAGCGTTAACTTCGATAGAATCAATGCGTTCCCCGTGATCGTTAATAGTTGACTGAATGCTATCCAGCGTAGAAGCAAGGGACTCGAATGAGGATTTGAAATCGGCCGAAAGGGCCGCTCTGTGTTCGTCCAACAGCGAACTTATGTCGGCCATGGAAATCGATGAACACTCCTTTTCTGCGAGTTTTCCTTAAGCTTTAGACATGATGAGGCGACCTAAACAATTACAGCCCGTTTATGAAACTTTGATGGCACTACAGATGTAAAAAGAAAGGTTCAACAAGAAACTTAAAGATAAACTGTGGGAGCAGGCTAAGCGCGCGGCTACTCTGCACACCTCATAACCGGAAGTCCCTCCTTGTTTATATCTTAATAAAATATTTGAGCCTATATTGATTCTCAGTTTTTAAAGGTTCCTATCTTATAGTAAATAAGTGTCCGTGACATCAGATATTAAAAATCCAATTATTTATGTATCCGCACCCTCATTGTGTGTGCCAGTGTGCGTGTTCTAATCACGGGATGAATTTAGATTCAGTTACTAACACTCGAACATAGCAGCCATAGACCTGCATAACTATCGAATATTAAATCACTCAGAGCTGTAAATCTGTGCAATAGGTAGGCTACTTGAGCACTTTTAATGAGTAAAAGAAACCCTCTCTGTGATTAATATATTTTTATTTATTAAAGACTAATAACTACTAAAAATTTAAAATCAGTAGGCCTAATATAGTACAGTGATTCCTGGTTCTTTTAAAGGATTGAGCCTCAAAACCAGTTATTTAATTTGTGCATATAACCTATATATAAAAGTATAAAAATGTTGCAGAGAAAATTAACATTTATTTCTTAAATACGCAATAAAGCACATTAATAATAATATTAGCTGTAGGTCAGATTTAATAACAGCTGTTTTAGTAAACAAAAACATTTAAAATAGGCCTATATGCAAAAAAAAAAAAAAAAATAGTTTCAGCAAGGTTTTTATTCCCTTTATAAACACACAAAACCCCAGTTCACGCTGACAGACTATTTGGTATTATTGTCTTATTTGTCACCGCAGTTGTTTTTAAAATAAAACCATTTGCAGGTTTGTCCTATGTCTTACTGAACTAAAGTGAATTATCATCATATCCGAAGTTTTTGCTTATCCACCGGTCCTAAAATAAAGAATATAGGCTACATATAAATATACATTATACAAAACAGCTAAATCTCAAACAGTGGATCATTTTTATCAACATCGCCCAGCTAAAACTGCTCAATGTTTAAGTATCTGCTTCGTGTACTTTGAAAAGTGCAATAATATCTGACTTCATTTAACGTGCAACCCACCTGTTGAGCCAACCACTAAATATATTTACGTTCATCACACAGAAACATAATTAATATTTCTCATAGGTGAGGCTATTTATAGCATAGGTAGGACTATCTCATGGCCACGAATTAAGAATTTGTTCCCCAGACGTAATTCGTGAGCCGCTAATATTACACAGCTCTGTTCTGCCCGAAGTACTCGGAGATGCCGCCACCAAGCGTTTGATAGGAACTTAATCTAACTAATTCTTCATAAGTAAAAAAAAAACACATTTGCTAATTCTAACTAAAATCGCTGTTGTTAGCACTTAATATTTCTGTAGTACAGCCAAACAGCGTAGATCATTCAAAAAAACGCATATAAAAGAATGCTCATGTGCAAACGTCTACACCAATAAGCTCTGCTATATCATAAACCAATGAAATTGGGGGTGGGCGGAGCGACACGTGTCGCCCCACCCCATTGTCCAGGGTGCACTCTGGGGCTACTCACTTTCGGAAGGCCAAATAAAGTGACGTAGACATGTGGGGGCGTGTTTGAATGAGCAGTTTTAGGGGGGCGTGGCAGAGTCTTAACTTTTATAAAGAATATCTCTTTGGTTTTGAGACTTTAGTCTTTGCAACTTCAGGGATATTATCTATGCACAAACAGCTTGTAACACTCCAAAGAGAAAGCAAAACTTGAAATCGCATTATGACCCCTTTAAATTATAGTTGTCTCTGCATATTTTAGCAAGTATTTTAATGGATCTTTGTAAATATTTTAAATTTTTTAAATAAACTATTATATATTAATATAAGACATTAATGTTAATTTAAGCAAGTATATATAAAAAAAATAAAAATATATATACATACATACACGTGCATCTCAATAAATTAGAATGTCGTGGAAAAGTTCATTTATTTCAGTAATTCAACTCAAATTGTGAAATAAATTAAATATTAAATAAATTCAATGCACACAGACTGAAGTAGTTTAAGTCTTTGGTTCTTTTAATTGTGATGATTTAGGCTCACATTTAACAAAAACCCACCAATTCACTATCTCAACAAATAAGAATACTTCATAAGACCAATAAAAAAAAACATTTTTAGTGAATTGTTGGCCTTCTGGAAAGTATGTTCATTTACTGTATATGTACTCAATACTTGGTAGGGGCTCCTTTTGCTTTAATTACTGCCTCAATTCGGCGTGGCATGGAGGTGATCAGTTTGTGGCACTGCTGAGGTGGTATGGAAGCCCAGGTTTCTTTGACAGTGGCCTTCAGCTCATCTGCATTGTTGGGTCTGGTGTCTCTCATCTTCCTCTTGACAATACCCCATAGATTCTCTATGGGGTTCAGGTCAGGCGAGTTTGCTGGCCAATCAAGCACAGTAACACCATGGTCATTGAACCAGCTTTGGGACCTTTGGCAGTGTGGGCAGGTGCCAAGTCCTGCTGGAAAATGAAATCAGCATCTCCATAAAGCTTGTCAGCAGAAGCAAGCATGAAGTGCTCTAAAAAGTTCCTGGTAGATGGCTGCGTTGACTGTGGACTTCAAAAAACACAGTGGACCAACACCAGCAGATGACATGGCAGCCCAAATCATCACTGACTGTGGAAACTTCACACTGGACTTCAATCAATATGGATTCTGTGCCTCTCCACCCTTCCTCCAGACTCTGGGACCTGCTTCTGACGTTGTCTCTGGTTCAGAAGTGGCTTGGTAGCCCTTTTCCTGAAGACGTCTGAGCGTGGTGACTCTTGATGCACTGACTCCAGCTTCAGTCCACTCCTTGTGAAGCTCTCCCAAGTGTTTGAATCGGCTTTGCTTGACTGTATTCTCAAGCTTGCGGTCATCCCTGTTGCTTGTGCACCTTTTCCTACCCACATTCTTCCTTCCAGTCAACTTTGCATTTAATATGCTTTGATACAGCACTCTGTAAACAGCCACCCCTTTCAGTAATGACCTTCTGTGACTTACCCTCTTAGTGGAGGGTGTCAATGTTCGTCTTCTGGATCATTGCCAAGTCTGCAGTCTTCTCCATTATTGTGGTTTCAAAGAACAAGAGATACCCAGAATTTATACTATATGGATGGTCATTTATTGAAACTCAAATGTAAATATTCTAATATTTTGAGATACTGATTTTTGACTTTCATGAGCTGTAAGCTCTAATCATCAAAATTAAAACAAAAAACTTTTGAAATGTTTTACTTTACATGTAATGAATCTAAAATATATGAAAGTTTCACTTTTTGAAATAAGTTACAAGAAATTGTTTTTACTTTTTCACGACATTCTAATTTACTGAGATGCACACATACATATATACATATACATATACATATACATATACATATATACATATACATATATATATATATATATATATATATATATATATATATATATAGGGTGTAACGGTTCACAAAATTCACGGTTCGGTTCGATACGAAACAGTGGTGTCACGGTTCGGTATGTTTTCGATATGGGGGGCGGGGCAATTGGTTACGTGGCAATGTTGGAAATATTTCTGTTTTAAACCATGAAGGCGAGCCAATGGATATCAAACAAGCACGCGTTTGCACACGTGCAAACTTTGTGCAAGATTTATGCCAGTGAACTCTTAAAATCGCAGTCAATTCACTATAAACAGAAAGTGAAAGTAAAAACGGAATGGAGTAATGATGGAGCTTTCGGCATCTGAAGCCGCATATTCTCTCCGAGACAAAGAAAGACAAATCTACTTCAACATGCTGATAACGGTATAGCCCAGCACTTCTCAAAGTCCGGACTCCGGACTGGGAGGGAATTAAATCTGGACCAGCCTAGACTTCATATTTCGAGTGCACTGGTATCACTCAGACCTCCGTGCGTGGCACACACACACGCACGCACGCACGCACGTGCACACACACGCACGCGGGCGCATGAACCAGTGTTGCAGTGTTTACCGACTCTTTTGTAAGACAAAGCGCACAGCAACTAGCACATTTTGGATAAACCTTAAGCTTTCATTCAGTAGAATAATGTCACCGGTTTCGCCCCGCGAGCGCGAGGTTTCGCCTTCCCGACGCAGTCTTTCTCCACCAGCAGAGTTAGCAGCGCATTCAAAGAACCGAACCGCAGCAGACTTGTGAATGAATGAGTACAAAACAGCCTTTCCAAAAACCTATCACTGTTGACTGTCTGGGCATATGAACAGGAGTGTAGTTCGTCTGTATAGTTTCAAGGTTCTTGTTTATTTGTCACATACACAATCATACAGGGTATAATCAGTAGTGAAATGTAGGTCAGGACGGGTCCGCTCAATGGACAGTGCAAAAAATAAAATAAAAGATGATACATAACACAGGAGCATATATTTAAATATAGGTAGGAATAAGATAAAAGAATAAGTAAAAACAATAAAATAAAATAAGTAAAAACAATAAAATAAAATGAGTAAAATGTGCAATGAACTAAAAAGTGCAATACAGTCTACTGTGGATTTAATAAATATTAATATAACCAGGGATGTGCAAGAGGAATGTGCAAACAGGTTGTACCGGGTATGTACACATAGCAGCAATGTGGATGATGGAGAATGATGGGTGTTACAGTTAATTAAATTGAGTCCTGTAGATGTTATGAGACTGAGTTAAGGAGCCTGATGGCCTGAGGGTAGAAGCTCCTCCTCAGTCTCTCAGTTTTTGCCATCACGCTTCTGAAGCGCTTGCCAGATGGCAGTGAGATAAAAAGATGGTTACCGGGGTGATCAGAGTCCTTGATTATTTTTACAGCTCTGCTTTTGCAGCGTTTGAGGTAGATGTCCTGCAGAGAGGGGAGGGCAGACCCAGAGATGCGCTCAGCTAAGCGCACAACTCTCTGCAGAGCTTTGCAGTCCTGTTTTGTGGCGTTACTGTACCACACTGAGATGCACTGAGTCAATACACTTTCTATGGCCCCTGAATAGAAAGTTTTCAGGATTGCTGGTGAGACCCTGAATTTCCTCAGCTGTCGCAGATGGTACAGTCTTTGCCTGGCTTTCTTGACCTGTGTTTGAATGTGTGCAGTCCAAGTCAGGTCCTCGGAGATGTTTACACCGAGGTACTTGAAGCTGCTCACCCTCTCCACGGGGGTCCCGCTGATCATAAGAGGAGTGTAGGGCCGCTGCTGTCTCTTCCTGAAATCTACAATCAGCTCTTTGGTTTTGCTCACGTTCAGAGAGAGACAGTTGTCCTGGCACCATGATGTTAGTCTCTCTACCTCACCCAAGTATGCGGTCTCATCATTCTTGGAAATGAGGCCCAGAACCACAGTATCATCAGCAAATTTAACAATAGAAGTGGAGCTGTGAGAGGACACACAGTCGTGTGTGTAGAGAGAGTAGAGCAGGGGACTCAGAACGCAGCCCTGCGGGGCTCCTACGTTCAGGGTGATGGAGTTGGAGGTGAACTGGCCCATTTTCACCACTTGTGGTCTGCCGGTGAGGAAGTGTTGGATCCAGTCACAGAGTGTAGTGTTTAGGCCGAGGTCTGAGAGTTTGACAGCTAGCTTGGTGGGGACTATAGTATTGAAAGCTGAGCTATAGTCAATGAATAGCAGTCTGACATAGTTGCCATTTTTGCTGTCAATATGTGTGAGGGTGGAGTGCAGTACCTGAGAGATGGCATCATCAGTAGACCTATTTGGGCGATAGGCAAACTGAAGAGGGTCCAAGGTAGCAGGGATGGAGGAGCATGTGTTTCTTTAAAAGTCTCTCAAAAACCTTCATGACTGTTGATGTGAGGGCAACTGGGCGATAGTCATTCAGGCAAGAGGGTTTGCTGTTCTTAGGCACAGGGATGATGACAGATTTCTTAAATGAGGTGGGAATCACAGAGGTAGCAAGGGACTCATTAAAGATGGAAGTAAACATACCAGCAAGCTGATCGGCACATGATCTCAGAACGTAGCCGGTAATCCCATCAGGTCCGGCGGCTTTCCTGATGTTTACTCTCCTTAATTCTCTCCGAACCTCGTCCTCCGACACGGTGATAACGTGATCAACATCGCTGCTCTGTCTGCTGCTTCCTGACGCGCTGATCGGCAGAGTTGCGCTGCCGTTGCATTCGAAGTGGCCGTAGAAGGTGTTTAGCTCTTCGGCCAGCAATGGATCTGCACTCACCTCGGCGGAGGGGTTATTTCCAGAGGAACAGATGGTCTTCAGTCCCTGCCACATGCGTCGAGAGTCATTGAGCTGAAAATGTGACTCAATTCTCTCTCTGTATCGGAGTTTGGCAGCTCTAACTGCCCGTCGGAGAGCATAACATGATGCTTTGTAATCGCTCATGTTTCCTGACAGAAGACCAGCGTTGTATGCGGCAGTGCGTTGGTTAACCGCAGCACGGATTGTTCTGTCCACCCACAGTTTCTGATTAGAGAATGTCCTTATTGTTACTGTTTCAGTGGCTTGGTCGGTTAGCATGTAAACAAAGCTTAATGCTACATCCGTGAACTCGCTGACGTCAGCTGAACTCGCCCGGAACATGTCCCAGTCGACATCATCAAGAGACGCCTGTAGCATAGCTTCAGAGTGGGAGGACCAGCGCGTCACTTCCCTCTTCCCCGGGGATTCCTGAACGATCCTTTGTTTATATTCCGGTATGAGGAAAATGGCCGCGTGGTCCGATTTACCAAAAGCCAGCAGGGAACGAGCTTTATAGGCATTCTTAAACTGAGTGTAGCAATGATCCAGTGTATTCGGTCCTCTAGTTGGACAGGATACATGCTGATGGAAGTTCGGCATGACCTTCCTGAGGTTGGCTTTGTTAAAGTCCCCTGCGATGATAGAGGCAGCGTCAGAATGTTTGTTGATGTAGCCGCTTAGATCCTCGTGGAGTTTGGACAAAGCCAAGCTTGTGTCTGCCTGAGGTGGAATGTAAACGGCAGTAGCGATGACCGCAGAGAACTCGCGGGGTAAATAGAATGGGCGGCAGATAATGGAGAGATGTTCCAGATGAGGCGAGCAGGAACGCGACAGAATGGAGATATTCCTGGGGTCGCACCATTTCTTGTTAATCATGAAACACACTCCTCCACCCTTGATTTTTCTGGCCTTGGCTGTTCTGTCCATCCGTAAAACAGAAAAGTTATCAGACGGTGTTACAGCGGTGTCCGGGACCGAGGGAGTGAGCCATGTTTCAGACAAACAAATGATGTTACAGTCCCTAATGTCCCGTTGGAAACTTGTCCTGGCTCTATGATCGTCCATCTTATTTTCCAAGGATTGGACATTAGCGAGCAGAATACTGGGGAGAGGAGGGCTGTGAGCTTTTTTCCCTCAGTCTGTCACGAATTCCAGCGCGTCGCCCGCGGTGTTTCTTTCGCCTCCTGGGATTATTCGGGTGGCCTTTGTTAACCTCGGCGTTCCGAAGAATCTCCGCTGGCCACGCTGGATCCGTGGATAAAGTGTCCTGAAGCAGGTTAGTGCAGCGGTGTCCAATGTCCAAAAGTGTTCTTTTGTCATAAATAGTGCAGACGTTAAGCGTGTAAAAAGAGAAAGTAAAAATACGTAAAAGAGTATATAAAAGCACAAATTGAGCGGAGCCATCGTTTAACGTCGACTGAACACAGCAGCGCCGGAAGCGGAAATCGGTTTGTTACACAGACGGACGTTTGTGCTCCATATAAAATAATATAATTCACTGCTGTATAACAGCGTATTGCAGTTATAATTAAATATTTTAGCAATTCAGTTGAAGTGAAGATTCTCCCCAGCAAGGGGAGGTTATCACGGGGCAGACAGCACGTTGCCCGTTACGTCGTTTGGGCTGCGTTGTTGAGCGCAGTGGCACTGATATTTCACACACGTTAAGCTCTTTTATTTTCCAAACTAATAGGATTAGTCCAACGAATCGTTCGGTTTGTAATGCGCACCGAACCGAAAGCCTCGTACCGAATGGTTCAATACGAATACGCGTATCATTACACCCCTAATAAAATAAAATAAATAAATAAATAAATAAATAAAAATAAATAAATAAACAAACACACACATATACAGGTGCTGGTCATATAATTAGAATATCATCAAAAAGTTGATTTATTTCACTAATTCCATTCAAAAAGTGAAACTTGTATAATGTATACATTATTCCACACAGACTGATATATTTCAAGTATTTATTTCTTTTAATTTTGATGATTATAACTGACAACTAATGAAAACCCAAAATTCAGTATCTCAGAAAATTAGAATATTACTTAAGACCAATACAAAGAAAGGATTTTTAGAAATCTTGGCCAACTGAAAAGTATGAACATGAAAAGTATGAGCATGTACAGCACTCAATACTTAGTTGGGGCTCCTTTTGCCTGAATTACTGTAGCAATGCGGCGTGGCATGGAGTCGATCAGTCTGTGGCACTGCTCAGGTGTTATGAGAGCCCAGGTTGCTCTGATAGTGGCCTTCAGCTCTTCTGCATTGTTGGGTCTGGTATATCACATCTTCCTCTTCACAATACCCCATAGATTTTCTATGGGGTTAAGGTCAGGCGAGTTTGCTGGCCAATTAAGAACAGGGATACCATGGTCCTTAAACCAGGTACTGGTAGCTTTGGCACTGTGTGCAGGTGCCAAGTCCTGTTGGAAAATGAAATCTGCATCTCCATAAAGTTGGTCAGCAGCAGGAAGCATGAAGTGCTCTAAAACTTCCTGGTATACGGCTGTGTTGACCTTGGACCTCAGAAAACACAGTGGACCAACACCAGCAGATGACATGGCACCCCAAACCATCACTGACTGTGGAAACTTTACACTGGACCTCAAGCAACGTGGATTCTGTGCCTCTCCTCTCTTCCTCCAGACTCTGGGACCCTGATTTCCAAAGGAAATGCAAAATTTACTTTCATCAGAGAACATACCTTTGGACCACTCAGCAGCAGTCCAGTCCTTTTTGTCTTTAGCCCAGGCGAGACGCTTCTGACGCTGTCTGTTGTTCAAGAGTGGCTTGACAAGGAATGCGACAGCTGAAACCCATGTCTTGCATACGTCTGTGCGTAGTGGTTCTTGAAGCACTGACTCCAGCTGCAGTCCACTCTTTGTGAATCTCCCCCACATTTTTGAATGGGTTTTGTTTCACAATCCTCTCCAGGGTGCGGTTATCCCTATTGCTTGTACACTTTTTTCTACCACATCTTTTCCTTCCCTTCGCCTCTCTATTAATGTGCTTGGACACAGAGCTCTGTGAACAGCCAGCCTCTTTTGCAATGACCTTTTGTGTCTTGCCCTCCTTGTGCAAGGTGTCAATGGTCGTCTTTTGGACAACTGTCAAGTCAGCAGTCTTCCCCATGATTGTGTAGCCTACAGAACTAGACTGAGAGACCATTTATAGGCCTTTGCAGGTGTTTTTAGTTAATTAGCTGATTAGAGTGTGGCACCAGGTGTCTTCAATATTGAACCTTTTCACAATATTCTAAGTTTCTGAGATACTGAATTTGGGGTTTTCATTAGTTGTCACTTATAATCATCAAAATTAAAAGAAATAAATACTTGAAATATATCAGTCTGTGTGGAATGAATGTATACATTATACAAGTTTCACTTTTTGAATGGAATTAGTGAAATAAATCAACTTTTTGATGGTATTCTAATTATATGACCAGCACCTGTATGTATGTATGTATGTATGTATGTATGTATGTATGTATGTTGTATATATGTGTATATGTATATACAGTGGGTACGGAAAGTATTCAGACCCCCTTAAATTTTTCACTCTTTGTTATATTGCAGCCATTTGCTAAAATCATTGAAGTTCATTTTTTTTCCTCAATGTACACACAGCACCCCATATTGACAGAGAAACACAGAATTGTTGACATTTTTGCAGATTTATTAAAAAAGAAAAACTGAAATATCACATGGTCCTAAGTATTCAGACCCTTTGCTCAGTATTTAGTAGAAGCACCCTTTTGATTTAATACAGCCATGAGTCTTTTTGGGAAAGATGCAACAAGTTTTTCACACCTGGATTTGGGGATCCTCTGCCATTCCTCCTTGCAGATCCTCTCCAGTTCTGTCAGGTTGGATGGTAAACGTTGGTGGACAGCCATTTTTAGGTCTCTCCAGAGATGCTCAATTGTGTTTAAGTCAGGGCTCTGGCTGGGCCATTCAAGAACAGTCACGGAGTTGTTGTGAAGCCACTCCTTCGTTATTTTAGCTGTGTGCTTAGGGTCATTGTCTTGTTGGAAGGTAAACCTTCGGCCCAGTCTGAGGTCCTGAGCACTCTGGAGAAGGTTTTCGTCCAGGATATCCCTGTACTTGGCCGCATTCATCTTTCCCTCGATTGCAACCAGTCGTCCTGTCCCTGCAGCTGAAAAACACCCCCACAGCATGATGCTGCCACCACCATGCTTCACTGTTGGGACTGTGTTGGACAGGTGATGAGCAGTGCCTGGTTATCTCCACACATACCGCTTAGAATTAAGGCCAAAAAGTTCTATCTTGGTCTCATCAGACCAGAGAATCCTTCAGGTGTTTTTTAGCAAACTCCATGCGGGCTTTCATGTGTCTTGCACTGAGGAGAGGCTTCCGTCGGGCCACTCTGCCATAAAGCCCCGACTGGTGGAGGGCTGCAGTGATGGTTGACCTTCTACAACTTTCTCCCATCTCCCGAATGCATCTCTGGAGCTCAGCCACAGTGATCTTTGGGTTCTTCTTTACCTCTCTCACCAAGGCTCTTCTCCCCCAATAGCTCAGTTTGGCCGGACGGCCAGCTCTAGGAAGGGTTCTGGACGTCCCAAACGTCTTCCATTTAAGGATTATGGAGGCCACTGTGCTCTTAGGAACCTTAAGTGCAGCAGAATTTTTTTTGTAACCTTGGCCAGATCTGTGCCTTGCCACAATTCTGTCTCTGAGCTCTTCAGGCAGTTCCTTTGACCTCATGATTCTCATTTGCGCTGACATGCACTGTGAGCTGTAAGGTCTTATATAGACAGGTGTGTGGCTTTCCTAATCAAGTCCAATCAGTATAATCAAACACAGCTGGACTCAAATGAAGGTGTAAAACCATCTCAAGGATGATCAGAAGAAATGGACAGCACCTGAGTTAAATATATGAGTGTCACAGCAAAGGGTCTGAATACTTAGGACCATGTGATATTTCAGTTTTTCTTTTTTAATAAATCTGCAAAAATGTCAACAATTCTGTGTTTCTCTGTCAATATGGGGTGCTGTGTGTACATTGAGGAAAAAAAAATGAACAAATGATTTTAGCAAATGGCTGCAATATAACAGAGTGAAAAATTTAAGGGGGTCTGAATACTTTCCGTACCCACTGTATGTGTATATGTATACATGTGTGTGTGTGTATATATATATATATATATATATATACACACATGTGTATATATTTATGTACATGTGTATATATTTATGTACATATGTATATATATATATATATATATATATATATATATATATATATATATATATATATATATATATATATATATATATATATATATATATATATATATATATATATACACACACACACACATGTATACATATACACATACAGTGGGTACGGAAAGTATTCAGACCCCCTTAAATTTTTCACTCTGTTATATTGCAGCCATATATATATATATATATATATATATATACATACATATGTGTGTATATATATATATATATATATATATATATATATGTACATATGTGTATATATATATATATATATATGTACATATGTGTATATATATATATATGTGTGTGTATATGTATATATATGTGTATATGTATATATATGTATATATATATATATGTATATATATATATATGTATATATATATATATATATATATATATATATATATATATATATATATATATATATATATATATACACACACATACATATATACATATATATACACACACACACACATATACATACATACACACACATACATACACTGTATTTCAGCAAGTATTTTAAAATAAATAAATATATTTCTTTAAATGTTCAATATTTTACACATTTTAAACAATTAAGAATACTAAATGATATTTTATATTAATATATTTCAGCAAGTATTTTGACATCAAAAATGACACTCCAGCTTTAAAAGAAACAGCAGCTGCTATGCTAGATTCTGTGATTTCATCCTGCAAATAGCTGAAAATGACTATTGCATGTCTCTTGTAGAAACTTGCCTTTTCCGATGAACCGTTCTGTTGAATGATTAAATAGATGAACCTCTGTGGAGAGGCTAATTAACATTCTCATCTAATCACCACACAATTAAGATCAACTGCCTCCCAAAGGGCTCAGTGGGAGAACAGGGATGTAAAGGGGAACAATACGTCAGGAGATTAAATCTCCAGACGCACAGCACCTCATGTCATTCTGAGTGATGACTGTGTGCTAAATGCTGTGAGGAATGAAAGTCTGAAGCCTGGGAGCTTCATTCATGAGCACTGGGATCAGATTTTACCTCAGGCTTTACCTCTTTTTACCTGTCAAATACGTGTGACACTCCAAAGCAGTCATGTCATGCCTATTGTGGACGAGTTGGCATCCTTACTTTCGATTCGTCTTCGGTCTTGACGTCAGGTTCTAGTTTCGTCTTATCCGTTTCATCCTCTGCTGTCCATCCCTGATCCCATTCACTGAAGCATAATGAGTCTTCAGCCTGCGGAGCCTCAGACGGATTTACTTTCCCACTCTGAAAGCAAATATGAGGTTTAAAGAAATTAATATATATATATATATATATAATATATATATATATATGACTCACTTTAGCCGCAGTGTTGATGTCAGGAACATTTATAAGCTCGAGGGCAGGAATGTCAAGGGTTGAGTCCACATTTATGGAGGAAAAGTTAGTTTCTCCATTTTCAGAGCTGGAAACCTGGAATGAACAAACCAGAGTGAATGAACACTTGCTAACTACTTATTAACCAAATTACTTTGGTTAGTTGCCTACAAACTTTATTATGAAGCTACTGCAATATAATACATTGTTTTAATACAATAAAAATAGTGCTATTAAAAATAATCTATATCTATAAATATCTCTCTCTCTCTCTCCCTCTCCTGCGTGTGCGGGGGGCAGGGCATGGCCATCATGGAGATAATGAAAATATCTGAAGACTGTTACAAAAATGAATGTTAAAAATATAGTTAGATAGATATACATGCACGCATATATAAAATGTAAACAAATTTACATTTCAGCAATTCATGAACAGACACCTTGTATATCAATTTGCTTATTAACTATATAAGGATATGTAAAATTATCCCTTTTGTAAAACTGACAAAGTCTGCATCCGAGTCACTTTGTGAGCAAAACCTGATGTATGCCACTTAAAGGGATAGTACACCCAAAAGTAAAAATTACCCCATGATTTACTCACCCTCAAGCCATCCTAGGTGTATATGAAGTTAGAGATTACAGTTTATAAAATAGATATATTTTTCTTACTAAACATCGATTCGCTTCAGAAGGCTTTATTAACCCCCAGAGTCGTGTGGAGCACTTTTTATGATGGATGGACGCACTTTATTGGGCTTCAAAATATCGATCGTCATTCACTGCCATAAAAAAGCTTGGAAGATCCAGGACATTTTTTAATATAACTCAGACTGTATTCGTCTGAAAGAAGAAAGTCATATACACCTAGGATGGGCTTGAGGGTGAGTAAATCATGGGGTTATTTTCATTTTTGAGTAAACTATCCCTTTAAAAACCTGAGCTCTCAAACACCCACAGGATCCAGTGCCGCTCACTGTCATTCTTCTATTTACAGCCTCAGCAGACAGACCTGCCATTCATCGGCCCAATTGAACAGCACTGAGATTTCACAGGGCTAACTGACAGAGCTTCACTGGCTTATGGCCCATCAGTGCTGTATCGTGATGCAAGATTTGAATATTAAAAATACCGTTTGAGAGGAGCTCAGAGAGCCGTTTCCCTGAAACCAGATCTGGGTTTCTGGAAAAGATGTGGATGGTGAGAGACACTCCTTTACTTCCTCAAGCTGATCATCTCCAAAATAAGACGTCACTGGGTTGAACTTCCCTGACACCTAAAAAGCCAAACGAGAAGAAACCAGCAAATACTGAGGAACAGAGTCTTATTGGGTTTTACGCAAGTGGGTTTAAATGAAGATTTGAACCCAGACCAATCCATAAGTGGTAACGGAGGGAAGGGCGTGGCCCTCTTTCTGTAGGGCGAGGTGAATGTAAACATCCTCCTCCGTGTTTGTGTCGCACAGGAAGAGCAACAGGAAGTCCTCCTGGTAGCTGTGAATGGCGGCCACCAGAGTGCGCTCACAGCACATCCTCTGGAAAGCGCTGATCGCACTCGGAGTCCAAATACTCTGAGGAAAAAAACAAAGACAGAAGGAAAATGTGAAGAAAAAGAAAATAACTAGTGCGACAAAATGAGCAATAAACAGCCAAAAGCTGGTTCTCCAGCTACTGCATGGAAAACAAGCATACAACACAAAGTGTAGTCGAATTTATGAATAAATGACAGAGATTTAGGGGTTAACGGTTTGAATCAGCCTAAAGAATCACTTGCTCAGAATTAATTCATTAATTTACTGAATCAATATCTGATTCGCTTACTGAACTGCAAGTCTTCATTATTTTGTTATAAGAAGCCTTAAAGCCTTATTGCTTGCATTGAAAAAAAAATATGTAGAACAGACAGAATAGATAATTTAGATAAAAATGAATAAATAAATAAAAATACTCTTTTATTTATTATTACATTTGTTATTGCAATCATCAATTTTGAATGAAAATAAATGAGGACCATTATTTAAAAACAAAACAAAACAAAATAAAAATAAATCCATGAAAATATTGTATCAAATATAAATCATAATACATCAAAATGCAACTTCAGGGATATTATCATAATACATAAGAATGTTGTGATTTTTTTCTTATATTACCCACCCTTAATAGAATATTTTTAAGTAATAGTTCACCCAAACTGAAAATATTGTGACAATTTACTCAAGCTGTTTTATTATTATTTTTTTTGTTATCAACAGTTTTTTATTTATTTTTACACACAACATCACAAACACAACATCCACTCAAACGAACAAAACAAAACAACAGACACATACTCAATATTTCAAAAGTCCAGTCAAAAGGAATAGAGAGAGCTGAGAGAAAAAGAAAAACCAAACAGGTAATTCCAGAAGATGGCGCAATCCAATCCCGCATATTAAATATGTCTCTTGAATCAGGGCACAGGAAATAGATCCACGGTGCAAACATTCCAACACATGGGCCCGTTCAACGGCAGAATCCAAACCATTCTCATTCAGTTACAAAATATCTAGAGTATGCATTGAATATTCACAAACCCAAAATTGTATTCAATAAACGAAGAAAAGCAAAAGCACTCCCACTCTGCAAATGACATGCAAACGTTAGTGTGCGTTCTAGATATCAAAACACCTAGATGAAAAATCCTTTTGGAAATAAGGTAAAGTAAATAAAAGCATGAATATCTGTTGTAAAAAATAAAAACAACACAGACAGAAATAACCAACCGACAATTATAGACAAAAAACAATTCAGGCCGCACGTTACCGAGAACATAGGTCTGATTGAACAACAAAAACTTATGATGATCCGTGACCGAGCCACCTCAGCCCACAGCGAGCCTCCCAAAAGGCTCACATTACCAAAACATTATTGTAATGAAACCTACTCTCCATTAGTCCCCTCAAGAAAAAAAGAAAGACAAAAAATAAGGGGGTTAGTCAGCAAAGGGCGATTGTATCGAATAAAAAAAAAAAAATACTATCCCATGAGGAGAGAGGAAAGAAAAAAAAAAAAAAAAAAAATAAGAAATTGATCTAGCGATCATCCATATCTCTCCCGCCACCATCTCCTCCATACCGGTCACCAAGCCCCTCCCGGCAGATCGAAGAAAGGGCAGCCGCCGCCCTCCCGCTGCCCTGTGGATCCGCAGCAAATGTCCCACTCTGTGACAGGGAGCCGACAAAATCCTCCGCTTTCCGAAGAGAATCGAAGCATCTCTGTTCACCCTCGTGCCGTAGTTTAATTACCGCAGGATAAGCGAGGAAGGGCTGGAGACCAAGCGCCGTCATCGATCTCAAAACCGGAACCAAGCTTTTTCTCTTGGCGGCTGTAACTGGACTAAAATCAGGAAAAAATAGTAGCGTGACATTGTCCTCGTGCACTTCACTGGATAGGCCTGCCGAGCACCCTTCAGAATCTCCAATCTGTCATGCCATCTCAGCACACGGAAGATGAGAGTACGCGGCCGATCGGAGTTTTTCCATCCATCATACACGCGGTGAGCTCGGTCAATCTCGATGTTACGACCCTTCAGAGAAGGAATCCACTTGGAAAGATTAATTCTCAGGAAACCAGCCACATCGGATCCCTCCATCCCCTCTGGTAAGCCCACAAGCCGTATGTTATTTCTCCTGCTTTTATCCTCCATATCCGTCATCTTCTCGGTGAGTCGCTCTAGCTGATTTCTTAAGTCCGTGACTGCATTCCTGTCCTCACGTGTTGTTGCCTGCACAGAATCAACGCGGTCACGTGTCTGCTTCGCCGCGGCAGCCATGGCCTCAAACTCCTCTCTCAGCTCTTTAACAGAATTGTTAGTCGCTTGTATGTCCTCACTCAGTTTACGTAATGCTGGAATCAGCACAGAGTCCACAGCAGCCCCCACCGCCGAAGTCACGATCGAATCCAAAATGCTTTGTTGTTCCTTAAATGCAAGCTTGATACCGTTAGCAATAGCCTCGTCTACATCCTCTCTGGAGATGGTGGCATCCCTGAATTTTTTCTTTATTGGCGACTGTCCAATCTCTCTTTTCCGATCGCCTTTGACTGTCGAAGTATTCATGATAAGTCCGATGCAAAATGTTTTGAAATTTACTGACAGGATAATAAAATGTTTGGCAAAGTCAGCAGAGCGAAAGACTACACGTGCATCGAGGTCGAAGGGTCACGTGATCTCCCAGCTGTTTTATTATTAAAGGTGTTTCATTGCAATCAACAAAACTTTCAATGAAAATAAATAAAAAATAAACCATTAAATTTTTTTTATAAATATGAATAAATATTATTATTATTATTATTATTATATTAATAAAAAATATATATATATATACGGATGGAACGGTATGCGTATCGAACCGTACGGTTCACGGGGCAAATTCCAAATGGAAGTGATCATCCCTATCCCTTGGAGTGGGGACTTTGGAGTGAGCTGGGCACGTGCCATTATTTAGTCGTTTGGAATGCACTTGGCAAAGGGAGAGACGTAATTTCCTCATCATCTTCAGCTGGGATGTTCCTGTGACAACGCAGCACGGTGTGCGTCAGCAGATGTCGCTGTTTTAATGGCATAAATGTATTTTTATTGTTAGCATAACGGTTGCAAATGAACATACATTTTATATTTTAAAACGTTTTTAATTTTTTTTGCTATATATAAAATCTAATATGCATACAACTTTTAAAATATAAAATGCATTGTTTTTAATGCTGGTGTCAGTCAGCGAATCTGCTGACGCACACGTGCTGCGTTGTCACAGGAACATCCCAGCTGAAGATGATGAGGAAATTACGTCTCTCCCTTTGCCAAGTGCATTCCAAACGACTAAATAATGGCACGTGCCCAGCTCACTCCAAAGTCCCCACTCCAAGGGGATAGGGATGATCACTTCCAATTGGAATTTGCCCTGTGAACCATACGGTTCGATGCGCATACCGTTCCATATATATATATATAATATATATATATATATATATATATATATATAATATATATATATATAATATATATTATATATATATATATATATATATATAATATATATATATATATATATATATATATATATACATATAAATATACACATATATATACACACACATATATCTCTTTATTTCAGCTTTAAAGGTGGGGTATGCATTTTTTCAAAAACAGAGAAAATGAGTTGGGGCCGAGTACCAAAACAAACTTGTAGCCAATCAGCAGTAAGGGGCGTGTCTAATCATGATGCAGAGGAAAGAGAGCTCAGTGCACATGATGCACATTAGCCGAGCGACGACAGAAAGATAGAGATGGTGGATAAAAAAAAAAAAAAACCAAGAGGAAAATGTCTGCGGAACAAAAAAGGCTTACACCGTGTCTACACCGGACGCGACGGTCTGTCTACACTGGACGCAACAAAGCGACCGTTGAAAATCATTTGAAATTTGTATCAATATGTCATAAATAGAACGCGGCAGCAGTTTACTGTCAGGGATTTGTCGTGTCGCGGCATCCAGTGTAGACAGCATTACGGATTATAATGAGTTCTATAGTATTTGGTTGCGCCGCACTGCTCGCGTCCGGTGTAGACACGGTGTTACAATGAAGGTCTCTGCACATTGAGTCCGAAATTTTCGCACGTAAAAAAATAAATACGACCTCACGTTGTGTCAATCACGTTTGCACACTGCCTCCGAAACTTTCGTCCGTCAAAAAAAATTCGGATCAGGTTCGATTTTCTGCGTTTTCGCATCCGTTGCATGCATTTTGATAGGAAAGGATGGAGAATACGAAGAATAAAAAATGGAAAAATGCATGCGAGAAGATGGCAAGAAGATGGACTCGTGTAAATATCGGATCAGCTTTCCAGCACTGGAGAGAACTCAAGGAGCGGGAAGGTCTGCAATCGGACGCCGAGGTTGCTTTGTTTCTTCTCGATAGGCGAGTAACATTGGTTTTGCTTTGTTTCACAGAACTAATCGATGTCGTACGCATGTGTGGGGTGGCACTATCAAAATAGGGGTGAGACCCTTTTGGGGTAGGGGCGTGTTTGTTTTGGTGATTTCAAATGTCAACATTGGCTACCAGAAATTGCTTACCCCACCTTTAATAGATTTATTGCAATTAATTTCCTAGGCAACATTTCTCAATTTTATCTATTTTAAGTTTTACCTCTCATTTTATTTTATTTTTTAACAAATGGTTTTCAATAGTTTTAGTTAACAATAACAACACTGCTTACCGTGATGGGCCGAACTCCAGCTAACATTGCCGGGACAGCCTGAGCCGGAAGATCAGCATAACAAGCTCTGGAAAGATTTTGAGAGTATACAAAGCAGTAGAGATACAAACATATATGTCCTAAACAAATGCAACATCTTTCATTTATGGTGCAATGCTAATAATTGTAAAACAAAACCAAAACCTCAGGTAATCATTTACATAAAATTAAGTTTAGGTTTAAACACTTTGTTTTTGTTTTGTTTTTGTCATTGTTTTCTAACAATTTATGAACTTACTTGAGAAACCGGAGGCTGTTTCGTTCCACTTTTGTGATGTCTCCGAAGTCAACATAGTACACCTTTACTTCAGTATCACTGAACAGCTCGTGGATCACCACCCGGTAGAACCACATGTCTCTGGGGGCCACACAGCACACCTGACCCAGCCGCACATACGCATCAGGCAGCCGGTATCTCTCCGTCACTTCTGGGTAGGAGTAACAGCTCCTGGAAACAAGTATTAGGCATGTTCAAAATGACATACTACTCAATCCCAGCCCAAATAATTATGAAATTAATCAGTGACAATTCAACATACAACATAATGAGTGAGATACCTCATTTCAATCATCATGTTCTCCAGGGCTCTGGCCTCATTGTTCCGGCTGAAGCGGATGTAGAAGTGGCTGGGAGACTCCGTCTGCTCCACCAGGACAGGCACCAGCTCTCTCTCCCTCCTGCGAGCCGGGGGCTTTAGCTTCTGGCAGCACACTGCGTCTGGAGGAACCACTGAAACTCGACTCACCACCAGCTCTGGGAAAAGATCCACCATCTACAACAAACAGAGTTGTGCAAACATGTTGTGTTTAGAATTATTATTATGCGTTTTATTATATATATATATATATATATATATATATATATATATATATATATATATATATATATATATGTATTTACAGTGGTGGCCAAGATTATTAGAACACTTGTATTCCCAGGTTTAAAAAAAGTACACTTCCATAATGTACTTGAAGTGCTCTATTTTCATGCACTAATTTTGTACTTATACTAAAAAAGATTCTTTAGTACTTCTTAATATAAACTTAAGATCAACTAAGTACTCAACTGTGCCATTTTGTGACACCATGAATATGAACTAAAATGCGCTTTTAACATACTATCTCTGTATTTAAAAATATATTTATTTACCACTTGTAGTACACTTGAACCCACCTTTCATACACTAGTACACTGAAGTGTACTACAAGTGGTGACTAAATACAGTTTTTAAATACAGAGATAGTCTGTTAAAAGCGCATTTTAGTTCATATTCATGTCCCAAAATATCACAGTTGAGTACACTTAGCTGATCTTAAATTTATCTTGGGTGGAGGTTTGCGATTTCACTTTTTTAACATTAGTTAGTGTGTAATGTTGCTGTTTGAGCATAAACAATATCTGCAAAGTTACGACGCTGAAAGTTCAATGCAAACCGAAATATTGTCTTTTAAAATTCTGTCAGTTTAATGCCTACAAAAACGACTGGTAAGGGACTACAACGAGTTACTTCCCGGGTCCGATACTTCATGGAACCAGATAAACCCCACCCCCGGGAACACGCAGCAAAGGGGGCGAGGCCATGCTGTGCTGCTTTAGAGAAGAGGAAGAGAAAACTAGGGGTGCACGTAAAAATCTATTCATATTCTGTCTTCTAACGATTCTAATGGATTCACAAGTTTCAAAATCAATGTTCTAAAGCAGCGGTTCTTAATACTGTTCCTCGCGTCCTCCTGCTCTGCATCTCTCTCTCTCTCTGTCATTCAGATCGTCAGATCAGCTCCAACAAACTGTTCCATTATACACTTATTTTCACATAGCTATGAGAAGCGTTATTTTTCCTAACCGACAACTGACGCTCGTTAACCGATTATTAACCGTTAACTGACAGAAATAATATTCTTAGAAAGAATAAGTGTCTGTGACCCGTTAAAAATACTAACATTTGTTTTCCGGGGATTAATTTTACATGGGCAAAAAGCAGCAAACAACAGAACATGAGGATTCACATGATCATATCACATCACATCACGCACCTGCAGTGCTTCTGCGAGCGGAGAAAAACATAAAGCTTGGCTCTAATGTGTGTGTGTGTGTGTGTGTGTATGTATGTATATGTATATGTATATGTATATATATATATATAAGAAATATATATATATATATATATATATATATATATATATATATATATATATATATATATATATATATATATATATATATATATATAATATATAATATATAATATATATATATTTATATATATAAGATATACACACACACTATTATAATGAATAAATAGGCCTATACGATAAATATATTTTCACTTAAATAATAATTTAAGAAAATGAAAGAAAAACTGTGCAACACGTAGCCTATGCAGAGTTTCGGTTCATTTTTGTGCTGCACGAAAGGAAAGCAGACGGCAGAACGCGGCATGCTATTTTTTTAGGCTTATTTTACAAAAGCGCAAATATTAGTTTTTATTGTAAATGTACACAAATAAAAGCAAACCTTTTACAATTCCAATTATCTTCATGACTAAAGGAGTAGTTGCTTCCACTGTTATAAGGGGAAAAAAATCTAGTGATTGCTCCAGTTAAGCTTTCTACCTTGACAATGCAGCCTGTTCATTAATTATCATTATAAAAAACAATCAGTCAAACATATGGAAAAAAAAAAAACACACTGCTCAGTTTAAATATGTAGTAAAATCTGTGCTGTTAAGCGTTATCACCGTACCGCCGTGAAGTCATGCTAAACATTTTGTTTTACGTGGATATTGGAACAAGGCCTACATAAAAGGTAAATAATATTTTGGCATTCAAATACATCGCGAATACAGAAACATTTGATTTTGTGTCAAACGAGAGACTCAACATTGGTTTCAGTTTCGTTTTAGCCTAAATTAATTCGTTTTGGTTTGTCGTTTATATAGCTATAGCTTCTTACATTTTTAATTCCTGTTCTTTTCTAAATAGCCTACTGTTAATTGAAAGGATTTGTTGTGGAGTGAGGGGAACTAAAATAGCCTAGTTATGTTTACAGTGTTTATTATAATGTTTGTAATTAGCATCAGCCTATTTCTGAATGAATTAATAAAATGCGACTTATAGGTGACTTATGTTCTTTTTTTCTCTCTCTCTAAAAACGTATTTTGTTTTGTACGCGTAGCTTATTTTAACCATGCAGCAAACCTTTTAAAATATTTTGATAAATTACTGAAAAAAAAACTAATAAATAAGTGACTTTAAACCGTTTAACTGATTGTATTAATCGGTCAAACTTCTAAACTACTGTGTTTACAGCAAGATGTTAAATGAATTTAGTATTTTGACAAGACAAATAAAATTATAATAGGACATTTTTGTACAACCTAAAAAAAAAAAATCCCCTGCGACACTTGTTCCTATCCTGACAAGATGATTAAAAATAATTTTTGTACATATTTATTTTCTCTGTGACACTTTTTTTCCTACTGTGTTGGCAGCAAATGTCAATAAAAGACTCTTGACAAGACGAATAAAATAACAAATATAATTTTGTGCAGACTACACTTTTATTTGTTAGCCTCTCTCTCTTTCTTTCAGTAGAGGGAATTTAAATGTGTGATTCTGGAAACCAGATCTAAATTTAGCAGGAACGGTCGGGTCGGGAAGAAAATTATTCAAAGCGGACAGCGGGTGAACAGAGTGAATATATAGCGGGATCGGGTGGGTGCGGGATATAACCTCGCGGGAGCGGGACTTAAAAACGGTCCTGCGCAGACCTCTAGTTTGTAATGCAAACATATTTACCGTTTACTGCGCATTGTTATTCTTCTCGTTATTTACCTATAGCGGCTAATGAACCGGAAGTCTCATCCATAGACTTACTTCTGCGTTTAGGAATAAGACGGATATGCTAAATTTTATGGTTTCTTGTACGCACATAAAAGTCTGTTTATTTTTGCAAAGGTCCTTGAGGTTATGTAATACAGTGCTAAGAATATAGTGTGATAAACCCAAAATGCTTATAACCTGAATTTTGCATAATCAAAAAGTGCACCTTGAATTCATTCAGTCATATTTGGCGATCACTAAAGAATCACTAAACATTCCAGTAAGCTTTCCTGTAGCTCAAATGGTAGAGCATGGCGCTAGCAACGCTAAGATCATGGGTTCGATTCCCAGGGAATGCAAGAGCTGATAAAATGTAAAAACTGTAACTTGAATGCAATTTAAGTCACTTTGGATAAAAGCGTCTGCTAAATGCATAAATATAAATGTAAATGTAAACAGCTGCCATGAAACCACTTCTTGTACGATAAATTTATTTTCATTAAATTCTTAAAGGGTTAGTTCACCCAAAAATGAAAATTAGCCTGTGTTTTACTCACCCTCAAAGCATCCTAGGTGTATATGACTTTCTTCTTTCAAACGAATCCAGTTGGAGTTATCTAAAAAATTGTCCTGGCCCCTCCAAGCCTTACAATGGGGGCAAGCATGTGTAAGCGGAAGTGAGAAAAAAAAGTGTTTATTACATTTGAAATATGGATATTTATCTTACAAAAACGCATGGATTCGCTACAGGAGGCCTTTATTCATCCCCCCGGAGCCGTGTGAGGCATGTTTTATTATGGATGTGTGCACTTTATTTCATGTCTTCTGGACTGTTGAGAACAAACACCCGCTTACCCCCATTGTAAGGCTTGGAGGGGCCAGGACAATTTTTAATATAACTCCGACTGGATTCGTCTGAAAGAAGAAAGTCATATACACCTAGGATGCCTTGAGGGTGAGTAAAACACAGGCTAATTTTCATTTTTGGGTGAACTAACCTTTAATTTTCTATTATAAAAAACACTAAATAGGGGCAAAAGTCTGGAAACACAAATATTTTTCCATACTCTGCTTTCTTTTTTCCATACTTTTCCAGACCTGGAAAATACTTAAATCAAATTCCATACTTTTCCAAACCCCGTAGGAACCCTGTAACAGAAGCAGTAGCACTTACAAATAACAGCGTATCTAAAAGTATGATCCAACAAAAAAAAAAAAAAAAAAAAAAAACATACCATTAAAAGCCGTGCTTGCACAGGTTCTGCACGATCCTCTTAACTAACATCCTCTGCGTCTCAATCGGGCTCAAATTGATAAGCAATATAGACCAGTGGTTCCCAACCTTTTTTTCATGGGCCCCCCCTACGTACACACATGGTAATCTGAGCCCCCCCCCCCCCCCCCCCAAAAAAAAAACGTATTATATTTATACACGCCCATATATATATATATATATATATATATATATATATATATATATATTATATATATATATATATACACACAATAATAATCTTTTTTTTTTCTCTTAGAAATGCACATTTGACATTGAGTTGACAGTAGTAGTTTGAGTTAGGATGCAGATGTAAATTTATGTTCATTAAAAATGGCAACAACCTCCTTTTTTATATGGTGAAATTAAGTTTTTCTGACTGTTTGAGTTTTATTAAAATTAACAATTGTTCTTCCATACATTTACATCATGATAACCAGAGTTAAAACCACACATATAGCAACTCAATACTGTTGTAAAAATGCAACTATATGGTTTCTAGGTAGCCTATTTATATGTAAAACAGTAGTCTAAATACATTTATTATAAATGCACAAACGCTAGCCTATAGCTTAATCACAAATATACTGTAATTACATTCCATTACTCCTTTAATACACGTCTACACTAATATAATAAATTTGATAAATACCCCACATTTCTGCCACAATACCATGGTGCAGTTAGTGTTACTACAGTAAATCCATGGTAAACGATGGTGATTTGTAGATTGAAAAGCCTTCTGACTGTATCGTTGCACAGTGTTTTTCTGCTGTTTGTCAATGCTGTTTTATTTGTATTTAAACTAGTTTATATCAGTTGACTGATATCGACTGATACTAGTTTAAACCAGTCATTTGTGTTCTTCGCTGAATTCAAGCGCTTCTCACTGGATCTCACAGCGCTGTTTAGTGTTTGCGTGATCGGTGAGTAAACATCTGCTCTAGTCAGCTCGCTCTGTGCCGCTGTTTGAAACGAGAGTATATGGTCCGTGTGGCACGGTTCAAATGAGTAGCGCCGTTTTGTTCCGCTTTTGCCCCATTAACATTAAATTGACTATTTATCGAACTTGAAATTTGAGGTACCTCCAAGTATATCTGCTCCCGCGCCCCGCCCCCCCCCTCCCCTCCCCTGTGAACTCTGGCGCCCCCCTTAGGGGGTCGCTCCCCCCAGGTTGGGAACCACTGATATAGACGACGCCATTGTTTACAATACAACCGGAGCACATGCCGCTGAGCTGAGGGGCGGGACATTTAGATGTGCAGTAGAGGTGGTTAACGAATCACAACACACTGGACCAGCTAACCAATCAGAGCCCATCACGTATTTCTGAGAAAGGGGCTTCATAAAACCAGGAAATAATCGGGGCGTTTATCAGAGAAGGGACAGGGAGGTGTGGAATAAAGGTAAATTATGTGAAAAATAATGCGTTTTTAAAAAAACTAATCATGAACATGTTTGACTGCACCCCATAAACACAATCAAGCCTAGAAAAAAAACACCCCTTTAAGAAGTACTAAAGAATCATTTTTAGTATATTAAGTAGTATATTTAGTATATTATTCCATTATATGTAGTATTAATAATGTAGCAGTAATAATGCCTTTTTATACATAAATACCACGCAAATTTACTAAAGTACATTTTGCAAGTTTCCATAGGATTGATATGGGAGGGAATGATAATGGATTATCAATAATGAATCTTAACCTGATGGATGGTTTTATTGGTGATTCTGAGCTCAGTCTCAGACTCTTGGGTGTCTGTGTATTGCTCCACCTCTTCTCGTTCCCACGCAGACTCGGCACAGCTGAAGTAATAGGCTTTGCTGGAGGGATTCTGGGATTCGTTCGTCAGACTGGAGGTGGTGCCATGACCCAGGGATAATTCTTGCAAAAGAAATACATCACAATTAAAGTTTCATTAAAGATGATCAATAAGCTAGAAGAACTCATTTGTCTTTTCAAATCAATATGACATAAAGCTAACTACCAGGTTCAGTGGGTTGTATATCATTTGGTTTGAACTCCACAACCATCCATTGGTTTTCACTTTCGTCAGCACCTTTTTGGATGGACAATGTGTCACTCAAAGCCCCAACCATTTCAGTCACGCTCAGAAAGCCATACTGGCACACCGGCAACTCCTCACCATACATTCGCTAACATCAAAAAACAGATCATAAGTTAGAAAAGCTCACTGCCGCCATCTAGCAACTCTAGAATAAATATTGCTGTGGATATGTTTTCATTTTCATTGAGTGATACAATATTCCGACCATCATCAAGGTTTATTTTGCATGACCTCGACATATGACTACATTATACCTTACAGTTTCAACCCAAAATCTATGGAAACTTGTTTTTACAACAGGATAAAAAAAAAATTATAGTAAAAAAGGTAATAGGATTGTGCCTAATCTCACAATTCAGATTTGTTCCCCTCACAATTCTGAGTTAATATTTCACTATTCTGACTTTTTTTCACCCAAACCAGAATTTATATCTCAATATAAACTCAGAATTGGTAGAAAAAGAGTCAGAATTCCGAAATGTAAACATACAATTGCAAGAATTTTTTTTGACTTTTCCTCGAATTGTAAGAAAAGTCACAATTACCTTTTTTTATTCTATGGCAGCAAAACAACTGAATCGCAAGATGTAAACTCAGAATTCTGAGAATAAAAAAGTCAGAACTATGAGTTACAAACCCAGATTGCGATAAAGAAATTTTGAAAAATTGTGAGAAAAATGTCAGAATTGTAAGATAAAAACACAGAATTGAGAGAAAAATTTCAGAATTGTGAGATAAAAAGTAAAAATTTACTTTTTTTATTTCGTGGCAACAACAGGCTTCCATGAAAATAAAAAAAGACGCAAAAAATGTACAAAATAGGCTTAATTTTCTGTAGGCAGTATATATTTTCTTCTTCAGATATGAACTCAGATATGGTCTTGACAGGCTTTGTGAGAATACCTTGTATTCTGTGGGAAGATTGTGAATGGAGATCCCACTGCCATTTTCAGCTACAACCTGAAAAAAGATCCATATCTCAAAAATAAGCCAAGGTGAGAAGATGAGACAAGAAAGGCTGAGTTTTAAAGCTGTTATGCCTGACCTTCCGTAACTTATCTTTCAGCTCGTGGCTGACGGTGCCAGCGGTGCCCTTCTCGAGGATCTGCTGTCTGAGCTCCTCCTCAAGCTGTAAGAAGATTTACCTCAGCAGTATTGATTTATATATAGCACAACACGAAATATCACCCTAATTTCATACAAATATACAAACCTTAAAAATAGTTTCTTCAAAAGAGTGCTCTGCCTTCACAGGGTCCGGAACAGGAACAGCAGGGGGGGAGTGCAAATCTTGCTGGTTCCTCTCTGGCGGCGAAGTTGCTTTAGGACTGACCGGCTTCTGTTTTACCACCAAAGGAGATGCCACTGCTGAGTAATCATCATAGAAAAGACATAAATAATCAATCTGAACCAAGAGCATGATATCAACTTCTCTGTCTCCTGAAATTCCAATATCATATACATACATGGCTTAGAAAGATTTGTCATCAGATGTTTGATCTGAATTTGTGGCATTATGGCATTCCTCAGCAGCAGTTGCGAACCTGTGCGACTCTGCTGCATGATTACGAAATCCGTGGCAGCCGCCAGCATCTCGGAAATGGAGTAGAAGCCATACTGCGTGATGTTGAGCGGCTTTCCGAACTGCGCCATATACCTGGACTCCAGCTCTGATAATCTGACCGGCCCATGAGATAGTAACTGTTTTAGTTGGCTGCGCAGTTGAGCGGGCAGAGCAGGTTTTGATTGGCCACGGCGAGGGAGAATAACGGGCTGGTTCCGTGGATAAGAGATGTGGAAGTTTCCTGGTGTTCCCCTCCAAATGTTGGATTTGGTTTTGGGGTCACGTTGCTTAGCCACCAGCTCTTGGATGCCTTTGGTGCTCTCATCTACAATGGCTGCAAACAGAAAAAAAATAAAAATTAATAGTTAATAATTAACAAAAGGCCCTGATATACCTCAAGCAAAAGCGATGAACGAACTGGTGTGACATCATTTTTGATCACGCCAAAACACATTTCGTTTAGAGAGTTTGAAACTTTCTGGAAAAGTTTGCTCGGACTGGTAAAAATGTAACATAATATGTTTAGGACAACTTAGATTTTTCCCACACCAACTCACTGTGTTATTTTCCAGATGTGTTTGCAATGTCAAAGTATATCGACATAAACAGTTTTGTCCCACACATTTAGTATCGATGAGGTAAATATTATTAGTTTTATTAATATTTAGTATTTGTTTTTTTTCATTTAATTTTTTTTTTTTACATAGACTTTTAGTCATTTTATTTAAGTTTGAGGTATTTTAGTACATCATTTTTTTTTTACATTTTAAAAAAATATTTTAGTTAAACATCAGTTGACGTCATTTTATATTTTAGTTAACGCCGGTTAACGTCATTTTATTTCAAGCAACACCTTTTTTTTAATGGTTTTAGTTTTAACTATAACAACCCCGGTCCCTCACACAAACTTTTTGCGCGTGCAGTGTTTGAATAAATGCTGCATTTTTTCCAAACCAAATTACCTGAACCAAAAATATTTGGTATGAATCCATGTACCGTTACACCCCTACTTTTAACAGATATAAAGGCTAAATTAAGCTAACATATTGATATTAAAAAAATCTATCCACCTTTTTTTTGCCGTAAACTGCACGTTGTTATTCTTCTCGTTATTTACCTATAGCGGCTAATGAATCAGAAGTCTCACTCATAGGCTTACTTCTGCGTTGAAGAAAAAGGTGGATAGATAAAAATATTAATGACTCATCTTGCACCTGTGGGTGTGTCCAATCAAATGCCCACTAGAGTGAAAAAAAACTCTCCCCCAATATCAACAGCTTATGACTAGTAATAGTATGTAGCAATTCATATAAACCAAATTTAGCAATTTCATAGTGTATTCAAGAAGTTTTAGCATGAATATGCAGAAAAGTAATTCTCTCTAGACCATAAATGTTGATTTACCAGCAAACAAAAGGGATAAAATACTAATATCACCTTTCAAAATGATGCTGCCATTGAGGTGGTATTCCAAGCGCACAACATCCGGCATTTCCTTCACCATATCCAAAACATTTCTGAATCCCAGTAACCTGAGGGGCATGGGGAAGCCCAGCATGGTCTGGTAGTCTTTCTTGAGCTGCTCAGGGGTCAAACCATGCTTCGCAGAGACCAGAAGAGAGCGGACATCCTTCTTCAAACCCGTGAGGAGCTGATCTTGGGTCATCCTGACAGCTAAAAACACAAGTGGGACACAATTTACTGACAAAAACATGACAGTTTAAACGTATATGTTATTCCACCATGATGTCAAAACCTTAAACATAATTGTTTAATTGACAATACTGGTTTAACGCAAAATGCACACGCTTACACACTTAACAACCGGCTTTAAACGTATATATCTTTGCATTTACATTATTAATGTGTTTTATGGACGAGAGATTACCTTGTGTACAAGATGAACGCGTTCTGTCGTTCCGTGGGGATCACGCGACAGGCCACGTTTTTTAAAAATGGGAATTTTGCATCACAGGTGCGCGAGCGCGATTATGTCAATGGAAGGGACGTCAAAAATATCCTCCGAGATTGATTTTTTAAAACAGGAGTGTATGCAGAAGTGCAGATGAAAGTGTGTTTTTCTTTAGCTCTGTGTGGGCAGAAGCAGCAGACTTCCTGTGGCACGTGCTTCATCAGCATTCAATCAAGCTCCTCGTGCTGACGCTGCACTTTATTTACACACAGCTTCACAATGTTTTCTGATGCATACTTTGACTTTTTTCACAAATAGTATAATTTTCCATTTTTCTTAAATAAATTAAATAAAACGATTACGAAAACGTAAAATATATGCTACAAAACTACAAGGCCTAGCCTAAATGTGTAAGTGTTAAACACATTTTTACATAGGCTACATGCATTGTTTATTATGCAAAAAAACAATAGCCTACTGTTTACATTATTTTTTTTTAAACATGATAAAATTTGGCGATGTATATTTGAATATAAAGTGCAAAACAAAAACAAAATAATGTCAGACATTTCAACAAAACTGATACATTTTGCCAGATTTGTAAGTATATTTAGGAAAGTTTTGTTTTGTATACATTTATAGTTTATGAATTGTTTAATTTTGTTTATTGTTTCATATTTTTAATCACAATTTTAATTCTAAATCTATCTATCTATCTATCTATCTATCTATCTATCTATCTATCTATCTATCTATCAAGATAATAAACATGACCTTGGCATTAAACAAAGGTCTTAAAACAGAAAACAGAACATTAACTAATGAACTTGATCTTTCATAACACTGTATATAAATGATGTTTCACAAAACATTTTGCTTTGCTTTTTTATTAAATGATAGGCCTATAATTTGCCATTTACAACACTAGGCGAAGGTGAATGTTAAATAACTTTGTTACAGACATGACATTTTTCCCAGAATTACCCAAATAACCATTTTCTAAAAATGTTGTTCTATATAATTATATTTATTATATACCCTATTTACTAAAACAAATAAATAAATATAAGATAGATAGATAGACAGATAGATATAGTTGTTTAATCTAAATTCAAATCATTATTATAAACATATAGAGGACATTCAGAGAACATGCAAATTAGATTTTTTGTAACACATTATTTTCTATTCAGCACCTCTGTGTAGGATGTTACCACTGTGAAAAATTAATTAGAAGAGTGCAAACACTCCCCTGTCATATGAACCTGCAGAGGCCTACATAGATACTCCCTGTTCAGACCAGAAGACACCAGATGAACCCTCACAACAGATGCTTCTTATGAGTGAGACCGTGATGGAGAAAAGAACAGAAACATCTCAGCATTCTTCAAGATCTGGACGGGTAAAGCGAGAGCCATCACCTTCTGCTAAAGAGAGGAAAACCAAAGCCCCCAAATCCGTGAAGCTCCATGAGCCCCACAAGAGAAAAGAAAAAAAAGAAGTGACAGAAGAGGAAGAAGAAAGAGGGGAAGCCAAAGAGGCTCAAATAATCTCCAGCAGCACTGTTGTAAATGTAGACAGTGTGAGGGAACGAATAAAAGAAGATCGAGAGGAGTTATTGGGATTATTGGAGACTGAAGGGCCTGGAGAAGGTAAGTGTGGAGAAGAAAACATCTCAGAAAAGATGGAGAACCTATAGTATATTCTTGTGTCTTAAATTTTCTCTAAAGCCATGAAGAAGAGATACTTTGGAGTTTGTGAGCTGCTTCTCATCGTTTTGGTCCTGTCTGTGGTGATCTTTCTTCTTTCCTATTTCCATATGGTTCTGTGTGAAGGTATGCTTTCAGTTTATGAGATTAAATATTAAAACTAATATGCATTTGGTAACTGTGTTCAGGTCCCGTAACTTTAATTTATTATGTATACAATTGTTTATTTGTAGATTGTGAGAGAACATGAGAGAGCCATGAAATTTCGATTGGGGCATTTACTGCAGAAGAGACCAAGGGGCCCTGGTACAATTTAATTTACATATTAACACTTTTACAGTTAGCAAGGTTCTAGTTATTATTTAATGTGAAGAATATACCATTTTTGATCATAATTGATTATTAAATACATTTAATTTTAAATATATTTTTACTATTTGATTTTTGTTTATATTTATGTTATATTTTAATATTAATTTATAATTCTTAATGTTACATTAAAATTTTAAAGCTAATATCATTTTTAATTAATATATTAATGCATTTAATGTTATTTTAGTATGTTAATATTAAAGAAGAAATCATTTTAACATTTTAATAATTTATGTTTGTGGACTTTAATACATACATGTTTCATTTTGCTGTAGGGCTGATGTTTTATCTCCCATTTTTGGATGTGTGCCATATAGTCGACATTCGTCTGAACATACTGAAGATCCCTCCTCACACGGTAATTTCTTTGCTTTCAAAGTAAAAAGCCTCCATATTTTCACATAGACCTTAATCGGGTTAGACGCCATACTGAATTTAATGTGGATGAAAAGTTTTATTGAGTTTTTGTCTACTGAAAGTTTTTTCAGAAAGATGTTTTGTCTGCTAAACAATAGACATATTGCAATCCAAAACACTGTCCTTCTATCGCTCACAGCCTCCCTTTCATTCCTGTAAAAATTGAATTACTACTGACTAAGGTCTGTGTAGGCAGCACTGTATTTTCTGAGATGACCTTTGAGTCATTTAATGAAGTGCATTCTAAAAAGCTGACTGCGACAAACACCATCTCACTTACACACGTGACATGTATGTAAACATAAGGGCGGCAAATGGTCGAAGATTAGCCCAATCAAAACATCCACCCTTAAGTCTCTAGATATGGCTTGGATCTTTCAATGCAAGCAAAAATAATTTTTTGACCCATTTTATCAACTGCTGAGAAAATTTCAAGTCTAAAAAATTATAAAACACCTCTCCAACAAGCCATATAATTGAATGTCATTGTATCCTCAGGTGGTGACCAAAGATCTGGTGTGTACCGAAGTGAGCGCGGTGTGTTACTATCGTATCGAAAATGTGTCGGTGTCCTATTCCTCCCTCGCCGGCGTCCCAGATGTGCTGCAGGCTCTGACCCAGGTCTCTGTTAGAGAGATACTGGCCCATCATGCCTTCACTGACATTTTGCTGGACCGCAAACGGATGGCCCAGGAGATTCAGGTAGACGTCAACAGATATGACACCTCATGAGGGCTTGAAACAAGATGTCTACTAAGTTTTCATTTGTTGGGCAGGTTAGTTTAGATTCGGTAACCTGCAGGAGTCGCTTGTATGTCCTCACTCAGTTTACGTAATGCTGGAATCAGCACAGAGTCCACAGCAGCCCCACCGCCGAAGTCACGATCGAATCCAAAATGCTTTGTTGTTCCTTAAATGCAAGCTTGATACCGTTAGCAATAGCCTCGTCTACATCCTCTCTGGAGATGGTGGCATCCCTGAATTTTTTCTTTATTGGCGACTGTCCAATCTCTCTTTTCCGATCGCCTTTGACTGTCGAAGTATTCATGATAAGTCCGATGCAAAATGTTTTGAAATTTACTGACAGGATAATAAAATGTTTGGCAAAGTCAGCAGAGCGAAAGACTACACGTGCATCGAGGTCGAAGGGTCACGTGATCTCCCAGCTGTTTTATTATTAAAGGTGTTTCATTGCAATCAACAAAACTTTCAATGAAAATAAATAAAAAATAAACCATTAAATTTTTTTTATAAATATGAATAAATATTATTATTATTATTATTATTATATTAATAAAAAATATATATATATATACGGATGGAACGGTATGCGTATCGAACCGTACGGTTCACGGGGCAAATTCCAAATGGAAGTGATCATCCCTATCCCTTGGAGTGGGGACTTTGGAGTGAGCTGGGCACGTGCCATTATTTAGTCGTTTGGAATGCACTTGGCAAAGGGAGAGACGTAATTTCCTCATCATCTTCAGCTGGGATGTTCCTGTGACAACGCAGCACGGTGTGCGTCAGCAGATGTCGCTGTTTTAATGGCATAAATGTATTTTTATTGTACGTCGATTACGTTCTTGGGTACTCTCCAAAATGGCGGAAGACGTATGTCGGGGGAGAAGAATTGATAAATAAATTGTTATTTTTGTTTTCTTTGCGCACAAAAAAATATTCTCTGAGCTTCGCAAAATTGAAGTTGATGTCACATGGACTGTTTTACCGATGTCCTTACTACGTTTCTGGACCTGGGAACATTACAGTTGTGTGCTCTCAGATTCCATCAAAAATATCTTAATTTGTGATCCGAAGATGAACGAAGGTCTTATGGGTTTGGAACGACATGAGAGTGAGTAATTAATGACAGAATTTTCATTTTGGGCTAAACTAACCCTTAAAAGCTGCAGTCCGTAACTTCTATTAACTGCTCTAGCAGTTAATAAACAGAACTCCATGCGTCTTGCGGAAGAAAATTGTAGCCGGAGCTACTTCTTTCTGTTTATGTCTGTGACGAATCACGCAGGTACTGGGCTACTCCATAGCGGTACCTACCCGAACCAGTCTAAAATAGTCTGAATATAAAAACTTATTATACATGTAGCGTAGTGATTCAGAAAAAAAAACACTATTTGGAAAATGGATTCATGATGTACTCACTTATTATGTAAATTTTGTAAATTGTGAACACAAAAAAAGTTACGGACAGCAGCTTTAAATGTAATCTTTAGCAAATCTTAAAATGAATATTAATTTTGTGGTATGTGCAATACAAGTACACTTCAAATATGTGTCTATACTTTATTATTTTGCCCCACATGAGCTCCAGTATGGTGTTTATTCCCATTTAGCGTTTTTTGGTGCCTCTAGACAGTTTCGGGCTGGCTTCAGGTTTCTGACTTCTCGTTTTAGCTTCAGAAGGGGTGCTGGGGACCTTGTGTGCGGGTGCTACATTCTTCTTACTCGCTGTAAAAAGTAAATATAATCAGAGATTAGAAACAGGTCAGTTCTTACTGTATTTACATGAAAAAAAAAGATTTCACAACAGGTTCAAGTTGAATTTGCCAAGTTGAAAGCTGCTGGGTTTGAAAGTGACTTGTATGAGTGGTGCTTCATACAAGTCATTCACTACTTCGCTGCTTCATATAAGTATTGTCATTCACTACTGACAATACACAACAGACAATGGACCTTATTGCCTGCAAAATAATCTTGTTCTGTATCTGAAGTGTAATGTTAGCCTCTGACACACTTACACTTGGTCTCCACACTGGGTCGAGCCTGTAGCTGCCTCTCCAGATCTTGTATCTTGTCCAGAGCTGCCTGTAGGTCTTCCTCTGCCTTTAGCGCTCGTACCTCCGTGCTGATAGCTCGCGTCTCTACATCCCTGGACAATATAGCTTATGTAGAGACCACTACAGATCTGATTAAAGGACTAGTTTACTTCCAGAATAAAAAATGTCCTGATAATTTACTCATCCCCATGTCATCCAAGATTTTCATGTGTTTCTATCTTCAGTCGAAAAGAAATTGAGTTTTTTGAGGAAAACATTCCAGAATTTTTTCCATATAGTGGACTTCAACAGGGACCAACAGGTT
This sequence comes from Aspiorhynchus laticeps, assembly GCA_023376895.1. Classification (NCBI taxonomy): domain Eukaryota; kingdom Metazoa; phylum Chordata; class Actinopteri; order Cypriniformes; family Cyprinidae; genus Aspiorhynchus; species Aspiorhynchus laticeps. The sequence continues at coordinate 78,184,539 of CM041793.1, read as the reverse complement.
GAAGGTCCAAATTGCAGCTTCATTGCAGCTTCAAAGGGTTCTATGGGATCCCAGCTGAGGAATAAGGGTCTTATCTAGTGAAATGATTGGTTATTTTCTAAAAAAATAAAAAACTATATACTTTTTAACCACAAATGTTTGTCTTGCAATAGCTCTGTGATGTGTGTCCACGACTATGTAATCATGTTGGAAAGATGTCAGACAATTTTGAAGTTTGAGGAGAAAATCAGATGGAGTTCTACGTGTGGTGTAACTTTCGCAGAGCTAGTGCAAGACAAGCATTTGACCGATCATTTCGCTAGATAAGACCCTTATTCCTTGGCTGAGATTGTGTAGAGCCCTTTCAAGACCTTCAACCTGTTGGTCCCTGGTGAAGTCCACTATATGGAGAAAAATCCTGGAATGTTTTCCTCAAAAACCTTAATTTCTTTGCGACTGAAGAAAGAAAGACATGAACATCTTGGATGACATAGGGGTGAGTAAATTTTTATTCTGGAAGTAAACTAATCCTTCAAGATTTTTTTTTACTTCTAATACTTACAGAAGCTCTTGCTGAAGAGTTCTCACTGTTTCTAATGCATTGAAGGCTTCCTTGGCATTTTCAGTGTGAGGGGATACCACAAGTTCTTCAGTCTGGAAAATAATAAGAAAAGGTTTATGCTTTACACTCTGTAGGTGGGAAGCTGATGGAGATGGTTTCGAGCCAACTCACCCCTGTAAGTTGGACGGTGTCTTCTCCTAAGTTCTTTTCAGTGATATTGCCATCATAACCAACTAGCTTCATGACTGAGCCATCTTTGTCATGTCTGCTGGCCTTTTCTTCCCCCTGAGGAGGATTTGGTTTATTTATTTGGTGTTAATCCATGTAACCAAACTAGCTACAGGTGCATCTCAATAAATTAGAATGTCATGGAAAAGTTCATTTATTTCAGTAATTCAACTCAAATTGTGAAACTCGTGTATTAAATAAATTCAGTGCACACAGACTGAAGTAGTTTAAGTCTCTGGTTCTTTTAATTGTGATGATTTAGGCTCACATTTAACAAAAACCCACCAATTCACTATCTCAACAAATTAGAATACTTCATAAGACCAATAAAAATTTTTTTTTAGTGAATTGTTGGCCTTCTGGAAAGTATGTTCATTTACTGTATATGTACTCAATACTTGGTAGGGGCTCCTTTTGCTTTAATTACTGCCTCAATTCGGCGTGGCATGGAGGTGATCAGTTTGTGGCACTGCTGAGGTGGTATGGAAGCCCAGGTTTCTTTGACAGTGGCCTTCAGGTCATCTGCATTGTTGGGTCTGGTGTCTCTCATGTTCCTCTTGACAATACCCCATAGATTCTCTATGGGTTCAGGTCAGGCGAGTTTGCTGGCCAATCAAGCACAGTAACACCATGGCCATTGAACCAGCTTTTGGTACCTTTGGCAGTGTGGGCAGGTGCCAAGTCCTGCTGGAAAATGAAATCAGCATCTTCATAAAGCTTGTCAGCAGAAGGATGCATGAAGTGCTCTAAAATTTCCTGGTAGATGGCTGCGTTGACTGTGGACTTCAGAAAACACAGTGGACCAACACCAGCAGATGACATGGCAGCCCAAATCATCACTGACTGTGGAAACTTCACACTGGTACGCAACATGGATTCTGTGCCTCTCCACTCTTCCTCCAGACTCTGGGACCTTGATTTCCAAATGAAATGCAAAATTTACTTTCATCTGAAAAGAGGACTTTGGACCACTGAGCAACAGTCCAGTTCTTTTTCTCCACAGCCCAGGTAAGACGCTTCTGACGTTGTCTCTGGTTCAGAAGTGGCTTGGTAGCCCTTTTCCTGAAGACGTCTGAGTGTGGTGACTCTTGATGCACTGACTCCAGCTTCAGTCCACTCCTTGTGAAGCTCTCACAAGTGTTTGAATCAGCTTTGCTTGACAGTATTCTCAAGCTTGCAGTCATCCCTGTTGCTTGTGCACCTTTTCCTACCCGAATTCTTCCTTCCAGTCAACTTTGCATTTAATATGCTTTGATACAGCACTCTGTAAACAGCCACACCTTTCAGTAATGACCCTCTGTGACTTACCCTCTTTGTGGAGGGCGTCAATGTTCGTCTTCTGGATCATTGCCAAGTCAGCAGTCTTCTCCATTATTGTGGTTTCAAAGAACAAGAGATACCCAGAATTTATACTGTAGGGATGGTCATTAATTGAAACTCAAATGTAAATATTCTAATATTTTGATATACTGATTTTTGACTTTCATGAGCTGTAAGCTCTAATCATCAAAATTAAAACAAAAAAAAAACTTTTGAAATGTTTTACTTTACATGCAATGAATCTAAAATATATGAAAGTTTCACTTTTTGAAATAACTTACAAGAAAAAATGAACTTTTTCACGACATTCTAATTTATTGAGATGCACCTGTATATGGCTTGCAAGCTAATAGCTTATATGGAAAAAAGTGTTAGTTACATATTCATCAGCACTTTGGAAAGAATAAGGCCCAGTGGCGTCTTTTATGGTCGAGGGTTCCTCTTCATCTTCTTTGGTAGGTTCCTCTGTTTGTTGCTTGAGCTGAGAAGATATACAAGAAAGTTACTTACATTCTGTACTAGCATAGCTGTATTCTACCAGAGAGCCTATGCTGATGTCGCTCACAGGCTGTGGCACAGGTTTTCCCGACAACTGCAGGTCCACAGGGCTTCCCTTCACATCTGACAGTAATATTCGACAGGCCTCCACCCACTCTCCACACTCTTTCTGAACAAACACAATCCATGGATTACAGGCGAGAAGTCAATTTAAAAGAGTAAACCTTGGTTGAGAAGATCAGAGGGATTGTAAAGCACCTGAAGTTTAGCAAGTTGGTAGAGCTCATTCTCTATGTCATCCTGAGTTGAGCTCTTCCGGATTGCCTCCTCCACAATAGCCTGACAAGAGCTGCAGGACAATTTGTGTAAAGAATTTATGCTTAACTATAAGCAGCTCAGGTATATCCTCTTGATGCATTGAGTTTAATTAGATTACCTTGTGATGTACTTGGAGAAGTAGTCAAGTTTCCCAGAGAGGTTCCTGGTATCCTCCTCCAGCTTCTCAACAGACACGTCCACAGTGGCGTTCAATTCAGGTGTTGGAAGATTCGGTTCTTGGACTGGCAGCATCAGTAGCAGAAGGTCCACCATCCACCGAATCAACTTGGTGTGAAGAGAAGTTACCTGATAACACATAATGAGATCATCATTCATGGCTTGGACCTTGGGCATCCAATCCTGGTCCAGGAAATCCACCTTCCTGCAGAGTTTAAGTTGAATCGTGGTTAAACATCCCTGAACCAGGTAATCCAAAAACGTCAAAATGTCCTGGGCTGCATTTCCCAAAAGAATCGTAAGCATAAGTAGATCATAGAGACCACTGGTACTAATGGTTTCTACAATCTACTTAGACGTACAATCCATTTGGTAAACGCAGCTGTCCTGCCCTAAACCATGAGAGACGATAATCTTGTCTCGTCTACTCCAGGTCTGTTGTATCTAAACTCTTTAGGAGGGTGACCTCCAGGAACAGGAATGGACATCCCTGACTTGGGGCATGCAAGAAACGTTATGCAGTCCTGGGGTGTACCTCCTCATGAAGCCTCATATTTTCACAGTTGAAAAAGTTTTCTTGAGAGAACCGGAATTCCTTCATTGCCTTTAAGACATCATCCATTTCCATCCTGTCACAGATACAAACAGGGAAATTGGACATGGTTTAACCAAAACATGAATGACATGAATCAAGTCCTATTTGTTTTGTGTCTGTTGTAGCAAGTTTCTGCCCGTGTTTCTGAGGGTCCATATTGTTTAGGATGCTACCTTAAAAGTCAGCCATTAATGTTGGCAGTAGACAAGGTATCTCACTAGGTTTTGCAAGATAGCTATAATGTTTGATCCTTGCATCTGTCTTACTTGGTGTGGGGTTTCTTTTTAGCCCTGTCCCGTTCTGACTGTGTGCTGTTCACTAGTTGGAGAGCCTCCTTAGACAGATTCATCAAGTTGCCAAGAGTTTCCTCTAACTTGAGCCAATCACCCAAAGACTGCTCCTCTGGAAGTCCACTCAAGGACTTAAATTTTCTTGACCAGAACTCCATATTTTCAATAAGCAACATAAGCGTCGCATGGATCCCTGCAAAAATAAACCAAGAGCAGACATTAATATCCATTGAAGAAACCAAACAAGACTATGTGAGCAACTAAAGAGCTTGGTTCTCACCACTTTCTCCACTAATACGGATTCCCAGTTGGTTCTGGAGCTCTGTAATGGTCTTTGCCAGCTCCCTCATGGCCTCCTGGCCTTTAGGTGGCCCTCCATCTGGACCAGGGTGTCTCCTGAAGAGCTGGAGACAAACCTCAATCCAGGACTCTTGTAGGTTTGTTAGCATTTCAAGTGTTTCCTGACCAGACACTAGGTCCTCTCCTCCATATCGCTCACACTGCTGTGTCAACACCTATAGGTGGACAGAGATAGCTATAATTTTTACATTTAAAGTGGAAAGTAGAAATATAATTGAGTAAGAAATAAAAAAAAATATTGCTAACCTTTGACCATTGCTTCAGGTTTTGGGACAGCTCATCTTCTGAATACTTGTCAATGTTCATATTAGGGTTCCTTATTAACCATAACAGAGCAAAGTCAATAAAGAAATAACAAAAATACAAAGAAAAAAGTATTTCCTTTACTGACCTCGATTTGTCTTCATAAAACTTGTGCCACTTGACAATGTTAGCACGGACAGATTCGATGCTCTTACACTGTTTGCTTTCAGCCTCTCTGAGGTTCTCCATGAAGTTGGTCAATTTATCTTTCCACTGGTCAGTCAATTCTATGATGTGAGAAACATCCTCAAAGTCCTGTGAATAAAAATAACATGGATTTATTACTCTACATGTCAAAGTCTTGACCGAATGAGATATTAGGTACTTTAAGTACCTTTTCTGTTAGGAGAACAGTGAAATGATCTGCAGTCTTGGCCCAGGTCTGCTCACTAATATGTAACCGTCTGACCAGATGAAGTTTATTTATCTTTATTATCTGAAAGAAATATGTGAGATACTTAGACTCAAATATTATAAATTCTTTCAAAATAAAAGTCAAAAGACAATTGTCGAGCAGAATGCCACAAAGTCACCTTGACTGCAAGACTATAGGTGGCATTTTTCCAGAGGTCCCTTTCTTCATATAGCTGAAACATCTGTCCTTCAAGTCTCCTTCGCTGCAGCTCATAAAGCTCATGGTACTCTGCTACAATACTGCAGAAAAGTCACTTTATTTCAACCAGACTGATATAAAGTTACAATGAATCAGTGTGACTCTGTATTAAACACTAGGGGCCAGATTTACTGACAGCTTGTGCCAGTGCAAACCGTCTTTAGTACTGTCAGGAGTTACAAAAGACGCACAGTGAAGAATTAGCGCTGAAATGCGTGGACAGTTATTTTTGCGCCTGAACTTACTGAATACTCATTTGTAGGAGTTTCTCTTTCAGATGCAAAATTTATGGGAGGAGAGTATTAAAATTAATCACGCAACGAGATTTACTAATGTTTGCGCTCATCAAATTACTGGTATTTGCGCCATTATTTAACGCCCCAAAAAAGCATGTCTTAAACTATTTTACGACTGTGTCGTAAGTAGATCACCCGCACCTGATGAGCATCAGCTCTGTTTATTTGTGACTACGCTAATTTACGCTGAGCTTAGTATATTGCGTTGGTCAATATGTAAATGAGATGTTGCATCTGTGTTCTTTAATTTGCGCGTTGTCAGTAAATCACCTGCAGAAATTTCCATGCCCATCGGCGCTGTTTTGGCATTGCGCTCTCGCTCTAATTTGCCCTGTTTAGTAAATCTGGCCCTATGTTTAAGTATTATTTCACGCACTTTGCATTGCGTTGCGACTCCTCCAGGGCTTTAGCCAGCTCCTCTTTGGCTTCCTCTGCCTCTTTGGACACATTCTCATCATGTTCTTTCATAGCACTCAGTTCCCTTTTACAGGTCAAATATACACAAGGTTAAAACTAACAGAAATCACACTCAGTTGACCATTTAGAAGTTGTATCCAGCTTACAAATTAAGCTTTGCAATGGAGCTTTTGAAGTGAATGATTTCTTCAGTGAGCCGGCGGTCTAGAGCCTTCTGGGCTAAGGTTTCTGTGTGCAGACCCTTCACCTGCCGTGGGATACGGTCAAGTAGAGCCACGTACCTCTCCCTGGACAAGTGGAAGAGGAAGTGAGGTCACTCTCTAATGAAAACCCAGAGAAAAAAACAGAGGTCAAACTGTGATGCAGACCTGATCTTGGCGAGGAGTTGTCCTCTCTCGGCACATTCGACGCTGACCTGGCGGATTAGCTCGTGGAATACTATGTTGTAGATGTGCTGCTCGATTTGAACCAGCTCCAGTAAATTTTCAATCTGAAACATGATAAATGTTCTATAAAGATACACTTTTGTATCATTGTAAATCATTATATTTAGTCATAATTGTATAAATCATTATTGTTAACATACCAACATAAATCTAAACGATACCTGATTTTTATTTACAGTATATATTTACTTGTTTGTGTAATTCTATTACATTTTTTACACTCAAAAACCCTTAAAAACTAACCTGCAAGAGTTTGATAGTGGCATTTTGGTGACTGTAACGTTTATTTTAGTTTTGTAAATGATCATTGTAAAGCATTATATTTAGTCATAATTGTGAAAATCATTTGTGTAAATATATCAACCTACGAGAGTCTGAATGATACTTTATTTATTGATTGATTGATTGCCTGATTGTAATTTTTTTAACTAACCTGTGAGAATTCGGTTAGCTCTTGAAACTCTTGGTTGACACCTGCTTTTTCCAGCATTTTGTCCATCACTTTCATTAACTGTATCACCTCAAGACGGCCGCTTGGTTTCCTAGTGGTTGTTCAGACAATATTATAAATATTACTATTAATATCAATCATTATAAAGAAATGAGAAAGAAAGAAAGAAAGAAAGAAAGAAAGAAAGAAAGAAAGAAAGAAAGAAAGTGGTTGTTTAGAAACTATAAACTATTATAAATATTTAATATTAATATTATTAATAATATTTTTATAAATAAATTGGACATACATATGGCTCTTAGTGGATTTTTAAAAAAATAAATTAAATATAAATATAATATTTATAATATTTTTAAATATTTGATGAATTGATAAATATTATATTTTATATATAAATATTTATGATAATATTATTAATCATTTGAAATGAATAAATATTTGGCTTCTTTGTGGTTGTTTAAATATTATACATATTTATAATATTAATAACTTTTTTACGACAGACAGACAGATAGATAGATAGATAGATAGATAGATAGATAGATAGATAGATAGATAGATAGATAGATAGATAGATAGATAGATAGATAGATAGATAGATACAGATAGACAGATAGATGTATGTTAAGAAAAAGGTTGGTGATGTGGCATAAATACTTGAATATATAAATAATTACATGAATTAATGAATGAGTGGTGATGTGGCATAATATAAAAATAAAATAAATATTAAGTCTAACAAAAAAGTTTGTAATGTTGCATAAATATACTGCATTAAATAAATAAAAATGAAATATTAACACTAATAAATAAGGTTGGGTACAGATAGATTGATTATATATTGCAGACTACAACTCACATTGATGGAAAGACTCTTAGCTTCTGTTTGTCATCTTCTAGGAGAACTGTGAATTTGCTATAAAACAAATGAAAACAAATAATGAAAAGTACTTGTTTAGCTGTAGAACAAGACAGATGTTCTTACTGACTAAAGCAGACTGACTTACTCATCATAGCACTGCAGTCCCTTAATGCCTTTGTTTTTTATGATGTGATATTCTTCCGGGATTAATGTTTCCAGTGAGCTTGTGTCCTTCAGCCCAAAAAACAACAACACAAAGTTTCAACATACAAGAAGATATGAAGAACTTAGCACCAAATTCATGTTATTATCCTATCACTTGCATTTTGATCTCCCTGAGCGGAGTTTCGTTCAGTCATTGGTGGGAGAGGCAATCGAGCATCACAGAGGAAGGATATGTCTCTGTTCAGATTCAAACAAACACAGTGAGCTAGAAAATGTCTCGGTGTATTGTATTTAAACGGATAAGGATTCATTCCAACCTTCCAGCTCCAGTCAGAGAGGTCGGCTGGTTGAGAAAGTATTGGTATTTCTTGCGTCTAGCTGGATGGTGCCACACTGCATCAGTGCGATGTATTAAACAAACCTGGTAGAAGAGGTAAAAAGAGTTAATGTAGTTACTAGAAACAATTTGAAAAAGAAAAGGTGGCACAGACCTTGAAGTCCTTAGGAGTTTTGGTTAATCTGAGGGGTCCGAGTCTGTCTTGAGGACAGGTGGTGGATGTTAAGGTTGTGAGGAGCTCTTCTGGAATTAAATCATCACACACTTGCAGACTGCTTCTGTCTTTAACAGGTGTCCTCTCTCTGACCTGAGGAAGCTCTGCCACCACTGGACAGATGAACATATAAGTACATAGATAAGACAGATGCTGTACATTAAATAGACACAAACATATGAAATATATTTTGTATATTTAAAATATAATATAGAATATAAAAAAGATGGTAATAAATAAATCAAAACAGAAAAGTTTGTGATGTGGCATAGATAAATATTTAATAAATATTCAGTGGTATTGAATGAATGAAAATAAAATAATGTAGTAAGTGATGTGGAATAATAAACTAATATTAAGATGAATTAAGAACAAAGTTGGTGATTAGACATAAATAAATAAACAAGAATAATAGAAGAAAGGCTTTGTGATGTGGCACATATAAATAAATGTTAAGTATAAAAAACAAACTTGGTGATACTAACTAAATAAATAAATAAATGGCCTATTAAAAGTAAAGAATCAAGATCGTGATTTGAAAGAAAGAAAGAAAAACAAAGGTGGTGACTTTTTGCCTGAAAAATGAATTAAGAACAAAGTTGGTGTTTATGCATAAATTAATTAAATAAACAAGAATAATAAAAAAGGTGATTTAAATTGACAATGATAAATAAAATAATGATGTGACAAATGATACAAACGTAAATAATAGTAAACATAATAATAAATGAATGGTGCTATTACAATAACAAAGATTAAATAGATTTGAAATGGAAAATAAATAAATATTAAACAATAAAGTTGAAGTTGTTGATGTAGCTTTAAAAACTTAGATTAACACAAAAGTGAGTGGATATATGTTACGATTAAGTTGAAGTGAATCAGTGGTTTAATATAGCGTGTAACATCTTACCATAACAAAGAAACAGTGATGTTGAATGGAACGAATATAAGATAAATAGTTGACTAACACTAAAGTCTACAGTTGTTGATCTCGCTTTGGAAAGAACTGCAGCTTAACACACAACTCAAACCGTATAAACTCCTGCTAACTGTCTAAGCAATAAAGTTGGAAGACGCAGAGCAGTTCAAACTTATGTGCTTTAACATCTTGGCTCAGAAACGCATCAGAGTTTGGTACTGTTGCGCGACGAGTTGTACTCACTGGTATACCTCGTCCATGACGGTCCGGTCTCGTCTCCCTCAGAGCCCTGACAGCTCGCCCGACAACTCACAATCCTTTAATAATTAGATTTATTCATCGCTAGCGGACGTTGTTTCCCGTAGTAAAATAATCCTTTTTGAAATATTCAAAGTTGTCTTATTAATCAATTTAGCGGTTCAGTGATGCTATGGCAGCCAAACAAATGAGTCTGTTTAAGGTGTACATCTTGGAGAGGAAAAAAAAGTTATTGTTACCTAAAACTAAAATGATTAATATCATCTTCTGTCATTTGAAAGTAGTACAAATAAAGCTATACAGAAAAAAACTAATTACAAAGTGATAACAGCACATAACAAAATTACTAAAAGTTAAACTTCATTAATATGAAAACTGAAATTATAAAAATAAAAGCATACACTAATATCATATAATAATATAATAAAGTAAGCTTATATCAATTCTGGCTAGTTTTCTGATAAGCATCTTGCCAATATTAAAAGTTAATATATTTTGTTCAAATAAATAAAAAATAAAACAAATAAGTTGAAGTAGCCTACTAAAATTACTAAAGCTAAATCTAAAGCTGAAATAAAAATAAAGATAGCAAACAAATACTTTAAAATGACAACAGCACATAAAAAAATTATTAAGACTTAAAAAAAAATTAATATATTTTGTCAAAATTTGAAAATATAAAAATAAAAGCTACAAAATTATTATATTTAATATGTAATGATAATAATTCAACATTTTAATGAATACTATATAAATAATACAAAGTTTTTTCTTTCTTTACAAAACTTAATTAGAAAGCATATTATGGTAATTCTAATTTTATTATTAAAATGAACATTTAATGATTAGACATTTGAATAAAACATACTAAATACTATATCATCCAAATCTGAGGTATAAGGCTTTGTGTCCACATCTCCAAATTTTTATTCACAATGAGATTCAAGATAAAATACATTCTTCCTTAAAAAAATATTTCCAGTATTTGCATATATACTGTATATCTGATATATTCAGTGTATGTATTTTAATGATGTGCACATTATCCCTGATAATCTAATTACATTTAAGTTAAATTAATTTACTGCAATAAACAATAAAGATGAAAACCCAAAAGATCCTAATGAAAATGCAAATATTGCACATAAAAAAATTACTTAAGACTTAAAAAAAAAAAATTAATTATTTTCAAAAATTGAAAATATAAAAATAAAAGCTACAAAATTATTATATTTAATATGTAATGATAATAATTCAACATTTTAATGAATACTATATAAATAATACAAAGTTTTTTTCTTTCTTTACAAAACTTAATTAGAAAGCATATTATGGTAATTCTAATTTTATTATTAAAATGAACATTTAATGATTAGACATTTGAATAAAACATACTAAATTCTATATCATCCAAATCTGAGGTATAAGGCTTTGTGTCCACATCTCCAAATTTTTATTCACAATGAGGATTCAAGATAAAATACATTCTTACCTTAAAAAAATGATTTCCAGTATTTGCATATATACTGTATATCTGATATATTCAGTGTATGTATTTTAATGATGTGCACATTATCCCTGATAATCTAATACATTTAAGTTTCAAGTTTCAAGTTTTATTTGTCACATACACGACTATACAGAGACTGTATAACCAGCAGTGAAATGAGAGTCGGGAAAAAAACCCCCCTTTTTTTAAAATTAAAAATTTTAAAAAAAAAAAAAATTTTTTTTTAAAATTTTTTTTTTTCCTAAAAATTTTTTTTTAAAATTTTTTTTAAAAAATTTTTTTTTTTTTAAAAAAAAGGGGTTTAAGAAGGGAAAAAAAATTTTAAAATTAAAAATTTAAAAAAAAAAGAAATTTAAAAAAATTTAAAAAAATTTTTTTTTTAAAAAAGTTTTTTAAATTTTCCCCAAAAAAAATAAACCAAAAATTTAACAAATTTAAAAAAACAAAATTAAAATTAAAATTTTTAAAAAAAAAAAAAAAAAGAATTTTTTAAAAAAAATTTTTTAAAAAAAGAAAAATTTTTTTTAAATTTTTTTAAAAATTTCCAAATTTTAAAAAAAAATTTTTGTTTTAAAAAAAAAAAAAAAAAAATTTTTTTTAAAAATTAAAATTTAAATTAAAAAAAAAAAAAATAAAAAAAAATTTAAAAAAAAAAAAAAAAAATTCTTAAATTTAAAAAAAATTAAAAATTTTCAAAATTTTAAAAATTAAAAAAAAAAAAATTTTTTTTAAATTTTTTTGGAAATTTAATTTTTTTTTTAATTACTATTAAAATTTAAAAATTTTTTTTTTAAAAACAAAAATTTTAAAAATTTAAAAACCCTAATTTAAAATTAAAAAAAATTTAAAATTTAAAATTTAAAAAAAAAAAAAAATTTTTTAAAAATTAAAATTATTTGGTTTTTCCAAAATTTTTTTAACAAAATTAAAAAAAACCCCTTTTAAAAAAATTTTTTTAAAATTTAAATTTTTTTAAAAAAAATTTTTAAAATTTTTAAATTTTTAATTTTTTTTTAAAAAAAATTTTTCAAACCAATTTTAATTTTAAACAAAATTTTAAAAGGAAAAATTTAACCCAAAAATTAAAAAAAAGGGGGGGTTTTTAAAAAAAAAAAAAAAATTTTAAAAAAATTTAAAAAAAAAAAATTAAAATTTAAAAAAAAAATTTAAAAAAATAAAAAATTTTTAAAAAAATTTAAAAAAAGGGGAAAAAAACCGGGGGGAAAAAAAACCCCAAAAAAAAAAAAAAAAAGGGTTTTTTCAAACAAAAATTTGGTGGCCCAAGGTTAAAGGAAATTTAAAAACAAAAAAGGGGGGGTTAAAATTGGAAGGGATTTTTAAATTTTTTTTTTGGGGGGGGGGGTTAATGGGTGGGGAAGAAATTTTCCTTAGGCCTCAATTTTTAAAAAATTTTCCAAACCCGGGGAAAAAAGGGGGGGGGAAAAAAAAATTTGAATTTTTAAAAGGGGGTTTAAAAAAAGGGGAAAAACCCCAAAAAAGGCCGGGGTTTTCCCCTTTCCGGCCGGGCTTTAAAAAAATTTTTTTCCTTTTATGGGCCCTCCCAAAAATTTTTTTTAAAAAAAAAGGGGGGGGGAAAAAAATTTTTTTTTAATTTGGGGTTTAAAAAAAAAGGGGGAAAATTTTTAAAAAACTTTTCCTTTTTCCCCAAAAAAATTTTTTTTTTTAAAAACCAAAAAAACCCCCCCCCCTTTGGTTTTTTTTTAAAAGGGAAATTTTTTTGGGGGTTTATTTTTTGGGTTTTTTTAAAAAAATTTTAAAAAACCCCTTTTATTTAAAATTCCCTTTTTTTTGGGAAAAGAAAACCAGAGACTTTGAAAATTGGGGGGCCCCTTTTTTTCCCAACCGGGGAAACCCGGGGGGCCATTTTTGGGGGAAAGGGGGTTTTTTGGGGCTTTAAAAGGGGGAAGGGGGAAAAAAAAAACTTCCTATTTTTTCCTTTTGAATTAAGGGGGTTTAATTGGTTTTTGGAATGGGTTTTTTTTTTAAAAAAAAAGGGGGTTTTTAAAAAAAATTTAGGAAAAGGGTTAACATTTTTTTTAAAATTTTTTTTTTAAAAAAATTTTTTTTTCCAAAAAAAAAAAAAAAAGGTTAAAAAATTTTAAATTTTTAAATTTTTTTTTTTTTTTCCCAAAAAGGAAAAAAATTTTTTTTTTTTAAATCGGAAAAAAATTTTTTAAAAAATGAGTTTAAAATTAAAAGGGAAATTTTAAAAATTTTTCCCTTTTTTTCCCCAAAAAATTAACCTGGTTTCCCTTTTAAAAATTTTTTCCCTTTTCCCCGGGGTTTTCCCCTTTTTAATTTTAAAAGGGGTTTTTGGGGTTTTTTTTTTTTCCCAAAATTGGACCAAAAAGGGCCTTTTTTTAAAAGGCAGGCCCGGGTTTTTGGGAAAACCTTTTAAAATTAACCCCAATTTTAAAAAAAGGTTTTCCTCAATTCCCTTTTGGGGGGGCCCCAACCCAAAAAAAGGGAAAACCCAATTTTTTGGGGAAAAAAACCCCAAGGTAAAAAGGGGTTTTTAAAAATTTTTTTAAATTTAAAAAAAAAATTTGGGTTAAAAAAATTTAATTTTTTTTTTTTTAAAAAAGGGGTTTTAATGGGGTTTTGGGAAAAAAAAGGGGAAAAAAAAAAAAAAAATTCCTTTTTAAATTTCCCCTTTAAAAGGTTCCAAACCTTAAATTTTAACTTCCGGAAAAAAAAAATTTTAAAAAAACCCTTTGTTTTTTGAAAAAATTTAAAAGGTTTCCCCCAAAAAATTTTTTTAAAAAACCCAAAGGGCCCCCGGTTGGAAATTTTTTTGGGAAAAAAAAGGGTTTTGGGGGAAAAAAGGGGGGAAAAAAACAGGGGGTTTTTGGGGGAAAAAAATTTTTAAAAATTTTTTTTTTAAAAAAAAAGGGGGGGTTTGGGGGTTTAGGGGAAAATTTAAACCCAAAATTTTTTTTTTCCCCTTTAAGGAAAGAAAAATTTTTTAAAAAATTTTAAAAATTTAAAAAAAAAACTTCCCAGGTATTTTCCCCAATTTTTCCCCTTTAAAAAAAAAATTTTTTTTTTTTTTTTTTAAAAAAAAAATTTAAAATTTTAAAAAACCAAACCCAAAAATTTTTTTTCCATTTTAAAATCTTTGACCAAATTCCTTTTTTAAAAAATTGGGTTTTTTAAATTTGGGTTTTTTTTCCCCCCTTTTAAAAAAAAAATTTTTTTTTTAAATTAAAAATTTTTTAAAAAAATTTTTTTTTAATTAAAAAAACCATGAAAAAAATTTTTTTTTTTTAAAAAATTTTTTTAATTTTAAATTTTAAAAACCCTTTTTTTTTTGGGTTTTTTTTTTAAAAAAATTTTTTAAATTCCCAAAATTAAAATTTTAAAAAAAAATTTTTTTAAAAAAATTTTTTTTTTAAAAAACCCTTTTTTTTGGTTTAAAAATTTTTTTTTTTTTTTTTTTTTTTTTTTTTTTTTTTTTTTATTTTTTTTAAATTTAAAATTTTTTTTTTTTAAAAAAAAAAATAATTTAAAATTTAAAATTCCAATTTAAAAATTCCAATTTAAATTAAATTTTAAAAAATTTTTTAATTTTTTTTTTAAATTTGTTTTTTTTTTTTTAAATTTTTTAAATTATCCCAAAAAAGTTTTTTTGGGTTAAATTTTAATTTAATTTAAACCCAAACCCAAAAAAAAAAAATTTTTAAAAAAAAAAAATTAAAAAAAATTAAAACCAAATTTTTTAAAAATTTAAAAAAAATTTTTTTTAATTTTTTAAAAAATTTTTAAAACCAAAAATTCCATTTTTAAAAAACCCTTTAAAAAAAAAATTTTTTAAAAATTTTTTTAACCTTAAAAAATTTTTTTCCCCTTTTTTAAAAAAAAATTTTTCGGGAAGGTTTAAAAATTTTTTTAAAAAAATTTCAAACATTTTTTTAAAAACAGAAAACAGAAAAAAAAAAAAAATTTTCCTTGGAAACCTTTTGGGGAAAAAAACAAAATTTTTTTTAAAAAATTTTTTAAAAAAAAACCCTTTTGGAAAAATTTTTTGGTTTTTAAAATTTCCAAAATTTCCCCTTTTAAAAAATTAAAAAAAGGGGAAACCCACCCCCAAAATTTTTAATTTTTAAAACCGCCCGGGGAAAATCCGGGAAATTTCTGGAAACCAAAAAAAAGCCAAAAAAAAAATTTTTTTTTTTGAAATTTTCCCCCCAAAAAAATTTGGAAAAAATTTAAAAAAGGTTTTTTTTTAAAAATTTTAAAAATTTGGGCCTTTTTTGGGGGGTTCCCAAATTTTAAAAAAAAAATTTTTTTGGTTTTTTTAAATTTTTTTTAAAATTTTAAAAACCAAAACTTAAAACCCCAAATTTGGTTTAAAATTTTGAATCAATGAAAATTTTTTTAAAAAAAAAAACCCAAAAAAAAAGGTTTTCCCCCCCTTTTTTTTTAAAAAATTTAAAAAATTTTTTTAAAAAAGGGGGAAAAAAATTTTTTTTTTTAAAAAAATTTAAAAATTTAAAAATTTTAAACAATTTTTTTAAAATTTTTTTTTAAAAAATTTAAATTTTTTTTAAAATTTTTTTTTTTTCCCCATTTTAAAATCTTTCCCCAAAATTTTTCCAACCCAAATTTTAAAGCCTTTTTTTTCCCCCCTTTAAAAACCCCCGGGGGTTTTAAAAAACCCCTTTTAAAAAAAAAATTTTTTTAAAAAGGGGGGTTTCCCAAATTAAAAAAAAGGGGAATTTAAAAGGTCATTGGCCCCAACCCGGGTTCCGGTTTGGGACCCGGTTAAAAAAAGGGGCCAAACCCAAAAGGGGGTTTTTTTAAAACCCGGCCCAAGGAACAATTCCCTTTTTAAAAAAATCTTTTAAAAAAATTTTTTTTAAAAATGGGGGTTTGGGGGTTTTTAAGGGGGAAATTTTTGGAAAGGGAAAAAAAAATTTTTAAAACCCAAAAACCTTTAAAAGGGCCCATTTTTCCCCAAAATTTTAAAAAAAATTTTTTTTCCCCCAAAAAAAAAAAAAAAAAAAATTTCAATTTTTTCCCCTTTTTTTTCCCAGGGAAAAATTTCCCCCCAAACCTTTAAACCCAAAAAAAATTTTTTTTTTTTTCCCCCATCCCGGTTTGGTTTTAATCCCCAAAACCAACCTTTTTCCCAAAATTTTAAAAAAATTTTTTTTGGTTTTTGGTTGGCCCCAAAGGGTTTTAAACCCCGGCCCCAAACCCGAAAAAAAAAAACCCCCCCCCCGGTTTTTAAAACCGGGGGTTTTCAAAAAACCCCCAAAACCCAAAAGGGAAAAGGGAAAAAAAAAACCCCCCCCAAACCGGAAAACCAAAACCCAACCCCTTTTCCCAAAACCCCCCCAACCCCCCCCTTTTGGGAAAAAAATTTTTCCCAAACCCGGGAAAAAAATAACAAAAAAAGGGGGCCCCCAAAAAAATTTTTGGGGGGCCCCCCCTGGGGGAAAAAAAGGCCCAAACCCCCCCCCCTTTTGGGGGAAAAAAATTTTCCAGGGGTTTGGGAAAAATTTTTCCCCTTTTTAAAAAATTCACTTTTTAAAAACCAAAAAAAACCCCCCCTTTTAAAATTTAAAAAAAAAAACCCCCCGGGGTTTTTTCTAATTTGGGTTTTAATAAAAATTTTGGGTTTTGGAAAATTTTTTTTAAAAAAACCCCCTTTTCAATTAAAAAAAAATTTTTTGGGGAAAAAAAAATGGAAATTTTGGTTTTAAAAAAAACCAAAAAAAGGGGAAAAAAAAAAAAAAATTTAATTTTAAAGGGAAAATTTTAAAGGGGGGGGCTGGGTTTTTTTTAAAAAAAGGTTTTTGGTTTTTTTTGGAAACCTTTTTTTAAATTTTTAAAATTTTTTAAAAAATTTTAAAATTCCAAATTAATTTTCCCCTTTTGGGCCAAAATTTTCAATTTTTCCCAATTTTTACTTTTTTTTTTAAAAAAATTTTTTAAAATTGAAAAAAAAAAACCCAAAAAAATAACCTTTTTAAAATTTTAAAATTTTGGGAAAACCCCAAAAAAAAAATTTTTTTTTTAATTTAATTTTAAAATTTTTTTGTTTTAAAATTTAATTTTTTTTTTTTTTTTTTTTTTTTTAATTTAATTTTTTTTAAAAAATTTTTTTAATTTTAAAATTTTTTTTTTTTTTATTTAAAACCCCATTTTTTTTTAAATTTTTTTGGTTTTTTAAAAAAAAATTTTTTTTAAAATTTAACCCAATAAAAAAAAAAAAATTTTTTTAAAAAACAAACCCCAGTTTTTTTTAAAATTTTTTTTTCAAAAAAAAAAATTTTTTTCTTTTTTTTTTTTTTTTTTTCCTTTTTAAAACCAACCTTTTTAAAAAAACCTTTTTTTTAAAAATTTTTTTTTAAAAAAAAAAAAAAAAATTTTTTCCCTTTTTTTTTTTAAAAAAAAGGTTTTTTTTTTTTTAAAAATCGAATTATTAAAAGGAATTTTTTTTTTTAAAAAAAAAATTTTTTTTTAAATTTTAAAAAAACCAAACTGTTTTAAAAATTTAAAAAATTTTTAAAAAAATTAAATTTTTAAAAGTAAAATTTTTTAAAATTTTTTTTTTTTTAAAATTTTAAATTTAAAGTAATTCCTTAAATTTTTTCCCCCCCAAAAAAACCCCCCCCCTTTTTTTTAACCCCCAAAAAGCGGGCCCCCCCCTTTAAGGAAAAAAATTTTTCCCCCAAAATTAAATTTTTTGGGAAAATTTTTTCAAAACCAAAAAAAAAAAAAAATTTCAAAATTTTCCCCAAAAAAACCCAGGCCCAAAAAATAAAAAATTTTTTTTTTAAAAATTTTTCCCCCAAGGGGTCCTTTTTGGGAAAAAAATTTTTTAAAACCCCCCAAAAAAAAACCCTGGGGGTTTTTTGGGGAAAAAGGGGTTTCAATTAAAGGGAAAGGTTTTATTGATTTAAAACCCCAAAAGGGAAACCCATTTTCCTTTCCCAAACTTAATTTTCCCGGGTTTTAACCAAAATTTTTTTTTTTTTAAAAAAAAAAATTTTCAAGGTATTAAAAAAATTTCTTTCCTTCCTTAAAAAATTTTTTTGGGGTTCCCCTTTTTAAAATTAAATTTTGGTGTTTTTTTTTTAAAAGGGGTTTTTTTTCCGGAAAAAAAATTTGGTAAAATTTTAAGGGAAAAATTTAAAAAAAAAAATTTGGGGTTTGGGAAAATTTTTGGGAAAAAATTTTTAAAAAAAAAAAAATTTTTTTTTAAAAAAAAAGAATTTTAATTTTTTTTAAAAAAATTTTTTTTTCCCTGTTTTTTTAAAAAAAGGGGAAAAAAATTTTTTAAAGGAAAAAAAAATTTTTTCAAATTAATTAAAAAATTTTAAAAAAAAAAAAAAAAATTAAAATTTTTCCCCCTTTTTCCCCTTTTTTTTAATTTTATTTTTTTTTAAAATTTTTACTTTTTTTTTAATTAAAGGAATAAAAAAATTTAAAAAAATTTTTAATTTAAAAACAACCCCTTTTATTAAAAAAATTAAAATTTAAATTTTAAAAAACCCCAAAAAAAATTTTAAAAAAAGGGAAAATTTTAAAAAAAAATTTTAAAAACATTGGTTTAAAAAAAAATTTTTTAAATTGGTTTTTGAATTGAAACTTTTTTAAAAAACCACCCTTTTTTAAATTAAAATTTTAATTTTTTTTTTTTTTAAATTTTAAATTTTTTTTAAATTTTTAAAATTTCCTTTTTTTTTTTTTTTTTGTTTTTAAAAAAGGGGTTTTTTTTTTTTTAAAATTTTTTTAATTTAAAAAAAAATGTTTTTTTTTTTTTTTTTTGGGATTTTTTTCCCCCTTTTTTTTTTTTTTTTTTTTTTTTTTTAAAAAAAAAAAAAAATTAAAAAATTTTTTTTTTTAATTAAAAATTTTTAAAATTTATTATTTTTTTTAATGTTATTATAAATCTAAATCAAATTACGTTAATTAAAAAAAAATTAATTAAAATTTTTTTTTTAAAATTTTTTCCCCTTTTTCTTTTTTAAAAATAATAAAAAAAATTTTTTTTAATTTTAAAAAAAAAATTTCCTTTCCCCTTTCCCCCCAAGGCCCGGTTTTTGGGAAAAATTTAAAAAACCCAAAAAAAATTAAAATTTTTTAAAGGAAAAAAAAAAAATTTGGAAAAAAAATTTTTTAAAAGGGGGCCCCCCTCCCGGGGGGAAAAAAGGGAAAGGGGTTTTGGGGGCCCCGAAACCCCTTTCCTTTCCCCCCCCAGGCCCCCCCCCGGGGAATTTTTTAAAATTTTTTTTTTTAAATTTTAAAAAAAAAACCCCTTTTTTTTAAAAAAAACCCCCTTCCAACCCCGCCCAAAAAAAGGGTTTCAAACCCCCCCCAAAAAAAAAATTTTTAACCAATTAAACCAAAATTTCCCTTTTCCCGGTTTTGGGTTTCCCGGGGGGGGTTTGGGTTTCCGGGTGGTTTTTTTGGGGGGGAAAAAAAGGGGGGGGAAAAGGGCCAAGGCCCCAAACCCCCCAAAAAATTTCCCACCCTTTTAAATTAAAACCCCAAAAATTTAAATTTAAAAATGAATTTTAAAAAAAATTTTAAAATTATGGTTTAAAATTTTAAATGAAAATTTTTAAAAAAATTTAATTTTGGTTTAAAATTTTAAAAAAAAATTTTTAAAAAAAAAAAAAAAAAATTTTTTTAATTTTAATTTTTTAAATTTTAAAAAAAAATTTTTTAATTTTTTTTTTTTAAAAAAATTAATAAAAAAAAAAATTTTTTTTTTAAAATTTAAAAAAAAAAATTTAAAAAAAAATTTTAAAAAAATTTTAAAAAAAAAAATTTTAAAAAAAAATTAAAAAAATTTTTAAAAAATTTTAAAAAATTTTTTTTTTTTAAAATTTTTTAATTATTTTTTTAACAAATTTATTTTTAAAAAAAAAAAAGGTAAAATTTAAATTTTAAAAAAAAAAAAAATTTAAATTTAAAAAAAAAAAAAATTTTTTTATTTAAATTTTTTTTAAAAAAATATATATATATATATATATATATAAATTTCCAAAAAAAAAACAAAAAAAAAAATAATTTTTATAAAAAAATAAATTTTTTTTTTTTTAAAAAAAATTTTTATAAAAAAAAAATTTATTTTATAAAATTTTTCCCCCTTTTTTTTTAAAAAAAATTAAAACCAAATTAAAATTAAAAATTTTAAAAATAATTTTTCCCCAAAAATTTTTTTTTTTTAAAAAATTTTTAAATTTTTTTTAAAAAATTAAAATTTTTTTTAAAAATTAAAATTTAAAAAACTTTTTGGAAAAAATTTTTAAAAATAAAATTTTTTTTTCAAAAAAAAAAAAAATCCAGGGAAACCCGAAAAGGGGGGGTTTTTTTTAATTTTAAAAAGGGTTCCCAAAATTGAAAAAAAAAATTTTTTTAAAATTTCCCCCCCCCCCGGGAAAAAAATTTTTTTTTTTCCCCCCAAATTTTTCCCCCCTTTTTTTTAATTAATTTTAAAGGAAAACCAAAATTTTTTTTTAAAAAAAAATTTTAAAATTAATTTTAAATAAAAAAAAAAAAAAAATTTTGCCTTTGTTGGGAAAAAAAAACCCCCCAAAATTTTTTAAAGGTTTTTTTTTTTTTTCCCTGGGGGGAAAAAAAAAAAAAACCAAAAATCAATTTAAAATTTTTTAAATTTATTTGGTTTTTTAAAAATTCCCCGAAGGCTTCCAATGGGGGTTTTGGTAACCCCCCAATTCCCCAAAAAATTTAAAAAAGGGGGAAAAAAAATTTAAAAGGTTTTTTAAAAAAAAATTTTTTTTAAAAAAAACAAAAAAATGGGGAAAAGGCCCCAAAAAAAAAATTTTTTCCTTTTTAAACTTTTTTTTTTTAATTTTTTTTTTTGGGGTTTTTGGTGGTTTGGGTTTGGTTTTGGGAAAAATTTTAAAAAAAATTTTAAATAAATTTTAAATTTTTTAAAATTTTTTTGGGGTTTTTTTTTTTTGGGTTGGGGGTTGGTTTTTTAAAAATTTTTTTTTTTTAATTTTGTTTTTAAAAAAATTTAAAAAAAAAATTTTAAAATTTTAAAATAAAAAAAATTTTTTTAAAAAATTTTTAAAAAATAAAAAATTTTTTTTAAAAAAATTTTTTAAAATTTTTTTTTTAAATTTAAAAATTTTTTAAAAAAAAATTTTTTTTTTTTTTTGGGGGTTTGGGTTTTTTTAATTTTTTTAAATAAAAAGGGGGGGGGGTTTTTTTTTTTTTAAAAAAAATTTGGGGTTTTAAAAAAATTTGAAGTTTGGGGGGTTTTTTGGGGGGGGAAAGGGAGGGAATTTTAAAACCCCAGGTTTTAAAAAAATTTTCCTTAAAATTTTAAAAAAGTTTATTTTAAATTCCACAAAAATAAAATTTTTTAAAAAAAATTTTTTTTTGGGAATTTTTTTTTTTAAAAATTAAGGGGTTTTTTTTTTGTTTTTTTTTTTTTTTCCCCCTTTTTTTTTTTGGCTTTTTTTTCCCCCTTTTTTTAAAAATTTTTTTTGGCCTTTTCCAATTTTCCCGGAAAATTTTTAAAATTCTTTTTTTAAAAAAGGGTTCAAAAAATTTTTTAAAATTTTATTTTTTTTTAAAATTAAAGGTTTTTTAAAAAACAATTTAAAAAATTTAAAACCCTTTTAAATAAATTTTAAAAAAAACCTTTTTTAAAAAAAATTAAAAAAAATTAAAATTGGCAATTTTAAAAAAAAAAAAAAAATAAAAAATTTTTAAAATTTTTTTTAAAAATTAAAAATTTTAAAAATTTAAAAAAAAAAAAATAAAAAAAAAATTTTTTGGGAAAATTTTAAAATTATTGGAAAAATTTTTTTGTTTTAAAGGAAAAAATTTTAAATTGGGTTTAAATTTTTTAAAAAAAATTTTTTTAAAAAAAAAGGGAAAAAAAAAAAAAATTAAAAAAAAGAAAAAAAAAAGGTTTTAAAAAAATTTTATTTTTAAAAAAAAAATTTTTAAAAAACCTTAAATTTTCCCAAAAAGTTTTTAAAACCAATTTTTTAAAAAAAAAAAAAAAAAATTTTGGGTTAAAAAAAAAAAAATTAAACAAAAAAAAAAAATTTTAATTTTTTTTAAAATTAAATTTAAAATTTCTTTTAAATTTTTTAAAATTTTTTTTTTAAAAAAAAAAATTTTTAATTTTTTAAAAATTTTTAAAAATATTAAAAATTTTTTTTTTTTAAAAATTTTATTTTAATTTTTTTAAAATTTTTTTTAAAAAAAAATTTTTTTTTTTTTTAAAATTTTTTTAAAAATTTTTTTTTTTTAAAAAAAAAAATTAATTAATAATTTTCCTTTAATTTTTTTTTTTAAATTTTAAACCCTTTTTTGGGGTTATAATTTTTTTTAAAAAAAAGGTTTTTTTGGGAAGTTTTTCCCCTTTTTTTTGGGGTTTGGGGTTTCCGGGAAAAAGGGTTTTTTCCCCTTTTTTTTCCCCCGGGGGGGTTTTTTTCCTTTTTGTTGGGGATTTTTGGTTTTTTGGGGGTTTTTGGGGTTTAAAAAAGGGGGGGGAAAACCGGGCCCGGCCAAAAATTTTTTTTTTTCCCGGGGTTAAAAAAAAAAAAAATTTAAAAGGTTTAAAAAAATTTTCCCAAAAAAATTTTTTAAAAGGGCTTTTTATTTTAAAATTTTAAAAAAAAATCCCCAAAACCAATTTAATTTAAAAATCCAAATTGGTTAAAAATTTTAAAAAAAAAAATTTTTTTTGAGGGGGGTTTTTTAAAAAATTTTTGGGTTTGGGGTTTTTTTTAATTTCCCTTTTAAAATTTTTTTTTTTAAAAAATTTTTTTTTTGGGTTTTAAAAATTTTTTTAAAAACCCCCTTTTTTTTAAAAGGGGTTTTTGGCAAAAATTTTCCAAATTTAAAAAATAAAAAAATTTTTTTTTAAAAAATGAATTTTTTTGGGAAAAAATTTTTTTTTTAAAAAATTTTTTTTTTTTTAAATTTTATAAATTTTAAAAAAAACCAAAACAAAATTTTAAAAAAAAAAAAAAACCCAAAAAAAAAAAAAAAAAAAAAAAATTAATTTAAATTAAATTTATTAAAATTAAAAAATATTTTGGGGAAAAAAAAAAAAATTTTTAAAAAAAAAAAATTTTTAAAAATTTTTAAAAAAATAAAAAAAAAAAAAAAAAAAATTAAAAAACCAAAAAAAAAAAAAAAACAAAAATTAAAAAACCCAATTAAAAAAAAAAAAAGGGTTTTTTAAAAAAAAATAATTTAAAATTAAAATTTTATTTTTTTTTAAAAAGTTTAAATTTTTTAAAAAAGGAAAATTTTTTAAAGTTAAAAAAAAATTTTTTTTCCTTTTTTAAATTAAAAAAGGGGGTTTTTTTTTTTTTTTTTAAAGGGTTTTTAAAATTTCCTTTATTTTTTCCTTTTTTAAAAAACCCCCAAAAACCAAAATTTCCAGAAGTTAAAAAAAAAATTTTTTTAATTTTGCCAAAATTTAAAAATTAAAAAAATTTTAAAGGAAAAATTCCCCAAAAAATTTTTAAAATAAAAAACCCAAAATTTAAATTTAAAAAAAAAAAACCCAAAAAAAAATTCCTTTTGGGTTAAAAATTTCTTAATTTTTTTAAAAAAAAAGGGGAAAAATTCCAAAAAATTTTAACCAAACCCCGGGGCCCCTTTCCGGAAAAAAAAAAAAACCCAAATTAAAAAACCCCCGGGGTTTTTTGGGGAAAACTTTTAAAAAAAATGGGTTTTTTTGGGTCCCAAAAAAATTTTTTTAAAAACCCTTTTAAAGGAATTAAAAAAAAAAATTTTATTTTTTTTAAACCCAAATTTTTTTTTTTTTTTTAAAAATTTTTTCTAAAAACCAATTTAAAAAAAAAGTTCCAAAAAAATTTCCCTTTCCGAAATTTTTTGGGAAAAAATTTTAAACCAAAATTCCCCCAAAAAGTTAATTTTTTTTTTAAAAAAAACCCCATTTTTTGGGGGTTTCCCCTTTTTCCCCAAAAACCATTTTTTAAAAAATGGCCAAAAAACCTTAAAATTCCCCAAATTTTTTTTCCCCAAAAAAAATTTTTTCCCCCGGGTTTTTTTTCCCCCCCAAAATTTTTCCTTTTTTTAAAAAAAAGGGGAAACCCCGGTTTTAAACAAAGGGGGTTTTTTTTTTTCCTTTTTAAAATCCCTTAAATTTTCCCTTAAAAAAATTTCCTTTTAAAATTTTTTCAAATTTGTTTAAAAATTTTTTAAATTTGCCCCCCAAAAAATTTTTTTAAAAATTTGTTTTTTTTTTTTTCCCTTTTTTTATTAAAATTAAATTAAATTTAAATTTATTTTAAATTTTAATTTTTTTAAAAAAAAAAAAACCCCCCAAAATTTTTTAAAAAAAAATTTTTTATTAAATTAATTTAATTTTTTTTTAAAAAATAATTTAAAAAAAAAACCCAAAAATTTTTTCCCCCCCCCCCTTTAAAATAATTTTTTCAATTTTTTAATTTAATAATTTTTTTTTTTTTTTTTTAAAAATTTAAATTTTAAAAATTTTGGGAAATTGGAAATTTTTAAAAAAAAAAAATTTTTTAAAAAAAAAAGGGGGAAAAATTTTTTAAAAAAAAAACTTTTAAAAAAAAAAAAAATAAATTTTAACCCAAATTTTTTTTTTAAAATTTTTTAAAAAATTTAAAATTTTTTTTTTTAAAAAAATTTTTTAAAAAAAGTTTTTAAAAAAAAAAATTTTTTTAAAAAAATTAAAGAAAAATTTTTTTAAAAAAATTTAAAAAGAAATCCAATTTACCCTGGAAAGTTTTTTTTGAAATTTAAAAAGGCCCCAAAATTTCCCCCCCGGGGGAAAAAAAAAAAAACCCTTGGAAAAAGGGAAAAAAAGGGGAAAAAAAATTTTTAAATAAATTTTTTTTAAAGGGGTTTTTCCCCCCCCAGGGGAAAGGTTCAAAAAAAAAAATTTTAATTAAAAGGGAATTTTTTTTTTTTTTTTTTTTCCCCTTTCCCCGGGAAAATCCAAAAAAAAAAACCCCCAAAAATTTCCCCCAAATTTTTTCCCTTTCCCTTTTTTTCCCCCAAAAGGCCCCCCCAAAACCAAAAAATTTTTCCCCCCCTTTTTTCTTTAAAGGGTTTTCCCCAAAAAAAAAATTTTTTTTTTGGGAACCCCAAAAATTTTTGGGGCCCCCCCCATTTAATTTTTAAAGTTTGCCGGGAAAAAAATTTTTTTAAAAAAAGTTTAAAAATTTAAAATTTCCCCCGGCCCCGGGAAAAAAACCCCCATTTAAAAAAAAATTTTTTAAAAAAAAATTTGGGGAAACCCCAAAAAAATTAAAAAATTTAAAATTCCAAAAAATTTTTTTAAATTTTTCTTTAAAAAAAAAACCTTTTAATTTAAAAGGTCCGGGGGAAAATTTTTTGGGGAAAGGGGGTTGGTTTTAATTCCCCAAAAACCCAAAATCATAAAAGGGGCCCCAAAAACCCCCAAAGGGGGGAAAGAAAATTATTAAAAAAAAAAAAAAAGGTTTTTTTTCCCCCCCCGGGAAAAAAAAATTGAAAGGGCCCCCGGGGCCCGGTTGGAAATTTTTTTTAAAAAAGTTTTTCCCAAAGGGGGAAAATTTTCCCCCCATAAAAACCCAAAAAAAAAAATTTTTTAATTTAAAATTTTAAAAAAGGGTTTGTTTTTAAAACCCTTTTTTTGGGGGGGCCAAAAGGGGGGAAAGGGGCCCCACGGTTTTAAAAAAATTTTAAAGGAATTTTTTAATTAAAATTTTTTTTTTAAAACCAAAAAATTTTAAAAAAAATTTGGGCCCAAAAATTTTTTTTTTTATTTTAAAAAGAAATTTTTCCTTTTTTGGGGTAAAATTTTCCTTTCCCTTTTTTTTTTTTGGATTCCCAAAGGGGAGGCTGAAAGAAAAAAAAATTTCCCCCCCCTTTAAAAATTTTTTTTTTTTTAAAAAAAAAAATTTTTTTAAAATTTTTAAAAAAATTTAATTTTAAAAAAATTTTTTTTTAAAAAAAAAAAAAATTTTTTTTTAAAATAAATTTTTTTTAAAAAAAAAAAATTTTAAAATTTAATTAATTTTAAAAAATTAAAAAAATTTAAAAAAAATTTTAATTTTAAAAAAAATTTTTTTTTTAAAAATTTTTAAAATTTTTTTTAATTATTAAAAATTTAAAAAAAAAAATAATTTTAAAAAAAAAAAAATTTAAAAGGGTTTTTAAAAAAAATTTAAAATTTTATTTTTTAAAAAATTTTTTTTAAAAAAATTAAAACCCAAAAAAAAGGTTGGGAAGTTTAAAAAAAATTAAAAATTAAAGGGAAAAAAAAAATTTTTAAAAAAAAAAAAATTTTTCTTTTTTTTTTTTTTTTTTAAAAACCCTTTTTTTTTTCCAAAAATTTTTCCCCAAAAAGGTTTTGGGAAGGGTTTTTTGGGGGTAAATTTAAAAAATTTTTATTTCCAAACGTTGGTGTTTTTTTTTTTGGGGGCCCCCCCAAAACCCTTTTTGGGGTTTTGGGGGGCCTTTTCCCCAAAGGGGGAAAAAAATTTTTTTTAAAAACCAATTTCCCAAAGAAAGGGGGAAAAAAAGGGGTTTTTTTTTCCAAAAAAATTTTTTAAAAGGGGGGAATTTTGGGGAAAAAAGGGGGGCGCAACCCAAAAAACCCGGGGGTTTTTTAAGGTTCCCCAAAAATTGCCAAAAAGGGGTTAAAAAACCCCTTTTTCCAAAAATTTTTTTAAAAACCAAATTCCTCCCAAACCCCCAAAAAATTTTCCCCCTTTTAAAAAAAGGGGGTCGACCCCGGGGGGGAAAGGGTAAAAACCCGGGAAAGGTTAAAAGGGTTTTTAAAATTTTTTTTTTGGGGGTTTGGAACCCGGGTTTTAAAAAAAAAATTTCCCCAAATTTTTTTCCCCCCAAAGGAAAAAAGGAATTTTGGGGTTCCCCTTTTGGGGGGTTTTTTTATAAAAATTAAAAAAAATTAATAAATTTTTTAAAAATATTTTTAAAAAATTTTTAAAATTTTAAAATTTAAAAAAAAAAACCCCTTTTAAAATTTAAAACCTTTTTTTTGGGTTTTTTTTTTTAAATTTTTAAAAAATTTAAAAAAATTAAAATTTGGAAAAAAAAAAATTTTAAATTTAAATTTTTGGGGGGGGAAAATTTGAAAATTTTATTTGGGTTTTTTTCCCTTTTTTTAATTTTTAAAAAAAAAATTTTTTGGGGGTTTGGTTTTGTTTAATTTTTTTAAAAAAAAAAAATTAAAAAATTTTTTTTAAATTTTTAATTAAAATTAAAAAAAAAAAAATTTTTTTTCATTTTTTTAAAAAACAAAAGGTTTAAAAAAATTAAATTTTTTTTTAAAACCCCCCCCCCCTTTTTTAAATTTTTAAAAATTTAAAAAATTTTTAAACTTTTTAAAAAAAGGAAAAAGTTTAAAAAAAAAAAAAAAAAAAAAAAAAAATAAAAAATTTAAAAAAAATTTTTAAAAAAAAATTTTTTTAAAAAAAAAAAAAAAAAAAAACCAAATTTTAAATTTAAAAAAATTTTTAAAATTTTTTAATTAATAATTTAAAAAAATTTTGTAAAAATTTTTTTTTAAAAAAAAAAAAACCCAAAAACAAAAGGTTAAAACCAAATTTTTTTTTTTAAAAACCAAAAAATAAATTGAAAAAAAATTTTTTAAAAAAAAAAATTTTTTTAAAAATTTTTAAAATTTTTAAAATTTTTAAACAAATTTTAAAAAATTTAAAATTTAAAAAAAATTAAAAAAAAAAAACTAACCCAATTTTAAAATTTTTTTTTTTTTTTTTAAAACCTTTCCCCTTACCCTTTAAAAAAAAAATTTTTAACCCAAAAATTATTTTAATATTTCCTTTTAAAAAAAAATTTTTAAATTTAAGAAAATTTTTTTAAAAATTTTAAAAAACCAAAAAATTTTTAAAAATTTTTTAATTCAAAGCAAAATTTTAAAAAAATTTTTCCTTTTAAAAATTTTAAAATTAACCCCCCCCGGGGGGGGGTTTGGTCCAAAACCCCAAAAAAAAAACCCCAAAATTCAACCTTTTTAGGAAATTTTTAAAAAAGGAAAAAAAAAAATTTTTAAAAAAAAAAAGGGGTTTTTAATTTAAAAAAATTTTTTAATTTTGGTTTGGTTTTATTAAAAAAAAAATTTAAAAAAAAAACCCAAAAAAAGGGGTTTTTAAATTTTTTAAAAAACAAAATTTTTGTTTTTTGGGGTTTTTTTTAAAAAACCCGGGTTTTTTAATTTGGGGCCCCCCCCCGGGGGGCCCAAAAAGGGGGAAAACCCCTAACTAAATGGAAGAAAAAAAAATTTTTGGAAAAAAATTTTTTTTTAAAAAAAAAGGGGGTTTTTTTTTTTAAAAAATTTTTTTTGTTTTTGGCCAAAAACCAAATTTTGAAAAATTTTAAAAAAAAAAAAAACCCTTTAATTTTAAAATTTTAAATTTTTTAAAAAAAAATTTTTAATTTTTTAAAGGTTTTAATTTGTTTTTTTTTTTTTTAAAAAAAAAAGGAATTTTTTTTTTTAACTTTTGGGGGGGCTTAAAGCCTCCCTTTAAAATTAAAAAATTTAAAAAAATTTTTTTTTCCCCGGAATTTTTTTAAAAAAAAAAGGTTTAAATTTTTTTTTTAAAAACCAAAAGGGCCCCCCCTTTTTTTAAAAACCTTTTTTTTTAAAAAAAAACTTTTCCCAAAAATTTTTTTTAAAAAAAGGGGGTTAAATAAAAAAAAAAAGGGGGGTTTTTTAAAAATTTTTCCCCCCCAAAAAATTTTTTTTTTAAATTTTAAAAAAAATTAAAAAAAACCTTTAAAATGTTTTTTAAATTATTTAAAAAAACCCCAATTTTTAAAAACAAAATTATTTTTTGGGTTTTCCAGGCTTTTTGTCATCTCTGTGTGAGCTACAAAAACGCATATTTGTAAAAACGGTCATAAAAAAATAAAAATAAAAATAAAAAACTGGTCATGTCGTGCGCATGCGTATTACATGTTCCAGTATGTTTCTTCGCAATGTCGCCAACTAGGTGCATCTCAATAAATTAGAATGTCATGAAAAAGTTTCAAAAAGTGAAACTTTCATATATTTTAGATTCATTACATGCAAAGTAAAACATTTCAAACGTTTTTTTTTGTTTTAATTTTGATGATTAGAGCTTACAGCTCATGAAAGTCAAAAATCAGTATCTCAAAATATTAGAATATTTACATTTGAGTTTCAATAAATGACCATCCATACAGTATAAATTCTGGGTATCTCTTGTTCTTTGAAACCACAATAATGGAGAAGACTGCAGACTTGGCAATGATCCAGAAGACGAACATTGACACCCTCCACAAAGAGGGTAAGTCACAGAGGGTCATTACTGAAAGGTGTGGCTGTTTACAGAGTGCTGTATCAAAGCATATTAAATGCAAAGTTGACTGGAAGGAAGAATTTGGGTAGGAAATGGTGCACAAGCAACAGGGATGACTGCAAGCTTGAGAATACTGTCAAGCAAAGCTGATTCAAACACTTGTGAGAGCTTCACAAGGAGTGGACTGAAGCTGGAGTCAGTGCATCAAGAGTCACCACGCTCAGACGTCTTCAGGAAAAGGGCTACCAAGCCACTTCTGAACCAGAGACAACGTCAGAAGCGTCTTACCTGGGCTGTGGAGAAAAAGACCTGGACTGTTGCTCAGTGGTCCAAAGTCCTCTTTTCAGATGAAAGTAAATTTTGCATTTCATTTGGAAATCAAGGTCCCAGAGTCTGGAGGAAGAGTGGAGAGGCACAGAATCCATGTTGCTTGAAGTCCAGTGTGAAGTTTCCACAGTCAGTGATGATTTGGGCTGCCATGTCATCTGCTGGTGTTGGTCCACTGTGTTTTCTGAAGTCAACGCAGCCATCTACCAGGAAATTTTAGAGCACTTCATGCTTCCTTCTGCTGACAAGCTTTATGGAGATGCTGATTTCATTTTCCAGCAGGACTTGGCACCTGCCCACACTGCCAAAGGTACCAAAAGCTGGTTCAATGACCATGGTGTTACTGTGCTTGATTGGCCAGCAAACTCGCCTGACCTGAACCCCATAGAGAATCTTAAAATAATAATTTTGATAATTTAGAGTAATACTATACATAAGGAAGAACTAAGTGCGCCATTTACGCAAGAAGTGGATGCATAAACATCTACAATATGACTTTTATTTTGTTGGAAACATATTTATGGCATAAATAAGTTTCCTTTTTGCATTTTTAAGCACAAAATTATCATACAACCACAATAGTACAGTATTCCGTGCCATATGCTAATCAGGACATTTTCTGGGAGTTAAATGAGAACCGAATCTGCATACATGGTAGCAGATAATCATGATGTATAAATATTTTCATATGCCACATGATCTATCGTGGGTCTATTTAACTCATATCTACTGAAAGGCAACACATATCTTCTCATCTGGCTGCAAAGACTCTCACAGGCCTCCATACATAGTTACAGAGTGTTTCTTTCCCAAGGCAACAGTCCACATAAGGAAACACCATATTTATTGCCTTTGTATTATTTTGTAGTGACTGCTGGTCCAATACCACTCTGTTCTAGTTCTGCTATCACAGACATGTGTTTAAACTCTGCCGGTTGGTGGTTGAAGGTCTCAACCAATCGGAAGGTCTCAAGCCGCTGCGATCCGTAAAACAGCTGCACCTGATTGGCTAAGCACTGTGCCTGGTGGACAGTCTGAAAGAGGTTTATAAAAAATTAATTAAAAATCACACAGATTGTTTTGTTGTACTAAGTAACTTCATTTAACGTACCACAAATTTGCTATCCATCTCAGCGGTCATCAGCACGATGCCTTTGTCCTTTTGCAGGTCTGTATAGTGGTATAAAATTAGCTGGCTGGGTGCGTTTTCTCCCATTGTCTGAAATACAATTCAATTTCAGTAACCATGCCAACGGCAGTGTGGAATTTATATGAAATATATATATATATATATATATATAAAAAAAATAATACCTGAGCATTGATTAAAGATGTGAAGTGCAGTTCATGACCAGCCCACTGGCCCAAAAAAAACTCATAGCCCTCCTTCTGGGGCAGAGCATACAGAAACTGTGCAAAAAATACATGATCATATATTATATATCTATAATCATAGATTATATACCATTATTATGAAGATTTTACTTTCTGGTAATGTACATACTGGTACATAAGGATGTGAATTGTAAAAAAATCAACTCATTAAAGTGATTTGTTCAGGAATCAAACTACACTGGTTGCGCTATGTGTTTGATTCACTTTGATTGACTAAAAAGAACCATGCTTCATGTGTTTGATTCACTAAAAAAAACTGCCTCAAGAGAGTCAATGGAATCAAATGACAGAAATCGAACTACACAAGTTGTGCTGTATGTTTTCACTAAAAAAGAACCGACTTATTAAACTGATTAATTCGTCAATCGAACCACTGTCTGTTTCACACTATAGATTCATTAGAAGTATTATGGAGCCATTGAATAAATTATGAAGAACACACATATTACAACTGCTAATGTCACATTTTTCAGTATTGTTCTTGGTTCCCAACCTTATTGGTAAGTTTTATAGAACATAGAGGCCACAGAGAGCCTATGATCAGGATATTCATAATACAAACTCCTCATCATGATTGGGCTTATGAAAGCCACTCCTGAAAGTATCTACTGCCACCAAGTGGACATTTAACATTTTGCAGGGTTATTTGATGGTATGACACGTCACAATTAAAAAACAACATACTTACAGATGGGCAAGATTTGGCACGACCAAAAATAATGTCAAATGTTGAGCCCTAAAACAGAGAATTACAAGGTCATTCATCTTGGGTAAAAACATAGAAATCTAAAATGTGACTGCTTATTGCAATAAATTGAACTGCTTTGAAAAAAAGCAGTACATATTAAGTTTAAGAGTTTATTACAGGATTATTAACAGTTTATAACATTGTTATTACAGGAGTTAATAGACTGATATATAAAACAGAACTCACTGGTATGACGGCACTGATTGTGTCTTTCTTTGAGAAGTACTGCATCCATAGCTGCACACAGAAGATTTGGTGCGGTGGTCTATTTTATATATTTTTTACAGTACATTCTAACTGCATGTTAAGACTGTAAAAACATGTTGTTTTATTAATATTCTTCCTCTTACCTCTGCAATGTCAGATCCAGATTTCTCCTGAACCATATCAAGGTTGAGAATAGACCCTAATGTCTATAAAATAAGAAAAAACGCAAAAGACACAAATGATAAACTGTAAATCTCTAATTTATCATTTAAATATGAATGAGGTAACTCATAGCTTACCTTATCTTTGGTGAAGCCCTCAGCTTCTGCTTTACCACGTTTGTCCAGCTACAAATACAACAAAATGGGCAAATGATATGTCTTCTACATATTGTATTGTATTATATTAAATATGTATTATCATATATTACATTTACTAAACAATAATTTATGGTTTATAATATTAAATTATATAATAAAATAATATGAATGCAATTTAATTCATTACATAATACAATAAATACCATTTAAACGAAATATATAGTAAAATATAAAAAAATAACACGTTAAACGTATAAGTAATTTACAAGTAGGCATCAAAATCTAGCAGACTACGAAGATAAATGTATAAATTAAAAATGAAAATCAAATGTAACCTCCTTCTCCATGTACTTGACGAACTCTGCTTGTCTGGACTGTCCCAGCGGCTCTGTCTTCACCTCACTGCGCTTCTCCAGCCGGGCTTTATATTCTCGAGGTTTTGAACTGATGTTACAGTAGTGCACATGTTAGATTAATGCCTGACAGTTTATTTATTATCAGCGTTTGACAGCTGCTCACCTCCGCAGTTTCCTGATCTTCTCTTCATATTTACTGTAATACGGATTTTCCTCCAACTCCGGTTCTTTCTTAATGGAAAACGCCCTGAACTGAGACGGCATGAGTCCTGGGATCAGCGGTCGGATGCCAGTGGCTCTGACCGCCAACATCCCTCGGTACAAACATGACATTTGTACCACGGCCGCCGCCATCTTTTCCCCGTCCCACATCTGTGAGTGTCCGGGGCCCGGGCGGAACCAAGTTTTAAATAAACACAAAATATATTGGTTCCTACACTAAAAATGTATGTATGGAATGGATTATTTTATGATGTCTCCTAATACAAATCTATGGTATAACTGTATATTAGATAGATAGATAGATAGAACGACAGACAGACAATAGATAGATGCTCAATGTTCAATCTAAACCTTAAATATATTATAGAGAGATAACAGATAGATATATAGAATGACAGATAGACAGACAATAGATAGATAGATAACATATAGATAGATAGATAGATAACATATAGATAGATAGACAGATAATCATGTATATAGTGCACAAATAAATAACTCCATAAATATAACCTTTTTTGTTATCACGTTTATTTGATATTTATTAATTGTATTTATTTTAATAACCCAAGAAAGCATGTCATTGTGCGCTGCAATATAATTATTCAGCACTTCGATGGCTACAATGTATTTTAAATCATTAAGAAACAAGAGCATTATAAATTAAATATCTGTTTTAACTGATTTGTGCAGGTGCTGAACAAATGTATCTGTGTTCGGATCCATCGCTGCAACTTTTAGGAATCCATATCTTCTGGCTCTGAGCTAAAACACAGCTGGCAGCAGAGCTGGCGTGCTCCTCGTGATCCTTCCTGAGTTTGGAGAACGTCAGCGGTTTCCCATCCGTCCACGACCACAGTTTTGGACCGCCAGTGAGCCCTGCACAAATCACACCAATATGCTAATATACGGGACACTTTACATTCAGGATT
>CM041793.1:77995125-78150485 GCA_023376895.1 Aspiorhynchus laticeps | reverse complement strand
GAAAATATACACATTGCGAATAAGAGTAGGCCTATAAATTTAATATTACTATAAATATTCATATTTTATATGATTTTAAGAAATTATGCCTCTATTTGCTTAGTTACAAATCATAATACGTAAAAAGGGAAGACCTCTGAGTTTTTTTATTATTACGAACATATCTACGTTACAATAAAAAGCAGTTACAATACAAAAATACAAAATAATGATAATAATAAAAAGAAAATTAAATAAAAAAATATAATGAAAAAACTAATAAATTACTTGACAGCGGTATAAAATTAAACAAAACACATTACATTCAAAGGAAAAGATTAAACAGCTTACACATTTCAACTGTTTTTAAAGCCTTGTTACAGTTATAGTCCCAAAGTAATGCTGTATTTCAGCAAGCAAAACATAACAGTGGCTTCTGACATGAGAATTTACATTTATGTATATACAAAAAAGATTAAGTAAGTAGGCCTACATTTTGTTTTTCTGTAAAAGCATTTTTTTTTTAAATTAACAAATCCAAACAAAATATTTTCCCAAAGTAAAGAAAAATCGTTATCAATATTTTCAATAACAAATAAAGAGAGATCTTTCCACAACAATTTAGGGTAATGGCAGTGCCAAACTAAATGCACTATAGTCTCGGGGTGCTGTTTGCAAAAAGAACTGTTTGTATCAATATCTTTTTTATATATTTCTTTAAGAAAGTATTAACAGAATATATATATACGATGGATAAATCGAAAGGAAACTTCTTTCATCTTATTAGTAATTAAGTATCTATTTGGAATCAGCCAAACGTTCCTCCAGACAACAATATCAGAGACACAAACATTGCAATAAACCATAACATTTAGAATTGATACAAAATCATTAAGAAATAACAAATGTATTGATATATTAGAACAAGAGGCAGAAAAGCAGTTTTCCCATCACTGAAATAGTAGGATCTAAAGAAGGTCAAATAGAAGGAAAGGGGGTCTAATAACTCCAGATGGTATGGCATCAAAAACAATAGCAAATTCTTTAGGGGTAACAAATGGGAATATTAGAACGACAAAGAAATTCTTTATAAGTTAATAAGTGGCCATTTTCATTAAACAACTGATTTACGAGTAAAATATCTGCCTCAAACACTGAAAAAAAATATTCATTGAATTTACAAAAAAAAATTTAAGGTAAGTGTTGCAAACAATTTATTTTAGCTACATTTAAATAAACAAATTTAGTTGACTAAATT
Source organism: Aspiorhynchus laticeps (assembly GCA_023376895.1). NCBI lineage: Eukaryota > Metazoa > Chordata > Actinopteri > Cypriniformes > Cyprinidae > Aspiorhynchus > Aspiorhynchus laticeps. The sequence goes on along the minus strand of CM041793.1, from coordinate 78,149,248 downwards.
TCAACTTTTTTTATGTAAATGTATCAAAAATAAATTGTTTGCAACACTTACCTAAAAAAAATGTACTATAATTTTTTTCAGTGAACCAACGTTTTGTTCCAGCACACAAGCATTGAGGTGACGTCACATGACGTTGTATTACGTCGCGAACCCAAACAGGAAGTGAATGCGAGCGAGCGAGCGAGCGCTGCGTGACTGAACGGAACATACTCATGTTTCTGGTCAGAAGATTTATCTGCCAAGCTACGAAAACACAGTTACAGCAACATGGTAAGTTAGTTTTAACTCAGCTTGTATCATATAATCACATTTAGGAATATTAAATTAATAGAAATATATACAACGTAGCGAATTTTTAAGGCTATACAGAAGTATATTTCTAATAGAATAGAGTTGGTAACACTTTAGTATTGGGACCAGTTCTCACTACTAACTAGTTGCATATTAGCATGCTTATTATTAACATATTGGCTGTTTATTAGTACTTATAAAACACATATTCTGCGTGACCATATTCTACATCCCTAATCCTACCCAATACTAACATACTTAACTATGTTACCTTACTAACTATTAATAAGCAGCAAATTAGGAGTTTATTGAGGAAAAAGTCGTAGTTAATGGTTTGTTAATAGCAAGAATTGGACCTTAAAATAAAATGTGACCATAAAGTTACATATTAACATTTCTTACATATACATAATTTAATGAATAGTAATAAAGTTACATATTAACAAAATAATAATAAATCATGAATACATTTATAATTACATTTACAATTATATTATATATATATAGGCCTATATACAGCAATGGATTCTTAGTCTTTTAGATGTTTGTGACTTCTGTGTCTATTCTATTTTTTTCTTTTTTAAAAGGCACCTACAGATTTCAAAAATTTGGTCAGAAGATTTTATGTACTTCAAGCTGAGCGTGTGGAGGCATACAAGCTATTTGAGGAGTCAGTTTATTTTTATCTATCTGTCTGTCTGTTATCTGTCTGTCTGTCTGTCTGTCTATCTATCATCTATCTGTCTGTCTATCATCTGTCTGTCTATCTATCATCTATCTGTCTGTCTGTCTGTCTGTCTGTCTGTCTATCATCTGTCTGTCTGTCTGTCTATCATCTGTCTGTCTATCATCTGTCTGTCTGTCTATCTGTCTGTCTATCATCTGTCTGTCTGTCTGTCTATCTATCATCTGTCTGTCTATCTATCATCTATCTGTCTGTCTGTCTGTCTGTCTGTCTGTCTGTCTATCTATCATCTATCTGTCTGTCTGTCTGTCTGTCTATCTATCATCTGTCTGTCTGTCTGTCTATCATCTGTCTGTCTGTCTGTCTATCATCTGTCTGTCTGTCTGTCTATCATCTGTCTGTCTATCTATCATCTATCTGTCTGTCTATCTATCATCTGTCTGTCTGTCTGTCTGTCTGTCTGTCTGTCTGTCTATCTATCGTCTGTCTGTCTGTCTGTCTGTCTGTCTGTCTGTCTGTCTATCATCTGTCTGTCTATCTATCATCTGTCTGTCTGTCTGTCTGTCTATCTATCTAGCTATCATCTGTCTGTCTGTCTGTCTGTCTGTCTATCTATCATCTGTCTGTCTGTCTGTCTGTCTGTCTATCATCTGTCTGTCTATCTATCATCTGTCTGTCTGTCTGTCTGTCTATCATCTGTCTATCTATCATCTGTCTGTCTGTCTGTCTGTCTGTCTGTCTATCTATCATCTGTCTGTCTGTCTATCATCTGTCTGTCTGTCTATCATCTGTCTGTCTATCTATCATCTGTCTGTCTGTCTGTCTGTCTGTCTGTCTGTCTGTCTGTCTATCTATCATCTGTCTGTCTATCTATCATCTGTCTGTCTGTCTGTCTGTCTGTCTGTCTATCATCTGTCTGTCTATCTATCATCTGTCTGTCTGTCTATCTATCGTCTGTCTGTCTGTCTGTCTGTCTATCTATCTATCGTCTGTCTGTCTGTCTGTCTGTCTGTCTATCTATCGTCTGTCTGTCTATCTATCGTCTGTCTGTCTGTCTATCTATCGTCTGTCTGTCTGTCTGTCTATCTATCTATCTATCGTCTGTCTATCTATCTATCTATCTATCTATCTATCTATCTATCTATCTATCTATCTATCTATCTATCTATCTATCGTCTGTCTGTCTATCTATCATCTGTCTGTCTGTCTATCTATCATCTGTCTGTCTATCTATCTTCTGTCTGTCTATCTATCATCTGTCTGTCTGTCTATCTATCATCTGCCTGTCTGTCTATCTATCTATCTATCGTCTGTCTATCTATCTATCTATCTATCTATCTATCTATCTATCTATCATCTGTCTGTCTGTCTTTCTATCATCTGTCTGTCTGTCTGTCTGTCTATCTATCGTCTATCTGTCTATCTATCATCTGTCTGTCTGTCTGTCTGTCTGTCTGTCTATCTATCATCTGCCTGTCTGTCTGTCTGTCTGTCTATCTATCATCTGCCTGTCTGTCTATCATCTTTCTGTTTGTCTATCATCTGTCTGTCTATTGTCTGTCTGTCTATCATCTCTCTGTCTGTCTGTCTGTCTGTCTGTCTGTCTGTCTATCTATCTGTCTGTCTGCCTGTCTGCCTGTCTGTCTATCTATCTATCTATCATCTGTCTGTCGTTGTTTTTTTCAGGGGTCATGAGGCGTACTTAAGGACGGGGCCCCACTATGACTTCGAGCACTACAAACAGCTGGTACATGAGATAACGAAAGCATTCTGCGGCATTTCCAAAGAGGTTCTGCAGATTAAAGAGCAACTGCACCAAGAATTCGACCGGCCCGTCCTCTCCGAACACATTGACAAACTGCAGATTAAAGAGAAGGAGAAACTAGAGCTGGTGGGCACTGTATTGTTTTTAAAAATCTTTGGCTAAGACGACACAATATGCACTGCACACAGATTTGATAAAAAATAAATCATTCTAATTTGCTTTTTATTCCAAATTTGATAAAATGATGAGTGAACCATGAGATTAAACATTGAAGCTGCAAATACTTCAAGTTGAATCATCAGGTTGGAAATGAAAAGTTGAGTGCATTGCATTATGGGATACAGCATTTCAGGCAGTGCGCTGGGTCATTAAAATATTTTATAGGAATGTTAGGATGTGCACTCTCAAGCATATTTAGTTAGAAAGGTGATTAGTTAAACATTTCAGTCGTGCATCATTTAAATTAGCTTGTTAAATGTTTTTGCTCCTCCCTTCTTTATGTATAAGACTGAAACGGTATTGAACCAAATGTATATGTTCTGTAATTGGTTACTGTATTCTTAATGTTTATCTATATTTATGACCTTGCAGACAGCTAAGTTACAGTTGGCCAAGCAGAATGCCCAGGATCACCCAGAAGATGAGGATTTCCAAGAGAAAGTCCGTGAGATCAAACAGGAGTAAGTGCAACTGTGTATATATATTTGCATATTTTTAAAACGGTTTTATTTAATATTAACTTGTAATTTATATTTAATTAAATGCATTACTTTTTATGTATTATATTGATTAGTAATCATGTGTAAAATTAAATGTAATTATATATATATATATATATATATATATATATATTTACACACACAAGTGGGACTATAAAATATATACACATCAACTATAAAAAATAGAAAGTATTTATTAATTATGCTTTAAATGTTTAGCTGTTTGTTTCTTTCATATTAGTGACAAAAAGTTAATTAATTAATAAAAAAATGAACAGGAGTAAGTGCAAGTTTTTCCTACACACCTGACAATGACAAGTAAATTGAGAAAAACTACTTAGAACACAACTGTATTGTTATTTATTTTTTGCAAATTTTTAAAATGTAATTTAGTATTATTTTGTAATTTATTTTAATTAGTTTAATATATATATATTATGTGTAATTTACTTGTATTTTAATTACTTAAAGGGGTAGTTCACCCAAAAATGAAAATTCTGTCATCATTTACTCATCCTCAAGTAGTTCCAAACCTGTATGAATGTCTTTGTTCTGCTGAACACAAAGGAAGATATTCTGAAGAATGTGGGAAACAGAGCAGTTCTGGGGCACCATTGACTTCCATAGTATTTTTTTTTCCTACTATGGAAGTCAATGGTACCCCAAAACAGCCTGGTTACAAACTTTCTTCAGAATATCTTCCTTTGTGTTCAGCAGAACAAACACATTCATACAGGTTTGGAACTACTTGAGGATGAGTAAATGATGACAGAATTTTCATTTTTGGGTGAACTATCCCTTTAATATATATTGTATCACTGTAATTCATTACTTTTATACAGAATATCATTTATATGTTATAGAATATCATTTAAATTATTTAAATGTTATGAAAGTATTTATTAATTAGGCTATTCTCTATATTTATCACTACATATATCACTGTTCATCCTGGTTTTGATGTACAATACTTGGTATATCATGTTAATGGTTAAAATCTATTGTTCTTCTAAACCTCCGAATGAAAAAACTCTTTCTGTTTCTTTCTATCTCTGTCAGTATCATAAAGAATACAGCCGCTTTAAGTGAGATTCTGCAAGACTTCAAGTATGACTCAGAGGAGCCGGAGTGAGATTCAGTCAGTCTCAGGAGACAGAGATGGATTCAGATCCTCTATGAACTTTCCTTTCTAATGAAGAGTCATCTAAGGTATCGATCGCTGTCTCAGGCGTTGCATAGACAGAGTGCATTGCTGCTGCTGATGCAGGCTTTGCAATGCATAGTTTTATTAAAGAGAGTTTGGCATCTTTTATTTCATTATTTTTTATACATTTAGAATAGCTTATGACATTTTGTTTGCTAAACCAACACAATGTTCATTTAAAGCATAGATCTGTTAATTCTGAATGTAAATAGCATTCATTATTATGAGCATAATAATAATATTCAGCAAAAGCTAATGTGTTAGAAAATATATGAACATTCCTTAAATATTTTGAGGACATTTATACAGACAGAACTATTTATACATAATGATACAGTATTTACATGATGTTTTTGAACACAGAGGACAAACAAATTGCAAGTTGCATTTCAAATACCAATTTAAACTTGTGCATTTAACAATTAAAGGGACAGTACACTAAAATGAAAAGTTTGTCATTATTCACTCACCATCATTTAATTCCAAACCAAACCTTATGAGCTTATTTCTTTTGTGAAAGCTTCAAAAAGGACACAAAAGGACCATAAAGTGGTCCATGTGACTTTATTCAGCCTTCTGAAGCCATATGATCGTTTTGTATAAGGTGAATTGGATCATTTAGTGAAATGAACTCAAGATTTGTGAATTAATTATTCAGATTTATTTACTGAAACTGCTGATTCATTCAGAAGATCTGGTTCAAAAGAACGATTCATTCAGAACATCACTAATTCTCTCATGAACTAGCATTTGGACGGATATCATGTTTTTCAGTAAATAACAACTCAATGTGTTTGTCACACAAAACTATCATATGACTTCAAAAGACTTGGAATATAAAGCACCAGTCAGATTTACGATACTTTTATTGTGCTTTTGTTCATTTTAGAGCTCGGCAGCCCCAGTTCTCATTTACTTTATTAGTGAACTATAACTTTAAGAGACAAATATTTAAATGATCTAATTTTGTTGCTTCCGAATTTCACTTTTAGGAACTTAAATTTTGTTCGCAAAATCTGTCTAATGTGTTAGTTTTTATCATTTTCAATCCACTCGTGTGTCTGCGAATGTCAGCAAGATGTAAATATCCTTTTTTTGGATGTCAGGTCAATGAGAATGAGAAAGTCTCCTATTATCTCCTTTATTGAAATTAATAAAACATTCCTTCTGAAACCAAATTATAGTTTTGTGTAAGAAAACACAATCACATCGCTGGATCACTAAGTCAATTGAACTTGAGACGAATCACTCCAATAGGTTTGACAAACTGGATCAGCTGATCCATTAAAAAGATCTGGCACAAAAGAACAATTAATTTATTACATTGCTAATTCTCTCATAAACGAAGTGAAGAGTGTCAGATGGATCAATTTTATGATGATTTTACAATGCTTTTGTTCATTTTGGAGCTTGGCATTAGTTTCCATAAAAAGTAACTAAGTATCGTAATAATTAGTTACTTTTTTAAGGAGTAGCGTAATATTGTGATACATTACATTTCAAAGTAACTTTCCCCGACACTGGCCATTTTTACTTGTTTTGTCTGAAACGTCAGTGAGGTGTAAATGTCTTTGTTTTGGATGACAGGTTTTTTTTTTTGTTTTTTTTACGAAATCGATAAAATATTCCAAGTCTTCTGAAGCCATATAGTTTTGTGTCAGAAACAGTTAATCAGTGGAGTCAATTGAACTCAGAATTCATGAACGAATCGTTCAGATAAGTTTAATTTATTTATAACATCACTAGTTCTCTCATGAACTAGATTTAGGGGAGATGTTTTTCAGTGAACAATGACTTAAAGGGGTAGTTCACACAAAAATGAAAATTTTGTCATTATTTTTTTCATTTATTAAAAAATAATAAATTAATTGTTGAATAAAGTCGTTATTTTTGTTTTCTTTGCGCACAAATGTATTCTCGTAGCTTTATAAAATTACAGTTGAACCACTGATGTCACATGGATTATTTTAATGATGTCTTTGCTATGTTTCTGAGCCTTGATCGTGTAAGGATACTTGCTGTCTATGGAGGGTCAGAGAGCTCTCAGAATTCATCAAAAATATCTTAATTTGTGTTCTGAAGATGAATGAAGGTCTTACAGGTTTGGAACGACATGAGGGTGAGTAATTGATGACAAAATTTTAATTTTTGCGTGAACTATCCCTTTAAATTTCAATCTGTTTGTCCCACAAAAAAATCATATGACTTCAGAAGATTTGGAATATAGTGTCAAATGAACAATTTTATGATACTTTTACAGTGCTTTTGTTCATTCTGGAGCTTGGCAGCATCAGTGCTCGTTTACTTTTTAGTAACTATCCCTTTAAGAGATTAATATTTAAATGCTCGTTTTTTTGTTGTTGCTTATGAATTCTCACTCTTAGCAAATTCAATTTAGTTTGTAAAATCTGTCCGTTTTTGTCATTTTCAATCCATTTGTTGAGTTGCAAAGGTCCTTTTTTTGGATGAAAGGTCAATAAGAATGAGAGAATCCCCCATTATCTCTTTTTAAAAAAAAACATTTTATACTCTCTCTTGTAATTTGGAGTCTTTCTTTATGTTTTAATGCCCTTATAAATTACATGTCTGAGACAAAAGCGTGCTTCCTTTGACGTATTTGATGGGGACTACAGCAGGAGGCAAGCAGTAGATCTTGCAGATTCCTTCGGAGAGTCTTGGCTCATTCAAATGAAAGTCCCAAGCACTGGAGAGTGATAAAAACCTTGTCGTCGCAGGCCCCCGCAAACTCTCCCAAGCCTTCTTTAGAGTTTCACTATGATTTACCGCTTTGTAGTACCTGAAAGGCAAGACAATGACATTTACAAGTGAATGTGATGAGTTGATATATGGGGACAGAGAAGCGTAATTGGTACCAGCCATTCTTGTGGCAGTTACATCGTGTTCTTCAAAGGACAGTGTGACTAATGAAGCGACCTAAGTTTCCCAACAGTCGTCAGTGCCAAAGCAACAGTAACCACTGTATCGGTTCAGAGAGCGTGCAGCGGATGTCGGTTAGCGTTCGAGAACGCCACACAAGACTTCTCGGGTTCGAGAAGCTGAAGTTTTGCTTCGCAGTCTAACCTAAAAGGAATTTATTAGCATTCCGGCTGATTACTTTGAGTGGCTGTTTCCTCTTTGTTGTGGTAACGTCTGAAGATTATATGATGCTTCGCTATTAGTAAACGCAATCAAATGTGAGCCTATTGATCAAAAGAATTAACAGATCTTTTGGTTCTCTTTTTAGTGGGTAACATAAAACCGCAAAATGCTTCTTCTTTTTTTCGTACAGGCCCTATATCATGTGCCAACAGTAATGATTTGTTGTCTTGATATGTGTCGCATAAGGAGGTATGTTTTGTCCTTACTGACCTGGTCGTGCGTTTTTTGGGCTTTCTGCAGCCAGACGCGCCATTGGTCGTAGAGTTTGATGCTGACATCTGTACAGCCGTAAGAGTGTTTGCGCATCCAGCCGAAAAACTGCTTAAGCTCCTTTCGTAGCGTTGAGTTGTGCTCGCTGGGCTTCGAATCGCACGAGCCAGTATGTGACCTGTCTGTTTGGGAAATGACAATGCATTAATGTGATGAGTTTTTGTGTGCGAAATTACACAAATCATAACTGTAAATATTGGTGGCAAATTCAAACTTAAAATACTCAGTATATATATATACTAGGACTGGGCAATGTTTGTTTATTTTTATATTTTTCAGCCTTTTGACAGTATTCACTATGGGTTCATGATATATCAGGAACATATCTGTTATAAAAATTAATATATATAATTTACTATATATAATCTACTATGTATGAATTCACTTTAATTGTTTTAGATTTTAGTGTTTTATTTTGAATTTAATTAGAAAAGTCTACATAATTTTAATATTGGTCATTTATCAGACAAAAAAAGAAAATAATCATCATCCTATCAGTAACGGTCTGAATTTTTGTATTGGCGAATCCCTAATCTCAATATTTATTCTGCCGATTCTTTTTGAAAAATGTCAATATTTTTATATTAAAAAATATCAATGTTTACCTACATACATTTTTATTTTAACATAATGTAATATATGAAAAATAACACATCTTTGACTGATGACGAAAGTGAATTAAGTTTGGAAGAGTTTTTTATATTATATATTATTATAGCTTTTAATAACATTTTAATAATTCACTTTTTTATTTTTACTTTTTAATTTAAGATTTAGAAATTTTGGTTATGTGCTGTCATTTTATTAGGTTTTTGTTTTTAATATTTCTATTTAGGCTTAGTTTTAGTCATTTTAGTACTTAAACTTAAGCAATATTGTGTATAATGTGTAAGTACATCGTGATTCTTCCATTTTGATTCTATCACCCATCTCTATGCAGTCCCCATTATTTGATTTCATTAAATTAGTGTCTACATATTTTAAATGCGAATCATCAGATAAATGCATTTGTAAGACATTTGTTAAATTCAACCTCAGTTGACGACAGTTGCTTAAATGCTGTAGATTGTACAGTGTTGCCCTGAGCGATGTTCACATACCCATGAATAATAGGCTATTTACCAGCTCTCTGCTAATGAGCTCCAAAGCATTAAACACAGAATGCAGGAGGGGGAGCTCAGACTTGCCATAACTCATATTGCTTGGCATAAAATAGAGCTTAATAACATCCTCACTTTAAGGCAAGACATGTAACATCATTTCTTACGAACCGAATCTGTTTCCACTAAGTTTCAGGTCGACCGCCTCTTTAATCTAAACATGCTCTAAAGACTTTTTTAATTTATCAATCTAAAAAAAGCCCAAAGAATTCATCAATTGTCCCCTTAAGCGCTCTGACATTTTGCTGAAGTCTTTTGAATCTACTTGTGAGAGATCTCTATCAAGTAGCTTGATGTTTTTTCAGTGTTTACATATGGTTTGAATCTAATTAGCTTGTGATGCAGAAGCCTAATGTGAAGTATGGGACACTGCATTATTACGTTTTGATTAAACTTACCAATGCCAGGTGTCGACGCGGCAGTCGAGTGGCTCCACTCGCTCCAAATACCTGCTTTCTTCGAGCCGTAGATGCCTATCGGGTTGCAGCGTACCTGGACAAAATACACTGTACCGGCTCTGAGACCCGCTAACCGACAAGACGTCTGGTTCCCCGCATCATCTATGACCTCATGAGAAATAGAAAATAAAAACTAAGAAGTATGTGCACCAGACATTATATTGGGGACAGCTGTTCACCCAAAAATTTAAACTGTCTTTTTTTCCCACCTTCATGTCACTCCAGACCTGTAAACGTTATACAGGTTTGGAACAACATCGCAATAGTGGTCCATAGGACTAGTGCACTACATTCCAACCATTCTGAAACCATACGACAGGTTTCTGAAAAGAAAAAGTGAAATTATAGCTGATAATCTTCCCCTCCAGTGAGATGTTAACTGCTGGATCCTAGCATCAGTGAGTTGAATGTGAGAACTGGATTAGTCAGTTAATAAACGAATCATTCAATCAAAAAAGCTATCAAATGAGTTCAAAAGACTTAGAATATAGCACACAAGTCGTATGGACTACCTTTATGAGGCAGGACATCATTTTGGGGTTAGGTTAAGAAAGGAGTGGCCAGGATATTCCTTAAAAATTCTCATTTTGTGTTCCACAGAACAAAGAAACTTACGTAGAATCACACAAGGCTGATTAAACATTAACAGAATATTCATTTTGGGGTGAACTGTTCCTTTAAATTTTGCTCCTGGAGGACCACTTTCCTGCATCATCAGAATTTAGCTCCAATATACAGTACCTGCTTGGAAGTTTCTAGTGATCTTGAAGTCCTTGAGTAACTGGTTCAGGTGTGTTTAATTAGGACTGGAGCTAAACTCTGCTGGATGGTGGTCCTCCAGGATCAGGATTGGACACCCCTGCTCTTTTGGACTAAACCAGGGGTGGCAAATCCTGCTCTGTACGCTTGAAAATAAAGGTTCTTTATTGGTATCTATGGTTCCATGAATAACCTTTAACATCTAGTGATGTTCACAGCGAAGCCATCGAAGAACCGTTTTTGGTTTCCCAAAGAACCTTTCCGTGAGCAGTGATTTTTTTTTTCTTAGTGTGAAGAACATTTTAAAAATCTAACAAACCTTTTTAACATAAAAAACAACCTTTGTGCAATGACAAGAACCATTTTGGGTTTCCAACGAACTGTTCACTGAAAGGTTCTTTGGAAACCCAAAATGGTTCTTCTGTCATTGCTGTGAAGTAGGGCTGCAGCGATTCGTCGACGAAAAATACGTCGATTAGCATGGAGAGCGTCGACTCGTCACACTTTTAGCCACGCCCATTGCGTGAGCCTGCAGTTATCCCTACTTAAGACGTTTTTTCTGCCATGTTTAACACAAACAAGACTCTAGAGCAGAAGGTAAAGGCTAGTATGGCAACATCACTTCACTTCATAGAGTTGCGTTCATAGAGCATTCTATTATTATACGACCGTCAGAACCGCATATACAGTATATAGCCGAACTGACGCCTTTACATTGTCAGGATTCAAAGTTGCGCTGAATGAACGGAACACCACGGTACATCGATTTGCCTATATAATCATGACGGGTTTAATTCACCCACAGAGACAGAGAAGCAGAAATTATTCACGTTCATCTTAAGATCCACCGGAGCTGCGTGCACCAAACGCGCGCTCTGCACTCGCTAACAAAGCATTAAAGTCATTGTTAGTTGTTTAACTGTGTGATGATAGGACAAGCCTCGACTGGGCTCATTTATTTAAAAACGGGCTGTCAACTGTGATAAAACTTCTCGGTGTTATGACACCATTTTTGATTCTGTCGCTCTAGTGTCCTGAATGCGGTTGTGACTTCAGCTGTTCATTCATAACAGATGTATTCAAGCAGATGTTTTAATCTGCAGAATAAATAAAACATTTCAAGTCTCTCACCTGTAAGCAACTGCTGTCAGTCCCAAACAGTAACTGTGAATGCAGCCATAATGTGCATTTCTATTGATTGTATCACTGCCCTGTAATTTTTTTCTTTCTTTCTTTCTTTCTTTCTTTCTTTCTTTTTCTTTTTTATTAATTATTTATTGTTATTGTTATTTTTATCTATTTTCTTATTTTTTATTTATTGTTCTTTTCTTTCTTTCATTTTTATTAATTATTTATTGTTATTATTTCTATTTCTCTCTTTTCTTGTTATTATCTTTCTTTTTTTATTGTTATTTTCTTTCTTTCCTTTCTTTCTTTCTTTCTTTGTTGTTGTTATTATTTATTTTTTGTAAAGTGTTAATTATGAGAAAACGTTTGAATAAAATATAAGATTAATAGCAGAAGTTACTGTTATTATTTATTGATAGTTTAACTAAAGAATTCAGTAACTGATAAGAAAATAATAAATAGATTAAGTGAAAAATAATCGATAGATTAGTCGACTAATCGGGAAAAAAAATCAACAGATTAGTCGACAATAAAAATAATCATTAGCTGCAGCCCTACTGTGAAAGACCCTTTTTTGGAACCTTTGTTTTTAAGAGTGTTTAGCTCCAAAAACAATTAAACACCTGAACCAGCTAATCAAGGTCTTCAAGATTTCCAGACATGTGTGTTGGGGCAGATTGTAGCCAAACTCTAAAGGACATTGGCCCTCAAGGAGCAGGATTTGCACTCGCCTGGACTAAACCATTCCAGCCATACCTTCCATTCGTCGCTCTCCTCCACACGGTATCGTATCTGATACTTGGCCTGAAACAGGTAGTCTTTCAGGGCAGGAGGACTGCCCCAACGTACACTTAACTGATCTTCCAGATCTCCAACGCGGCTCACAAGGACATCAGGCGGCGGATCTGTAGTTACTGAAAGGAATATTTCACAACATCAAACATGTACAAAAGTCATTTTCAGAACTGTTGATTAAACCCAATAAAAGTTGGTAACCGTTAAACGATTCTTTCTTTCATTTCAAAGACTAGCTGCTTGCAATTGAATCTCCCAATTAAACATTCATCGATGCTCATTAGTTAGATGATATTTTGCCGTAACTACGGCAATCTCCCGTTTCTATTGTTTGAAATGGACATGCTCCACTGCTACATTTTTTAATCAAGTTTGCCTTTAGGGCAAAGCCAATCATGGAGCATTCCAGAGCTTATTGTTTCAGAAGATGAGGAAATGAGGCCTTAAATATGTAGTAATGTAATATCTTCGCTTTTCTCAGCAAAAAGTGCTGATTGATGGATGTAGTTTAATTGTGATTAATTCGATTAATGCATTGGTATGTCAAATAAGTCATTTGATTAAAAATTTTAACCAATTGCCCACAGACTTTCAGCTGCCCATTGACCTTTAAATTACTATTTTCACGAGTTGCCTTTTGGAAACGTATCAGCTGTTGGAAAGTGTTTTTACAGTCTGTAAAAATCTTTTATTGCAGACGAGTGTGCGCACCATATGCAAGACTTTCAGATGGTTTTGTGCATTTATGTGCAAGTTAGTAAGCGTGAAGTTATCCCAAGTCACCTTGATCTCAACCTCAATTTTTCCATCAAACTAGCATATTTTAGACTTACTTACCTACATCTAAAATGTCTAAGGTGATGACATCAGAAGAGGCAGAGCCGAGCTGATTGGACGCCTCCACCCAAACTTCATATGGTGTAAAAATGGCAAGATCGCGAGGAACGTAGCATGTACACGGCTGTCCTGTGTAGTCCTCACAGTCTATCTCTTTACCGTACCATCTATATGGTTATTAAAATGGAAGAGTTGCATATTAAAAGGGATTATTGCAAAATGGGTGTCGGTATAAAGTTTTTGGTGTCAAAATCTCACTTTAGTTTGTACTTGAGGATGTATTTGGTGTTGATGAATGTCTCTCCTTGACTTCCCGGACTCCATCTGCAGCTGAGATCCTTGGTGTTTCGTGACCAACAAGTCAGGTTGACGGGTTTCTCAGGGGGCGCTATATGTCAAATTAAAATAAAAAGAAGAGGACAGCATGAATATTCAAAAACTCATGGCAAAAAAAACAAGCTGGAAGTGTTCACAAACTCACAGCCAACATAAAGACATGATCCAGCCAACACTTCTCCATTGCTTCGGTGGCAAACCAGGTTGTCTCCTGACTGCTGCAAGGAGCCATTGAGTTGATGAAGTGTGACGCTGGATTCGGTCGGGCTAAGGACCTTATAAGAGTTTCTAGCCAAGCGTTTTCCATTCAGCGTCCAGTACAAGGATCTAGCTGTTATTTCCAGCTCGGCGCTAATGGTGCACACCGCAGTCAAGCTCGAGCTGATGTGAAGCACTGGATCCTGGGGGGATATGACAGCCAAGTCTGGGGGTCAGAAGAAGAGGAGACTTCATGATTCCAGCAATTTTACAACTGGATTTATGACCGCAGTTGGAAAGGTCGCACAAGGTCATTTTTCAGCAACTTAAGTGGTTTTCCATCTTGTAAATATTCGTCTTGTGTGTCTGCAGAGCTCATATTTATTCATGTTTAAGACAAATGTACAGAGGGAACGATGGCTGGATTTGAAGAGCTACTACTGGCCTTCGGGGAAACCGAGTGTTGATGCAGATCATTTCTGCTCCTGGTGGGAGGCGGACAAACTCTTTAACATGTGTCATTGGACACTGAAGAAACACTGAAGAGTTGGGAAACAAGACAGAATAATTAATGTCTAAACTATGGTACTGTACTTGTTAGGAAAGACTTACCTTATTGGACGCTTTTACCCCTTTAGCATTGTTTGGAAAAACTGACCAGTGAATGAACAATTCTATTCACAATAATTTTCAATTATGTACACAGTTTTCATCTCTTCTAGCGGAAGGATGCGTAACTTAATGAATTTGCTTTTTAAATAAATTAATTTGTATCCTTGATAATCTTATCATGTAGTGACTGTTTCATAAAAGCAATATTGCACTCCAAGACAAGCTATTTTTGTCAATAACACGACTTCTTTTACTTTAGGTTTTTCTGTTTATTAATACACAGTTATTATCCTATTGTAGATATATTTACATCTTAATATAGCATGCCTTTACATACTTTTGCATTAATTTCCATTAGTTTCTTCCAAATGCAATTTATTATTAGTGCTGTAAGCGATTATAATGTCGCCTTTAAACAGTATGAGAAGTTTTCAGAACATTTGTCATTGTTTTTTTCTTCTGAAGAAAGACATCGCTAATGACAAGTTACCACAGTTAAAATTAATAAATCTTTCTTAACTATTGAATTTTACCGTAAACTAAGACGAATGTGACCTCTAAATTGACATAAACGTGAGTAGAGATGAAAATGAAAACAAACACCTCCAACAAGACCTTTAAATGAAGATGAGAAGTTTGTAGACATCATCTCAAATAACTTTACTTCAAAGTAAACTTCAAATACACTTGAAATTGTACTTACGTGCTGTGAGCGCATATGGAAGAAGCGCAACAAAAAACAACATAATGACTAAAATTGTCATTTGTCTGCCGCGCGCGCTCTCAACTCGATTCTTGTCATGCTGATGGGAGCGCGCGCACGCATAATCCATTCTCCTTCACATAAATTGCTTAAAATGAAAAGCCTCAATCACCAGAAAGCTTCGTAAAAATCATTGCTGGTTCTGGAAAGCACCATTATGCGGAGAGGACGCTCAGAATCACCTTCACTCTCAATTTTGGAGAAGAATCAATATAGCGCACGCCTCAAAAGCTGAAAAGTTGATTCTTCTGAAGCTCCTCCCATGTCTTACCACACAGCCACAAGTCATTATTAGTAGCGCATCTGCAGCCAGTGTTTTCTTTTCTTTTTTTATATAATAAGTTGGCCACAACAGAAAATAATGAAACAAACCCTTCCCAAAATCCTTCCTTTTTGTATTTGTCTGCTGTTCCTCACGTAGGAACAGATGTAGGCTACATCTAAAGTTTGTTCTACAGCCAATAACACACGATTCATTTGTGTCTACTTCGCATAGTTTATAATGGTCTGTTTTGTGCAATGCAGCTCCACACCCAGTGCTACTTTACAACGAATTGTGTAATGCCTGAATAGTTAGAACACACTATAATTTAGAGATTATTTCATTCATTTCTCATAACCATAATTACATTTTTAATTATGAATGTGTATTGGACTTTAAAACAATAGGTGCTTTGTTTCAATAATGTGTTTTATTCCTGGTCACTGTTGTATTATTCTGTTTCAAACATTAAAGTACACATAAACACACACACACACACATATATATATATACACACACATATACAGTGGCATGCGAAAGTTTGGGAACCCTTTTGCAGAATCTGTGAAAATATGAATAATTTTAACAAAATAAGAGAGAGATCATACAAAATGCATGTTATTTTTTTTTTTTAGTACTGTCCTGAGTAAGATATTTTACATAAAAGATGTTTACATATAGTCCACAAGACAAATAAATAGCTGAAATGATTAAAATAACCCCTTCAAAAGTTTGTGAACCCTTGGTTCTTAATGTGTGGTTACCTGGATGATCCACGACTGTTGTTTGTTTTGTGATGGTTGTTCATGAGTCTCTTGTTCGTTCTGAACAGTTAAGCTGAGCACTGTTCTCCAGGTCCTGCAGATTCTTCAGTTTTCCAGCATCTTTTGAGGGACTCAAACACAACTATTAAAAAGGTTCAAACATTCACTGATGCTCCAGAAGGACACACGATGCATTAAGAGCCGGGGGGTGAAAACTTTTTGAATTTGAAGATCAGGTAAATTGTACTTAATTTGTCTTCCGGGAAACATGCACATAGCTTCTGTTGCTTCTGAAGGGCAGTACTACATGGAAAAAAAAAGATATTTCAACAAAACAAGAAAAATGTGGACATCTTCATCCTGTTCAAAAGTTTTCACCCCCCGGCTCTTAATGCATCGTGTGTCCTTCTGGAGCATCAGTGAGTGTTTGAACTTTTTTAATAGTTTTGTTTGAGTCCCTCAGTCGTCCTCAGTGTGAAAATATGGATCTCAAAATCATACAGTCACTGCTGGAAAGGGTTCAAATATGCAAAAATGCTGGAAAACTGAAGAATCTGCAGGACCTGGAGGACAGTGCTCAGTTCAACTGTTCAGAAACAAACAAGAGACTCATGAACAACCATCACAAAACAAACAACAGTCGTGGATCATCCAGGTAACCTCACACAGTATTAAGAACCAAGGGTTCACAAACGTTTGAAAGGGTTATTTTAATAATTTCAGCATTTTTTTTTTGTCTTGTGGACTATATGTAAACATGTTTTATGTAAAATATCTTACTCAGGACAGTACTAAATAAAAAATAACATGCATTTTGTATGATCTCTCTTATTTTGTTCAAATTATTCACAATTTCACAGATTCTGCAAGGGGTTCCCAAACTTTCGCATGCCACTGTATATGTGTATATATATATGTGTATATGAGTATATATTTTTTTTACTTTTGAATTGAAATCTACAATTTTATGTTAGATAGTATATATAAAGTATAGGCTACATATAAAACACTATTTTAAGGAGTTAATTATAATGATTAATTTTTAATTATTGTTTTTAATTTGAGTTTAATTGCTGGCCGAATAAGATCTTTACTGTTATCCTAATTAGAACTTTATTTCATGTGGTAGAAATGAAACATCTGTATTGTTTTTTGTTTACATTAAAGACACATTTTCCCCTGTTGTTTCTATCCACTCCTTTATAGGCTGCCCGATCTGCTGCAATGCAATGCACTGGCTGGACACGCGCAGCGCGTGCGTGATGATGTGAGGAGTGACGACACGGCGCATCAAAGGCACGAGGCTGACAGAGCCGATCCGAAGCAGCTACGGCAGGGACCGGTCGAGACGGAGACGCGCCAGTGCACCGAATCCAGCGGAAAAAGATGCTCCAGTTCGGCGGCGTTCCCGCGCTCGTCCCTCTGATTCTGGTGGCGTTGGCGGCGGCATCATCTGATCTGTTTGACAACCAACTGGGCGATATCAATTACTGCAAAAAGCAATGCCAGATGTCCATCAAAAACAAAAGCCCCGCCAAAGTAAGTGCCACCTACCAGATGCTTTTGCAGTATATTGTAACGGCCTGTGGGGAAAAAAAAAATGCTTTTAATAGGATTTTGCGTTTATCTCTGGTTCTGCAGAGTCGCAGCCATTTACAGATGTGAATAAAAGTCGTTCTGCAATTGAAAATCTCTATAGGGAACGTGCGGGGTTCGTTTTGACACAAAACTGTTCTGCGCAAAGACACTGCGCAAAGATGGGAGCATTATTTGGCAGCACCTCGAGCCAATTCTTAATCGATTCATGGATTTCTGTGTCCCAGTTCCTGGCACCGCATGGAAACGTTAACGCTATGTATCCACCAAGAACAGGCCTGGAACGATGCTTTATGACGCATGAATTAACGGTCAATATGTGGACCTGTCTGGCTGTATCTGTCATTCTGATGTGTTTAAACCGCAACGAACATTCTACGTTCTAAATGCGCAAAATTGAGCGCGGCGATAGAAGCACGCAAGCGCATCTCTATTGTTTGATGTTGGCCCATAAACGCTTGGAAAGACGTGGGTTGATATTTGCTCCATATCCAAGGGCGACGCCGTTCAATTACGATCGTTTAGCTTGTATATAATCATGTGAAGGAATTGTTTTTTAAAAATATATTTAGAAACTGAGATCCTTATTTTTCTTACAGCCTGCATCACTTTGTATTAGAGATGATTCATCTGTTGGGATAAGAATTGATTTGAACGATTCTTATTCTTATAAATTCTAGCTTTAACTGCTCTTAAAACAATGAGTTAATTTGATATCAACAGAACAGATATAACAATTTCAATATGTTTCATTTATGTATTGCAAAAGGTGTTTAAATGACTTCTCACATACTTTATAGAGACTTTAAAATGTAACTTTCATTCATTTTTATAGAATACCATCAAAGCTCATAATGAAACGAATCGTAATTTATTTCAAGTGGAACATAATGAAAGTAATAAAGTTCTTGCAATTCAATAACTTCTCCAACTAATTCATAAGAGGTTTTGATTAACTAAAGATAACTGGCTTTTGTGAATCATATAATTTGTTAGAAAATCAGATTACATGTGTTGTGCTGTATATTTTTAATTTGCTAAAAAGAACCGGCTCATATGAGTCATTTGTCCAGGATTTGAAAAACTAGAACCGAGGAAACTACTATAAACATATATACAGGTGCATCTCAATGAATTAGAATGTCATGAAAAAGTTCATTTTTTCTTGTAAGTTATTTCAAAAAGTGAAACTTTCATATATTTTAGATTCATTGCATGTAAAGTAAAACATTTCAAAAGTTTTTTTGTTTTAATTTTGATAATTAGATCTTACAGCTCATGAACGTCAAAAATCAGTATCTCAAAATATTAGAATATTTACATTTGAGTTTAATGACATTAATGACCATCCCTACAGTATAAATTCCGGGTATCTCTTGTTCTTTGAAACAACAATAATGGAGAAGACTGCTGAGTTGGCAATGATAGACGAACATTCATGCCCTCCACAAAGATGGTAAGTCACAGAGGGTCATTACTGAAAGGTGTGGCTGTTCACAGAGTGCTGTATCAAAGCATATTGAATGCAAAGTTGACTGGAAGGAAGAATTTGGGTAGGAAAAGGTGCACAAGCAACAGGGATGACCGCAAGCTTGAGAATACAGTCAAGCAAAGCTGATTCAAACACTTGGGAGAGCTTTTCAAGGAGTGAACTGAAGCTGGAGTCAGTGCATCAAGAGTCAGCACGCTCAGACGTCTTCAGGAAAAGGGCTACCAAGCCACTTCTGAACCAGAGACAACGTCAGAAGCGTCTTACCTGGGCTGTGGAGAAAAAGAACACAGTGGTCCAAAGTCCTCTTTTCAGATGAAAGTAAATTTTGCATTTAATTTGGAAATCAAGGTCCCAGAGTCTGGAGGAAGAGTGGAGAGGCACAGAATCCATGTTGCTTGAAGTCCAGTGTGAAGTTTCCACAGTCAGTGATGATTTGGGCTGCCATGTCATCTGCTGGTGTTGGTCCACTGTGTTTTCTGAAGTCCACAGTCAATGCAGCCATCTACCAGGAAATTTTAGAGCACTTCCATGCTTCCTTCTGCTGACAAGCTTTATGGAGATGCTGATTTCATTTTCCAGCAGGACTTGGCACCTGCTCACACTGCCAAAGGTACCAAAAGCTGGTTCAATGACCATGGTGTTACTGTGCTTGATTGGCCAGCAAACTTGCCTGACCTGAACCCCATAGAGAATCTATGGAGTATTGTAAAGAGGAAGATGAGAGACACCAGACCCAACAATGCAGATGAGCTGAAGGCCACTGTCAAAGAAACCTGGGCTTCCATACCACCTCAGCAGTGCCACAAACTGATCATCTCCATGCCACGCCGAATTGAGGCAGTAATTAAAGCAAAAGAAGCCCCTACCAAGTATTGAGTACATATAAAGTATATTAACATACTTTCCAGAAGGCCAACAATTCACTAAAAATGATTTTTTTATTGGTCTTATGAAGTATTCTAATTTGTTGAGATAGTGAATTGGTGGTTTTTGTTAAATGTGAGCCTAAATCATCACAATTAAAAGAACCAAAGACTTAAACTACTTCAGTCTGTGTGCATTGAATTTATTTAATACACAAGTTTCACAATTTGAGTTGAATTACTGAAATAAATTAACTTTTCCACGACATTCTAATTTATTGAGATGCACCTGTATTTTATTGTTTCCTGTCAATTCTGAAGGTGATACTGAAGGTCATTGCAGGGTCAGGTGACTTCTGTTACTCTTAAAGGTCATGAATCGACCTTCCATGGGTTTGAATCACCACACTTTGCCCTTCCATCTTCAAACGTCATCCAGTGCTCTGCTGTCTCTACCCACAATCAATCCTCGATTCTGATGTGCCATTAGAAAAACCGTGTGCGTGTCACATCTTGCATAATGATTTTCAGGAACTCATCTTGGATATTGCATAAAACATCCTTTGAGAAAACCTCCATGTGTCCACAACCTCCATGTGGATAAAAACATCTGAACATCAATTAAAGTTATTCTTGGAGTTACATATATCACTCTACAAAAAGGTTCATTCTGAATGAAGCCTTTACCTTGTTCCTACAGGACTCCATCATGAATGCGTGTCACCGTGGCTGTCGGCTCTACTCCATCTGCCAGTTTGTGAATGGAAATATAGGCATCAATACCAGCAAGGAAGAGTGCCAGGGAGGTATGAACTATTTTGACTAGTTCTGGGAAGTAGCTAACTAAAAGTGCCAACACTACTAACTTTTAGTGAGTCAGTTTGTCCTAAATGATCCTCTTACTCCTATGTAGCGTCCAAATAGCGGACTTAGTTATGTAAATTATGTCCAAAAGTTTTATTTCGGTATTCAATGTAAATTTACCATGTGAAGGTTTGATATTATCAGTCTAATTGAGATTCATACAAAATCCTTTACATTTTTGTGTTAGCAAAAGTTCAGTATCTTTTTCTAGGTTTTGTTAGTAGCTTGTGGCTAACTTCTTCAAATTATGATTAGCTTGTAGCTTGCTAAGCTACAGTTTCAGTTTCTTTCACCTTCACGTTAAAATGTCCCGTATTTCACTGCATTTCACGCACAAAAATTTGATACAGTAAATGTGACCGCATCTTGAAGGGATAGTTCACCCAAAAATGAAAATGACCCTATGATTTACTCCTCCTCAAGCCATCCTAGGAGTATATATCTTTCTTCTTTCAGATGAATACAATCGGAGTTATATTTAAAAATGTCCTGGCTTTTCCAAGCTTTATAATGGCAGTGAATGGCTGTTGAGATTTTAAAATCTAATAAAGTGCATCCATCCATCATAAAAAGTACTCCACATGGGGGTTAATAAAGGCCTTCTGAAGCGAATTGATGTGTTTGTGTCAGAAAAATATCCATATTTAAACCTTTATAAACCGTAATCATGAGAGTGGCGTTCCAGTGGATGATGTAAGGCAAGGCAAGGCAAGTTTATTTATATAGCACATTTCATACACAGTGGTAATTCAAAGTGCTTTACATAAAAGAAAGTGAAATAGTCATTCACAGCAATAAAAACAAGGAATTAAAAATAATAAAAACAAGGAATTTTAAAAAGTTATAGAAATTGATTTAAAATGAAATTTAAAACCGTTAAATAGAATATGATTATACATAAAATACAGTGCAGTCAGTTCGGACGTAGCACAGTGTTCATTCAACAAATGCACAGCCAAACAGATGAGTTTTCAGTCTGGATTTAAAGTGCCTAATGTTTTAGCACATCTGATCTCTTCTGGAAGCTGGTTCCAACTGCGGAACCAACTACATAATAGCTAAAAGCGGACTCCCCTTGTTTTGTGTGAACCCTTGGTATTTCTAACTGACTCGATCCTAATGATCTGAGTGGTCTGTTAGGTTTATATTCAGTAAGCATATCTGCAATGTATTTAGGTCCTAGGCCATTGAGTGACTTATAAACGAGTAAAAGTACTTTAAAATCAATCCTAAATGTAACTGGAAGCCAGTGTAAGGACCTGAGGACTGGTGTGATATGCTCAGATTTTCTGGTTCTAGTCAGAATCCTGGCAGCAGCGTTCTGGATGAGCTGCAGCTGTCTAATGGTCTTCTTTGGAAGGCCGGTGAGGAGACCATTACAATAATCCACCCTGCTGGTGATAAAGGCATGAACAAGTTTCTCCAAGTCTTGACTGGAAACAAAACATCTAATTCTTGCAATGTTTTTGAGATGATAGTATGCTGATTTAGTTATTGCTTTGACATGACTACTAAAACTAAGGTCTGTCTCCAGAATCACCCCAAGATTTCTGACTTGATTTTTAGTTGTTTGACCCCTAGAGTCAAGGTATGCATTCACCTTGAGAACTTCATCTTTGTTTCCAAATGCAATGACTTCAGTTTTCTCCTTGTTTAGCTGAAGAAAGTTTTGGCACTTTAAATATGTAGGCGTAGCGTAAGATCTGGTGAGAATATGCTAGTAATATGCTAGAGATTACGGTTTTAAATATGGATATTTTGCTTACACAAATGCATTGATTCACTTCAGAAGGCCTTTATTAACCCCCGGAGCCGTGTGGAACACTTTTTATGATGGATGGATGCACTTTTTTGGGCTTCAAAATCTCGGCCACCATTCACTGCCATTATAAAGCCTGGAAGAGCCAGGGCATTTTTAATGTAACACTGATTGTATTAGTCTGAAAGAATAGTCATATACACCTAGGATGGCTTGAGAGTGAACTATCATTTTAAGTCCTGTTTTTCTGCCCCAAAATCTCTTGAGCTAATATCATAACTCTGATTTCAACACTTGTAGACATAAACTTACCAAGAGAACTTGATCGCAGTTTAATGGCTTGGTCACATTTGCAAAAGTTTTCCTGTCTATCATCAACAGTGTAATCATGTATGAAACACAGCTCACAAAAAGGTCATTTTAAAAGCAATCTGCTTTTTGTTGGTCAACGCAGTAAAATCAACAGTGTTGTAAAGTCAACAGGTGTGGAAATTATTCGCCCTCACACAAAATTCTACATTTCTATTGAAACGCCTGGATTTCTTCAGCAAAAATTCGGCGAACAACAGTAAATGTGACCACACCTTATCTTTCACCCTATTGCGAAATTTCCAATCATAGATTATTTTGCTAAACATTTGCAGAATAAGGAAAGTTTTGACCATACCTAAGGTCCTATTTTTCTGTTCGAAATCTTTTAAATGCATGCCGTAATTATGATTCCAGTGCTTGTAAGTACAAACTTTCCAGGAGGACTCAAACGCAGCTTAAGAACCACTAAAATATATCGAATTGGTGCGCTAGTACAAATTTAAAGTGAGAAAAACTATCTTTTTGCCTGTCAAAATGCGTTTGACGATGCTAATGTTTTGGAATGAAGTGCACATAGCCCAAGGACATATACTATAGAGTGTGCAGACAAGCTGATAGCGCTCATTTTTATCTAGAGATGATATTGTGTGCTAGTGGAAAACAGAGCTGTCTGTGGGAAGCTGCTAGGCATGAGGGAAGCTGTTTTATTGAAAATCAATCCTGTGCTTTCTGGTGCGGGAGGCTGCTGCTCAGATGTTTGTTGATATTGATGACTGCTTGACCGTGGGGAGGGTTGAATGGAGATGGAACCGCCTGACAGGTATCGTGTGTATGTGTGTGTGTGCAGCATGCCAGGAGGCCTACAGTAAACTGCTGGAGCAGGAGGCGTGCAGCACGGGGTGTGCCAGCCAACCCGCTGAGCCGGAGATCAAACGGAGGAAGGTACGACTCTCGGTTGTTTCCTTTTGGGGTTGCAGTGATGTTTTTGACATCTCCATCAAACTCCATTAAATTGCTCTCGGCTTGATCTGCAGCTCAAGGCCCTGACCAACCGGCCCAAGCCCGTCTCTGTTATGGATGCCGTGTCTAGCTGGTGCAATGACATCGTCAGTTCCGCCCAGAGCTTCATTTCTTCCACCTGGACTTTCTACCTGCAGGCAGATGATGGGAAGGTTGTTGTGTTTCAGGTTTGTCCATCGGCGTCTCTGCATTCTGAGTAAACCTCAGCTGTGATTCTCAACTAGTTTTGCTTTAAACAGTAACAAAATTGTTTAACAAAACTAAACTTTTGTTCAGTTTTGTTAAATAAACAATTTTGTTACCTAATATCCTGAAAACATTTATAGTTCTACCATGACCTGCACAAAATGCCCCTCCCCCTGTTTTATTTATATACTACAGTATTTATTAATATTTAGAATTAGCTTTTATTTTTATTTTCAGTTTTCATTTGAATTAGTTTTAGTAATTTTATGTAATCGTTTTCAGTTTTGTTTGTTTGTTTGTTTTAATTTAGCCTTTTTATTTCAGTTTTTGTTTTGTTACTTCAAATTATTTTGTTAGTTAATCACCAGGACAACATTTCTAATTTTCATTAAATGTTTTTTTGTTGAAGTTTTATATAGTGTATAAAAAGTATATATTATAAAAAATATAATAAAAAATATTTATTTTATTTTATTTTATTTCAGTTAACAAAAATATTTATGTATTAGTTTTAATTAACAATAAAAATACTGAATTTACGTCTGAGTAAAAAAAAGGTAAATTAGTTATTGCATAAAACAATCTTTATACTTTGTGTTATGAGAAACAAATTCAAAATTCTGAGAAATAACATCCCAGTTGTAAGAAATAAAGTTGCAATGATGTTTTAATTTATTACATTTTTCTTTTTTTACTCTTCTATTCAACAATTTTATTAACATGATTTAAAAACAAATATATATTTAATAATAAATATTTAATATAATGTACAATATTTAATGAAAAACATGTAATATTTAAATTAATACATTTTTACACATTAAATATTCAATATTTCATTATTAACTTGACATTGACCAAATTCTTTCATCAAATGCTTTCTAAATTTCAAGGGCTCTTGGCATAATAAATTAAGGATAAACAAGCCACTCAACCTCTGATGTCTACAACAAAATATATGGGAAGCATTTTCTCCAACATTTCAAATGTTTTGAGTTTTATTTGCATTTAGCATTGTTTTTCCCTATCAAATCAGACCTGTGACCCATTTCTGGGTCGCAACCCACCAGTTTAGGATCACTGGTGTAGAAGATTCCACTAGTGACTCTCATATGCTCTTGGTTTCAAGATCTGGTATGTTTTACAAAGGTTGCGGTCACATCACTGCACTATTGGGATCATATGAGCGCATGGGGCTGGTTCTTCAAAGAACAACCAGTGATGTTAAATCAGAAACCTTATTCTCCCTGGAGGTCATCCAACTCTATCCATAGCCTGACATGTTTTTGTGAGATTCCTGCTGTTTCTAAACCAACTACAATCATTAGACGACCGCAAAAACATCTTTTGAATAAAGATAGTTGTGTAAAAAATTCACTTCACAAAGCATGACTTAAATAAACCAAAACAAATAGAAATGTAGAAATTCATGATTACAAACCAATCCATGATTTCTCAGTTAAGTCACAGCCCTGATGAATGTACGTTTAATGGTTGTGACAGGAGAAGAGGCGAGAGAAAACCTCCACAGCCGTGCCGCAGCAGGCCTAGCCTGTATTTAGCAGTCAGCTGGAAGATGGCCAGCCCGAATGAAGGACTGACACGGGCCAGAGATTGCACAGACAGTGAAAACCCACGGTTTAGCGGTAGCATCGCGCTACCTATGTGCTAAATCGAGCATATGGAATTAGAACTTTTGTTGAAATAGCGAGACTCATTTTCTGGAGGAAGAGCACTAATGATGGGCTTTTTGCCTCGGGCGTCTAAACAGAGAAAGGAAAACAGATTGTTTTTCAACAGACCTGCTGTGGTGTGCATTTGGCCCTGATGATGCAGTTTTCACAGTTACGTGAACCTCTGCACAACTACAATATAAATAGCACGGCATAAATAACAGAATATGGAACTTTAGACTTGACGGGGTGTGAGCCGGATTTTGAAAGTTTCCTCCATAAATGTGATTTATGTTATAATCCGTTTGATTTTTGCGAGGAACTAATGAAACATATCTTCGGAGGAAATTCTTGCACTTCAGAAAGACCTTCCCCAAGTGCTTCCCACAGCACTGCACAAAGTTCCCTGAAGTTGCATGTTGAAAAAAATCCAATAACTACCAAGTATTATTGGTAGAAACCTAGTGTAAAATTCTTTATGAACCAGCTTGTTCGGCTCTTTAATTGATGCTTGAAGTTCTCCAGTGGAAGTTCTCCTGACACTCAAGTTCTCCATGAGTATTTGTAACAGTAGAATCAATTTCATTTGAACATTTGTGGGAATATGTAGACATCCAAATAAAACCATAAAACAGGTATTTTTAGACATCTTTTAAACCAAATTATTCAGGCAATATGTTTGTGAATAGGAGTAGCACTATGTTAATTTTTTAGGCTTAAATGTTAAATCTGCTTGTTTGCTTTTGCAGGTGGAATATTTTGGTTATGTACAAGTTTAGCTTAATCAACACCTTTTGTGGCAAAATGGTGATTACCAAAAAATTTATTTGACTTGTCCCTTGTTTTCTTGAGGCGAATGTGGCCAATTTTTAGATAATTTAAAAGCATCTTAGAATTTTATAAGCAATTACACAAATTTTTCTGTGTATTTGAGCTGTAAAGCTGTTTAAGTTTGTTGTAAAATTGGATCTAACTTTACACAAAATGTTAGTAAGCGTTTTTCCACACTAAAATCATGTTGACAGGTGCATTGTTTACGTCTTGTGGTTGTACTGTGGTTGCGTTCCTGTGGCTCAGTGGTAGAGCATTGCGTTAGCAGCGCAAAAGGTTGTGGGTTCGATTCCCAGGGAACACACATACTGATAAAAAAACATGTATAGCCTGAATGCACTGTAAGTCGCTTTGGATAAAAGCGTCTGCTAAATGCATAAATGTAAATGTAAATGTACTAGTGAAACTGTTTTAACGTTTACAGATCGGCCCCATTCACTTCCATAAGTAACCCAGTTATCTTTTTTTTATTATTAAAATAAAAAAGCCATATAAAAATCCCCCAATCCCCCAGATAAACGCTATGATCTGCAACCTAGTTTCGCATCAGTACCAGGTGGACATTTGACATTGGTTACACTGCAGTCTGGGCTTAATGTTTGTCCGTTCTGTCCAGGGTTTTGATGAGTCCCTCAGAGGTAATCAACAGGAATCAGACTATTTCCTCCGAGCTGAAGGGTAAACACGACTCGGTTGCTGAATAGCCACTGATTGGTGCGATGGATTTTTGTTTGGAAGGAGGTCGGCCATTTTGTTTAAATTCTGGATTAGTTCAATGTGTATGGCCACTACATGCGAAAAGACGAGTATGGAGAAAGCAAGCAAATTCCTAATAAGGGAAATGGGATTGTTTACTATGAAGTCAACAATCTCTGCCTCGTCTTCTTGGCAGTTTCGTAAGCTGCATTGATCACCTTTGGCGAGTTCTGCGGTAATGCGTGACAGATGCACATCAGACCGCTTTCACTAATGGCAAGATTCCATTGGTCTGTGGCCAGTCAACATTAACTTCCTCAGATGTTCATTTTTCCCCCTTTGATTCTCATCCCTTGCGGACATCTGGATTCAATATTTTTGACAGCATCCCTTTCAATTAACACAACTGCAAGATTCGAGCTTTTCGCAGAGCTAAATTGCCCATACTATGTTGCATTTCATGACTTCATGTTTTCCCATATTTGTTTATGTAAAGAATTATTAGTTCATCCAAAAATTAGAATTCTGTACTCATCCTCGTGTTGTTAAAAACCCATGACATTCTTTTCTCAATGGAACACAAACAAACATTTTTTGACACGTGACTTTTCTTTTCCATACAATGTAAATACCTTTCAGAAAGGGTGAAAAAACACCATAAAAGTGTCTTTTTCGCTATATTTTTTGCAAGTCTTGCAATAGATTTGTGGAATAAAGCAAAATTCAGTCAATAGGTGATTCCTGTTCGCAAAACCAATCTGGGGTGCCTCTCCCAAAACTATGTTTGCAAGTCACTAGTATTGTAGTTCCGAAACACAGTTCCCACAAGCATTTGCAAACAACATCGCAAAGTTGTGTGGTTGAAACAACAGCTCGGCCTTTGGTTTGAGATGTAGTTTTTTTTGTTAGTACAGCATGTAGACTTAATAGATGGTGCTCTTGAGCAAAATACGTAAGCTAACATGTAGTGCAATCTATGTAGTAATGTAGTGAATTACTTTCATTTCATACATATACTAATTTAATTCAACGTTTTTTTGTTTTGTGAAAAGAATAAAAGCACAGTTTTTGAAGAGTGAGCATGTGTGAATGTGCTCTAGTACCACGATTGAATCAAACATCTGAAATAAAGCAAAACAGCAAATTAGTGAAAAAAATAGCGAATAAGACCTCAGATGCCATGTTCGTTATTTACAGCAATAATCTGACATGAATTTGATCTCAAACCAGAAGTTAATCTCCGGTGAGAAGTGACGAACGCGTAAATGCAGAGGAGAGAGCAAAAGAAAACCGGTCACAAATTAGAAGTACAAAATGATGATTTGTAAATGAAAATGTCTGAGGATTATGATATAAGCCAAGAGGAGACTGGTTTTCCTTTGCTGTAAACAAAACTTGTTTTTTGCGAGACTAGCATATTTTTAGCATAATTTACGCTACGCCTACATCCTACGTCATCTGCTGGAATGCCACTCTCATGAACGTGGGTATGACAGTTAGCGGAAGCTAGAGATTACGGTTTATAAAGTTTTAAATAATAATATTTTTCTTACACAAATGCATCGCTTCACTTTTAGAAGGCCTTTATTAACCCCTGGAGCCGTATGGAGCATACTTTATGATGAATGGATGCACTTTTTTTGGCCTTCAAAATCTGGACCACCATTCATTGCCATTATAAATCTTGAAAGAGCCAGGACATTTTTTTAATATAACTCCGATTGTGTTTGTCTGAAAGAATAAAGTCCTATACACCTAGGATGGTTTGCGGGTAATTTTCATTTTTGGGTGAACTATCCCTTTAAGCAGCGAGTTGTGCTGTTGAACATGAAACGCGCCCTTGATTGATTTGTTTATGAATCTGACTTTAGTTCTCAAGATCAATATAGTGCATGTCATATGAAAAACTTTTAAGATACTTTTACCCTTTTTGAAGCTTGAAAGCTTCGCTCCCTGTAATTGCTGTAATTCACTGTAATTGCATAAAAAAGCGCACAGAAAACAGACTTCAGATTTTCTCCCCGCAGAAGAAAGTCATATGGGTTTAGAACATGATGAGGGTGAGTAAATGTTGACAGGATTTTCATTTTGTCTGAACTATTCCTTTAATCTTTAGAAATTAAGATTGGACACATCAGTCAGTTATACATATGTAAAAATTACAATCCCAATGAACTCCGTATGTGTCCAGTTACAGACTATTAGACTGAAGGAATAACATGACACTCCAAACAGTTCCTTGCGATCTCATCTACCGCGGCTTGACATGAAAAACCATGTGTCTTTGCCACTCTGTGGTCATTTCGGAGGTTCATATGAGCCTCCCTAGAGAGGTTATCTCAGAGGTCCGCTCTGCTGAGCCCGATTTAGAAGAACTCCGTGGAAGAGAACAAAAGTCTTTCTTTAATAAGATCTCAGGGGGAAACTAAAAAAACATAGTCTGGAAAAACATGCACTAATTTACACATACAGGGCGAGATGGAAGGGCAGAACGGGACACATCTAGTCATAGACTAATGAGACAGATTTCAAATCACATCCTTTGGATCCTGCTTGAAAGTGGCCACTTAAAAGCTCTTATTCAAGTCAAGTAGTCCCCTTGCTCTCGTCAGAGTTGGCTTCTAGCGCTCTGTTTGACCAGCGTGGCTTAGCGCCGCCAGACAGCCATGTAATTGAGAGTGGAAAGAGGGACTCCGTTAACACTGTGTTCCTGCATGGTTTCTCAAGCTGGAAGCAGCTGACTGTAGCTTTTAAGGATTCTTGATGGGGTAAACTGAAATGTTGACTTATCCTTCTTATGCCATGTCCTTACCGGGTGCAGCTTGACAACAATTGAAGGGTAGTAGTAGTATTTCTGTTAGAGCACTAATGCTGTGTGAAGTGGCAAAATCACAGCCAGTTAGACCATATTTGGTGTTTATTAAACAGGCATTATATGTTGAGCAGGATCTGGACCAATGAGATTCCACTGTGGGCATGGCTACCAAGTGAAACGCAAACAAAAAAGTAAACATAAATATATATTCCTGTCTGTGCTGCTTGTCAAGGTTGTTGAGAAAACGGCTGTAGGTTATAAAATTAGTTAAAAATGTAAAATATTTTTTGTCAAAAAATATTTATGATTATAATATAAAATGTAAAAAAAATAAAAATAAAAGACTTGCACTTGATCCTTCAGAAATCATTCTAATATTCTAATTTATTTAAAAAAGAAACAGCAGTGTATATACCTCAGATTTAATTTTAACATAAATTAAATTTTCTTAAACTTTTTCATGACCCCAACTATTTCAGATCGACTAAACGTCAATGTTACCATATAAACATATAGGCAGTGATGACCCAGTTTCATAAAATATTGCAAATGACATCAAATCAATGATTGGAAATCTGTTTCTGCTCATTCTAGCTGTACGTGATGCAGGAGCTGCATTAGCAGCTAGTTTTTGCTCATATTTTTAAAACGTGCCCTCGATCATCATCTGTATGTTTGTAAGAATCATAGCATTTTTATGTCACTCTGCAAATTGTATTTCTGCTTTGCTGCTCTGTGCATGATTGTTGAAATCCTCACCACAACAAAACGGTCACATACCCAACCGTTTCATTCAGAAGCCTTTCTGCTGAGTAAATCCCATAATGCTGTTTCCTGCCCTTGACATTGTGTTTGTTGATTCTCCCAGAGCCAGCCAGAGATTGAGTACTCCTTGCCTGAGTTACAAGCCCCACGCTCCAACGTGGTCGACAAACCCTGGCCCCAAGTCAACTCCCACACACAGCGGCCACATACTGGTAAGAGTGACCGCTTTCACCCCAGATGGCTGCTGACAGCTTTCTTTTTTTCCTCTGAAAGCTCATTTAAGGGGAGCCAAGGACCAGAGCTTGAGCTTTGACTTTCATTTGTGACACATCCGGCGCTGCGCCACTGTAGTTTGTCCGAAGCTGGAGGGTCATAAAATCAATGTCCACATGCTGAAAGTGCTGCATCTGCATCCTTCCAGGTGGGCGGTCACATGGGGAGAGGAATGCGGCAAAACCTGGGGCAAAAGCAAAGCATGTCAACCAACATGCCGAGGACCCAGCTGCTGAGCACGACTTCCTGGGCTGCATGTCAAGGTGAAAGGGACTTTTTTTTTTCAGTTAGGGCATGTTTAAATGTTCAAACAGCTTGATGGTCCATTGATCATTTACATAAAATTATTTAAGTTGCATTTTAGTGCGGTTATGTCACAGTAAAATGTTTTAAAATGACAAAAGAACATTTTAATCTTAAAGTAAACATTTAGATTTTTTTATATAAATAATCTCTCTCTCTCTCTATCTATCTATCTATCTGTCTATCTCTCTTTCTCTCTCTATATATATACATACACACACACATATACATACCTAAACGTCTTTTAAGTGTTGTGAAAAGGAATGGCAACATTACAAAGTGGTAAATGCTTTACTGTCCCAACTTTTTTTGGAATGTGTTGCAGGTCTGAATGACAGGAAAGGATGTATATTTACAAATGACATGAAGTTGACCAGACAAAACATGAAATATTTTGTGTTCATATTGTCTGCAATGAAATACAAGTCAAAGTAAATTTAGAAGTCACTACTTTCTTTTTTTATTTGCGTTTTCCATACTGTCCCAACTTTTTCTGATTTGGGGTTGTGTATATATATATATATGAAGAGTTCAGGTGCAAAAATGTCATGAGCTTTTTTTTTATGAAATGTTTAGGTTTAGTAATTTCACTGGCAATGAAAAGGTTATTGGTCAGGTATTGAATGCCAAAAATTTCAACAACAAAAAAGTATAGAAATTATGTATTTCTATCATTTCTGTAGTTTGTCTAAATTATATTTAAATATATAAATATATATTTTTGTGTAATTTGTTAATATTTTATACATAGTTTTCTTAAATTGTGTATAAAAACATAAACATAACATTAGTAATTTATAAAAATTTTGTGTGTATGTGTATATATATCAGTGTTTCCCACACATATACTTTACCTGGGCAGGCCGCCCAGGTATATTAACGGCCGCCCAAGTATATTTGGTGATGCATTTTTGTTTTTATTACTATTATTATCTCTTACAACTTTTTTTTTAATCCGCCCGAGATAATGAAACCATCCGCGATCGGTTAACTAGTGGAAAATCTCCCCTCGCCCGACGCGTTTCGTACTGCTTGTTCTGTGTGTTCAAGAACTGTTGACACTCCCACAGACGATCTCCAGTGTTTCCCTTACGCTGATTTATTTGTGGCGGGCCGCAACAATATCCGCCGCCCGCTGCCATCAGCTCCCGCGTCTCACACAATATTTAGCAACTTTCAGACCCTTTTGGCGGCTTTTTTCCCATAATAGGTACATACTGACAAACCCAGCGACTTTTTTGAAAAATCCTTAGCTATCGTTCAGTTGGAAGATGTCTCCAGTACTGCCCCGCGAGCATGAGCTCTGACTCTCCCGGCGCAGTGTCGCCTCTCTCTGCGTCTATTCTGTGCAGTGAGCGGCAGTGAAGCAGCGCATTCAGTTGGCCGTAACGCAGCAAAATCGTCAACAAATCATTTACAAAACAGCGTTTCCAAGCACCTGTCGCTTACTGACTGTTTGGACTTTTAAATATGAACATTATTCGTCTGTTAATCTGCTCATAGTTTGTTATTCAGACTCAGGCAGTGCGCTGAATGAGACAGCAATATAGCCAAAACCACCGCATATAGTCGTTTTTTAGTGTAAGTTAGATGTATATTGATTTTATCAGACGATGTTGCGATTATAAATCAGGATTTAAGGAGTATAGTGAGAGTGATATCTGGTTAACATTTAGTAGCCTATTAATGGGTCGTGTTTACCATTTATACTCGTTTTATGTATGACAACAGAAAATATAATGTGAACAGCTTTATTGGGCATTCAGTTGTATTACAGTGTGTGACAGTTCATAGAGTTGAACAGATCTGAAGTGCCAAAACTTGTCTGGACGCAAACTTGACGCAATGACGTCATAAATATGCAAATTAATACGTGACGTCACCTGCCGCCACAAGTCTCACAAAATCCTGTGGGAAACAAAACTTATTCATTTTTCTTGCAAAATTCTTTTTACACAAATGTAAGTTTCAAGGTGCTAAGCCATTCTTTCCTGTTTTCTGTAAGGACCTTAAATCTTACCTGGACACTCTTCTTACATCCAACAATTCCAAAGCCCTTAAAGCTGTCTCATTGTGTCATTTTCATAATATTTTCACGATTTTGTAACTAATAATTGTATTCCTAATTGCACTCACCCCTGGCATTGGTTATTTCATTTTTTGTATGTTCTTCTTGACATTTAATAAAAAAAAATCCTGTGGGAAACACTGCATTTATATATATATATATATATATATTGATCTAATTTTTACATTTAACTTAAATATTGTATATTTATATAATAAAATATTTACATATTTAACATGCATATAATTTATTTGTAAATATATTTAAATATATACATTTTAAACATAACTTTCTAATAAATGTAATTTTGTGTATGTATTTTTATAAATTTACATATTTTAAACACGTTACAAAGAAAAATTTATACATTTAAATATTTTTTAATTTATATATATATATATAAACTGAAACTATATACACCTTTTCTTTTCTTTTTTTTTCTTTTTTTTTTTTTTTAAAGTGTCATAATTTCTTAATGTATACATCATCAATATGTAACTTATTCCCACGTGTCTTTC
Source organism: Aspiorhynchus laticeps (assembly GCA_023376895.1). Lineage (NCBI taxonomy): Eukaryota > Metazoa > Chordata > Actinopteri > Cypriniformes > Cyprinidae > Aspiorhynchus > Aspiorhynchus laticeps. Next base: position 78,115,049 of record CM041793.1, on the reverse strand, counting down.
CCCTAGGCGCTCAGGGCTGCCGCGTTGGATTTTAGCAGCTTGTCTCTTCCTGTCTATCATGGTAATGCTGTGGCTGAGCTGTGCCAGTCTGGTCACGGCACCCGAGCAGCACATCAAGACTCAGGTACCCCTTCATCCATCAAACAAACACTACCAGAGAAATACAAGCCAGACAAGGAGAGAATATTTCTTTAAATGGATGAGTTGGAGCAGAGGAGAAGCAGCCAACAAGTATCCAGCATATATATGAACTTCTTCAAATATGTGACTACTTGAAAGAAGCTCTAATATAGATTTGAATACATAATTTGGCAAGTTAAATGTTTGTAATCAATGTTGTATCTACAGCTTAGCATCAACGGAGATAGAGAGTACATGGATGACGCCCAGAAGGTCAACCCCTACCACTTGACACCAGTGATCGCAATGACAATCGGCCAATCAGAGGAGAGCAAGGAGGCAGGGCCGCTTCCAGTCAAGGTTGACCTCAGCAAAACATCTCTGTAAAAGCACTGAAGAGGTCGATACTTTTGACGACTAGGGTTCTCCTAGTCCAGAGGAGTAACTCCTCTCCAGAGCTATTTCTCGCAATTTAAGGGGAAGTTACATTGTTTTTCTATATAAAAAAAAAAAAACATGCATGATGACATTTATTATATCGGTTACGACGTACGTCCTGTCTGAATACTAGTCTCCTCACTGAATCCGCAAAACCTCATGGAATTGTAGTGTAGGTGCTTGTTCACATAATGTACTAACGCATTTTTGACTATAACGTATACATACACTAGAGCTCATGAACAACTTCGCAACATGTTCTTATCGAATTCCTAAAAAACGCACTGTATAAACACAGGGGCTCAGATGGTAGATTGCCCCACAACCTCAAAAGAAGAGCAGGGTTATTTGTCAAGCTTCGGCGTTTAAATACTACAGAGAACGTTTAGTTTTAGGATGAATACTTTCAAAGCACCCCTCCCCGTTATTAATTAGCATCACATTTGAGCTGGAAGATAAGCTTTGAAGGTAATCTGTCAGAGAGAGTCGCACTTGTAGATTCTCACTTTGATGTGAAACGAGCAACTGAAAAATCAAACTCAGCCAATTAGCGAAAGATCTGCTTTCGTAACAATGTTTACTAAACATGAATACGTCCTTTTGAACTGATATGTAATCAAACTGACAAGGACTCTTAATTACTTTACAGATTGTGAATGCCGGAAGTTTGAAGAGTTAAATTAGGATTTTGTTCAATTATATAGATTAATTTAAAAAACAGTCTTTATAGGCTTTAGGATGTTTTGTATGCAAGCAGGTATTAAGGCGATTTTCATATGCATAATTATGCATCCATAATAAGCCTGACTAAACTACTCGCATTCACGTCAAGGAAGCATGATGAGTATTTATTTATTTATGTATTTATTCGAAGCTTAAAGCACATGCCTGTAGTCTTTCATCTCTCATTTAGCTCCTTTAGATTTTATAATGCGTAATTGTAAATTTATTCCCAAAGTAAACCGTTATAGAGAGGAAAAACGCTTGCTGTTCAGACCGAATGTGAATTGTTGTATTATTCCAAAGCTTTTCCCCTTATATTCTTCATCTCTTCCCAGATTAAGTAATGGGGTGGAGTTGGTGCGGGTTTTGAACGCCTAGCACCAAGCTTTGACAAATATCTTTTGTAACTAGACTCTAGAATTGACAGGCTTTCATGGCACTATTTGTCTTGTGCTGCTATTTTTCCCCATTTAAGCCCAGCCACAGTGCATGCTAGTACGCTACTACGAGACTTTGAATATATCATCCCATCTATTTTGGAAAACACTGCTGTAAGCTCGTGATCTTTGTGTTTTTGCTTAATGTTCAGTAGGCATTGTAATTATGACCATAGATTACTAATAAGTCAAGAGGTGGGATACCTTAATAAGCCATTTAATATCTACTGGTTCATCATTACTGTATGAAATACAAGTCAGTAATATCTTTTGTTTCTCTCTTTTGAACTTTTGCCATAAGATACTCCATAATATCAGACGAATAAAGTGTTTTCATGTTGTAATTAAGATGGTGTGGGTCAAGTTCCTGTTCAAATAAATTCTGACAATATTAAAATAACCAAAGCAAAGTAAAAAAAAAAAGCTAAAGTTTAGCGAACTGTTTTATGGTAAAATGGGGTAAAGTAAAATGTTATGTATATGACTATACATTGGTAATTATTATTACAGGCCAGATAATTCTTAATTTTATACATTGGGAGTAATGGGAGTCCTGTCTCACCTTGGTCTGAAAAAGGTTAAAGATCCCTGGATTACATTTACATGTTAATTTTAACAATTTTAGTCACTGTATATTGCAAGAAAAGGTGTTTGAAATTGACTTTCTTCATCCATTGCAACCACATACTGTCATTCAAGTCGCACTTTTAAAGTCAAATTTCACTGTAATTGTATTAATTCATTAACCACAAGGGGGCGGTAGAGCTTTAGGTTACTGCAAAATGAATGGATGTGGATTATAACTGGCATTTACATGGCTTTTTTATCAAATATATTTTTATATAATTTATTTTATTATTATTTACTAATAAAAAGAATTATGTGATTTTTGTTAGTCTATAGTGGAACCTACAATGCTTGGTGTGAGGTATATGTCAGTGCAAACGTGTACATTCACACTATAGCCGCTAGATAGCGCACTTTCACAGAGATTACAGTAGACGCCTGGGGGTTATTTTATTACATGCACACAGATGTAATTTAAATGAATCATTGGTTATATACCCTCAATTTAACCCTGGCATTACATATGAGGTGTCAAAAACCCGTTTATGACACATTAAAACTCTGCTTCTCGGAACTCTTTGACTTTTACAGCCCAAAAAGGCATTGCATTACCATTTACAGGTATTTTCCAAAAACAAACCACCTGTGCTGTGAAGCAGGTGCGAACCTGTGAAGGTCAGCGGCACATTTTAGGCGAGACGTCCAGCAGAATGTTCTTCAAAAATAGCTTCCCTCAGATTTAACACCGACACACATGTGCCCATCGGCTGTGATAGAACATTTCCCACCTGGCTCTATGGATCGAATACAATCGATGAATTACAACAGGTATGAAAAGGTGCATCACATAGGCCTATATTAAGTATGGAATTATTTAAAGTACCTCAGAGGGATTTGTATCACCCTGTCAGGGTTTATTTTGCGATAATGACCAGCTGATTTCACATTATCCCGTTTATTTTATAGCTTTACTCGCAAATAAATACATGAAATTCAAATAACATTATAATCTTACCTGTGTATTTTCTTAAAGCTTCCTCAGCTAAAAAAACGAAACCAAAACAATACAGGAATATTAATACAGAACTATGAAATAATTTTTTACAACCGTTGCGGTCTTAAAACAAGAGTGCGAGGCTGCACGTGACACGAGAGGCGCGAAAGTAACGCTGTATTTCGAAATACTTGCTAAATATCAGACCACCAAACACCGCGATTGACCAATCAGAATCAAGTATTCCAGAGAGCCATGTTTAATCCGCTTTGTTTTGCAAAGTGGCAGTAAGCTATTTTCAATGAATGTGCCAGACTTCCGATTCGTTAGCCTATATATGGTAGCCTTAATAGCTAGAAGAATAAGAGGCGTAACTATTTAAGCTACAAGTTTATGATTAGGATTATGATAATAAATTAAAACAATAGGCCTATGATAACAAATACCAGTTTCTAATATCAAGCAGCATAATGGATTGTTTTTGGCAGCTAAAATAACTGTAAGGGAATGACAATGGTAGGACTGGGAATCGTTTCCAAAAAGAATCATTTTCTCGATTGGGGCTTTGCAAAAGTTTTTTTAAATTTTCAAAACTGATCGTTAATTCACCTCTCCCTTGCTAATTGTGATTGGCAACATTTAAAATCAATCACAGCTATAGAAATGTATCTTTATATTTACCAAGTAAAGCTTAATTTTACGAAAAGGCTACTTTCTACAAACTTTATCTTGTAGTCATGGTGAGAATAAGTGAACATGTTCCTCCAACCTTTCCTTAATAATAATAATAATAATAAAAAGAATAAATTCTCAGAATTCTGAATTCCATCAATTCCAGAACAAGGAATTGGAATCGATTCCAAAAATGCAAACAGCCCAAATAAATGACCACGGTCACACTTACTTTAAAAATAAGGTGGACAGACATATAGATACAATATGTAATTTTTGTTTAGAACATGCAAATGAGCTGGTGGGAAAGTTAAAGGTCACATCCTCCTATTTAAGTCAGCTGTTTTTTCTTCTTGGTGAGTATATACAGGTGCATCTCAATAAATTAGAATGTTGTGGAAAAGTTCATTTATTTCAGTAATTCAACTCAAATTGTGAAATTTGTGTATTAAATAAATTCAATACACACAGACTGAAGTAGTTTAAGTCTTTGGTTCTTTTAATTGTGATGATTTAGGCTCACATTTAACACAAACTCACCAATTCACTATCTCAACAAATTAGAATATGGTGACATGCCAATCAGCTAATCAACTCAAAACACCTGCAAAGGTTTCCTGAGCCTTCAAAATGGTCTCTCAGTTTGGTTCACTAGGCTACACAATCATGGGGAAGACTGCTGATCTGACAGTTGTCCAGAAGACAATCATTGACACCCTTCACAAGGAGGGTAAGCCACAAACATTCATTGCCAAAGAACCTGGCTGTTCACAGAGTGCTGTATCCAAGCATGTTAACAGAAAGTTGAGTGGAAGGAAAAAGTGTGGAAGAAAAAGATGCACAACCAACCGAGAGAACCGCAGCCTTATGAGGATTGTCAAGCAAAATCGATTCAAGAATTTGGGTGAACTTCACAAGGAATGGACTGAGGCTGGGGTCAAGGCATCAAGAGCCACCACACACAGACGTGTCAAGGAATTTGTCTACAGTTGTCGTATTCCTCTTGTTAAGCCACTCATGAACCACAGACAACCTCAGAGGCGTCTTACCTGGGCTAAGGAGAAGAACTGGACTGTTGCCCAGTGGTCCAAAGTCCTCCTTTCAGATGAGAGCAAGTTTTGTATTTCATTTGGAAACCAAGGTCCTAGAGTCTGGAGGAAGGGTGGAGAAGCTCATAGCCCATGTTGCATGAAGTCCAATGTTAAGTTTCCACACTCTGTGATGATGTGGGGTGCAATGTCATCTGCTGGTGTTGATCCATTGTGTTTTTTGAAAACCAACGTCACTGCACCCGTTTACCAAGAAATTTTGGAGCACTTCATGCTTCCTTCTGCTGACCAGCTTTTTAAAGATGCAGATTTCATTTTCCAGCAGGACTTGGCACCTGCCCACACTGCCAAAAGCACCAAAAGCTGGTTCAATGACCATGGTGTTACTGTGCTTGATTGGCCAGCAAACTCACCAGACCTGAACCCCATAGAGAATCTATGGGGTATTGTCAAGAGGAAAATGAGAAACAAGAGACCAAAAAATGCAGATGACCTGAAGGCCACTGTCAAAGAAACCTGGGCTTCCATACCACCTCAGCAGTGCCACAAACTGATCACCTCCATGCCACGCCGAATTGAGGCAGTAATTAAAGCAAAAGGAGCCCCTACCAAGTATTGAATACATATACAGTAAATGAACATACTTTCCAGAAGGCCAACAATTCACTAAAAATGTTTTTTTTATTGGTCTTATGAAGTATTCTAATTTGTTGAGATAGTGAATTGGTGGTTTTTGTTAAATGTGAGCCTAAATCATCACAATTAAAAGAACCAAAGACTTAAACTACTTCAGTCTGTGCACTGAATTTATTTAATACGTGAGTTTCACAATTTGAGTTTAATTACTGAAATAAATGAACTTTTCCACGACATTCTAATTTATTGAGATGCACCTGTATTTGAAGGAAAATTTCACCCAATTCAACCGTCGTCTACTGACCTTCATTCTAAACTTGTAGACTTTTTTTTTTTTTCTTCCCAGTGGTACAGAAGTTAAGATATTTTGCACATCTAAGCTGCTTTCCAAACGAATGCTTTATTCTGTGTTTAATGTAAGTATATAAGGACAAATGATCATTTTGAGGTGAACCATTCCTTTAATGCACATTTTATTATTCATGCAACTCTTATTGTGTTATTTTAATATATTGTGTTATTTTACTTTATATTATGTTATTTACTCAATCTAGTATTATTTTACTCAAAATATGATGTATGTTCAAGAATGTAATCCATAAACTGATCAATATATTGAATTATTCCAATACTGGATGTCTTAACACAGATTGAGAGCTTTAAAGGTCCATCCATTGGGCAGTACGGGTGCTTTCCAATGGAGTGTACCAGTGAACTTAAATAACCCTATGAACTTTGGGTAATTTCCAGAATATGACAGATACATGTAAACAGGTTTGATGTATGTCTCATGTGACCACCGCCAACCAATAGGGGCAGCGGAATAAAGGATTTTTAAAAAATGGCTGATCCGGCCAAATTCCACCATTAAAAAATGGACCAGGTGGGCTAGTAATTAATTGTGGCAAACCAGACAGGCATAACCAATAAAAAACCGGAACTACCAATTTTGGGTAGTAAAAAAGGTATAAAATGGATATACGGACAGACAGAGAATCAGATGCGGTGACCGTTATCTCGGCTTTGTTACTTTGTTTAATAAAGTCTTATTTTGACATCTGGAACTCTGCTTCTCGAGCTTCATTGACTACATTGAAGAAATCCATCTCTTGCTCTTGCGCCACGACTTTACCTCAGTTCTGTTCTTTTACTCATTATCTGGTCCATCTAGTCACCTCGGTTTAGTATTAACCTGATAGGTAGCAGATGAGGATATCAGATAGAGACCATTGTGCTGCTGTGCAAACATTAACATAGTCGACAGGACTGCGATGCCACACAATAGGATTGCTGGGGGACTACAGAAACCCAACTAAAGATAGATTTGTTTGCGTATGACTCACACGGTCAGTTCCCGAAGCATCTGACTCAATGCTAACGCACAAAGCTAATAACAACCCTACATGAACCCTGTTCTGTTCTGTTTGCCCCCCCACGCACAGCCCGAGCCCTATCCCACAGTGCACTGCACTTGATGAAGACCTGCGCTGGTTTCTGAATAACAGCGGCTCACCACACCTGATGAGAATACATCTAGATGAGGATTTTTACAGTGGGGGGGATTACGGGGGTTTGTAATCTCAGTGTGGTAGCGTTAAAGCGACAGTTCAGGCGAAATGAAAATACTGGCCTTATTTACTCACCCTCATATCATTCCCTCATGTTATTTTGTCTGTGAAAACACAAATGGAGAATTTTCTGTAGAAGCACAGTTGTATGTTCATATGGAAATAATTTTATGACTTTCACTGATTCTTATCACTAACCTGAAATTGACGCCGGTGTGACGTCCTTATCCATAATACCTCAAAATAAGTATAGTGTGACTAACAAATCAATCATGTTGTGTCACAGTTCAAAGCTGTGCCTGCACTTCAAATGTGTTGCCACAGGGGGCGCAGTGGAGCTTCATTGCCGCTTGTGGAGACTGTCTTTGGGCTAGAGCTCCGCTTCGACCAGATATACGACTTCCTTATCAGTCCCAGCCTGCTGGTAAAGTCAGCCTGCAGTGCATTGAAGAGCCAAACCCGCCGCCACACAGGGCCCTGTAGAAATGAACAGAATAATGAAAGAGAGTGAGAGAGAAAAACAGTGAGAGAAACTAAGTAGTATGAATGTGATATCGCCTATTTTCCATAATCATCTCATGTATGTATAAGTAGGTGCTGTCTGGAGGTTTTACGAATGTGGTCATTTATGGACCAAATATGCATAAGGTATGACACTGAAATATTAGTTTGACATCGGTTAGGTTTTGTACTGTACATGGTTTAAAGAGCAATAATCAAGAATAATAAATAAATAAAAACTCAAAACAATATAAACATCTGTGAGAATAGCTAGCTCACATTTCGCACTACATCATCAGCTCAGACAGCAAAAAATAATATATGGGGGAAAAAATGAAATGTCAAACAGTCATGTATCAAAATACCTGTGCATTTTTGCATCAAAGTGTGGATGGATATCCACATTTTTGTCTAATATAAAATCACTCCACTCCATATGAATTAAAATATGAGTAAATAAAGAAATAATCACTCTTTAACAGAGAGCAAATTTTGTGTATAATGTGTGTGTGTGTGTGTGTGTGTGTAGCCTATATATATATATAATTATGTTTATGGTATGACTTTGACGTCTGACCATTTTTAGGATGAACTAGGACATTTTTAGGAAGCACACATCAAATATCATCCTTTCCTTTTCATAAATATGCAAAATATACATAATTCATGAGTTTAACGTCGAGTGACGTCACAAAGGAGTAGCATGAGTAATACTTGACGCCTGTCAATCAAATTAACCAGGTGCATCAAACCTACGTGAACCGTAATGTTTGCATTGAAACTCCTGACGCCCGCGCGGTAAAGACAGGTCTACGTTTTAAACCCCTGGCGCAGACTGACTTAAAGAGAAACTTTAAGATGTAACTTGAAGAACGCGAAGAATGTTTTAATTTCCGCAACAAAACGAATGCGCGCGCAACGCCTCCTTCTCGCATTCTCAAACGTGCGTTCATGTTAGACATATTTAAACGTAAATGAATATGTCTCCTGGAGATGGAGTGAGGAGATGGACAGCTTATCATACATCTTACACCCAGAGTTCAGCTCTGAGATACCCAACACGCCGCTCACCAAGCTCGGCGCGCGGGCACGAGGGGACGGTTTCAAGCTCCCCTCTCTGTGAATTGATTCTACTATGAGCCTATCCGAATCGGAGCGAGAAAACACCGAGGTACACACACACAAACATAAACTTTTAATCGGACAAACATCGCCCTAACACTCACTCTGATCGATCAGATGTGTATTTAAGAATGTGTTTCATGCGTAATTAGTTTCACAAAGCAAATCCTGAGGTAATTACCGGCGGTTTTCCCTCCGCATGTCTTTCTCTACACAGTCGGTCCCCCTCCGTCGAAAATGGAGCAGTCCACAATTTATTCCAGGGAAAGACTGACAGTTTTTTGGGTCATGAAGCAGCTGTTCAAGTCAGCAGCCGTTCCCCCCTCCGCTAGAATAAGAAATTAGTCCATTTTAAAGTAAATAACTAAACCCCGAAGCTGATAAGGGAGCGTTATAAAATACTGTGCCGTTCTGATTTTACGGAGAGAATGGACTTAGGATAAATGTGAATGTTCCTGTCCCATCATATTATGGAAATGTGAGATCTAAATATTTTGGATCATAAACGGAGGGGAACAATAGATGCTAAGGCCTAGACAATGAAATAGATAGTTAGACTATCATTAGCTCAATAAAACAAACCTTCTGGATATGACAGAGATTTTAAAGGTGGTTGACCTAAGAGTTCCTATAATTTGCTGAATTGTTGACCTTTTGTATGCTATTATGTTCTTTCGTATGTAATAACATTTGAGGCGCCATGTATTTGTGAATTCCGTCATCTTTAACCCAGATGACTTTCATTTAACCTGGGCTGTTTTCTCAGAGGAGGCACGGGAGGCAGTGCTGGCTCAAAAAATGAGAAGGAATAAAAACGATAAAATAATCGATGGTACAAAAATAAAACAAATCCTCAATATGAGATTGAAAAGTGTATGAATAACTCATCTTTATGAAGTAATACTGTCCAACAGTGACACCAGTGGATGAAGGCAGCATCTCTCATTGTCCTCTCATAGAGCGACTACTTGCAATTACAGGGTATACAGTACAGCTATTGAAAAATCATGTTAGGAGACAAAGTTTTCACAATTGGCTGATCACGCTGTCAAAGCGCGCGCGCACACACACACACACACATAGAAAATTAAATAAAATTAAAATTACGTAAAAAAATTAAGTGAAAAGCAAAACATTTTTTTTTAAATATTGTAGTTTTGCACTAAAGACTATAAATAAAAATTGCTAATATAATTCTGTCATACATACAAATAAACATGCACAAATACACACGTGGTCAGAATTGTTGGTACCCTTGGTAAATATCATCAAAGAAGGCTGTGGATATAAATCTGCATTGTTTGATCTATTATTTAAAAATTCACAAAAATCTAACCTTTCATTGGAGAGTAAGAATTTAAAATGGGGGGAAATATCATTATGAAATAAATGTTTTTCTCTAATACACATTGGCCACAATTAACGGTACCCTTTTATTCAATACTTTTTGAAACCTCCATTTGCCAGTTTAACAGCTCTAAATGTTCTCCTATAATGCCTGATGAGGTTAGAGAACACCTGATAAGAGATCAGAGACCATTCCTTCATACAGAATCTCTCCAGATCCTTCAGATTCACAGCTCCATGACGGTGCTTCTTCTCTTCTGTTCACCTCACTCATCTTCTACAGGGTTCAGGTCAAAGGACTGGAATGGCCATAGCAGAAGCTTGGTTTTGTGCCCAGTGACCCATTTTTGTGTTGTTTTTAAGGTTTGTTTTTGGATTATTGTCCGGTTGGAAGATCCTAACATGGCCCATTATAAGATTTCTAACAGGGTCAGTCACTTGTTGATTTTTTTATCTGTTGGTATTTGATAGAATCCATGATGCCATGTGTCTAAACAAGATGTCCAGGACCTCCAGCAGAAATATAGGCCCACAACATCAAATATACAGCAGTATATTTCATTGTACACATGAATGATCCTTGAAGAGTCTTTGGCCACTCAAACTCTCCTCCTGCACCGTGCATTAGGACAATATAGACACATGTCCTCTTCCAGGCAGATTTGTAACATCTTTAGTTGATTGGAAATTCTTAATTATTGCCCTGATGGTGGAAATGGGATTTTTCACTGCTCTAGCTCTTTTCTTAAAGCCACTTCACTAATTTGTGAAGCTCAATTATCTTTTGCTGCACATCAGAAATATATTCTTTGGTTTTTCTCATTGATGGATGATTAATTTGGAATTTGGCCTTTGTTTTCCCTCCTATTTATATTTCTGTGAAACAGGAAGTCATGGCTGGATAATTTAATGTTCATAATCATGCTGAAGTGCTGAAAATTGTGAAAATGAATGGGAATCAGATATATTTTACTCATAAGAATTTCTAGGGGTACCAGTAATTGTGTCCAACATGTTTTTGAGAAAAAAAAATATTTCATAATGATATTTCCCCCCATTTTAAATTCTTATTCCCCAACAAAAGGTTAGATTTTTGTGATTTAAAAAAAAAAAAAATAATCAAAAGGATTAAAGGTGCTGTATGTAGGCTTGACACCTAGTGGTTGAACTAGGTATTGCAGTCCAAATTCAAAATATTGGAGATGGTTTTTTTCATTAGCCCCTCCTTCTCAGACTTGACGCACACGCAGGATGCCAGATTAACGACACCAACAGGAACGAGCGCACATGACGATGAATTAAATTAAATATGCTGTGTTTTCGGCCAACAAGATTAAAGGTGCTGTATGTAGGCTTGACACCTAGTGGTTGAACTAGGTATTGCAGTCCAAATTCAAAATATTGGAGATGGTTTTTTTCATTAGCCCCTCCTTCTCAGACTTGACGCACACGCAGGATGCCAGATTAACGACACCAACAGGAACGAGCGCACATGACGATGAATTAAATTAAATATGCTGTGTTTTCGGCCAACTGGCAACCCGGGATGCCGAAATACAATTGGGTAAAGTGGCAGTGGGCGGGTTTCACAAACCATAACAAACACAGACATTCCGGGCCGGACCGCACATTTTCAAAGGAGAATAACTGACTGTAGCATTGTTTTTCAGATAAACAAGTATGTTACCTTAACATGTTTCCTAAATGTCTGCAAGCATATTATAGTATTTTTATGCTTTAGTAGAGTCAAAATCCTACATACAGCACCTTTAACAATGCACATTTATTTTCGCAGCCTTCTTTGATCATATTTACCAAGGGTACCAATAATTTTGACCACGTGTGTAATACATTTAAATTATAAAATATATTTGTCTATATACTTTTCTATATATATATATATATATATATATATATTATGCATATTCCTTTTACATGGAAACCATATGAACATCAAGACATGAATTTATATTGGATAAAATATATAAACGGTCTCATTTCAGAAAGCCACCAGACACCACAGTATTTAACATACAGGTGCATCTCAATAAATTAGAATGTCGTGGAAAAGTTAATTTATGTCAGTAATTCAACTCAAATTGTGAAACTCGTGTATTAAATAAATTCAATGCACACAGACTGAAGTAGTTTAAGTCTTTGGTTCTTTTAATTGTGATGATTTAGGCTCACATTTAACAAAAACCCACCAATTCACTATCTCAACAAATTAGAATACTTCATAAGACCAATAAAAAACATTTTTAGTCAATTGTTGGCCTTCTGGAAAGTATGTTCATTTACTGTATATGTACTCAATACTTGGTAGGCGCTCCTTTTGCTTTAATTACTGCCTCAATTCGGCGTGGCATGGAGATGATCAGTTTGTGGCACTGCTGAGGTGGTATGGAAACCTAGGTTTCTTTGACAATGGCCTTCAGCTCATCTGCATTTTTTGGTCTTTTGTTTCTCATTTTCCTCTTGACAATACCCCATAGATTCTCTATGGGGTTCAGGCCTGATGAGTTTGCTGGCCAGTCTTTTGGTGCTTTTGGCAATGTGGGCAGGTGCCAAATCCTGCTGGAAAATGAAATCAGCATCTTTAAAAAGCTGGTCAGCAGAAGGAAGCATGAAGTGCTCCAAAATTTCTTGGTAAACGGGTGCAATGACATTGGTTTTCACAGGCTTTCCTGTAGCTCAAATGGTATAGCATGGCGCTAGCAACGCCAAGATCATGGGTTCGATTCCCAGGGAAAGCAAGAGCTGATAAAATGTAAAACTGTAACTTGAATGCAATGTAAGTCGCTTTGGATAAAAGCGTCTGCTAAATGCATAAATGTAAATGTAAATGTTTTCAAAAAACACAATGGACCAACACCAGCAGATGACATTGCACACCAAATCATCACAGACTGTGGAAACTTAACACTGGACTTCATGCAACTTGGGCTATGAGCTTCTCCACCCTTCCTCCAGACTAGGACCTTGGTTTCCAAATGAAATACAAAACTTGCTCTCATCTAAAAAGAGGACTTTGGACCACTGGGCAACAGTCCAGTTCTTCTCCTTAGCCCAGGTAAGATGCCTCTGAGGTTGTCTGTGGTTCATGAGTGGCTTAACAAGAGGAAAACGACAACTGTAGCCAAATTCCTTGACACGTCTGTGTGTGGTGGCTCTTGATGCCTTGGCCCCAGCCTCAGTCCATTCCTTGTGAAGTTCACCCAAATTCTTGAATCGATTTTGCTTGACAATCCTCATAAGGCTTCTCTCGGTTGGTTGTGCATCTTTTTCTTCCACACTTTTTCCTTCCACTCAACTTTCTGTTAACATGCTTGGATACAGCACTCTGTGAACAGCCAGCTTCTTTGGCAATGAATGTTTGTGGCTTACCCTCCTTGTGAAGGGTGTCAATGATTGTCTTCTGGACAACTGTCAGATCAGCAGTCTTCCCCATGATTGTGTAGCCTAGTGAACCAAACTGAGAGACCATTTTGAAGGCTCAGGAAACCTTTGCAGGTGTTTTGAGTTGATTAGCTGATTGGCATGTCAGCATATTCTAATTTGTTGAGATAGTGAATTGGTGGGTTTTTGTTAAATGTGAGCCTAAATCATCACAATTAAAAGAACCAAAGACTTAAACTACTTCAGTCTGTGTGCATTGAATTTATTTAATACACGAGTTTCACAATTTGAGTTGAATTACTGAAATAAATGAACTTTTCCACGACATTCTAATTTATTGAGATGCACCTGTATATTTGACAAGCATGAATTAGACCAGCACATCATTAGAGTCATGATACTTGAACTTTATGTCAGTAAACTTGTAAACGCACTTGTGGCATTGGTAATCTCTGTGCACAGCATCTCTTACAAATTAAGATTAATCTGGATAAATCTGCCGATACCTGAATCTTTAATATCCTGTGCGGTCTGTAATGCTCAAAGACAAAGATTCATGAATAATTCAGTGAGATTTATAGAGTTATGTTTCTCATGGAAATGCTATTATGTTCTTATTTATCGCAAAACTGCGATTGTTTTTTTTTGTTTTTCTTTGTAAAATCTACAGCCCCATGTACAGTGATGATACACGGTGAGATTTCGTTTACCTATACGCCACGCGCCTCGTCTCTACAAGACCACGTCAGATATCTCACGGTACAATTTAGCACATAGATAAAACCGCATCTCAGATTTCGCTGAAGATACTATATGCGTTTGATGTCAGATTTAGCTGCTGACTTTTACCCCCAGTTTGGCAGCGGATGTCAGCATGGTCTGTATTAACGCCTCGCTCCAACTCTGTCTGTCCAGCATCACCAGTCAGCAAGCACCATCCGTTCCTGCTCCAGCCTGTAATGAAGATCATATGTTTAGCTGGTGCTGAAACCCAACACGAGACGTCCACATCAAATAAAAGCTGCTGCCAGCAGTGGGGCCTGCAGGATCTGTCCCGCTCCGGGAGAATGAAACCATATCTCTATAGGCCTGCAACACAGGCCGTAAAAAGTAAAGAGGGCCTCTGTCCCCACGAAAAAACCCAATCCAACCAGGCTGGGACAAGAGGTTTGGACAAGAGGTCCTATGACATTTTGACATTTTTGCATAGAAGAATATCCCGCAAACGTCACCAATTTTTGAATGCCCGTCAATGTACAAAGAGGCTTTTGAAGAATCCATATGGGAGTTGGACTAAACTGGTTGTGCTGTGTATTTAATTCACTAAACAGAACCAGCTTATAAGAGTAATTCGTTCAGGAATCGTACACCAGTCTCACTGTCTGTTTTGCGTTGTATATTCAGTAGCGATAGTCAGGGTTGCGCCATATTTAAATTATGACAGGAATTAAAACAAGGCTATGAGAGACAGAAGTACAGTGCGTTCAAAAATGCTAGGTCTAAAACTTACTGACTTTGCTCACATTGGTTTAACAACTTCCCAAATAATTATAAAAAAATTTACCTTTTGGGGTATTTTTGTATGCCCCCCTCCACCTTGTTCATTTGTGGTGTTGTTATTTGTTGTTATGCTATATTATTACCAAATATTGGATTCAATCTTTTTATCAACTTGTTTTCTTTCAATTAGCACAGGTTTTGTATTTCTATATATTTCTATATAGAACTGACTAATCGTATGGTCAATCATATGAACTTATGCACCTCAGGTTTTGTGTGAATATTGCCAAAATTATCTACAAATACTTTTTTCAGCCTGGTGATAATTTGGTGATAATATAGCATAATGAGGTATTTACAAACCATTTTTAAAAAGCTGGTCAAATTAGGTAAGAGATTTTCAGCTAAGCACAAGGGTTAACAACATAATGATTGTTCAGCTGATGAAAATGTATTTTCAAAAAAATTATCCAATAGATAAAAACTCTTAAATGGTTTTTAAAGTTGAGTTGTGAAAATTGCATGATTCAAGGAGCTTTATACAGTGCATGTCATTGTAAAAACTGCAAGTGTATCCCGCACAGCTTCATTTTCATACATGTAAAATTCAAAATGGCACCTAATGCCGGGCACACACTGCACGATTTTAGCTCAGATTT
Source organism: Aspiorhynchus laticeps (assembly GCA_023376895.1). Classification (NCBI taxonomy): domain Eukaryota; kingdom Metazoa; phylum Chordata; class Actinopteri; order Cypriniformes; family Cyprinidae; genus Aspiorhynchus; species Aspiorhynchus laticeps. Next base: position 78,099,317 of record CM041793.1, on the reverse strand, counting down.
TCAATCTTTTTTGATCAGTTTTGTGGAAATCGCAGACAAATGCCTGAAATCGGAGGCAAATCTTGTTCGTGCGAGTGACAATTATGTAGTGTGTGTTATCAAAGACTTTGATTGGAAATGACATCAGCGGTGACCTACAGTCAATAGGTTCATGTCTATTACAGATTTGCGCAAGACATTTGCGAATTGCGATATTTTATAAATGTCGATAAAAACCTATTGTGAAATGGTGGCATTTCCATTAACCGATGTTATGCATCTAAAACATATTTTTTTCCTCTCGCGATAAGTCATGGCGACGGATGTTTTTTCAGTTTACATATAGTATATCGCAGCCACCACACTTGCCATTATTTTTAATTGAAGGAGACGTAATGCGCCACAGACATGTGCAGTGTAAATAAGGGGTTATCCATCCAAGCATTAATGGCAAGGAAAGCCCCTTATACTTGAGATCGGCCATGTATGAGGTGTTTCTTGGAGGTTGTAGTACATTAAAGAATGATCATGTGATTTTTACATATGCCAGGTGTCCTGCAAATGCGAAAAAAACTGTATCAATTGCAGTTTTGTGATATATTCTTTTTCGAATTGCCTGAAAAACCACCTCATATGAGCATAAAAACTTTTTTGCAATATATGGGAGTTTTTGCTAAATTTACGTTTTCATTAGGCGTATTTTCAATTCACAATTTCAGTTTGCGCAATTTGAAGGGTAATGGAAATGCAGCTAATGAGAGAGCATGATACAGGGCAAAGGAAAGTTTAGTGAGAGGTGTCATAATAGACCTGCAACAAAACATCAGCATGCATGACTTCTGCAAGTAACCATCTCTCCTTCGTACTCTTCTTTGTTTTATTTTTCCTTTTTCACTGCAAATCAGTGTACAGACAGCTTGGATTGTGAGCTTTTTGCGCGATATTGTTTTTGACAGGAATAAATCTATTCTCGCACAAGAACACCTGTCTCTCATGTGACCTTATATTATTTACCGTATCAATTCTCGAGTGTGTTTGTTTGTGAAACATAGATTGTAGACAAATTGTTGTCAGCGATTCTTCCTTTTGAAAAGTTGTGTTATGTGTGATCCCTGGTTGCTGATCTGTCATGTGCACACAAAAGCAACTAGATTTTACCCAGTTGTACAGTGTGAGAAGCGATCCAAGACTTAGAAAATGTGAACCTGGCATAACCCAACTAAGGTCAATTGCAGCGCTGTTGTAGTACTATTGGAGCACAAAAGTCTGTCATAGTAATGTAGTACTGCATTGTGTACACATTAGCAGAAGAATGCTCTTGTGAGAACTGTATTTTTTCTTCCATATACCCTCTTGTCTTTGTTGGTGTAATTTGGACATCCAACATTGAAGTTTTCCAGCTGATGATTGAAATGTGCCGAATGTTTTTGTCAATTTCAACGACAGGAATGAGATCAGTGACAGATATGACGTAGTATGTCTTTTAATTTGGCTGACAATACAAAGTTAATTATTGTATTGTATATAAATTTTTTGAGGTTTTAAATATGCCTACAGTTATGTATATGTTTGCAGAAGTAAAAGCTTTTAAACGTGTTTAGCCAGCAAGGCTAGTTTAGTTGCAATTAACTGGACAAGAATCCCTACAAGGAAGTCAGTTGAGTATATTTGTAGACTTTGTTCTGGAACAAGCACAAACGTTGTAATTTTCCACATGAACCTTGACGTAGGTGTAATTTTCTTAGTTGAACCAACTGAAAAGAGTTGAAGCCGAGGTATAAGACTCAATCAAGAGCATCTAATCCCATCAGCCTCAGCACAGTCCTTGCGGCTCATGTAACATCCATTTACATTTATTTATTTGGCAGATGCTTTTATCCAATGCAACTTAGGCCGTGCCCTCACTACACGACTGTCAGGCTACTAAAATTGCTGTACTGCTCGCATTACACAATCTTTCCTGTCTTCTGTCATGTTGTTGTTGTAGCAGAACACGTACTAGACAAAAGAACACAGATGAGGTGAACAAATTACAAAATCTCTGGTCAAGACATATCGTCAGCATAAAAACTCACATAAATGGTACAGAAAACTGCTTGTCTAAATGTATTTATATTTTCTGTGGAAGATGTAGAACCATAAAATGTTCGTCCAGTCATATCTGGTTAGCCTCTGGTCTGCCTGTGTGCGGTCATGTGTTTTGGAGGAGGCGTGGCTTAGGTGAGTGATTTGCAGGGTGGGTGGGATCTTATGCTTTCAAAGCTAGTTTACTATTGCTAGCCTCTCTGAAATTGCCTACCCTACCTTTAATATAAAGTTGGATTTAAGTATTTCCAACTTTATCTGCATACATTCTTGCGTACACTGTAAAAATGATCTTTCGAAGATTATTCAAGTATGTTTTACAAAACAATTCATGTTTAATTCATTTGTTACTTGCTGTTTCTTTGCAAAATTATTTTGAAATTTACTAGCAATTTCTGAGTGAAAATTATTTCTACACCATTTTTTCAGTGTATATATATATATATATATATATATATATATATATATATATATATATATATATTAGTGCTGTCAAACGATTAATCGTGACAAAATAAAAAAATTTGTTTGCATAATATATGTGTGTTCTGTGTATATTTATTATGTATATAAATACACACACATACAGTATATATTTTGAAAATATTTACATGTATTTACATGACTATATTTATATTCATATAATTTATATTATAAATAAATGTATTTAATATGTAAACATAACATATTTTCTGAAATACAGTATATACATTACATGCATGTGTGTGTATTTATATATACATAATAAATAGACAGCACACATATATATATTATGCAAACAAAAACTTTTATTTTGGATGCGATTAATCACAATTAATCGTTTGACAGCACTAATATGTCAAGCGATTAATAGTTGAGACATGCTCTATATATATATATATATAGAGCATATCTCAACTGCTTGATTGATGCTTGATTGGAGGTATTAAGATATTAAGACATTAACGTCATGATTTTCTGCAAAGCTGCTTAGGAATGATGTGTATTGTCAAAGGCACTATACAAATAAAATTAGACTCGACTAAACTCAGATTATATGCATTATTGCATAGAATACAGTATAGAAAAATAAAATTTTATAAATAAAAAAGAGCTATTAACTCTTCTTTAACTTTTTTTCAAGAAAATTAGGTAGATTGTGAACTGTTTATGCTCAGATTTGGCTCTATTGGTTTCGTTTCACATCTTGAACCAGAAGTTTATCTGTGGCAGCAAAATCCAAGCAAAAATCCAATAGTGAGTGCATGGCCTTACAATGCATCCAGTCAGTATGTGTTTTCTTTGGGAATTGTTCCCATGGCCTTGGTATCGCTAGTGCTATAACTCTACCAGTTGTGCTACATGAACACTAAAACAAAAACATCCAGGATCCAGACACTTGGGCTGCGATGAGCCCTAGAAGAAACCTGAGTCCTGCTGTTTGTCAGTTTTTCCTCACACACACAGGCTCTGCCCAGATCAGATGTTATCTCTTGAGGAGGTGTCTGTGGAGCGGATGGCTGCTGTATGAGCAGGATAAACAGCAGCAGTGGGTATAATCCACTGTGCTCCGTCCGAGAGCTGTGTGGATTAGCTGCCTCCGGCACTACTAGCCTCTTCACTCTGCTTTCGCACCTTGAAAGGAGCCTAATTGAGCCAAATCTCATTATTTGGGACCTGGACACTGAGACGATAATCAATTGGGCCCTGGTTGTCTTTAAATGGATCATACTGTCATAGCCACAGCTTGTTCTGGTGTGTTGATTGCATGAAATGGATGGGAGAAAGAGGAAAACGGATTTGTTGTTCAATGAAGGCAATATTTTTATGGGTCTTTTAGGGTGTCACTTCTGAAATCAATATCATTTATAATGTTTATGAGTTAAATGAGTGATTAATGGCATTTTCCGTAATTTGTGTACAAATTACAGAGGACCGCAACTCCTAAAAATTCTGTTTAATTAAATAGTATTATTTTTTATTTATATAAATATTTAAGATAAGTGAAAAATGTATCATATTCATGGAAAGTGCTTGCAGGCGGTCTTGGCTGCATTCTTTATGAGTGCACTGTCATTTTTGAAGGGAATGTAATTTATACATGTTTGTGTTAAATGAGCTTTGATGGCAATTAATGCTTTGAGCCACAATTAATTTGCTCAGCTGTGAAACTTTGAAGTCTTTGAAAGTATTTAAAAAAAAAAAATGTGATAAACCAAGAAGTAATTTTTTTAAGACCACTGTATGAATTTGGGACATTCCTTCCTCTCTGAAAATAATTGAAGCATTGAAAAAAAATGAAGCCCGTGCATTATCCTTGGGATGGCGATGAAGAACAAGCTTTCAGGAGGACAAGAATATTTTGGAATCCAAAAATTTAAAAGGAGGTTCATCATCTTCATTTAGCCTAAGCAAAACGAGACAGAATATATAAAAAGGAAAGAAAACAATTATGGCTATTAAGGGCTGAAAACTCAGCAGACAGTAATTCCCAACGTAACGCACCTTGTGCATATACACATATCCTCATTTACATATTTACATGCATATGCAAACAGGCATGAATATGTACGTGTGCGGCACGTTGAGGAGGACAGGATGCTTTACAAAGATGTATTGCGGCAATGAGCAAGCGCTGCTAATGCAACATATTAATACACATGTTTAGCCTAATTTGACAATGCTTTCAGCTACATTTAACACATCTTACAATGTCTGCATTCATTCTACAAATATTATTTCCGCCAAGTAAAAAAAAGTTTTTGTCTCTCATTCTGAGTTTATATCTGACAATTCAGACTTTTTCTCGCAGTTCTGAAAAAAAAAATGTCCGAATTGCAAGATGTTAAATTTTGAAGGTCTGAGATGAAAAGAATTCTAAGAATCAGAATTATAAAGTCGCAAATACCTTTATTTTTTTATTCCATGGCAGAAACAAAAACACAGAATTGCGAGATGCAAACTTAAAAAATTGGAGGGGAAAAAGTAATAATTGCGAGATGTAAACTTGGAATTCTGTTCTGAGTTTACAGGTGCATCTCAATGAATTAGAATGTCGTGAAAAAGTTTTTCTTGTAAGTTATTTCAAAAAGTGAAACTTTCATATATTTTAGATTCATTGCATGTAAAGTAAAACATTTCAAAAGTTTTTTTGTTTTAATTTTGATGATTAGAGCTTACAGCTCATGAAAGTCAAAAATCAGTATCTCAAAATATTAGAATATTTACATTTGAGTTTCAATTAATGATCATCCCTACAGTATAAATTCTGTGTATCTCTTGTTCTTTGAAACCACAATGATGGAGAAGACTGCTGACTTGGCAATGATCCAGAAGATGAACATTGACGCCCTCCACAAAGAGGGTAAGTCACAGAGGGTCATTACTGAAAGGTGTGGCTGTTTACAGAGTGCTGTATCAAAGCATATTGAATGCAAAGTTGACTGGAAGGAAGAAGTTGGGTAGGAAAAGGTGCACAAGCAACAGGGATGACTGCAAGCTTGAGAATACTGTCAAGCAAAGCTGATTCAAACACTTGTGAGAGCTTTTCAAGGAGTGAACTGTAGCTGGAGACAATGCATCAAGAGTCACCACGCTCAGACGTCTTCAGGAAAAGGGCTACCAAGCCACTTCTGAACCAGAGACAACGTCAGAAGCATCTTACCTGGGCTGTGGAGAAAAAGAACTCAGTGGTCCAAAGTCCTCTTTTCAGATGAAAGTAAATTTTGCATTTCATTTGGAAACAAGGTCCCAGAGTCTGGAGGAAGAGTGGAGAGGCACAGAATCCATGTTGCTTGAAGTCCAGTGTGAAGTTTCCACAGTCAGTGATGATTTGGGCTGCCATGTCATCTGCTGGTGTTGGTCCACTGTGTTTTCTGAGGTCCACAGTCAACGCAGCCATCTACCAGGAAATTTTAGGGCACTTCCATGCTTCCTTCTGCTGACAAGCTTTATGGAGATGCTGATTTCATTTTCCAGCAGGACTTGGCACCTGCCCACACTGCCAAAGGTACCAAAAGCTGGTTCAATGACCATGGTGTTACTGTGCTTGATTGGCCAGCAAACTCACCTGACCTGAACCCCATAGAGAATCTATGGGGTATTGTCAAGAGGAAGATGTGAGACACCAGACCCAACAATGCAGATGAGCTGAAGGCCACTGTTAAAGAAACCTGGGCTTCCATACCACCTCAGCAGTGCCACAAACTGATCACCTCCATGCCCCGCCGAATTGAGGCAGTAATTAAAGCAAAATGAGCCCCTACCAAGTATTGAATACATATACAGTAAATGAACATACTTTCCAGAAGGCCAACAATTCACTAAAAATGTTTTTTTATTGGTCTTATGAAGTATTCTAATTTGTTGAGATGAATTGGTGGGTTTGTGTTAAATGTGAGCCTAAATCATCACAATTAAAAGAACTTAAACTACTTCAGTCTATGTGCATTAAATTTATTTAATACACGAGTTTCACAATTTGAGTTGAATTACTGACATAAATGAACTTTTCTACGACATTCTAATTTATTGAGATGCACCTGTACATGCTGCAATTGTGGTGATTTTTTTTCCTCAGAATTGTGAGGTTACATAAACTCACCATCTCAATTCTGAGAAAAAAGTCAAAATTGTGAGGTAAAAAGTCGCTTTTTTTCAAAAATAATTGGAAGATGTAAACTCGCAATTGTGAGAAGCAAATTAAAACGTAAACTGAAAATTCTGAGAAAACGGTCAAAACTGCGAGACATTTGCAGAAATTAGCAATTTGGAAGTTATAAACTCGTAATTTTGAAAGTTTACATCTAGCAATTCTGACTTTTTTCATCAAAAAAGTAATAATTGTGAGATTAAAAAGTCAGTTATCTTTTTTAAATTCTGTGGCAATGGAAGATCCGCAAGATGTAAACACTGCATTCTGAGAGAAATTTAAACTCAGAATTCTAAGAAAAAGTTAGAATTTCAAGATATAAATTAAAAATGTTGAGGAAATAATTCTGAATTGCGAGATATAAACTCACAATTCCAAGTTTATAAAAATCGTAATTGTGAGATAAATAGATGCAATTACTTTGTTATTTTTTTCTTACGTGACAGAAACAAGCTTCTATAGATTTTCCTCAAAAAATCAAAAAAAAAAAAAAACATCTGTGTATGCATAATTTGCACTTCTAACATTCTACTATTTATGCTGCCTCTTACAATTACATTATAGTGCATTGTAAATGACCCCCAGTTATATGTAAAAAAAAACAAACAAAAAAAACAAGCCAGGTCATTAAAAAGGTGTCAGTGTGTGTATCTGTTTGAGTGTGAACGTGCAAGTGTGAGTATTTGACAAAAGAAGCTAGTTTCCAGGAGTGTGTGAGGGAATTTCACAGGAGTCTGAGTGTAGGTTATTATGGGTTTAAGAGTGTGTGAAGGTGTGTGTGTGTGTGTGGGAGAGCCGCAGTAGTATGTCAGAGAGGAGGGTGTGTGTGCGGCGGACGTCACTGAAGAACTATGTGCGAGCGAATGTTTGTGTGTGCGTGTTTCTGGTGAAATAATGAACATCTCTATGTGGGTGCGTCTGTATGCCGGTTGCCTAAGCATATGTATGCGTCCAATTACGTGTCTGTCAGTGTTGTTGTGTGTTTTGCGTGAAAACGACAGGCTGAATGCGCACGTATCTGTGCACTGAATGCGCACGTAGATAGCAGTTTGCGAGCACGTCTGTGTGTGTGTGTGTGTATGTGTGTGTGTGTGTGTGTGTGTGTGTGTGTGTGAGCGAGAAAGCAAGAGAAACGGCTTGGCAATGGTGTTTTTCCTGCAGTAATCAGGCAGAGTATAGCCCTAGCCCTGTGTACCTCTCCCTGCTTGCGGTTTGTCCACATGCCTCCTCTGCTCGCAGTGGGGGAGGGTTTTGTGTGTGTGTGTGTGTGTGTGTGTGTGTGTGTGTGTGTTTGTATGCGCAGTTTTAGGGGTGTTGAGGCCCTTGGAAGGGAACAGGCAGATCTTGTTAGCTGGCCTGACCCACGGTAACACAGTCAACAATGCGACACGCTAAGACGAGATGAGATGACAGTACGGCACGGAAAGGGACAGGAAAATTCCTCCGCTGGCATTTCTCAGCGTGCAATCAAACCGCAAATGTCATCTACCGTATATCCGCCATAAAGCCGCGCAGTCTCGTTCCTTTGTCCCCATCCGGAAAGCTCAAACATCGACAGTTTGATGCGAGAAAGCCAGATGCGTCGCCATCTCTAGACAGAATATCGCTACTTTTTCTGCTTCCCCCAAGTCGGAGAGGCCCGCTTCCATCTACCTACATCACCGAAATGGCATGCGTGGTCCGCCACAATGTGGTGGGACTTTTTTCATGCACGAATAGGCTTTTTCTTGTTGCTCTTAGCAATACCTGCTTTTGATTAGTTCGGAACGACGGTGCATTCGAGTGCTGAGTGAAACCCCAGCAACCCCAGCCAGGCAGATGCGATTCTGCTACTCCCATTCATAATCTTTATGCTTAATTTGAAATAATGGATGGTATTTTCTTTGTGGAAACACAAGATACCTCAATATATATGGCACTGTTGTAAATACATGTTCCCGGTTTTATTGTGCTCCAGCTCTAAAATTTTATTTTTGGCTGATCTCAACTAAGCCATGTGAAGTATTAAACAATATTAACTAACAGACAAATATCATTTTTTGGTGTATTTACCAGTTACCATATCTAATAAAAAAAAATTAATCGGAAATTGATCATTTTATTTATCAGCAAGTTTGCATTCAATTGATCAAAAGTGACAGTAAAGACATTTATAATGTTACAGAATATTTCTCAAAACTGAAAATAATAATGTTTCTTGAGCAGCAAATCAGCATATTAATAAGATTTCTGAAGGATCATGTGACACTGAAGACTGGAGCAATGATGTTGAAAAATCAGCTTTGCATCACAGAAATAAATTACATTTTAAAATATATTAAAACAGAAACAAGTTTAAACTGCAATAATATTTCCCATTATTACTGTTTTTACTGTATTTCAAATGTGTTCAAATAAATGCAGACTTGGTGAATATAAGATGCTTGTCTTCTCAATTAAGTTTTGTGTTTTAAGGATTTTTAGATATTTTTACTGGGAAACAAGTCAACAAACACACATTAAAACATGTCCATATGCTAGTGTACAATAAAATGAACGTTTAGCAAAAATACACCTTAATTTCTCTTCCACAAAATGGACCAAAAACATTGATGACTCATGTTGCACTACAACAGTTTTTGTCCAATCAGAGGCCTTCAAGGAATGAAACTGCCCCTCCCCAATACCAGCGACAGCTGACTAGCAAGTAGCAAATCAGTTCACGGTTATATAAATGTAACTAATGGTGCGTATACGTCATGTCGGAAAGATTGTACTTACGAGTTGAAAGCACATGAACACCAAACCAATATAGTAATCACGAGTGGGTAACTCAGATTTTTCTTAGTCAAATTTGGTAGACCAGATGGATGCAGTGTCAAATTTGTTGAAATGTATAAACTGCATGTAACAAAATATGATAGAAAATGTAACAATGCATTCTTTATTCATCATTTTGTATAAGCAGAGTTAAAAAAAACATTGCTGTATTTGTTGTAGAAAAGGTACAACACTATCTTTCTCTGGCAAAAGTGATTTGGACACACTTGACGTCATAATTACGACTTCTCAATTTATAAATATGATCTTCTCAGGAGGACTTTAACACACCATATAGCCTATTGGCTGTACTCATCTACTGATTTCATGGGGGCCACAAAGAAATGCCCAATCTAAAAAAATCTTACCGGTGTCAATCTGAACGTCAAGCTTTTGCTAAAATTATTCTGCCTAAATTACAATGTTTAAATAGGCAGACAATGAAACGTTATGCATCTGTTGTCGTTTAAAATAAGTTTTGTGATTTAATTCAGTGGGTGTAAGAGGGATGGTGAACTGTAGTTACTTCTTGTCTGCCGTTGTCTCTGCTGTGCTTCTGTGGCATCACCCACTCTAATTTCAGCCTGCATCTCTGCGACTGCAAAAGCCATAAACACTGAAGATTAGGTCACAACAGCTTTCATAACCACTTTCATGACCTCTTTATGCCCTCCCTCACTGTTTCTCTCTGTCTCGCTCTGTCTCTCAGTCTAACTCTACTCCCACAGCAGCTCACTTTAAAAAAAACGCTCTTTTGCAAGGTCAAGTTTCCATGTGTCCTGCTCTTAATTTTAGTATTATTATTTATAAAACCTTTTAATATACAAAAAGGAGAAGCTTTAAAGACTGTTTGGACTGCACTTTTTTGAAACGGTCTTACCGTCTCTGCTTTAGCAATCATAGAGTATTAGTACTAGTTCAATATATCCAAACTTAATGGGTAAAAATTAGTTAGGCGACATGCAAGAACCAATAACGTTTGGCATCATTGACATCAAAGCTGGTATGATGCCAAGTTAAAAATGTGCATGTGTCAGTGAGGGGCCAGAATATCATAGACCAAGCAAGGGTCTTCAACAGGGGGTCCAACCCATAGGGGGTCTGCTGTGATACTGCAGGGGGTGCATCAATTACTGTATGATCTCAAACAAATTTTTGTGAGGAAAAAAAATGCATTAAGCTAAAGTTAACAAGCCAAATTTGCGACTGGTTCACATTAAAATGTATTAAAAGTAAAATTAAAGTTTTGAATATGTACGTGCAACAGTGAGAACTATGAAATATTTTCATCAAATAACAAATTTAGGAAGTGTCAGTGACTTTGTATTTTATACAAAGATACGGCTTCAGAAAACTTGGAATATAGTGCACAAGTCGTATGGACCAGTATTGTTATTGTTAACTAAACAAAATATTAAAAATATTATAAAAATTTTTTTGTAAATGCCAAATTCTGTCATGAAACTCTAGATGGCGCAGGCTGATGGCTCGTTAACACAAATTGATTCTATTCACAGCGTTAAACTTGGCACAAGCTGGTTGGTTCATGTTACATATGGAGCCAATGCGTGTGCTACTTTACATTTAAATGACTGGTTCGCAGTGTGCTTTCAGAGTTCCTCTTAAACCCTCCACCTTCCCCAGCTGCTACGGGTTACTATATATGTCTTAAATCCTCACACAGACCAAATACATTAACATTGTCATATCCATTACATGCTAAAATCTTCTGCGAGTTGTCATGATAGAACTGAAATAATGATGAAATATAATAAATTCATATTAAACAAAAAACTTTTAAAAAATACATTTTGGAAACATGTTTTCAGAAATTAGAATTTTGCCTTGGCAACTAACTAAAATGAGTTTAAGTTAACGGAGTGTCTATTTACACTAAGTGCAAATAGCCCATCTTGTTGGCAAAGGCTATTTACATTAACTCCGCCAACTAAAGTGTGATTGAGTTAGTCAACACTAAAAAAAATACAATAATTCAGCATCAGTTTCAGTGGCATAGATGGTAAGGCGCATGCATTTTGACGCGGTCGAGGCATTTATTTTCAATAAAAATGAAGGAAATAATCAAAAAGTTGAAAATAAAGTATCGGGTAGGGTTAGGGTATGTGTAGGGAGGGCTTTATTGTCTCAATAAGGTGGTATCCCTTTAATAATTTGAATTAAAACTATAATTTACACTCAATACGTTATTATTGCGTATTGTTTTATAATGTACTACAATACTGAGGTGCAGATAATTGCTATTTATTTGCAAAAAGTAGTATAAATAGCAGAAAATCTTGCTATTTTAACATAGTGTAAATAGAATCTATAGCTATTTGCACTTAGTGTAAATAGCATATCGTTCAAAAATACTGCTATTTTCACTTAGTGTAAATAGAATCCATTGCGATTTGCACTTCGTGTAAATAGCATCCATCGCTAAAAAAATATGCTATTTGCACTTAGTGTAAATAGCCGCTGCCTTAAGTTAAAGTACTAAAACTGCTCACACTAAAATGGAAATAAATGTGAAGCATTGTAGAAAAATGCCAAAAGCACAACAAAATTACTAAAAAATTAAACTCAAATAAAATATAAAAATAAACGCTAATTTAAAATTTTCAAACTGTAATAATAAATAAATATAACACTGGTATGGACTACTTTTTTGGTGTACTTTTGTTTTTTGTTGGCTTGATAGACATGTATGTTCAAGAGCAGCACACACTTTTGCTAAATATCTCCTTTTGTATTCCATGGATGAAAATATGGTAAATGAGTAAATGATGACAGAACTTTTATTTTTAGGTGAACTATCCATTTCAATTTGACATTTCACACTTGCGTACTGTGAGGTGCATAAGTCCCCACATAGGTGACCTTGTCTGTTACAGTGAATACATTGTTGTTTTGCTGTGTCAATACCAAAGCAAACCTACACTGTCCACTGTCAATCAGTGTATTATGGTGTTCTGTTTTGAGTGTGTTTGGATAGCCTCTATTGAGGATGAAGAATTTCTTCAACACTAACAATTACTGGCTGCAGAGGGGAAGAGACAAGCAATGGGTGGGGGGGCTTTAAGCAGTGGAGATGTAGGGTGGATGGGGGGGGGGGCATTAGCATTTGTAGGCTGCAATTATGTGTAATTTTCCAACAGCGGCAAAATTAGAAAGCAAACAAAACAAGGGGGCAAATAGACTGTGCGGATTAGCTCCTTACTGACACATGCAATACAGTGGAGAGAAAGAAGGAGGGCAGGGGATGGGATGTGGAGGGGGGGCGTTGTTGGCAACATCATCCTACATGCAAATATTGACAAACAGAAGCGGCTACAGACAGGTTCGACAGCATGGGATTGAAGTACAATGGACTCCTAGAAAACAATCTCAGCACATTGGATAGGTTGGGCGGGACTGTAGACGCCACGGACCACCCATCGCCCGTTCTTACTGCAACATACACTGCTGAGTGTTCAAAAACAGCCGAATATCAATCATATGCTGAATGGAGTCAGTATTCAGTACAACAAGACTGGTATTGTTACTTTTTTATTTTGGTATCAATTTACTGAAGTACCAGTACATCTGGCAACCCTATTACGTATGAATGGTATTCGCCAGAGAGAAGTGTTAAATACTGTAGATGATTGTCAGTTTTGATCGATTACGAGGCAGTGTTGACAATTGGCCACAAGTATGTCACAGCGTGCCAACAAACGTCATTGCAATGTTTCTCGAGCTTTTATTAATAGAAAAGTCATTGTAGTGTAGTCCAGCTTACAAGACCGTTCCAACTGCAATCAGCGTCCTGCGATCACTCCTTTGAGAAACCGTGCAGGTGTTAAAAACAAACAAGCATTGGAGAAATGGAGCCAACTCACTGAACCACATACGCACTAAAACCTGAGAACAGCTCCAGAGAGGAAAGGCCAAATGAGGTAATTAGGAAGGGTTTGGTTGAGAGGTCTACTCCCAATAACCCCTCAGCTACGGCTAAAGGTTGTGTCTTCAATGACATCTGGACGGCGGTGATTAAAACCTGGTGTGTAAATAATCCCATCAAATAGGAACAACATAACAACCCCTGTTTAATCCCTAATTACCCTAGCTCCTCCCCCACCTTCAAATTCTGCATTAATCAGAAGCCCGCTAATGCGTAACCACCTCCACCCTTGTCTCCTGATGCTGTGAAAGTCAGCAGTAGAAATATACACTTTTCCACTGCCTCCTCATGAAAGACTGGTCTTTGGACAAGTTTACAACCCATTGGAGATCTAGACTGGAGGGTGAAACTAAAGGCCGGGACACACCAAGCCGACTTCAAACTAACACATTCTGTGCCTGTGTGAGAGGAATTAGCTGTCTATATCAGCAACTATCAATAGTATACTGTATATTCGTCATTCAAAAGGAGAAACCGAAACAATGATATACAAGATATACACAGAAATGCGATATATAAACAAAGCAGCGCGTGCTTATTATTTTTAATATTTTGAAGCCTGACAGATGCTTGCCAACGGTCGACTCTCATTGGCTCTCGGTGTGTCCTGGCCTTAAGGGGGCGTTACGGTGGCCCAGTAGTGCACAACACAACAAAATCTCCTCAGCACAATGAAATCTCCACAACATAACGAAATTAGCACAACACAACAGAAACAAGCCGCAACATAATGATATCTCCACAACACAATGGAAACATGCCCCAACACAATGAAAATAGCACAACACAACAGAAACATGCCGCAACACAACGGAAACAAGCCTCAACACAGCAAAATAAACACACTACAACAAAGTTAGTCCTATGTGTTGTGTTGTGGAGATTTTGTGGTATTGTGCAATACTGGGCCACTGTAGGGCATCTACATAACATAGTTTTCAACTAAAAACGGATGTGTTTTTGCCATTCATTTACACAACAAACATTACTGCCGCTCATCAATGGCGGCTGTCACAGTTGACAAGAACAGGCCTCCTTAAGCTAAACCGTCCCATTTAACAATGCTCGGTCCAACCTTTGTGGCCTTTGAGGTCCAAGTCCTTCCATGTCCAGCCTTTGAATTGGGACACAGTTTATATGTGCGGAGGCGAGTAGTGTAGTTTCAAAGAGACATCGCCATCTACTGGCCTGGGATGAGTAATATGTTTTTTTACTTGTTTTTGCAGATCTGTGAGAACGGGGATCGTTTTGACAATGTTGTCAGCTGTATGTAAAACTTTTCAAAAATGCAACTGAATTTTTTTTTTATTTTTAGTATTTCGGTATACTTCAGATATTATTTAGTATTATTTCTCAAATGTAGCATGATCAAAGACATTGTGTCAATTAATTGGAAAGATTTTTGTAAACTAAAACAATTAGTTGAGTTAATGTGTATACAATATGTAATCTACACTGACCACAACATAAACATTTTTAGAACTTAAAGGCTTAGTTCACCCAAAAAATTAAAATTCTGTCATTAATTACTCACCCTCATGTCGTTCCAAACCCGTAAGACCTCCGTTCATCTTCGGAACACAAATTAAGATATTTTGGATGCATACCGTGAGCTCTCTTACATGAGTGTCCTTACATGAATTTTTGAATAAATTGGGTTTTTTTGTTTTGGGTTTTTTTGCACACAAAAAGTACTCTCGTAGCTTCGTAAAATGAAGTTTGAACCCCTGATGTCACATGGATTATTTTACCGGTCTCCTTGCTATGCTTCTGGACCTTGATCGTGTAAGGACACTTGCTGTCTTTGGAGGGTCAGAGAGCTCTCAGATTCCATCAAAAATATCTTAATTTGTGTTCTGAAGATGAACACAAGGTCTTCCAGGTTTGGAACAACATGAGGGTGAGTAATTAATGACAGAATTTTCATTTTTGGGTGAATTATCCCTTTAAGAGCGATAACAAGAAAGATAACTATATAAGTGTCCACACTAGGGGTATATGACGTAAAATTTATATCACGGTATTTTCCACTGTCCAGACGATATCGATATTATATCGCGGTATGAGAAAAAATAAATTGGATCACATTTTAGTAGACCTTAGTATGCAAAATATGTATTTTAACCTTATATAACTAGAAAAAAAACATTATTTCAAGATCTAAGGCAAAAATAAAATGGTGTTTACGGGTTTGGAACAACATGAGGGTGAGTAATTAATGACAGAATTTTCATTTTTGGGTGAACTATTCCTGTAAGTGTAAACATTTAGCATGTAACTCATCTGGCTCTCAGCCAAAGTGTCCTAACAACCACCTAGCGATGTCTTAACAACTATCCACAATACTCTAGTCTAGCACCTACATAGTAATGTCTGGTATCCACCCAAGCACCACCCAGAACACCCTAGCAACCATCACTCAAACGCCACTCGTATTTTCTTCAGAAAATGTAAAATTAATAATAATAATTGTTATTATTTTAATAATAATAATCATAAATATATAATAGGCTGTACATAATTAATATAAAATATCAAATAAAAGTTTAAAAAATAATTCATATGTGTTGTGACTAAACAAATGTCTCTGTATTGTGGGTCTCACAGCCAAGTAACTTTCTTGATGTCTGACTTGCATGTTGTGACAAGGGCAAACAGACCATTCAGAACTCAACTCTCTGTGCAATGACTCGTGAACAGGTTGAACTGGAATAAGAGCATTCGCCAAGTACAAGGTCCATCCTTGGATCTTACAGTGTCAAAGTCAAGTGCCTCATTTCAACAGTGGCAAAGCTTTACACACCGAAGCACTGATATTGATATATGTTTCTTTCAACAGGTACAACATAAAATCTCTGCAAATACTTATGAGAGATCTACAATTACACTGACTCTGAGATTTATCTCTGACCTGCCTATAGCTATATTCAGATGGGATTTTCATTATATACCAACATAAACAATATCTGAGTTACAGTTATTGACATAGGATGCCTGTGATTTCATGTACTGAAAAGTATTATGTATTAGGATTGGACACTCTGTCTTGAGTGTCATGTGCTCGGATACGAACGTCACAAAACCTGTTAAATTAAACAAGACTAATTATAACTGTGTATATAAATCTCAATGCACCCTGATAAAGACTTCAACCTGACAGTCTATGCATCATTACGTCTCCAAATTGTAGACTCCTCTGGAGGACTGCAAAAAAGTAGAACAGCATTTGGCAAAGGGCCTACCATAAAGGTACACCAGGCAGATTAGCAGTGTCCGACAAATAAATGCGGTGAAACATGATTTGAAAATCACATTGTATATGCGTCAAACATGAATGTATGTGTTCACAGGGAAAATTGCTTCAGAATAGAGCTTATATATCCAAAGCTGTTTGTGTGTATGTCTGTGTGTTTGTGGAGAGAGGATGGCTAACCGCAAGTTTAGCGTTTGATGAATTTGATGAGTGATCACTTCCAGCAGAAGCATGTTCCTCAAAGCCACATGCAGCCAGACTCTTGAGTATCAGCATAACATCTTATACTAGCCAAGAACCGCCCACTTTGACAGGAAAAAGCTCTCTGACTGACAAGTAAAATGACTAATCAGAGTTTGCTTGTTTACATGACATTTAAGGGAGGGTCCTTCAGAAATCGGACTTGACTCAACAAGACTTGAGGTCAAAAATATCTTGTTTGCTTGCTACTAAGTGTCTCAAACAAAACATCTTTGAACGATTCAGTGCAGTGAACCACGCAAACTTTGACAAATCCAAAACAAGTTCTTCCTCGGAAGCTCTGGAGTGCCTGGGAACTTGTAAACATGACTTTCCAGGCACACTGATAAAAACCTGTTAACCTTTACACCCAAAATTGTGCAGAAACTGATTCGAACATGTAATTTTGCGAAGTTCTGCAACGATGGAGAAGGCAGATCTAACCCAGAATCTCCGCCAAGTACAACACATACAACTTTTCTAACAGACTTAATTTTCTTTAAAAATAATGGATAAGTTAAACTTCTGCTTGGAATCATCCACATTCTATTAAGAGGTGAGCATGTGAGTGACATGGGAGCTACTTCTTGGCTTATCTCTGAATGCAATGTTGACTGTTAATACTGAATGCTGATACATCCCTACCAGTCCTTCCGTCTTTGGCTTAGTTTGGACTCTGTGCCCTTTGCCCATCATTTTACGTGGATCATGATGCTGTAAATCTTCACATCCTAATAGGAATGTTGCATCCTCTTGTCTTGCATTGTTGGCCTAAATTGCTAGCTTCAGCTTTGGAAAATGGGAAGAGGGTGCACAATTATTTTGATTTATC
The DNA here is from genome assembly GCA_023376895.1 of Aspiorhynchus laticeps. NCBI lineage: Eukaryota > Metazoa > Chordata > Actinopteri > Cypriniformes > Cyprinidae > Aspiorhynchus > Aspiorhynchus laticeps. The sequence continues at coordinate 78,081,556 of CM041793.1, read as the reverse complement.
TCTTTGGACATAACCCAACATATTGAGATGATTATTGTTATGCATGCTCCAGATTCTGATGCAAGTTGCGGTCTCGTTATTTACATGCTTTTATCTGAAGAATTCCCTGGGACATCCTCTATTTGGGCATTGTTTGTTATTAAATGACAACCATTTTTAATTTGCGATCCATTCTGTATTGTTGTCGCAGCAATGGGTGTAGACGAGAGATATGATGTTCCAGCATTGGGAAAGATGTATGCCATGAAACTGACTCATAGATAGCTATAGGGCTATTGGTCAGGCTTGCCCATAACACAAACTGTAAATGGATATGATGAAGGACATACAGACAGTACAGACAATGTTTGACTCTTCCTAACTTCTTAACATTTCCTTGTCTTGTCTCAGGCTCTATGGCCAGACGGAATAGGCCAGTGGTAAGTAATCCTCACAGACTGCTTCTACTCTACATGATTCCCTATCTCTGCCTTCTCCGGAGCGTAGGATCTCTGCGGGTCACAATCCTTCTCCGCTCCTGCAGTGCCCATCCCCCCACCGGAGTAATTGGACACAGCTTCAGCACAGGGAGCATGTCTTTTTTTTTTTTTTTTTAGCATGGCAAGCACACTGAATTAAAAGAGAGGCATTCTCTGGGGAATATGAAAGAAGAGAAAGGGAGGGATGCAGAAAAAGAGAGGTGTTGTGTTAGGGTTGATTTTATTCTTGGTGCTGGTGCAATGTCTGAAGACCCCACAATAATTTTGCTTTTAGCAAAGTCCCTTTGAGGCACATCAGTTCACTTAGTGTCCATCTTGGAAATGCAACTATCAGAGCCGATCCTCCCTATACGCAGAATGCGCAGGCTGCATAGGGCCCCCGAAATACCAGGGGCCCCTTGCTCTCAAAGATGTTTTAATTTTAGTTTCGTTTTTGAATTTGGCCAGCTGTTGTGAAAACATGAATGATCATTTCTTTTAATGTGGTGCGCTGTCACGCTCTCTATGTAAAAATCTTGTAACGTCAATGTCGTACAGTCTCTTGTTTGAGAAAAAAAACGAGTTGAAAGCGTACCACGCCCCCCCCCCACCCCCGGCCGGCGATACAGTTTTGCGTAGGGCCCCCAGAAGTCTAGGATCGGCACTGGCAACTATTGTGCAACTATTTTCTTGTAGGTAAGATTAAAGGAATAGTTCACCCAAAAATGAAAATTTGGTTATTAATTACTCACCCTCATGTTGTTCCAAACCCAAAAGGCCTTCGTTCATCTTCAGAACACAAATTAAGATATTTTTGATGAAATCTGATAACTTTCTGACCCTCCATTGAGAGCAATGCAACTGATATGTTAAAGGCCCAGAAAGGTAGGAGGGATATTGTTAAAATAGTCAATGTGACATCAGTGGTTCAACCATAATTTTATGAAGCTATGAGTATACTTTTTTGTGCAAAAAGAAAACAAAACTAACAACTTTATTCAATGATTTCTTCTCTTCCGGGTCAGTTTGCCGCCAGTCACTAAAGTAACACTCGTGACTATTTTAACAATGTTCTTACTACCTTTCTGGGCCTTGATCATGGTAGTGCCCTTGCTGTCTATGGAGGGTCAGAAAGATCTCGGATTTCATCAAAAATATCTTAATTTTTGGCCTTACGGGTTTGGAATGACATGAAGGTGAGTAAATCATGACAGAATGTTCATTTTTGGGTGAACTATCCTTTTAAATTAGAAATGGTATCATAAATGGAGCTTCGTTTTTTAGCTCAAATAGTGCAATAAAATGAGCTGTGTCCAAAATCCAGTATGTAATCGTTGAAAAGTATGTGACATTGTATGAATGTGGGTAGTATGAATGAAAGGCGGTTGTACTACGTACGCCATATTTCCCTACAGCTGCCGATTTGAGCATTACGATTTCTACTGATCATTTATCCATGAGTGGTCCATCCCTTCATCTTTATAATGTCTCTAGTCCTAGCCCCCATCTAGTACGGACACACACACAAATTCCTCTGTATTTTATTAAGGTTATTTCCACACATCTCTGCTGCCAACAAGGCAGCTCAGTTACCCTGGAGCTATTAAGCCATTAAATGAACACAACACGCAATCACACCCTGAGAGTAGTCTCCACATTACCTATCAGTCAGTGTGTATCGATTCGAAACGTGTAAGCCAACCCAGCAAACTCCCCGTATAAGTATCCAGGTGTTCCAATTCAGTTGTACTCTGAAGGAAAAAGAGAGGATCACTGGTGGAAAATAAACCCTATGCCAATCTTATTATCTTAAAGACCTCATGAAAGAGCTTGTGTACTATGTGTACCGGATGAATGATGTACAGATGGTGCACTTTTTCAAATGGATAAACAAAGTGTGTTGGACACATCATGGTCGCTAACACAGATATTCCTATGTAATGGAAAAATAAGAAAAAACCTTAAGATGGTGGATGTGAAAACTACGAAACATTGGTGAAAACAATACATTACAAATATTAAATGCTTTACCAGCAGCCCAATGTTATGTGATTTATATTTCAATATTTGTGCACTGCAAAAATGGCTTGTAAATGAGCTTTTTAATCATTCGTTTTCACTTGTTTCTGGTAATATCTAAAACTGCAGACACTGCATAAGATATTAAGACTTTTTCATAGATTGTATCTTGAATATGAGTGTATTAAGTCTTACTGCACTGGCAGATTTTTTTTTTAATTTTAAACTAATGCTGGTAACACTTTAGAATAGAGAACACTTATTCACTATTAACAACGACTTTTCCCTCAATAAATTCCTAATTTGCTTCTTATTAATAGATAGTAAGTTAGTTGTTAAGTTTAGGTATTGATTAGGGATTCAGAATAAGGTCATGTAGAATAAGGCATTAATATGTGCTTAATTACTACTAATAAATGGCTAATATTCTAGTAATATGCATGGTAATAAGCAACTAAGAGACCCTAAAATAAAGTGTTACCCTAATGCTTAAACATTATCTCAACACTGTAGTGTTGCTTTTAAATTGATCTTGTTTCAATGATTTTTCAATACTTAAACTGGAAAAATAGACAAAGCACATGTTAAGAATAAGAATTAACCGACATATAATATTTACAATATTTAAAAAGCCATTTTGGAGTACTTGTAACATAATTGGATTTGGTTAGCTAACACGCTAAAGCTAAATGCAATTTCTCTTAATTGAAAAACTACTTGTAGTAAAAATAAACCACATTTATGTACCATTATTCCATTAGAACTCCATTCAATTTATGTTCCATTAGATTATGCTTACATTCAAATTCATAGCTTTTTAGTTTAATTTCTGTACTTGTTATTGCTAATCAGAAGTGAGGAGCGTTAGCGGCAAGAGACATTCTCATTATAGGGAGAATTTGATTTGACAAAAGTATAGTATATAATGTGAATATTCTTGGTCTATTTTCCTGTACAAGAAAGACTGTACATTTTTAGATTTGTAAGATAATTCCGTCAACTTTTAAATAATATGCAAGCACACAGATGGCCTAAAAGCTAATAGACACAAAACTAGCATTTTGATTTCAGTGATTCTTTAAATGCTGAACGCTGTGTGAAAATGACATTCTGTGCTAGTGACAAGGATTTCTTATCCCTGTTTGGAGAAGCAACTGTGAAGGATCAGCAATGCACCATTATGCTAGGACAGTCATTCTTGCGTTTAATGTCAAGCACAGCATCTTTCTGGTGGTGCATCGTTGCAAAGGAGAATGTGTGTGTGTGTGTGTGTGTGTGTGTGTGTGTAAGAGAGAGAGAGAATGAGAGAGAGAGCGCGTGAGAGATATGCATAGTAATAGATGGTATTGCTGGTGTGCACAACATCTATCATTTCTGTCTGTGATTAATGAGTGTACTGGGAAGGACTGCAGAGGGGAAAAAAGGAGGAAATAGATTAACACTGGACCAATCTCGGTCAAGTGACCTAAAAACACTAAAGACCCTCAGCAGTGGCGAACCGCAAATTTTGGGGCCCTCCGATGGGCCCTGTCCACGCGTAGTGACATCAAAAGCCAAGAACTTCTAATACAGGTGCTGGTCATATAATTAGAATATCATCAAAAAGTTGATTTATTTCACTAATTCCATTCAAAAAAGTGAAACTTGTATAATGTATACATTCATTCCACACAGACTGATATATTTCAAGTGTTTATTTCTTTTAATTTTGATGATTATAAGTGACAACTAATGAAAACCCCAAATTCAGTATCTCAGGAAATTAGAATATTACTTAAGACCAATACAAAGAAAGGATTTTTAGAAATCTTGGCCAACTGAAAAGTATGAACATGAAAAGTATGAGCATGTACAGCACTCAATACTTAGTTGGGGCTCCTTTTGCCTGAATTACTGCAGCAATGCGGCGTGGCATGGAGTCGATCAGTCTGTGGCACTGCTCAGGTGTTATGAGAGCCCAGGTTGCTCTGATAGTGGCCTTCAGCTCTTCTGCATTGTTGGGTCTGGCATATCGCATCTTCCTCTTCACAATACCCCATAGATTTTCTATGAGGTTAAGGTCAGGCGAGTTTGCTGGCCAATTAAGAACAGGGATACCATGGTCCTTAAACCATGTACTGGTACCTTTGGCACTGTGTGAAGATGCCAAGTCCTGTTGGAAAATGAAATCTGCATCTCCATAATGTTGGTCAGCAGCAGGAAGCATGAAGTGCTCTAAAACCTCCTGGTATACGGCTGTGTTGACCCTGGACCTCAGAAAACACAGTGGACCAACACGAGCAGATGACATGGCACCCCAAACCATCACTGACTGTGGAAACTTTACACTGGACCTCAAGCAACGTGGATTCTGTGCCTCTCCTCTCTTCCTCCAGACTCTGGGACCCTGATTTCCAAAGGAAATGCAAAATTTACTTTCATCAGAGAACATAACTTTGGACCACTCAGCAGCAGTCCAGTCCTTTTTGTCTTTAGCCCAGACGAGACGCTTCTGACACTGTCTGTTGTTCAAGAGTGGCTTTACATGGACCCTGAAACCCATGTCTTGCATACGTCTGTGCGTAGTGGTTCTTGAAGCACTGACTCCAGCTGCAGTCCACTCTTTGTGAATCTCCCCCACATTTTTGAATGGGTTTTGTTTCACAATCCTCTCCAGGGTGCGGTTATCCCTATTGCTTGTACACTTTTTTCTACCACATCTTTTCCTTCCCTTCGCCTCTCTATTAATGTGCTTGGACACAGAGCTCTGTGAACAGCCAGCCTCTTTTGCAATGACCTTTTGTGTCTTGCCCTCCTTGTGCAAGGTGTCAATGGTCGTCTTTTGGACAACTGTCAAGTCAGCAGTCTTCCCCATGATTGTGTAGCCTACAGAACTAGACTGAGAGACCATTTAAAGGCCTTTGCAGGTGTTTTGAGTTAATTAGCTGATTAGAGTGTGGCACCAGGTGTCTTCAATATTGAACCTTTTCACAATATTCTAATTTTCTGAGATACTGAATTTGGGGTTTTCATTAGTTGTCACTTATAATCATCAAAATTAAAAGAAATAAACACTTGAAATATATCAGTCTGTGTGGAATGAATGTATACATTATACAAGTTTCACTTTTTGAATGGAATTAGTGAAATAAATCAACTTTTTGATGATATTCTAATTATATGACCAGCACCTGTATATTTATATGTTACGTTAGAATATTTAATAGTATCAATTTTGGAGTATCAATTATCTATCCATCCATCCATCCATCCATCCATCCATCGGTTCTCTTACACTCATCTAGTCTGGGTACTAAATGAATGAATTTATCAGAAATATATGCATTTGTTTCCATTATTTAAATAATTGGTAATTAAAGACTCTTTTTAGTAGAACTGACTTAATATTTTCACTGGTATTATCCTAATTTACATTTAATATAGCTCCATTATGTGAAAACAAATATATTCAGCAAAATCTCAGAAGACATTATCCAATAACTTAAAAAAACACTGCCTATAGTGTATTTCATTAACATAAACATCTCACTCTTTTGGACTGTAAGAAGAATAAACCAGCCAATATTTTATCATCTGACAGAGATTACTAAAGACAAAGGAAGGATAAAGAAAGAGACAGAGCAACAGACAGACATCTGGTATGGACGCAAGTAAGGCAGTTGACGACAAACAAAAGAGCCAGAGTAAATAATGTAAATGGCCTTCTCTCATTGACCTGTCTGCGTGACTCAAGTCACTATTTATTATATGATGGAGGATTATGGGGGCTATGCTAATGAGTATGCATATATGTAGGTCATATCACCCACCCACTAACACCCTTCCAAACACAGACAGACAGACATTTTGACAAGCCAATCATTGGATTAATGATGACAGTCACATTCACACATATACTTCAACTGATAAACTGTAAACAAAAAATGTGTGATATTTTCATAGGCATTGGTGTGTCTTTTTATTTCATTTCTTAAGTTTTACAGAAAAAAATTCAGTCAGTGAATACATCGATTTAGATCTCATGAGCCAATGCAACACAAAATAAGGCAAATGACTTTGAAATTAATGACTGTTGGTTCAGTAAGTGAATGGAATTAATAGAAAAAGAGATTCAACTGAATATAAGAGTCTTTCACTTGGGAATCAGACTTCACTGGTTGTGCTGTACACTGTAAAAAAGATTGTGATTTTAACGGTAAAAAAACTGTGAAAATGCTACATTAAAAACCTGTTAAATGGTTAACGGTAAGTTCCTGTAAAATTTTCAGGGAAAACCCGTAAACTGACGTTCCCAGAATTCCCTGCGTTGCCTTTCAAATTTTGTTTGAATTTGATGTTTTTTACATTTACATTTAGTCATTTGGCATGGACGCTTTTATCCAAAGCGACTTACAATTGGGGAATACATAAAGCGATTCATCTTGAAGAGGCAATCAGACAGAGGAAGTGCTCGTAACACCAAGTCTCAGTCATTGTTCAAATAAGTACAAGCTAGCAAGGTGTTAAGGTTTGTGGCTGTAGAGAAGGCGCACAACGAAGGAGTAGGAGAAAACAGAGTCTTTAATTAGCATCAGCACATTTACCATTACTAACGATAAACTCAGACCAAGACAAGGGGAGAACTGAAGACTTATAAAGGGACAAATGAATGAGCTAAACAAGATGATTAATAAGACACAGGTGATCAGACTTAACGATAATGAACTAATTAAGGAAACAAGGACAGGAAATACCAAATAAGGGCAAAACGGAACTAAACAGAAACAGACATGTGACACAAGGGAAGGAGACAGACTTTTTTTTTTTTTAAATAACTTTCTTCTTAGTTTTTTCTTATCAGTTATGTTTATTAGGGTTGTATGTTACATCTAATGTTGTTAAATTAATGTTTATTGCATATTTCAGTTTAATGAATCTCACCATGATGGTGTTTAGTGTTTGTGTGAATGACACTGTGCACCTTCTGTATATGTTATTATTTAAAAGCTGCTTGTGATGGGCTTTGGTTCATCATGTGACTTTCTCATCACCACCTGCATTTAGTGGTTATCAGAGTATTTCAAAGGTACAAAACAGATTTCAATACTTCAATGGTTGGTATATTAACATTATATCAGTTATTTTTAAGGTAAAACCGTAAAACCTAAAATGTTGTTACCGTGATTTTTACAGTAGAATTCCGGCAACCACAGATTTTTTTTTACAGTGTAGGTTTTTGATTCACTAAAAGAATCGACTCATAAGACTCTTTTAAATAATAGAAGTTAGCAACCTCCTAGCAGCCACCCAAAACGCACCAATGACCAGTGTAGCAATGCGCTAAAATACCCACTAGACACCATGACTAGTTTTTCACAAGCAACCACCACTCGCATTTTCTCCAGAAAATGTAAAAATCAAGTTAAAGGAATAATTCAACCAAAAATTTAAATTTGCTGAAAATGTACTGCATCCAAGATGTAGATGAGTTTGTTTCTTCATCAGAACAAGTTTGGAGAAATTTAGCATCGCATCACTTGCACACCAGTGGATCCTCTGCAGTGAATGGGTGCCGTCAGAATGAGAGACCAAAAAGCTGATAAAAACATCATAATAGTCCATACTATTATGTAATCCACACCACTCCAGTCCATCAATGAATGTGTGTTTGTAATAACCAAATCCATCATTAAGAAATTTTAACTTTAAACTGTTGTTTATGGCCAAAATATGAGTCTATAATAATGCTTCCACCAGTGAAAAAGTCCATCCACTGTTATCTTCTTGCATAAAAAACCCACCAACATATTTGTTTAGAACTGATTTTGGACTGTTTTCTTATGTGAACGGTACTAGATCTGTGCAGATTTCTCTCCTGATTCAGACGAGATGACTATTTCACTACAGAAATAAATATTATGGAGAACTCATTTTATGGATGACTCATGTATTTAGAACATACAAACATGCAGATTTTCACTTTACAATACATTAATTGATGGACTGTAGTCATGTGAATCACTTGTGGATTATTGTGATGTTTTTATCAGCTGTTAGGGCTCTCATTCTGACGGCACCCATTCACTGCAGAGGATCCATTGGTGAGCAAGTTATGTAATGCTAAATTTCTCCAAATCTGATCTGATGATGGATGCAAAACTAATCTACATCTTAGATGAGATGAACTATTCCTATGTGTTTTCCATCCATCCCCTATCAGAGCATGAGGAATAATCTGGCCTAACCACTAAATTTAGCCGTTCTCACCAGGCATGCCATGTCGAAACAGCTAGTCGTGCCCATGAACTATATTTATGCACGTTTTTCATTTTCTTGAGGATTGTCATCTGTCATCTGCTGGCGTAGGTGTTGGAGAAGAACTAGTGTTTGCTTTCTGGAGCATTAGTCATTTTCTGAGAGCCAGGGGGCGGAACACAATGCTGCCCATCTACCGCCCAGCTCTGTTTTTCTCTTTCTCTCCCTCACTCTGTCCCTTTGTTGACCCCAGTGTTTTGCAGAAACACTGCATAGTCCTTTGCTAAGTTGAGCTCCTTTCACTAGTATAAAGCTGACAAAAGCACTATTCGGATGGGATTTGTTTCTCAGGGTGATGTCTGCAAAAGAACATTTGCATGTCTTCTCCGTGATGCATTTGGATGTCAATTAAGCTCAGTAGAAAAAGCTATCTGTTAGTAATCCTATACATTACAATTCTGTTTGCGTCAAATTCCCAAATTATCAGTGGTCAAAAAATGTTTTGAAATTAAATTCTGGGCCAACTGCTTCATGTAATCGAATATGATTTGGACGAGAGTTCAATTACAGCATAAATCTGATGTTTACAATTCTGCAGAGAATTTTCTTCTCAAGATATGTATGCAAAAATGCATTTCCGACCGGAATAGCGATAAAATCACTGGCTAGCATCTCTGAATACTGAAAATACATCAACGAGTAAACCATTATGCCCAAATAGGGCTAAATTTGGAAAGTGGAAAAAAGTGGCGGGAAAAAAAAAGGGTCTGGTAGTTTTCTGCCAGGACATTTTCCATTATGTTTACAAACGTTTCCTTTAGCACTTAAAACACAAAATGCAATGCGGAAATCAAAATACTGGGGAAGCATCTGTGAAATATCAATACAGAAAATTCCTTCAAATCACCACAATATTGATTGGAAGTGTATTTCAATCATTACCAAAAGAATTTTCAAACATTCAAGGTAAATATATATATGGACAAAAGTATTGGCACACCCCCTTCTTTGGAACAGAAAAAGGCACTTCCAAAACTGTTGCAACAGAGATGGAAATACAATTTTTAAATACATGAATTATGTTTCCATGTTTGCTGCCACAGTTTTGGAAGTGCATTTTTCTGTTCTAAAGACGGGGGTGTCCCAATACTTTTGTCCATATAGTGTATGTACAAGTCATTGGTGTTTGGTGGAGTTTTTGGCTCAAGGTCTGCATTTGAAATCACATCAGAGGTGTTCAGCTGGGATTAGGAAAAAACAAAATGGCATTTATCATCTGACAGAGATTACTAAAGACAAAGGAAGGATAAAGAAAGAGACATCTGGTATGGACGCAAGTAAGGCAGTTGACGACAAACAAAAGTTTGTTATTCCAAGTTACAACTATTTTAGTGTCATTGAGGTACTCTTATAGTTTTTATGAATATTGTACATTAGTTTTATTAGTCACACTTTATTTTAAGGTCCAATTCTCTCTATTAACAAACCATTAACTATGACTTTTTCCGTCAGTAAACTCCTAATTTGCTGCTTATTAATATTTAGTAATGTAGTCGTTAAGTTTAGGTGTTGGGTAGGATTAGGGATTTAGAATATGGTCATGCAGAATATGTGCTGTATAACCACTAATAAACAGCCAATATGTTAATAATATGCGCAACTTAATAGTGAGAATTGGTCTGTATACTAAAGTGTTATCGTTTTATTTTAATTTCAGTTAAAACATTTTTGTAATTTTCTTTTATGTTTTTGTCATTTTTAATAGTTTTTAGGGTTTCTTAAACACTGTAAAAATGATGAGATCAGTAAATCATCGTAACATGTTTTTTTCCATTAAGTCATTAAAATAATTTAACCAATTTCAACTTAATTTTTTAAGTTTACAATATTTAAAAAAAATAATAATTAAGTTGAAATGACTTGTACTGCAAATTAAATTAACGAAACTTGATGAATTAAATTAATTAAATTTAAGGCAGCAATTGAACTTAATTGATAACGTTAAAGTAGGTAGATTTTTTATGTCTATATAGTTTTTATTTCAAGTTTAGTTTTAGTTATTTTTCTACATCAAGTACATGAGAAACTTTGCCTTTTCAGTTAGCTGAAAAAAATGTTTTGTACTTGATTTTATTTCAAGTAAAAAAAAAAATTTGTTTTATATTTAGTTTCAATTTTAGTTTTAGTTAACTATAAAAACCTTTTTTTCATTGACAGCCATTCGAAATCAGCTATATATATATATATATATTAATGCTGTCAAACGATTAATCGCATCCAAAATAAAAGTTTTCGTATACATAATATAAGTGTGTGTACTGTGTCTATTTATTATGTATATATAAATACACACACATACAGCATATATTTTGAAAATATTTACATGTATATATTTATATTCATATAATGTATGTCAATGTCACATATAAATATATTTAATATATAAATGTAACATATTTTTCTTAAATATATACATGCATGTGAGTGTATTTATATATTCGTAATACAAACCCGATTCCAAAAAAGTTGGGACACTGTACAAATTGTGAATAAAAACAGAATGCAATGATGTGGAAGTTTCAAATTTCAATATTTTATTCAGAATACAACATAGATGACATATCAAATGTTTAAACTGAGAAAATGTATCATTTTAAGGGAAAAAATAAGTTGATTTTAAATTTCATGGCATCAACACATCTCAAAAAAGTTGGGACAAGGCCATGTTTACCACTGTGTGGCATCCCCTCTTCTTTTTATAACAGTCTGCAAACGTCTGGGGACTGAGGAGACAAGTTGCTCAAGTTTAGGAATAGGAATGTTGTCCCATTCTTGTCTAATACAGGCTTCTAGTTGCTCAACTGTCTTAGGTCTTCTTTGTCGCATCTTCCTCTTTATGATGCGCCAAATGTTTTCTATGGGTGAAAGATCTGGACAGCAGGCTGGCCATTTCAGTACCCGGATCCTTCTTCTACGCAGCCATGATGTTGTAATTGATGCAGTATGTGGTCTGGCATTGTCATGTTGGAAAATGCAAGGTCTTCCCTGAAAGAGACGACGTCTGGATGGGAGCATATGTTGTTCTAGAACTTGGATATACCTTTCAGCATTGATGGTGCCTTTCCAGATGTGTAAGCTGCCCATGCCACACGCACTCATGCAACCCCATACCATCAGAGATACAGGCTTCTGAACTGAGCGCTGATAACAACTTGGGTTGTCCTTGTCCTCTTTAGTCCGGATGACATGGCGTCCCAGTTTTCCAAAAAGAACTTCAAATTTTGATTCGTCTGACCACAGAACAGTTTTCCACTTTGCCACAGTCCATTTTAAATGAGCCTTGGCCCAGAGAAAACGCCTGCACTTCTGGATCATGTTTAGATATGGCTTCTTTTTTGACCTATAGAGTTTTAGCCGGCAACGGCGAATGGCACGGTGGATTGTGTTCACCGACAATGTTTTCTGGAAGTATTCCTGAGCCCGTGTTGTGATTTCCATTACAGTAGCATTCCTGTATGTGATGCAGTGCCGTCTAAGGGCCCGAAGATCACGGGCATCCAGTATGGGTTTCCGGCCTTGACCCTTACGCACAGAGATTGTTCCAGATTCTCTGAATCTTTGGATGATATTATGCACTGTAGATGATGATAACTTCAAACTCTTTGCAATTTTTCTCTGAGAAACTCCTTTCTGATATTGCTCCACTATTTTTCACCGCAGCATTGGGGGAATTGGTGATCCTCTTCCCATCTTGACTTCTGAGGGACACTGCCACTCTGAGAGGCTCTTTTTATACCCAATCATGTTGCCAATTGACCTAATAAGTTGCAAATTTAGCCAAATCTCCAGCTGTTCCTTATATGTACATTTAACTTTTCCGGCCTCTTATTGCTACCTATCCCATCTTTTTTGGAATGTGTAGCTCTCATGAAATCCAAAATGAGCCAATATTTGGCATGACATTTCAAAATGTCTCACTTTCAACATTTGATATGTTATCTATATTCTATTGTGAATAAAATATAAGTTTATGAGATTTGTAAATTATTGCATTCCTTTTTTATTCACAATTTGTACAGTGTCCCAACTTTTTTGGAATCGGGTTTGTAAATAAACAGTACACACAATTATATTTTGGTTTTAAACTTTTATTTTGGTTTGACACCACTAATATATATATAATATATATATATATTATATATAATATATATAGGGGTTCCTGTGGCTCAGTGGTAGAGCATTGCGTTAGCAGCGCAAAAGGTTGTGGGTTCGATTCCCAGGGAACACACATAGTGATAAAACATGTATAGCCTGAATGCACTGTAAGTCGCTTTGGATAAAAGCGTCTGCTAAATGCATAAATGTAAATGTAAATATATATATGGCTAATAAATCAATATTTTTATAGATTATTTTAGATTTTTTGTGGAGGGCTTTTAAAATTTCTATATGCGTGAAATTGCTATATTGTATGCAAGACTTTGTATATTGTTACTTTTTAAAAAATTAATGAATATGCAAAAAATATGCGATTCTGAAACCGACGGGTTCTGTTCCACTTTCGGCTGTAGCTCCATATCAGACCAGACTGTCTGATCCCTGATGTGACAGCCTCCATTACCCATCTGCTTAAATCCCTTCCCACTCCGAGTGCCCACACACACACTCGCTCATCCCTCTAGGCACAGTGAGGTCAGGCAGCAGCATCGCTAGAGGGTTGTTAGCACACAGGATCATGGGATTGTTAGGGGGTTCAGACTTAACACACGTCTGTGTGGGCAAGCAGATTTGGCAAGCGCACACACGTGGGTGGTTTTGTGCAAGACAGAAAGAGGGAGCGAGAGAAGAAAGAGAGAGAGAAATAATGGGAACCATTCAGATTTTTGTGCACTAGTGAACAGTGAATAGGGGAGGTCTGATGCCAGAGACAATGTACATCACTCTGTTGTGTGCTGTAATGTCAATAACGTGTCAGTTAGCTTTCATTCACTTTGTCAGTCTCACAAAACCAGTCACGAACATGGCCAGGTCATATTTCACCTCAAAATCATACCATAAAAAATATATATTTAGGGATAAATATATATATATATATTTTAAATAATAATAATAATAATATAAATAAGTTTTAAAAAATTAAATTTTAGGATTAATAAGTGGATCATTGTAAGTGGATCATTGTCAATTGAGTACATTTTGTCAACCAAATGTTTATTACTATAATGCAAATTATGTTAATTTAACATGCTAATTCAGTGTGAATAATTATAAAAAAAAGGTTTTATTAAATTATTATAATTAAATATATTTAAGTCTTAAATTAGCTTTATTGACTAAATAAATAAGTAGCTATTAATTTAACATGCTAATTAAATTTGATTAATTATTTGAAAATATTGTAGCATCTAATATTGGTTAAATCACTAATGCAATTAATTAATCTGCACATTTTGTAATTCGTTTGATTCACAAACTCTTATTACTGTAATGCAGTAATGGAAGAAAATATGCTATACAAATAAAAGGTTAGGCCTATCCATTTAACATGGTCATTTAGTGTGATTAATTATTTAAGAAATGATTATAGTATTATAAAAAAAAATATTGAATGTATTGAATTATCTTAATCAGATTTTCTGAGAAAATATTTGTTAAATACACTAATCTATTTAATTAATCTGCATATCTTATAAGTCATTTGATTTTGTGTTTTTTTATTGTTAGTGTTAATTTAGTTTGAAGGCATGTCAGTATTAAGCACATTTCAACCTAAATTCTCATTACCATAATGAATAAATACATTTTATTTTATTTTATAGTTTTAAACACAGTCAATTTTTTTTGTGTGTGTGTGAGATTCACCCACTTACTTTTCAGGAGAAAAGTGAAACCCATCCATCTCTCTTTTAATTTTTTATTTATTTTGCTCTACCTCACACACACACACACACACACACACACACACACACACACACACACACACACACACACACACACACCTATGTGTTCACCCACACATGCAGTGTGCTGTGATGGGACCATACATCAGCCCACAGAGACACACACACACAAAGAGCTCGGCTCTTAAAGGGACAGGCCCGTGCACATGCTGCTGCTTCACCCTCCATCAGAACCGCAAGAACACGACTGGCAAACAACAAGAAGACTGTGGCTTCCTCTGCTAAATCTGACAGATATTTACATCTGGCTAAGAAAAGTAACCTGCACCGAATCTAACAAGAAACATCCTTAGCAATGAAAAAATAGTTCATTTACAAAAACATGTATTGAATTTTTTTTTAAAATGTTTTGCATGTTTTCAAGACAATTAAGCACATACAAATTTACTAAGCTGCTCAATTTAACTAATGCCATTGGATTTTTAAAACAATATCATGCTATTATAAATATATGTAAATGTAAATAAAAAACTTTTTATATTAAAAATATTATTTTGAAAACATTGTTAAAAATTATTCTGTTTTACAAATGTCTTTAATATGTAATTTATGACAAATTACATTTGGAAATGTAATTTAAGACACTAATTTAATGTTATTATTTAAAAATGATGAAAATGTAATTCTTAAAAAAGACTTTATACTCTACTTTAAAAGACAATTTATAAATGATTGATTTATAATTATTTAACTAAATATCTTTTGTGAATTTTTATGTATTTTACAAATGTCATTTATCTCAATTTAATGTACATTAAATTTAATGACATTAATTTAATGTAAATACGTTTATTTGTTTAAAATTATAAATACAAAATGTAATTTTAAATAAATCTGAAATTTTTATTTAAAAATGGTTGGTAAAACATTCAGTTTTACAAATGTTTTAAATAATATCACTTATCTCAATTATGAATCTAATTCAGTGTAATGATTAATCGCGATAAAAGTTATTATTTACATAATAAGTGTGTGTACTGTGTATATTTATTATGTATATATAAATACACACACATGCATGGATATATTTAAGAAAATTTTTACGTTTATATATTAAATATATTTATATATGAATTAGAAATTATATGAATATAAATATAGACATGTAAATATTTTCAAAATATATGCTGTATGTGTGTGTATTTATATATACCGGTACATAATAAACATACACAATACACACATATATATTATGTAAACAAAAACATTTATTTTGGATGCGATTAATCGCGATTAATCATTTGACAGCGCTAAATGATATTTTTTTTTATACAATTTTAAATATAAAATGTGATTAAAAATGTCATGTTTTTAATTTAAAAATCAACTGTAAATGATTTACTTACAATTATTAAAAAATATATTTTTAATTTAAAACTTTTGTTAATTATCCAGTTTTACAAATGTCTTGAAAATGTTATTTATGTCAATTTAAGACATTAATTTAATGTGGACACATATATACTGTATATATATATATATATATACACACAATTTAAATTATACATCTAAAATGCGGTTCAAAAGTTTTATTTAAAAAATATTTTTTGCTGTTCATTTCTATTAAAAAAAATTGTAAATTTATCAATTGAATATCTTGAAAATGACTTCTCAATTTAAGACACTAATTCAATGTGTTTAATTCAAAAAAGCTATAAATATAAAATGTCATTATTATAATTGTAAGAAATCATTTGTGAATGATTTATTTCTAATTATTTTAAAGTTATGCAAAAAAAATCACATTGTGAAATTTGTGTGTTACATAAAAGAAAAGCCGTTCCTTGCCTCCTCACAGTAACAACAACAGTAACTCTGTCACCCGGGGCTGTTGACTGAATCCCTGTGTTTAGTCGCATGGTCTCTCTTAAAGATCCTCATTTAAGCGCCTTATTCCACGGCAATAAATAACATCTGTCAGACTTCTGAGGGGCCGAGTGAAGGAGTGTGAAAGATCAGAGGGCTGGCGTGAGTCAGGCTTGAGTCACAGGAGAGGTCAGTTCTGTGGGTGTTTTGGGTTGTCTTTCCTCTCTGGGGGCCTCACACGCCAGACTCGCCGTTCTCATGGATCCACAGCTTCCAGTTTTCACTCAGAAACAGCGCTTGAATATTATTAGGTTTGCCTTATATATCCTAAACCTCTCTCTTTAACACACTCATTTATTGTGATTAATTATTTAAAATTATATTATAAAATTAAAAACATATAACTTTTTTTTTAAAAAGCTTTGTAGCGATACAATTTAATTTATCTAAATTTAAGACACTAATTTAATGTGATTTTTTACATAAATAGAAAATTATAAATATATATTTTTTTAAATTGTGACTTTATACTGCAATTAATTTATATATTTTATATTATAATGTAATTAATTTACACATGCATAAATGTATAAGATAAATCATTTATAAAATAACTGTAAAAAACTATTTAATTTTAAATTAAAAAATATTTTGGAAATTATTCAGTTTTACATATGCTTTTTAAGTGGCATTTTAAGCGCACACTGTAAAAAAAATTCTGTAGTTTTTACTAAATAATTTTGGCAGCTGTGGTTGCCAGAATAATTTTGTACAAAATACAGAAAAACTGTAAACACATTTACAGAACAAACTGTAAAATTTACTGTATAAAACTGTAATTTACAAACAAGGAAATTTGAATGTAAACCACTAAATTCAACAACACACACTGCAATTAAAATCTGTTTTGTACCTTTAACATACTGACAACCACCACAATAATGCAGATGGTAAAAGAGAAAGCCACATGAAGAATCAAAGCTCATCACAAGTAGCTTCGCCACAAGCAGAAGTATCTACTAATATATAGAAGGTGCACAGAGTCATTCATGCAAACACTAAACACCATCATGGTAACACATGATACTTAAATAATGCAATAAACTTTCATTAAACAACAGAAGATGTAACATAAAGCCCAAATGTACATAACTGATAACAAAAACTATTAAAAAACATGATTATTTAAACAAAATACTTTCAAATGTGGAGTGTCACACAGGGAATTCTGGGAATATCAGTTTACAGTTTTTGACTGTAAATTATACATCGATTTGCTATTTTTTACTTCTAAAAACTGTACAATTAACAGCATTTTACTGTAAAATTACATTAAATGTCTGGTTAGATCTTTTACAGTTTTTCCCTGTATATAGTACGGGAACTTACTGTTAACCTATTAACTGTTTTTTTTTTTCAGTAGCGTTTTTACAAAATTTTACAGTTAAAATTACACTTACTTTTTACAGTGCGCACCGTAATTTCCACTGCTTGATTTCTTAGTTAAATTACACTAAAAAATGTGATCAAAAACCAAAAGGGCATTGCAACCTGCATTGGGAATAAGGTAACATCGATACATTGTTCCACAGGAAGTAGAGAGGGAAGTTTACCCACCATTCATTGCGCATCAATCCAGTACTATCAACGTTTGAGTAAAATAAATGCAGTAAAAATCAGTCGAGGCCCAAGCATTTTTATTGAGCTTAATTAGTCCCAGATGTGTTTTGTACGTGATTGTTTGTGTTCACGTAATGCTTCTGTGTTTATTTTTTAATGTAATGTAAAATTGCAAAACGTGCACAAAATATATAGCCTATTTACAATTTAAGATCATCACTTTTTAACAAGATTATTTTAGATTTAAATAATGACTTTTATTATTTAATGTTTGTGGCCTTTATGCTTTAGTTATTTTCTGTATTTATTCATATTTTATCATTTGTTTTGATTTATGGTCCATATGATAGTTGATAATTCATCTCAAAATTGACATTCACTCTTTCATCTGTTTTTTAAATCCTTTTATTTGTGATATAATTGCCTCATAAAGTGTGCGAAACATCACACAGTGCAACTACCAAGAACATGGCTAAATAAGGTAAAATGCACATATAATATAACCAAATTATGTTTATTTTAATATTAAACATCGCAACAGACATTCAACACTCAGTTTTGCATTTTCAAATTTGACAATTTAACAAAGTAGTACAATGTGGACACAAATGAACTAAAACGAGGAAACAAATTACTAAAATCTGGCCACAATATTTATTTATTTTTCTGCATATTATGTGCGGGTCTGCATATTTAAAGGGATAGTTCACCCAAAAATTCAGTCATCATTTACTCACCCTCAAGTTATTTCAAACCTGTATGACTTTCTTTCTTCTGTTGAACTAAAAAAATATATTTTGAAGAATGTTGGTAAACAAACAGTTGACGGTAGCCATTGACTTCCATAGTATTTTTTTTTCCACACTGTGGAAGTCAATGGCTACCGTCAACTGTGCTCAACAGGAGAAACTCGTACAGTTTTTGAACAACTTGAGGGGAGTAATAATTGATGATAGAATGTTCATTTCTGGGGAAAAAACTATATGTCGGAAAGGAACATAGTGAGTAAATAATGGCTTATATTTTCCCTTAATAACATTTTAGTTTCATTTTTAAGAAGATTAAGGCTAAATACCCAGCTAAATAAGTGTGTCTAAGAATTATGGTCAAATTTAGGTGCCCATATCAACAATGAGTTTAAACACACACACACACAGACACACACAGACACACACACACACACACACACACACACACACACACAGACACACACAGACACACACACACACACACACACACACACACACACAAATAATTATTCAGGAAAGCTGAAGGACTCTGAAGCACATTTAGCGTTTCGCTAGAGATCCAGCTGCATGACGAGATGCTAAAGTAGTTTCTGCCTCGAGATGTTCCATAGTCTCAAGGAAATCAAATTTTTGGACGTGTCAGTTCTCATTAAGTGTCATAATTTGAATATTTACAGTAAAATTTCAAGAATGGTGAAACATCAGCTAGCATGAGCACTAAACACTAGCGATCACAAACAGCATATAATCATACTTTATGCCTTGGTTCACCCACTGATGTCATTACCCCAGTCATGCACTTTTAGCAAATGAGACTTTATGAAGATGATAAAACAGAGGCATAACTTTCAGATGATGTATTAGACTCTTATTTGCTTATTTGCTTTTTATTGAAAATGATTCACCAATTGTGTTGGCCACAATATCCTATGTATGTTCCTAATTCTTTAGAAAGATCTTTGTATTGAAATCTCTGACGTTGCTACATTGGCATATTTAAGAGCAGTTGGAGACACTGTTGATATCTGGATTGGAGAAGACACTTGTGTATAGGAAAAGTCTCCATTTGCTCTCCATTTAAACTTCTGGCTGTCCAAAAATCCAAAATCCAAAAATAAGACTTTGGTTAATCTTCGAAACACAAATTCAGACTTTAGTGAAACCCGAGAGGTTTCTGTCCCTCCACTGAACCAAAACTTAGAAGATCTAAAAAGGTCATAAAGGCGTTGTAAAACAAATCCCTATGAACTGAGCTTGTGAAGGGATACAATTGCTTTCTATGATGAACGGATTTAATTTAGGTTTTTATTTACCGTCTTTAGATATTTAATGTATGTTTGTTTACATGTGAATGAAAGCTCAAATTAAACCTGTTCATCATATTACACAATCGTATCTCGTCACAATATTTGGATTAAACCGCTTGATTCATATGGATTTTTGGGTGAACTATCCCTTTAACTTGAAACAATTCATAGATCTTAGTCAGAGTGCCATATTCATTTTTTGACAGAAATTAAGACAAGGCTATGAGCAACAGAAATACAGTGTGTTCATTGGATTATACTGTTATTTTACAACATAGTTGTTCAGCTGACAAAATGTCTTTCTGGAAAAAAATTATAATAATTCAGCAGACAAAAACTCCATAAAACAGTTGTTGTGAGTTATGACAATTACATGATCTAGGAGCTTTATACAGTATGTTGCATTGTAAAGACTGCAGTCTATCCTTCACAGCCTCATTTTCATCCGTGTTAAATTCAATATGGTGACTAACCTGATAAAAGGGATAGTTGACCCAAAAATAAAAATTCTGTCATTAATTACTCACCCTCATGTCGATCCAAACCCATAAGACCTTCGTTCATCTTCAGAACATAAATTAAGATATTGTTGATGAATTCTGAGAGCTCTCTGACCCTCCATAGACAGCAAGGATCCTAACACGATCAACGCACAGAAACGTAGCAAGGACATCGCTAAAATAGTCCATGTGACATCAGGGGTTCAACCGTAATTTTACAAAGCTCAGAGAATACTTTTTATGCGCAAAGAAAACAATAATAACATAATTTATTCAGCAATTCTTCTCCTCGAGTTACCATCTTCCGCCATTTTGGAGAGTACCCCAGAACGTATTCTACGTAATGAGCGTTGTTTACGTTCAGAATGCGCACGCTGTCTACTGAACGTAAACAACGCTGATTACGTTCAGCGAAAGCTTGTGCATGCATTGATTACGTTCTGGGGTAGCCTCCTCTCCAAAATGGTGGAAGATGGTAACTCGGGGAGAAGAATTGCTTAATAAATTATGTTATTATTGTTTTCTTTGTGCACAAAAAGTATTCTCGAAGCTTCGTTAAATTACGGTTGAACCCCTGTTGTCACATGGACTATTTTAGCGTGTAAAAGGATCCTTCCTAGTGTAAGGATCCTTGCTGTCTATGGAGGGTCAGAGAGCTCTTGGATTCCATTAACAATATCTTAATTTATGTTCCGAAGATGAATGAAGGTCTTAAGGGTTTGGAACGACATGAGGGTGAGTAATTAATGACAGAATTTTCATTTTTGGGTGAACTATACCTTTAAGGTCTGTTGTTCACCACAGACTAGTAATATGTGATAAAGAAAACTTTGAATAAAAAAACTACAGGGGTTTATTGATAAAAAAAGCTAATGATTAATTAAATCATAAATGTAAAATTAAAACAAATTATTAAAAGAAAAAAAAAACAATCAAGAAGAAATCTTTTGTTTGTTTACTTGCATATGAATGTGACCATTAACTGACATCAGAGAACTGTTAACATGCGAATGTGTTGTTGAATTATGTGCATATGTAATCATGTAATCCATAAAAAGTAACTGCATTCTAATTATGCTTTTTAAAGCATAACATAATGTAATTTCAAGTAGGCTACTCAAGTTTTGGAATCTGATTACATAATATGGATTACATGTAATCAGTTACTGTCCAGCACTGTCTACTACAGCTCTTAAAAATGTGTCCTGTTCCTTTAAATATTGTGTGTATTTTCCACACAAACACAATCCAAATTACAAAATAGATATCAGATAGCAATACTACAAACCAAACCGCATCATATTTCAAATTGTCAAACAAACCTTCAATTAGATGACTGGACATACAAAAAATGTAGCAATAAAACGCCTCAGATTCTCAATCTCAGAACACAAGCGTAAATTCTTACTTTCAAAACCTCAAAGTCATACACGAAGGCCCGAGGCAATCTTATAGCGTATTTTCCATAGTCCCTGAGCCTAGTAAACACTGGAAGAGAGTGTGCGTTCTCCTTTAAGATGCCCCCACCGTTCCCGACGAGGCGGGAGGCAGAACACATTCCTGGAACAGCGCGAGAGAGGGAAAAAAATCACCAGCGACCTGTTTCAAGTCCCCCCAATAGAAACTGTGCCTGATTTGTGGCCAATGTTGGAGATGTAAAAAAAAAAATAAAAGAGGGAGAGAAGAGGAGGGGGGAGGGAAAACACTAAAGGGGGTAGCTATGGAGATAGAACGTTTTCCTGGCTGCTTTCTTTGACAGGTGTTGAGTGGGGTAAAAGTCTTAAAACAGAATCAAGCATGTACGCCAAAGGTAAAGGAGCTGTCGTCCCTTCTGATAATCAAGCGAGAGAAAAGTAAGTGAATTGCTCGCGCTTTAAAGAGACTCGCCTTGCTTATTACGGACTCGCAACTTTCTAAAACTGTGTGTACTATTGTTTGAAGGTGTATTTAGTGCGATCTTGCGCTCTGGAGTGATCGTCCCCGAGTCTTCTTAACTTTACAGCCGCTTGTAGCACTTTAATGCGTTGAGTTGTTCGTGCATTTTCTATTTTATGTAAGTTTGGGAGCGCACGTGAACACTTGAACCGTCCAATGCATCCAGTCCGAGTGATGTTGCGTGCTCGCATCTGAATTTTGAAGCTTGTGCATCTTTTGCATCAACATTACACGCCGTGCATCTTTCGTTTAAGAGTTACATTGCTGGATAAACGCATCCGAGTCTTTTTCTCCCGGTTTTCGGACATGTATTAAAGTTGTGGAGGTGTTTCGTAGCCGTTCGTGTCTGTTTAAGCTGGTTTATTTCTTATTTAATGCTATTGCTATCCCATCGCGTGTGTATTTGCATGTTTTGGCTTTAAATCTAACCGATAAATAAGTTATTTTAGTAATTCCGACACATTAATGCGTACATATTCCCGATATTTTGTGGTTTGTTGTAACGCAAAGCACCGGTTTTTATGAAAACTCGTGTTGCTCCAAGTTTTGCTGACTTTTCCACACTGCATATTGTAATATTTTTATGGTAGTTCATCACCATGTGTTTTTTCCACTGTTGTGTACAATCTGTTGCTATAGAAACAACCTTACAAATCTTAAATGTAATAAAGTGACCTGTAATATTCATAAATCTGTCATATGGGGTCGAAGGTTACTGTGTCAGACTCGGAGACTATGATAGGACGTTTAGTATGGGAGTCTGAGATGATTTGCAGCTGTTTTGAAGATCTAACACACTTAAAAAGGAAGAATGTAAGGAAATATTGGTGGTCATAGTTAAACTGAATGAGAAGATGATGTATAGAAGATCAGCATCCCAGAGAAGTTGCTTACAAGACCGTCTTTTGAGTTTTCAAACTTGGATGAAGTTATTTTATCATTCATATGTTGTTTATCACCTTGAAACCACTCCTTTCAGTGTTTTCTGGTAGTTTTTGCTTGGAAAGCTTCTCAAAAGTTTGTGTTGTACCAGGTGTATGCAAAAGTTTGCATATAAACTAGGTGTTGTTTCCAAGAAACGTGCAATTAAGGGGCTAAAATTATAATTTCCACTGTTATACCAATGAACATGAAGTTGTGAGTGTTGGTCTCGCAGGTTATGCAAGGATGTAGACGGCTCCTCAAGTGTTGGTTACGGTTTCAGGTGTTGTATTCAAAGATGAGGTGTTGTGACCACAAAGGCTTTGTTCTGTCATTGGAGGTTAATAAATTTGTCAGCACTAGTCAAGCAAAGGTGCCATTAAACTTCTCAAGCAACTGATTTAGGTTTAGGATGCACTAAATGAAGTTTAAACATCATTCATTGGCGTCCTTGGCAAGTTTGCTTTGGAGAAACCACTTAAAGATGTGAACTTGGAGGACTCTACGAATCAATAATGCCAAGTTTATTGCGGCATTGTTGACTTTGATTAGTTTTGAACAGATTTCAAAGCTTGAGTTCATCAAAGTTTAGCGTCCACAGGTTCGATCTAATTCCGCGAATCAGTTGGAATGCCACAAGAAATTGTGGTGTTTTTTTTTTTTTTAGGTGGAAATTAATGAAAATAGATTCTGATCTAGGTCTCCATCTCCTGTTTTCCCCCAACATCTTGAGCACTTCTCTGGGTTCTCTGAGTTTATTGGTGTGTCTAAGAGGCAGCGAGTAGGTCTGAATGCATGGTTTTGATTTCATCCAGATGGTTCAGCCTCCTTCATAGAGGTGTTTTCAGCAACATATAAAGGGAATCAAGCATGCACACAGAAACAGGACGTTGTTCTTATGAAGAGCGTCTGATTTGCTCTGTTTTGGATAAATGTTGCCCTCAGACGTGGATGAGAATCAATTAATTTTCCATCTTGGATAGCTGGATGTATGGCTTTTTAAGTTTACTTTGAAGAGAGACGTTCTCTGTAATTATTTAGGGGCATATTTAATGATCACTCTCAGTTGTAACGCGAAAATGTCTGTTTTGTGTGCGTGTGTTTGGAAATCTTTTCTAAAAGAGCGCTCGCTCGGCTTTCATCAGAATAATTGAGATGGATTGCCTCATGAACGTTTATCAACATTTTTTTATTTAGCACTATTGCTTTGCTGAATTTTTCTGTCAATCTTTGGTTATTATGAATGAAAGATCAGCTAAGTTGTGTCAAAAAGTACAAGGATGTGGAATAAGGCCACACCAGCAATATTATGACAGCACTTTTCATGATGTCAGTGGAATGTCAGGCCACTTGTGATTGGTTGGCAAATCATTTATTGATAAAAACATTCATTGTGTTGCTCGGTTTGCCCACAAATTGCATATAAGGCACTTAGGTTCCATATTTTTTTTCTGATAAATTTCTGGTTAAATGATTGCTTTCAACAAAATATTTGCTCAAAAGTGTAGGGATGCACTTTAGGTATTTAATTTTTTTTTTTTGTGTGTGTTGTATATTTACATTTAGATTACCCTTTTTTTTTGTCATCTAACAGTCACTTATTGTCAATGTTTAATAACACTAATAATTTAATAATAATGTTAATTGTAATCTTTAGTAAATCCCAAAAAATATTTTTTTATTAATTTTCATGTTCAAGTTAGCTTAAGATCATTGATTTTATTTGTACTGTTAATTTTCTTTTAAATACAAAATTGTATAAAATTTAATATCAGCCATTTATTGACCAATAAATATTTTCCAGTTTATTGGCATCCCTAAAATTTTGCAGTTTTGCAAATGCCAGCATGGATGCTTTCTTGACATTCACTGGAAAAAATAATGTAGAAACAATTTTAACTCATTTCTAATTAATTACAAAGAAACAGCAAATAGCACATTGAATTGAATGGAAAATTTTAAGGATAAAGACTGATATTGTATTTTCTTATAAAACATAGGCTACTCCAATAATCTTTGTTTTTGTTTATAAAAATAATAATGTTTTACAGGGTGCCATCATCCTCAAAAAACTACTCCAGGTAAAGGAAAATACAAACCAGACTGTGTAATACAGATTTCTGATTGGCTATGTTATGTCAAAGTTGGGTCCTGAGGTGAAACTAAAGACTCCCTGATGCATAACTTCAGCCACCTTTTTTGCTGCTCTCACATGCTGTTCGTCTTCACATGAGACCCTGCAGCTAAATTATTGAAATGGAGACAGCAAAGTTCATTTGTTAACTGTCTGTGCTTAAGCTAGCTAAACTTGGCTCTAGGGGTGTAAGAAAATATCGATACATGTGAGTATCGCGATATTTTGTTTGGCGATACTGTATCGATTCTCAAAAATGGAATATCGATTATTTAAAAAAAAAAAACATACAGGATTCATGGCAGTTGTTTCGTTTTGAGTTCATATCCCGACCGCTAGAGAGCAGTCTTCATCTCTGAACTTAAACAGTGACAGGAGATACTAGCTAGGAATGCATCGATCCGATACTCAGGATCGGTATCGGCTCCGATCCGGTCATTTTCCGCGGATCGGGTATCGGAGAGAGGAGACCGATCCAAATCCGATATTGTGTGTGTACTATTCTGTGTTATTGATAAGCCCCACGAAAGCACAAAAGCATTATAAAGCACCATAGAGTCCAAGTCCAAGTGTTCTGAAGCCGTTTCATAGTTTAATGTGAGGTACAGATTAGGGATGTGCGCTACGACTAATTTGACTTAAACGGAAGTTTTGTATCCGACAAGTCGACTAGTCTAAAAGCTAGAAACCCCCAAAAAATGGCAAAAAAAAAACTGTGCGTGTGTCTATATAACAGCATACAGTTGAAACACTTAATCTTTGAATCACACTGTCAAATCCCTCAATGAATTCTGCAAAAAAAATAGGCCACGATTATGCCGTATGCTTGCCTCGCGTTATCATCAATTAATTTTAGGCGGACGTTAAACAGAAAAAAAGGAAGAGCATACACTCATCATAAACCAGTGCGTAGCTTATTTATTCAGATCGGCTGGAGCAATGCAGAAATTGAAAATCAATCAATAGACTGACAGAATTCTTAATTTTCATATAACGTTAGCCAACATATTAAAACGCATATTAACAAAAGTTTAAAACAATAGGAAACTTTTATCAAGGAATAGCATTAAAACGGCTTTTAAAAATGTACTTCATGTTGGCTATATTGTCTAAAAACAAAACAAAGCTCGTTTCACTTACTCAGACCGTGCGCATTTGTTCAGTGAATTTAACATGTTAACGTGGTCTGGCGAAAGACGGGACTAGAGGCGATTCTGCAAAACGCGCTCGGCAGGAACTGAAGTCACAGGCACACAGAGAGATAACTACAAGCAAGCAGACAGTTTGAAAAGAGCCTGGAAATCCCGCAGCACCACCGAAGTGGGTCTTCGTTTAGAGGAATAGACAGCGCGGATAGGATCGCGGACCGCAGCGGCAGGTTGTAGTCTGACATGATTGACATTTGACTTTGGCTAGCCTCCAAGCTAACGCATACATGCCTGTATTGAATATGATTACGCATAGCTCCAGTAAAGTTATTGTAAGCCAATTTGACATTACACAGTTTACAAAAAACGTTTCCATTTCCTTCTAATTCAAAATAATCCCAGACCTTGCTGGTCTTTCGCGTGGAGCTCGCCGCAACTGACATGAAGAAAATGCATGTGAGGTAAAATTATAGTTCCCGCCCAGATACGCTTTTAAAAATATTTATATATTTAAATATTTTGATATGTATTCTTTTTCAAGTTGTATTTTAACTGTTCTTTCAAATGTTTTAAATGTAACGTTAAAATGATGGTAATTTGAATGACAAAATCATCTTTTTTTTTCTCTTGTGTAGTCGACTATTGTTTTCAGTGTCGACTAGTAGGAGCTGTACCGTTTAGTCGACTAGACCCGCACATCCCTAGTACAGATGAATATTTAAGTTGTTAAATTCAAGTTCAGGTAAACTCTTCTCTCTGCTACGGCTGTCCGTTATCCTCCATTCAGCATTCAAACTCTGCGTGTTGCGTTCGGTTACTACAGTCAAAACAATGAAACTCTCTTCAAGAGCGCTCAATAACTGAGATTTAAAACCGTTAATAGAAAAGGCTCAATAAACTATCGCGCAGATTTAATAAGCTACGCATCAATCTCTCTTCCCTCTGTGCTTTGAACTTCTCTGACCGGAGCTGCGCGCTGTGACTCCGTGCTGCTTCAAGAGCATCATTCTGCGCACGGGAAGCGCATAAGCGGAGCTGTTCATATTATAATACTTTTGCGCAATGAAATATTATTTATAGCGTTTCTTGTACTGTCCTATCAAGGCTATTAATAATCGAATGTATAGCACAGTAATGGAGGCAGCAACATATGATAGATAGGACTCCTCTATCATATGTTGCTGCCTTCATTACTGTGCTATATATTTAAAAGAAATATATTTTAATTTTGTAGTTTATATTTATAAATAAATACATTTACTTGTTTTCATTAATGTATTTTAGAACAATACAAAGAGCAATGTGTAACATTTTACCAGATTTAGTCCTTCACATATTCACTTTTATTTGTTCCCCACTAAATAATGTTATTTCACTAAATGTTTAGATTTTTATAAAATTGTGCACTCATGATTTTTCTAGAATAACTTTTGCTGCTAAATTATCCACTAACCTAGTTTAAAATCTCCCTTATAGTATTTTTGTCATAGATTATGAATGGGTCTGTTTACCTGGTCATTTCATGCGTTTTCTCTGATCAGATATCTATCTGATTTGTTTAAGCGTTTCCATTTACACTTGGCCACATAAATGGATATAAATCCGATCTTCAATTCCCGCGCTATATTTAAATGTAATGAAGTTTACGTCAACGAAATCAAAAGCGCTGCATTTTATTAATTATCAGCTCATTTCAAGATCAAAGAACGCAATAGGAGAGCGCGCGGCATCAGCACTGAAAAGATAAGTTTCTTACTACTTTTAATGAAGATGATTGTGTGTTGACCTTCTGCGTCTTTCTTTCAGTTTCATTCGCGGCAGTTTGCGCGTCTGCTTGTTGAAGAAATACTCAGATACTCGTCCGCAGTGACGCTTGTTGCATTAGTGCAGTCATATCTGACTAAAATGTCATATAGCCTATAACACGGTCTAACACATTTATTATTTTAATATTTTGGGAGGAGTAAAATTCACATATGTGGTTTCAACAACCAGATGCATTTACACTTGTCCAGTTTTGTCCCAGACCACCTCCTGAAATGTTTTGAGCGATCAGATTTATATTACAAAACGCATGAAGTGACCAGGTGTAAACAGCCCCTATATATTTTCATGTTATTTTTCATTAAAATTAAATTGTCTATTAGCTTGTGTTTAACACACAAAAGAGTGACACAGAAGTATTGATTTATAAAAAAAAAAAAACTGCTCTAGGATCGGAATCGGCCGATACTCAGAATTTTCTGGATCGGATCGGATCGGATCTGAAAAAATGGTATCGTTGCATCCCTAATACTAGCATTAGAGCACACCACTAATGTTCGAGTTAATATAGTTTGCTGCCAGTAATGGAGGATGAAAGAATTGTTCCAGCTCTCGTTTCGGTGTACAAAGCTGAAGTGTGGCGTCATTTGGGCTTTTGTGGTAATGTCCGCCCCGGGACCGCAGCGCGGGCGTCACCTTGGTTCCGCTGGTTGCCGCGCCCCGTGTGAAGAGCCTTCGCGCGAGGCGCGGCGGGCGGCGGGCGGCAGCCGGCAGGCGGCAGGGTCACTTCGCGGCTGCAGCTTTCTCTCGTGTTGGGGGCGTTTTGTGTAGTTGGGGCGGTGCTCGTGTCGCGGTCTCTGCGATTCCACGCGCAACATAAATACAAACTGAAAAACCTGTGAAATCCAAGTGGAAAGGTTCTGAGAATGTTCAGCATCTGTATTTATTTTATTGTTTACATTTGTTTTCATTAGGAATCCAGCAAGCACTTTATTTTTCATTAATACTAAGCAGATGTAATTTTTTGTTCAGATCAAAATGTTATGACATTGTATATTACAATTGGAAACTTAAACTGTGAACAGGGTCTGAAAATATATATGGTCTTTTTTATAAAATACATTTAACTAATTGTGCACTACATGAATTGTTCTTCAACTTTGGACACACTGCACAAACACAACAATCTATCTGCTACCACTGAATTCCATCCAATGCACATCCATGACATTGCATCCAGCTTATGTATAATCTACTGCACCTTTGCATATTACTGTGTGTGTATATATGTGTACATAATGTAGAATGTGTACATACGGTGTATAATGTGTATTGATAACTGTAAGTATGTCTAACGGTACATTGTGTGTACTGAGTATATGTATGTGTATATTGCACATTGTCATCTGTATAAGTCTAAGTATGTAATGGTACTGTCTATATGTTAATTGTTCTGCACTGTATGGAGCACGCTCTCAAGAATTTCACTCATCAAGGCACATGTGCTGTGATGATGTGACAATAAAAGTGATTTGATTTGATTTGATTTAAAGAATCCTGCAAGCACTTACATTTTTCCCCCTTGACTCGTGCTGCACAAAAAGTGGTTCAATAATATTGAATGTTACAGGGACTGATTATTGCAAATGCAGATCCCAGTGTGTTCTGGTTAAACAATTTTTAATTTATTTATTTAATGCTAAGGTTTGCATATAGTGGTGTGCTCTTAATGACAACTTTCCTAAAAATATATCCTATTTTTAAAATAAGAAATATCCCAGTATATCGCCTTGCTTACAGTATCGCAATATATTGTATCGCAACCCCTGTATTGTGATACGTATCGTATCGCCAGATTCTTGCCAATACACAGCCCTACTTGGCTCTGCCTCTTTTATGTATAAACGGAGTCTTGACTGGGAGCCTCGGGCGAGATGTCAAGATGTGTTCTCCGGTTAAGTCAGGAGAGCTCATCATGATGAGACCGGACACACAGTGAGCCGCCATGCCTGAATGGCAGAGCAAAAGCAGAACCTCGTCAGATATGCCTGTCCATCATCGGCGTATCGACATCCACGCAGCCGTTCGTACACCGCTGTCAAGGTCTAAATTATCCCTGCTGCGCGGCTCTCACAAGCAGGCGTGTGAAAACGATAGCCCTCGACCGGTCTTACGGAGTCATTAATCTAAATATTAAGTCAATAGGTCCGCCTTCCTATTGCACACCGAGCTGTTGTATTGCATGAGGATTAGTCGAATGCACACTGAGCTTCTCAGCCTGTTGATCCTCCACCTGCGGTCTCGATATTAGTCGAAATACTGATATGTTCCTCTGTCAGTATGACAAAAAGCATTCCCCAAAGCCCACTGTAGATGAAGTCCTTCTCAATAATGCATCACGCTGAGAGCAGGAACCCATCATCAACCTGCAGAAGCTCCTCAGATCACCCAGAGCTTACAATGAAAATTTCATCCAGCCACTCGTGGGAATCTCCGTTTGATCCATCTCAACGCCAGTTGGGTTCATACGAGCTGACTTGCGCTGTCGAGTACATGACTCCGTCTAGAGGTCAGGTTTTCAACAAATCAACTATCATAGGGCTTTGCATGCAAACTACATCTTTGAAATTGGTTTGAAATTGGCTATTGACGAGCATAACCGCAGCGGAATGCAACAACCGCAGCAACCGTTATATTTCCTTTTTTTTTTTCGTAAGGTTACGCCCTTCTCGTTTTATACTTGGTGCATATGTACTGAATATTAGTAATGATAACAATGTGTACCATGCTGATTTGTACAGAGGCTCAGTATATTTGCACTTAACAAGCCTAAACAGACAGCGAATGAGAGAGATCATCGACTGATCGCATGCAATTACCTGCGTCTGTCCTTCAGGCTGAGTCATGTATATTTGTGTAAACAGGTTGTCATGTCCAAGGAAAGCGAAATCTGCCTTAGTATCGATGCTCTGCTGGTCAGCTGAGCCTTTAAAAGTGGCGCTCAAAGTTAAAATGATTTCAACAGCTTTTTTCATTTACATATCTCGAATGAATCAGCGTTTTTGAACGTGTAGTTGAATGAACTGTTTAAGACCCACTCAAAGACAGTCCCTTACCGCCACCGTGTGGCGCAACAATGAAACTGCACTGACTGACAGCCCGTCTAGAACACGCAGGTTAAATATCAACTGAAAAAGTATCTTGTCAGTCAGATTCGAGGATCAGAACTAACTGTTATATATTTTTATATATATATATATATATATATATATATGTGTATGTATGTATGTATGTATCAGGGCTCGAAATTAACTTTTTTACTTGGTAGCACTGGTGCTCCCAACTTCAAGAAGTTAGGAGCACCAAAAAATTTTTAGGAGCACCCACTGAATATTAAGGAGCAAAACAACTGGCAATTGAGCGGAAGGGCTGGCAACAACCTTCCTGATGATTACAAATCTTCATCAATTGAACCTGATTATTAAGCTGCAGTGCTTTGTTTTTTATGCATACAATATACAGAGGCAAGATGAGAAGAAAATGTAATTTAAACTTTTCTCAAAACAGTCAGTTCCCCTCAGAAATGCATTCATATAAACCCCCACTCCAAATTCAATATTTAGGATTTCCCTTCCATATTTCACATGTGAACGTTGAGCTTGCTCGGGCTGCTACAGTATTTTCTTTTCTTTGTGTCCGTCTTCAGCATTAATGGCTGTTTACAGACTTGCCAATATTTCCACACAAATGAAATTTTGGAAAATGATTTCAATGCAGTTTGTGCAAGTGCGTTCACAAAACCGGTCAGTTCCAAGTAGGGTTGGGCGATATGGCAAAAATATATCAATATTTCATGATTTTATCACAATTCTTTATCATGTTAGTTTTACTATTTTGTCTGAGCAGTATGGCCAGACTAATTTCCCTATTATAAAGACAAAGCCTTTCAAGGTAACAGAATATAAAAAAGAATGGTGGATATTTAGGCCAAAGTGGGTGAAGATAAAAATCTTTGTCATTTATTTTATCTTTGTTATTAAAAAATAAGAACAAAGATACACATTACAAATACACATAATATACAAATAAAATAAACAGTGTTTTATTTTCAGGTACAACAGGCATATTTAGCAGGAGCATTCAAGAAATTGAGTGAACAAATATAAAAATAAATCACTATATAGATTGATTCCTATTAAAAGGAACTATTATTTTTTCAGTCAAGAGTAGTTAGTTATTTCTTTCTCTTTGTGTTTTGTTGTTTTAACATTAAAGAATAAAAATTCTGTCATCTGTCTGTCGATTCTGTCAGTGTTTTATAGTTATATCATCATTTACTCACTCAAAAGTAGTTTTAAACCTGAGTTTCTTTCTTCTGATGAACAAAAATGCTATTTAAACAGTTGCTGGTCCACAGTGACTTCCATAGTATTTTTTTTTTTTATCCTACAATCAAGTGGACCAGCAACTGTTTGGTTACCCACATTCTTCAAAATATCTTCTTTTGTGTTCAGCACATGAATGAAATTAATACAGGTTTGGGACATCATGTGAGTGAGTAAATAATGACAAATTAAATTTTAGGGTGAACTATCCCTTTAATGACAGTCGGCTGCATGTTTAGTTCTGTCCCTTTAAGAGCTGCACGCATCTAATGTACAGGCACGCATCCGTTCCTCTCAGCGGTTTACTTTTATTTTAGACATAACTAACTGAGTCTATATGTAAACCTTGTGTGTTTTGACAGTATTAGCTCAAAAGATAACTTAGTTCAGTAATCAGGCGCTGTTAGACTGGCTTTTCAGTTCGCACGCTTCAGGTGCACGGGCTCAGAAAAAGCGCACGTCAGACCAGCGCGTGAATGAAAAGCTTAACCGGCAAGGCTTTAAAACACACGCAAATAATGTAGTTTTGTGATTGTGAATAAGTGCAGTGTTTCATGAGTGTAACTCTACCGCTGAGTTAACACTGAATGGATGTGGCATTGTACAGTACATACAGACGGCGGCACCAGAACTGCAACTGAAAGAATGTGCGCTGTAGCACGATACTACAATATTTCTTCAAAAGCAGATCGTGGAGACATTTTTATGCAGTAATTCGCGAACGTTTAGCAGAGAACTGTAGAGGTCGCACCACAACAATTATTTGCACTCGCACAAATGCTCCCAAACAGGGCCGTTGCTAGTGGGGTGAAAGGTGGTGACAATTCTAGGGGCCCCCACCGCCCAGGGGGCCCCACAAAATCCAGGAATTATACTATATAGGCTCATGTTCTGTGAATAATTCTAATATTTTATTAGTTGTATAACTGAGATATTATGAAAACCACAAAAAAGCATGCAATTTGGTTCCATGCTTGTATATTGTACAGTATATGATATGTGTGTGTGGGGGGGCCCCCAATCCTCTAGCTACGGCCCTGCTCCCAAATATATTTTGGAGTCGCACAGATTACATTTCGGGAGCATATGCGACCAAAATGGTCGCAATTTCGAGCCCTGTGTATGTGTTCTGTTTACTTCACTTCCTGTTTCAACGGGATTTAGTTTTGGTTTCATTGGTTTCTGAATATGACCTCCTTACATCGTAACATGTACACACAGATTTTATATATATATATATATATATATATATATCTTGTATACACTAGGGCTGCAACGATTAGTCGACATTATCGACAACGTCGACAATAAAAAAATTGTCGACAAATATTTGTGTTGTCGAGTAGTCGTTTGATCTCATATGTCCTAATGTAAGAGCCTGCAATACTGCGGTTTGACCAGTGTGGCGCTGTAGCGCAAGACTCTAGTTCAGCCCTCCTGGATGCAGATCAAGAGAAGAACACACAGCACTTGAGCGGCGTTTGGATGAATATGTAAATATATATTGCGCGCTTTCCTCTCAGTAACGAAATAAACAACAAAAACTGACAGCAGTGTGAAAGCAACAGTTAAAAATGCATCTGATTACAACGATGTGGATGTTTGCATGAGCTCTGCAGTTCAGTAACGTAACATTACTCCAGTAGAGTTCGGTCACATTATGTTTATTTATATAGTACTTTATGCAATAGATAGCCTTAATTGAAGCAGCTTTACGGTATTAAACATGAAAGTCAGTGTCGCTTTCAGTTAGAATTACAACGTGATTTTCTGTTATAAAGCAGCTCTCCAGTGTGAGCTAGCTAATGATAAAATATTTTTATTAGTGGGAAAAAATAATAATTTCATTAAAGTGACAGTTTGGTTTGCAGAGATCAAAGCTTGATCTAGCTCAGGGCTGTTTTGATTATCATAACCCTATAAGGTATTTTAAGACATCATGTTGTGAATAAAATAGTTTATCCAAAGCATCTTATCACTTACCTTTATTTTGTTTCTTATCTATATGACTTACAAAAGGAGATGTTAGGCAGAATGATGTGTCATTCAGTTACTTTTTCATGTAGCTAATTAAATGTTGAGAGAGTGTCTCTGTCTGTCATCTCATTTTGTGTGCCATCTATTTTTATAATGAATTGGTAACATTACAATAAGGTATCATTTGTTAACATTAGTTCATGTATTAATTAACATGAATGAACAATACATTTATTACATTTAAGTATTAATCTTTGTTAATGTTGGTTAATAAAAATACAGTTGTTCATGTTAGTTCACAATTAGTGGTGCAACGGATCACAAAACTCACGGTTCGGATCACGTTCGGATTTTGAGTCACGGATCGGATCATTTTTCGGATCAGCAAAAAAAAGTTGCTTTACTACTAAAGTCAGTAATAAACCAAGAACAATTACACAAATTAATTAGATTTTCAACCAATAGATAGATTTCCAGCCTACAACATAAAATTATAAATAAAGACAGTAACAGTAGTATTCAGGTGCAGAAATGTAAAAATTAAGTGTAAAACACAATAATGCTTACTGCATAAGTTAAATACAGATGATTAGCAGACAGAAGCAGGTGTTATAGGCTGCTGTCTCTTTAAGACTAAATGCACGGACCAAATACTGACACACATCCGGTTCCTTTCTCGGCTGTATAAGTTAACTTAAGACATAACTGACTGTTTACCAGAATACTTGCCAAAACGGGTATTTTAACATAACTTTGTGTGTGTGTGTGTGCAGGGGCGGACTTAGTGAATTGGGGGCCCCAGGCAAATATAGGAATGGGGCCCTATACATTTGCACACATTTACCTAGATCAACCTTGAGGTTCCTTTTCTGTCGTGATGCTTGCTGCTGCACAATGGTGCCCTAGTTCAGTCCAATGTTTCTACGTTTTGCATGTACATGCTATAATGGGATTCTTTCATTTACATTTATTCATTGAGAAGACACTTTTATTCTTTCATGTTGTAGACCACGAAATAGCAATTGATTTACCATTGAGATACAAGTTTTAACAAAAAACTAAATAAATTATAAAATGATAAACCTCACAATTGATCCTTTAAACTGTTTTTTTCTTATTTTAAGAAAAGGGATGCGTCAGAAGTATAAATTATTATATTATTTAAAACGGGTTTATGTGGGTGGATTTTCGCATTGGACTGAACAAAAACTGCAGACTGGATTATTGAAAATGCACATTCATTCTATAGTCTGTACTTTATCAGGTAAAATTTTAATTTTAATTTTTATCTGTTCTAAATGTACCTTAAATTAATACTTTTCAAGTTTTTAATACTCTAATCAACATGGACAAATATGGATGCTTTATGCAATATATTTTTATTATTAGTGAAACCATAGTTAACATACATAGAGCATGAAGAGTAGACATGTTTCAAAGGTCATAGATGTTTTTCAAAGAACTTGTTCATGTCTATTAGACGCATGAAAAAAAGAACATAGAAATACCATGTTCCTATCACTTCTCTTTCTTTGCTCTGAGCAATTAACTGACACAAACCTGTTTACATTTTCACGACAGGGCAGCTCTTCTTCTGAACATGCAAAATGTACATTTATTATTACATTTGTTTCCCTCTCTGTGCCCACATACTGTATTTTGATGCAGCTAAATTCTCAATTAAACTGTTTTCATTGGTATCTTTTACTGTTTCTGTTGTCAGACAACGGAATGAATATGAAATAGTGACTGAAACGCGACCCATTAAGACATAACCAGCTCTCCCTTCCAAGATGTTAATCTGCACAAAAATCATGATTTATAATCGTGCCATTGTCTGATCAAATCAAATAGGCTACACATAAGATAAAGACAATAGCCGTGCTGTGATTTCGGCTATACTTGCAAAATTAGAGAAGCAACATATCTGTTTTAACTGAAAGCGCAGCTCCTTTCAGCTGCTCGCTGTACAGAGCAGACGCAGAGAGAGAGAGAGAGAGAGAGGTGTGTGCGCACGCTGGGAAAGAGAGACCTCGCGCTCGCGCGGCAATCAGCGTCAGGTGCATAATATTTGAATTTGCTACAAGCAGGATACACAAGAAGCACGTTCAACTCCAACATGCAGACGGTTGTCGTGGTAATAAACACCGTAAACCGGAACAGTTCGCTTTAATGCGCGTCTCATATATGAAAAGCATTTTAGGGGGCCCTTGGCTTTTGGGGGCCCAAGGCAGTCGCCTACCTTTGCCTAATGGGTAAGTCCGCCCCTGCGTGTGTGTGTGTGTGTGTGTGTGTGTATCCATCCACATCTGAAACGCGGTTTCTAAATCACGCCTCTCTTTCTCACGCGCTCTCTCTGCGTGTGCGCGCATCAGTGTGTGCGGCAGCGACGGAGCGCGTGCAAATGATAAACTTTCACTCTGTTAAACTTATCAGTTGATCCGCGAATCACATGCGTGCCGAACCGTGGGGACTGATCCGTACGGATCACGGATCATCTACGATCCGTTGCACCCCTATTCACAATGCATTTATCAATGTAAAAAAAACAACTTGTGATTTTAATAATGCATTAGTAAATGCTGAAATTAACATTAAGATTAACAAATGCTATTGAAGTATTGTTCATTATTAATTCATGTTAGGCAAGGCAAGTTTATTTATATAGCACATTTCATACACACAAAAAATTCAAAAACACAAAAGTGCTTTACATAAAAGGAAGTGAAATAGACATTAAAAATAATAACCACAACAATAAAAAGAAGGAATTAAAAAAAATAATCACAACAATAAAAACAAGGAAATTATATAAAAATGTATTTAAAATGAATTTAAAACCATTACGAATAGAAAATGATTATACATAAAATACAGTGCAGTCATGTTAACTAATGAACCTTAATGTAAAGTGTTACCAATTAATTGTGTAATAATTGTATTTTTTTCTAAAGCTGAAGTGACCTTTATTTATGTTAGAATATGTATAACTTAATATTCTAACTAATTGCAAAAACTGAATAATCAATCAAAGTCTACTGATTAATCAGTGGACTAATCGACGATTAGTCGATTAATCGTTCTAATAATCGTTAGATTAATCGATTATCAAAATAATCGTTTGTTGCAGCCCTAATATACACGCATATATATATATATATATATATATATATATATATGTATGTATGTATGTATCTATATATGTGTGTGTGCTGTAATACCGCATACTGCGCTATTGAGCCACTCAAAATTACCGCAAGGGAAATTCCTTCACCGCAACAGCCCTAGCTACGAGAATAGTGTTTTTTTTTTTTTTTTTTTTTTTTTTTTTTTGGCACAAAAAAAAATAAAAAAACCCACTTTATTCTAATTCATCTCCTCTGTCACCCTAGCGCCATTTTGGAGAATATCCGCTGGACGGAAACCACATACGCTCTTCTGTGTTGTCTATAGAGGGTCTGAGAGCTCTCAAATTCCATCAAAAATATCTTATTTTGTGTACCGAATATGAACGAAGGTCTTACGGGTTTGAAACGAAATTAGGGTGAGTAATTAATGACAGAATTTTAATTTTTGTGTGAACTATCCCTTTAAAAAGCCTGAGCATTTAAAGCATTAGGCGACAAACTGCAGCATATTCTTATAATAAACAGAACGTTAT
Organism: Aspiorhynchus laticeps; assembly: GCA_023376895.1. Lineage (NCBI taxonomy): Eukaryota > Metazoa > Chordata > Actinopteri > Cypriniformes > Cyprinidae > Aspiorhynchus > Aspiorhynchus laticeps. Next base: position 78,042,978 of record CM041793.1, on the reverse strand, counting down.
CATCCGTTGTTGTGGACGCTAATGTAGTCATAAGCCCGATTCAGACGGTAATTGTTTCTCATAGGGACGTCTGTAAAAATAAATGTACATATCACCTCAGTGATAAACCTCATGGATTCGGATGGAGATTTATTCACAGTGGAGGAGCGAGTTCTGTGATCCTGCAGCACCCGGGAACGCGCTGCTCACGTGGCCAGTCACATGATTGTCTGCTGTAAATAAAATTAATTTTATTTACAAATGTATTCTTATTATTGTGTAAAATGTATTTAAAAATACCTATTATTATGTAAAATGTATTATTATTATTATTCCAAGCATATTTTATAATATTTATTATTTGATTATTTAAATCTCCTGTTTAAAAATATGAAAATGGATGCGCTATAGTTGTATATAATTATACGTGATATATTATAATACACATTTTAAAATTGTATTGCATACCTGCTGCTGCCATAATAAAGACCCATTTGAAAGTGTATGTGCTTTTCTTCTTTTTCTGCTCCCAGTCGCTGTGGTTGAGCAGTCATTAAGTATTGTTCTTTTAAATACTTTCCAGCATTTCAGAAATAATATGTAAATTACACCGAAGTACAACGTTACGGTGTTCAGGAGTGCTCAAAAAGGAATTAAACACTGAATTTTGAATCGATTTCTTCTCGTAAACTCAGAGATGTGGATTCGGACGGCAATTAAATTACCACACGACCTCGGTGTTTGTCAAAAAACAGTAGGTAATTCAGCCGGGGATTTTCACGAGGGTGGTGAGAGAAAAACACCGACATCCTGGATTCGGACGGCAATTAAATCACCAACTACCCCCTGTATATGGTGAAAATCTCTTACGTCCCCCTGAGAAACAATTACCATCCGAATAGGGCTATAGATGTAGTTATTGTTCTTAAAAAGCTTGAGCATTTATAGGATTAGTTCACTTCGAAAATAAATTAAGGTTTTTGAGGAAAACATTCCAGGATTTTTCTCCATCTTTGGACTTCAACAGGGACCATTGGGTTGAAGGTCTAAATTACAGTGTCATTGCAGCTTCAAAGTTCTCAACACGATCCCAGCAGAGGAATAAGGGTCTTATCTAGCGAAACGATCGGTCATTTTCTAAGACAAATAAAATGTTACTTATTAACCACAAATGCTCGTCTTGCACTAGCTCTGCGATGTGCATGCGTGTATTCACACATTGCGTAATCACGTTGGAAAAGTCACGCGTGGTTAGTTCTTCGTTTGTGTACTTTGGTTCAAAAAGGTAGGGTAGGCCAAAAAACAAATTTTCTCCTTTAATTTCAAAACCACACGACATCGTTGTTTTAACTTTTTTTTGTAAAGGGCGTTTGACTTTTGTTGCACGCTGGCTTTGCAAACGTTCTTAAAAAGCTGGAGCATTTAAAGAGGCAGGCAACAAAGCTGCATTGCGCACTTATAATAAAGAGCGTTATCGTCTATTGACGTGGACGCCATTATAGTTATCGATATAATTATCATTCATGAAAAGCTTGAGCATTTAAAAAAAAAACTGGTGACAAAACTGCAGCATGTGCTAATAATATACAGTGTTATTGTTCATTGATGTGGATGCTAATATAGTTATCATTGTAGTTATCGTTCTTGGTATGAATGAGCCTTTAACTAGTTAGGGGATCCCGATGGGATATTCATGTAAGATGGTTTTTGCGCGGCAGATTGAGTTTTTTGACGCTTGCGGCTAAATGCTCAAAAAAGATATGGTGTGGTCGCCCAAAAAGTTTCAATTCTAATTTAAGCCCTGTTGCTTAAAATCTCAGAATTAATAAAGATTTCTATTTGTTCATCTAGGTTTTCTTCCAAGTTGAGGAAGTCCATCATTTTGGGAAAGATGTGAGAGGGTGGGTGTTAATGGTCTTCTGAGGTCAGTCTGTCAGGCAGTTGATGGACGTGGGTGTTCGTGAACTCCTCACATCACTGTGTGCTTCCGTCACATTGCTGGAAGAACCTGTGCAGATGTTCTGTGTTTTTGAGAAAATTAAGTGTGACATGAGTTCCGCACCATACATAAGATTATGAATTTCCATTTTTATAAATGTTAAAAATGAGTTTAATTAAATTAGAAGCAAAACTCTGAAATCTTTTCCTGCATTGCACAAAAGTGCAACTTTGTTGACAGATGTACTTGAGGGGAGCTCCTAAAATGAGTACGTCTGATGAAACGCCAAGAAATAATTCAGACGTTTGAGGGGAAAATGAGTCCTTGGTATTTGATCCTTGAAGCTGTTCTTCTGGAGATGCTCTTTTAATAGTAATGAGGAGTGTTCAGTGTGGATAGATAATGCATTTTTTGATTAAATTAGTTACAGTAATTAAATTAATCAGATCAATATTTGCTGAAAAATATGAAGATATTTACACTTGATTACATTTAGATTAGTTTAATATTCATTACTAAGTGGCTCTTAGAAACATTGATTGAATTGCTCTGATGGTTGGAAAACTCAATTTATTTATGTGTCAGAGTAATTATGTTTTTTTTTTTTTTTTTGGTTATTTTTGTAATTTATTTAATAAACTAAATCACATAATTTTTTTTTAAATGACTGCACCAGATTACTTAATTTAATCTTGATTAATTGAAAGCCCTTATTGTTATTTGTTTAATGAAGGCTACTTTTAATTTAGCAGCTAAATTTCAAAATGCGCTATGAGGAATCCATGTTTTGAGTGTATACATGTTCTTTACTGATATTTACTTTAATAATTACACCAGTCAAAAATAAAAAGCAGTTTTTATTTCATAAAAAAAAATACATTTACCAGCTATATGGTATTATGTTTGTTAATATGTATGCTAATATTAATATGCCATTAAATGCATGCATACTCAAAATGTATGCATGCATTTATTCAAATATTCAAAATATTCAAAATATTTTTTTCTATTGTAATATATTTTACTCCACTGTCATATTAGCACCAAATCAGCATATTTCTATTTCTTCTCAATGTTGAAATTGTTTTGCTGCTTAATATAAAATAAAAAAAATCTTATCGATGAATGGAACATTCAACAGAAGAGCATTTATTTGAAAAATAAATCTTTTCTTGCATTATAAAAGTAGTCACTTATGATCAATTAAATGCATCGTTGCTGAATTAAGGAATTAATAAAAAAAATCTTACCACAAACTTTTGAATGGTAGTGTATATTTTTGTTGTGTTATTAGTCGGTGTAAATACATTTTACTTGTATTGATATTGACTTCATATCCTTGGCCAGACTTTAGTGTCAGAAATGAATGCTCCTTACCTCAAATATCAAATCTCACATTTCCAAGAATGCTTTGCGACTAAGCACCTGTGAGGTTTCAACATGCTCCAAAGTTAATTGCTGCAATGTGTTTGCTTGTCCATCTAGAATGGGAGAGCCTGTGGAACTGCATTTTTATCACTTGAAGTTTGGGAACAACCCAAAACAGACAATTTATAGAACTAACTGAGATTTACAATGCCTTTTTGCTCTTTTGTCTTGCAGGTTAGCTTTATATGTGTATGAGTACTTGCTGCATGTTGGCGCACAGAAATCGGCACAGACCTTCCTGTCAGAGGTAAGTGGTCTCGCACAATCTACTTTCCCAAGCAAACAGTTGTTATTGTGTACTCAGGAAAAACGAATATTAATTCAAGCCAGGTTTGAGGCCAGAAATTAATACTTTTTGGTTGAGATTTGGTCGATTTGTTGTGCGTTTTATTCATATTGATTAATCAATTCTAATTGCTTTGTTTCAGCAAATATGAACTGTTACTTTTTGTAATATAGAGAGAATTTAGTTTCTCATTACAACACTCTTAAAGTCTGATATCTGATATTGTTTCTCCAAAGCGTCCTGCATTTATCTGCTAAAACATTGAAAGGTCTTGATCAATAAATGGAAGTGTGATTGCAATGATATTACATAATGTGTCACCAGTGTTTCTAAAAATCAGTTTGAGCGCCACTGAGGGGGTGCAATCACAGCATTAACATTTGTGCGGCTACTAGCATGGTAAAGTGGATTGTCGTTACAGTTTTGTGAAGCGGTGGAGCTTCTGCTGTAGATGTGTCAGTGCTCTTCTCACTATATGAATATATATATATATATATATATATATATATATATATATATATATATATATATATATATATATATATATATATATATATATATATAGCTTATATAGAGCTTGAGTACACTACATGTCTGGAGTGGAGGTGATGCCACCACTTGTGTTTAGAACCGCTCTTAAACACGACTGCGTGTTAAAAGTCTGATTTAACGTTGGCCTCGTTGGGAATAGGAGCAATTGGTTTGTAATATAGCCTACTCTCGATCTCCTGATCTGCTGTAATGCTCTCTTTTAAGGCCGATCAAAGACTTGTATTGGTTTGTTGTCTTTTTAAGAAGTTTTACAAAGTTTGTTAGCCTGTACTTGAATGAATAAAGAAGCCAGTTTATGTGGACCTTGATTTAGTTGCATTTTTAAAGATTTTGCCAACCTGCGGGCTTAAAATTGATCACAAAATGCTTTTATTGTGCTTTGTTGAAATTCATTCATAGTTGATATAGGGCCCTATCCATTTTATTTTTTCCCAAATTCCATTTTATTTTTTTTCCAAATTCCATTTTTTTTTCTGTTTGAATTTTTCTGGATTTTTTTTTTTTTCTTTTTTCCATTGTAATTTGTCTAGGCCCTATTTTAATGGTTAAATAAAATTTTAATCATCAAAAAGCATGTCTAATTAATTGAAATAATGAAAATTACAATATTAAACAGCAATTTATTTAAAGTGTAACAAAAAAAAAAAGTAAGGCCCTATGAAATTTCTCAAATTCAGTTTTATTTTTTCAAATACTAATTTCCATATTTTCTGTATACCATTTCAATGGTTTCATTTAATATTTAATAATCAAAGCATCTCTAATTAATTCATTTTATAATTTTTTTTTTTTAATTATTTGTGTTTTTCCAGAAATACTGTTGTTGTGTATTTACATTTTTCTGCTAAATAAATTCTGGTCAATAATTTTTCTAGTGGATATTTCTGGTAAAAATAATGTTTTAATCATAATTTTATTAGTTTCTTCAAGCTAAACCTAACTTTTATTTTGTCAGGTTGCTGTGAAGACCTTTACGTTTCTGATTGAATATGATATGACAATAGTTTTTCTCAAATGAAATGGTAAAATGCTCATGAATTGACTCTCGTGAAGTGAAAAACACAGCGAGCGTCGCACGCGCACTTCAGTAAGTGTGTAGCAATCGAAACCGTGCGTCTGCGCCAATAATTTACACAGAGACATGCACAACATGTAGGATTCATATAGTATTTTTGCAGCTTATTATTCACAGTCCATATCGCGTTTTGATTTAAGTTTACTGGCCTGCTTTGCTGTATTCATCCAAAATTAGGTCAGTTCCGTGACATTCCGCGTTAAACAGTAAATCACGTTTTTATAACTGGATTCCACGATTCTGTCTGCGTTTTCCGCATCGCTGAAATCATAGGGCCCTATTGTAGGAAGCAGGTGACGTCCATTCAGGTTTTCAGTTCATAATTTGAATGACTACGGGAGGCGTTTTTGACAAGATTTTGTTTGTAGTTATAAAGATGTGTAAATGTTAATTGTTTGACATAAGACAATAACAAGATTGTATACCTCTTCTTTAGTGCTTCAGGACCTTTACAGATTGTGAACTTTTTAAATGTTATCATCTATCTTATTGCATTTGCTGCGGTCCTCCAGTACCTGCTGTGTTTGTTTATGTGGGTATCATTAAGCGCTCGCAGTGGACTTCCAAATGCACCCTGTGTTTTTAAATGTTTTGCTCAGACAAAGTTTGACAAAGATAAAGCACTGTGCCAAAGTCTGGCCTTGTGCTTGTGAGAATCTCCAGGGATCTTGATCAGACAGGTGAGATGTTGTTGTTGTTTCTGAGTTTTAGCCAGTATAAGGTGCCACAATACACAGATATTTAATAAAAACGTACTGCCTTAAAATTACTTTATTTTTTATTTTTATTAAATACCTGTGTACTATAGTACAATATCATAATTTCACACAAATTCCAGTGCTTGGACAACTCAATATGTTGAGTGAGATTCATGAAATGAAAACAAAATGGTGATGAACTTTATTATGAAAATAAAAAACACCACTGAGCCATGAAAATGTACTGTACTGTACTTTTTTATTATTTATAACTTGATCGTTCTTGTTAGTTCATAGTGCATGAACTAATAATTAAAAAATGTATTAGTAAATGATGAAATAACAATCTAACAATGAACAATACTACAGCATTAATTATTAGTTAATGTTACAAATGGACTCTTGTAAAGTGTCCATAAAGTGTTATTGATCAATTGGTCGACTTCTAATTTTTATAATTAAATTTAATCATAATTGGTGGTCAAATATTTTTCGGAATAAGCTGGCAAAAACATCTTGGTTACATTTTTATTGAATTTTTTTTTATTTTTATAAAGTTTTATTATTTATTGCAGGTTGTATCTTCATAGTTTAAATTGTAATTCCTGTGCATTGTTGAAATGATAAGTAATATATTTGAGCATAAATTTACAGATTTGCATTGTCAGATGTTTTTAATATATTTTGCTATGTGCGTCATTCTAATGAACTGTTGAACCCTACACTTAGATATTGTCTTTTTTTTTCTTCTTAAAAATAATGGAATATACTGACTGTAAGTGCAAAGTAATTTATCGATAATTACTAAATCTATTGGCAGTCATAGTTTAATTGGATGTTTATTTGTTGCATTAGGTATTGACAACTAAATTTGGTTATCAATCCAACTAGGGCTGGGCGATAATTCGATAACGATAATTATCGCAATATCATTTTCCTTGATGAAACGATATGAAGAGTTCGATAAATGTTCGATATAATGTTTATGCGCCAAAAGCGGAACGAAACAGCGCAAATCATTTGAATCGCGCCACACGGACCGTTTATCCGCTCGGATCAAAGTTCAAAGTGCCACGCGGCACGAGTCGCTAGAGCAGATGCTCTCGGTCACGCGAGCATTAAACAGCGCTGTGAGATCCAGTGTGAAGCGCTTGCATTCAGCGATGAACACAAATGACTCTGATTTAAACTAGTTTAAAGCCCGAAACACACTGCAGGAGAAACACTGTGCAACGCGACAGTCAGAAGGCTTTTCAATCTACACATTGCCATTATTTACCATGGATTTACTGTAGTAACACTCACTGCACCATGGTATTGTGGCTGAAATGTGGGATATTCACATTTAATTTTATTACAGGAATAATGTTATATAATTATAGTATGTATTTATGATTAAGCTATAGCATGTGTGCATTTATACTGAATGTTTTTAGACTGTTTTTAATACAAATAGGCTTCCTAAAAACCATAGTTATATTTTTACCATGGTATTGAGGTGCTGTGGTTTAAACTGTGTTTATCATGATTTAAATGTATGCTACTATGGGAGACCAATGCTTTGAGCCAGATTTTTGCTCCAAAGTGAAAAACTAATTAATTTTCCTTTAAATATCTTCATTTAGATATTTATTTTAAGGAAAATTAATTAGTTTTTCACTTTGGAGCAAAAATCTGGCTCTAAACTTGAAAGAAATACAGATTTGACATTTATCTTGATAATTATCGATATCGACTGATAGATTGTAAATTATCGATATAGACTGATAAATTATCGTGATAATTTTTTGGGCCATATCGCCCAGCCCTAAATCCAACCCAATAGCATAGTTTTAGAAAGGTGAATTCTGCAACTTAGACCATATTTGCATGAAAAATTAGACTGTACACCGCAAGTAAATATTAAAGTGTCAACAAGTAAACAGATGGCTGTGTTTACCACCGTTTTAGTGTTTTTGTAACGGCAGTAGGGCGTCAACATGCATGCCGTCGACAGTCGTCATTACCGCCGTTGCTATTCAATTAAGAGAACGCTCGTCAGATCTCGAGACCTTAGCTCAGGCACACTTGTACACCACAGGGGAGGTCTTTCGGCCCAGGCAGGTACACAGCAGGAGGACGCACCTGTGCATTGAAGCTTAATGAGGGAGCAGTCACCTGCTTGTTCCCTTTGCCACCTCACAATTACTGCTGAAACTCCCTCTACTTACACCTTGGACCTCAAGGGGCTACACAGCTCTGCACTGATCAGCACAAACACACACATGCTTTAAAACATTGTTAATCAGTCCCTTACATCAGGGAGATGCAGAATAATGCACATCAGCTTTTTGGGTGCATAGTTATGGACGGGGCATGTTATAAGATCGATATGTCTGCTTGGAAAAGTACCATCCGTTACAGTGGTAGGCTGAGTAGGTGTAATCTGTAAAGAGAGAGAACGTGACCTGATTTGGTGTGGAAAATCACCATTAGGTAATAAATGAAATGGTGTGTTAGGAACGTGTATTGGACACATATATATATTAGGGGTGTCAACTTTAACGCGTTAACGCATGTGATTAATCTAAAAAAAAAAATAACGCGTTAATATTTTTTTAATGCAAATTAATCGTTTGATAAGGTTTGACCCCAACTTCTTCCCGTCGTCGCAGCGCGGAAGGTTATCTGTCAGTGTGTGATGAGCGTAGAGTGAACCAGTGTTGCCAGGGTAGCGGCTATGGCACACACACAGGCACAAGTGGCCGTGGGCTATTTTGAAAATACAGTCGCGGGAAAAATTACAGAGCCGTGGGTTGCAGGTTTTCGGGCTACTTTTATAATCTACCGTGGCCGCCCAAAGTGTATATAGACAAATAAAACTGAAAATAGATCCTTTTACTAATGTGTATCATACTTGGAATGTATACCTGACCACTTCAGAACAGAGAGGCGCACGCTTGTAACATCACAACGTGAGTTTCAGCCACAGCATACAACACAGCAGAAATAAACATGACAATAGCCACTATAGATTATATAAAATAATAAACACACGATTACGATAGGATATGGTTTCTATGTGATTTTCTTGAGATGAATGCGTAACTTAAATCTGAAATGCTCATTTTTGCAGCGATATAAAAGGCTATAAAGAGCATATTTTAACAACAGTAAACAACCAAATTCCACATGTGATCGCAAAAGGAAGTTATTACAAACACTCGATGGTGGTTTGAAGTGAGTTCTGAGTTAAAAGTGTACTATTAATCTCATAAATTGTCTTATGATGCTAATGTTAGCTCTAATGCACCAGAACAGGTCCAATTCTTCTTCATAATGCATTTTGTCACAATACTTCACGTAAGGTCGCAAGAAATGTTTTGTTGTATTTATTTAGAAATACTTTTGAAAATAGTTGGGTAAATGTATACTGGGATTGAAGTGTTGTGGTTTGGTAAACGTTTTATTGCCAGTATAAAGACTGATAATGGCTAAATAAAAACAAAAGAATAATGATAAAAGAATAATAAGGATTATCTCATACCTGGCGGAAGTGTGAAAGGTTATGTTTCCTTAAACTAGTTTGTCATGCATTTCTTTATTTCAACACATTTACAGGTAAATCCTAATATTTTAAATTTGTGATTTAATCACAGTCCAGGACTGTGATTAACGCGATTACATTTTTTAATCGATTGACCGCACTTACTATACTATATATATATATAAATATAAATATAAATATAAATATAAATATAAATATATATATATATATATATATATATAAATATAAATATAAATATAAATATAAATATAAATATAAATATAAATATAAATATAAATATATATATATATATATAAATTAATTATACTTCAGAGGTTGGTCTCGATGTGCATCACAATTAGGGTTGAATGTATATTTTGTCTGTAAATTATGCACTCAAAAGCACCAGTTCTACAATACATTCAGACAAGTGTTTTGGCCATTACATCACAATTGCATTATGTTTTTGAGCATCTGTTTAAGCTATAAAAACTTTTAGTATCTGTCTTAATGTATGGAGATGTCCATAATATCACTTCATATATCAGTGTGACTCGAAACCAATGAAACCTAACTATAGGGCTTCTTTAGAACCACCTATTTAGCTAACCGTTTGGATAACACAACAGCTAAATGGTTTTTGTAGATCCCTAGACTGTAGCGATTGGTCTGCTGAACCAAAATAACTAGATGTTTAATTTGTTTTTCATTGTTTTAATATTGTAAAGGAGCTTTTTAACTGTAGTTCATGCCTTGTGAACCTGGTCTATTCATACTTGACCTCTTTTTCTCAGTCTCTCTGTCTGTTTCTACCTTTTTAGATCCGATGGGAGAAGAATATCACATTAGGAGAGCCTCCTGGATTCCTGCACTCATGGTGGTGGTATGTATCGATCTTGTAACTCAAAACCCCTAACATTCTCTGATGGTATGGCCATGCTAGCTGTTAGAGGAGCCTAAATGAACGCTGGTCCATTATTCTTGGAAGTAGGTATCTGTATGTTGCCATACAGCATTTTAGGCCTGTTTTATACACAGATGTTAGAGTAAAATGCTGTGGAAGCATGTGAAAGATCTTAATGTATGACTGTTGGTTGATTTCAAGACAGGTTCTTGTATTGGTCTTTTTCTCTGTGAACCTTAGCCAGGATAGAGAGCATATTTAATTTGAAATAATTATGTGAATTGAAATTAGGCTGTGAGGGGTCGATGGACAGTCCACTCAGTAAGATCCAATATTCACAACCCTGTTGAAAAGACCAGGATTGTGGATTCTTAGCTTACTTAAATAGCAAGTTTCCATTGGTCAACCAACAGAGAACCCAGACTCTGATAGTTAAAGGAGAAGTTCACTTCCAGAATGAATATTTCCTGATAATTTACTCACCCCCATGTCATCCAAGATGTTCATGTCTTTTTCGCCAGTCGAAAAGAAATTAAGGATTTTGAGGAAAACATTCCAGGATTTTTCTCCATATAGTGGACTTCAATAGGGACCAACGGGTTGAAGGTCCAAATTGTAGCTTCAAAGGGCTCTACACGATCCCAGTCATTTTCTAAAAAAAAATTAAAATGTATATACTTTTTAACCACAAATGCTTGTCTTGCACAAACTCGACTTCATGCATTATGTAGTCAAATTGGAAAGGTCACACGTAGTGATCGACCGATATTGATTTTTTAGAACCGATACCGATAATTTGTTTGTTTATGTGCCCGATAACCGATATGTAGAACCGATATTTATTTACTGTTATACTTGTGTTTTTGACACAATGATTACAACACCACTGAACTGAACAAACCATTTTATTTATAACAATCACTCCCTCCTTGCATAGAAAACAAAACAAATCTTATTTATACACCAATAAATAGAGGGGTCTGAGAGTACAAAAAATAAAAAAGTGCACTGTTACTAAACGGTTTTTGTTTAAAAATAAAATCTTCGATGAGGTAAAAAAAAAAAAAACAGGTAAAATAAAGCACATACAAGTAATTCTCACCAATTAAAAAATAAATAAAACTTGTGGCGGCAGGTGACGTCACGTTAATTTGCATATTCATGACGTCATTGCGTCAAGTTTGCGTTCAGACGAGTTTTGGCACTTAAGATCTGTTCTAAATGTCACATACTGTAATTAATACAACAATGCCAATAAAGCTGTTCACATTATACTTTCTGTTGTCATACATAAAACAAGTATAAATAGTAAACAGGAACCATTAATTTTACATGTTAACCAGGAATCACTCTCACTATACTCCTTAAATCCTGATTTATAATCGCGACATCGTCTGATAACATCAATATACATCTAACTTACACTAAAAAGCGACTATATGCGGTGGTTTGGGCTATATTACTGTCTTGTCTCATTCAGCGCACTGTCTGCGTCTGAGTAACAAGCTATGCGCATATTAACAGACGAATTATGTTCATATTTAAAAGTCCAAACAGTCAGTAAGCGACAGGTGCTTGGAAACGCTGTTTTGTAAATGATTTACTGATGATTTTGCTGCGTTACGACCAAATGAATGCGCTGCTTCACTGCCGCTCACTGCACAGAATAGACGCAGAGAGAGGCAACACTGCGCCGGGAGACAGAGCTAGCGCTCGCGGGGCAGTAACGTTACTGGAGACAAATTCCAATTGAACGATAGCTAAGGTTTTTTCAAAAAAAAGTAGCTAGGTTTGTCAGTATGTACCTGTTGTGGGAAAAAAGCCGCCAAAAGGGTCTGAAAGTTGCTAAATACTGAAAGTCGCGCTCTTGTGTGTGAGAGGCGGGAGCTGATGGCAGCGGGCGATGGATATTGTTGCAGCCCGCCACAAATAAAGAGAGAGAGCTTGTCTGTGGGAGTGTCTACAGTTCCTGAGCACACAGAACGAGCAGTGCGAAACGCATCGGGCGAGGGGAGATTTTCCTCTAGTTAATCGATCGTGGATGGTTTCATTATCTCGGGCGGATAAAAAAAAAAAAAAGTGTAAGATGATAATGGTAATAAAAACAAAAATGTGTCACCAAATATACTTGGGCGGCCGATAATATACCTGGGCGGCCCGCCCAGGTAAAGTCTATGTGTGGGAAACACTGGAGTTGTGTTTACTAGGTCGTTTATTAGGGAATTGATGGTTATATAGTAAATGTTTATATAATTACGGTGTTTTAATCATGAATATTTTTAAAAGTTACATGCGGTGGCCGTGCTGTAGCATTTCTTGAGCATCAACCCACTGAGTGAACAGCAATATGAAGCGGCTTCACGAGACTAATGATGAGCAAATATACAACAGAGAGAGAATTTAATTCAGCGCTTTTACTTCCAACTTGCGTTAATTCTTGGCTGTATTATTTAATTCATGCAAAGTTACGTCTTTATTGGGACAGGACTTGACGGATTATCTTACGTGACTCGTCTATTTCTTAGAGCCAAGCTGCATAAACTACATATCAAGCATATGTATCACATCTAATTTGTGCATTAATGGCTGTTATGTTAAATAAAATTTACTAATTACAGCAAAGCAAGTAATACTTTACCTGTGCACACCGTTGTCTCGTCTCCCCTCAGATGCGTTGTAATGGCGATCATGCGTGCAATTCTTAAAACACCCACAAGATGGCGGCGTTTATCGGACGGAAAATCCGATATTACAAAACCGATATCCGATTATGGTAAAATGCTTAAATATCGGGAAAAATATCGGTAAATTGATATATCGGTTGATCTCTAGTCACACGTGATGTAGGCGGAAGTCCCGACCCAGTGTTTACAAAGCGAACGTACAAAAAGTCAAACTCCCCTTACAAAAAAACAACAATGTCGGGCGATTTGAAGTTGGAGGAGAAAAATAGTTTTTCGCATGACCCTGCATTGATGGTGCAGTTTGGACCTTCAACCCGTTGGCCACCGTTGAAGTCTACTATATGGAGAAAAATCCTGGAATGTTTTCCTCAAAAAACTTAATTTCTTTGCGACTGAAGAAAGATTGAACATCTTGGATGACATGGGGGTGAATAAGTTATCAGGAAATTTTCATTCAGGAAGTGAACTAGGATACTCCTTTAACCAGCTTTTTGCTAGTGGACTAGCTAGACTAGCAAGAAGCTGCCATTAATCAGTTTGCACTTGCTTGGAAAATCATGCTTCTCTAAGAGCTAGTGTTTACAACAGGGAACCCTAGTGTCCTGGAGGTTTTTTTTTTGTCTTCTGGTAATTTTCGGAAACATTCATTTTCAAAGTTTTGTCAGTCAAACTATCGAGCCCAAGGTACACAACAGTAGAACCAATCAAACAGACTGTACACCTATCCATTACAGGCTTATTTCACTGGATCCAAATTAAATATGGCATCTATCCTGACTTGGGTCCATTGGAGACTCTCATGTTTGTCTGGAATTCACGTTATGTTCTTAGCTTACTCAAAAATAAGATCAGTGTGTGTAGATCAGGTTCACACAGAGCAGTGTGTTCATTTATCACACTCAACTTATTCTCCATCTTGGATTACTGGCTCCCCTCTGTGAGATTATTAGGAGTCTAGTGGGTTTTGGAGGGTCCCTGTATGGTGTTGACACTATTGGAGAAGCGTCTGTCTGGAGCTGTAACACGTAGAGGAGGGGGGTCGTGTCAGGGTTTTAGGGACTCGGAGGGGCCACAGAGTACCGCCCTCTTCACCAACCCCCCTCCCCCAAACAAAAGGGCCAGATGGTAAGGGAAAGCCAACCCCTCCGCCCTGTGCGTACCCCCACCAACCTTTGTCTGGAGGCCTGTCTTTTGTTTGCGGAAGAACCCTCAAACGGATTAACTCCTTGCATTCCAGTCGTCTTTGTGTTACACAGCCAAATCTCCTTCTCCACTGCCCCCCCCCCCTTTTGCATTTTCTTCCCTTCTGTCTAAGGCAGTTTCCTGTTGTAAGGGGGTTTGAATGGTAGCACCAGGCTCTGGGGTGGGGCAGAAGGGGTGGAGGCAAAGTTTGGTGAGAGGGGCAGTCATCCACATCTGTTGTAAGGCAAGCAAGGGGTTGGGGGTGAAGGTTTTAGTTGGGGTGCAGGTGTGGATCGCAAAAAAAAAAAAAGGATGAGCGTTTGCGATTTATCTTGCACATAGATTTGTTTAATCGATGTCTGGTAAGAAAGGAGAAAGTCGAGTGACAGAAATGTTACAGGAAACAAACTAAAAAATAAAGGCTGTTGTGGTTGCGTGTGCATTTAAAGTTGACCTGGGTGTAAATGAAAACAGGTAGAACACATGTCTTTAAATCAATCATACTGCATATTTTTTTCTTCTCTGATATAACACTCTGCAAATGAAAATGCAGCTGATTTACATCTTACACTGATAAACTCTTAGGTCAGGTCATGTTTTACAATATTGCTTTGATGCTGAGAGCAAAAGAAACATGTGGGTTAACAAATGGACATAAAACACTTCTTTTATATTGTTTGGTTACGTCTTTTTGTTGTTGCATGAGCGTTGTATAATTTTCTAACAAGTGTTTTCTGTGTAGTACTTCTAAAGTATTGCAGCATATTTGTAAAATCAAAATAATGGCCCAATAATAGATTAATTTTCAGGGCTCCAGACTGCGACTAAAACGGTCGCATTTGCGACCAAAAATATTAATTTGCGAGTGAAGTTTTTGCTGAGGTCGCCACTGGCGACTATATATATTTCCATGTTATGACATAAAAATTTGCATGTAAGGACTTTTTTCCTGATTGTTTTGCGTTCACATCTTTTGCTTTGTTCACATATTAAACTTTAAATTAAAAGACGATACGCATCAAAGTTTTAGTGGAAAAAGAGTTTCAAACAGTCCTCGTCTCTGCCGCACAGCAGCGCTGACACACACAGTCTGCTAAACACAGCTCAGTTGTGCAGCACGAGAGAGATTGAAATGGAGGCGTGCAAGTGCAGAAAAGTCGTGTCTATTTCGTGCACAACTTGAACAAACTTCAACAGGTAAAGCTGTCAGCTCTGTGGATACTGGCAATATTGTCAACAATTCTCATTTATAATCATTACTAATATGGCTTCTTCTTATCGAGATCTTAGTCTATATGCTGTGTTCTGTTAATGCGTGGACTTCATGTTGGTTATTTGAAGCGCACTTGCCATCCAGTAATCGCAAAAAGCTTTGTGCTTTGTTACTTTTTAATAAACTTTTTAATAATATCGCAATATGACAAAACGCGATTTTTCAACCGCAGAGGCTGCGATTACACTGTCACGTGACACGCGAGAGTAGGAGTAAAGCGGTGTGTTCGACTTGAAGATAGATCGTATGACATCAAAGTACGGCGAGATAAAGCATAAGGAGACGTTTGCTCTCTTATAGCTCTCACAGTACTTTGATGACACACACAACGATCGGTCTAGCAGCGCTGCTTCAAGTCGAACACATCTAAGCAGTCTTCAGAGGAAGCATCAAGTTGGCACGCTATGTTGTCAAGTCTTTCATAACATGCAGAATTGATGCGCTACATGTAAACGATATCCTTTGTTGTATTTTCCTGTCAAAATAACGGCGTTCCTTTTGAAATTCTTCAGCTTTTAAGAACTGCCGGTTTCTCTGATAGTGGGCGGAGCTAATGCACAAACGGCAATCTCATTGGCCGGCGTTCACCTATTATCATCCCTGTTTTGATTTCAGCAAATCAATTCGAGCGAACGCAGACAACCTGATTAATATTCATGAACCCAGCAGCTCATTAATCCTTAGTGCGTTTTATATTGTTATTGGTAGTAGAATTCGTTGTAGTTTTGTTATCTTATCAGTATTATTTGTAGTTTTCTTTTTACTTTTTTATAGAAACACTAAATGACAAACAATATCTTAAGCACCACCACCAGTCCTAAGTTCATTCAACATGACAAATATGCATTTATACATGGTTATTCTAATTACTAAAGTTCTATCATCATATAATGCTAAAAAATTGAATGCTGAATTATCATAATATCATATTATAATGTTTGACTGACTGATGCTAAGGGAGATATTTAAAAAAAACTGCCATTTTACAAACATAAGCTTTATATATATACATATATACATATATCGGACAATTAATATTAGTCTGGTGAGTAAACTAAAAAAAATGACAAGCCAATGGAGATTCTATTGAACATTTCATTTGAACATTTTTAAAAAAAAAAATGACAGAATGATTGAAATGTTAAAATGTAGGAAAAAAAAAATGATAATAATAAAATACAACTTTTATTCTGCGGCACCTAAAAAAAATAAATTGGCGCCCAAGTTCTTCTCTTATAGGAGCCAATGGCTCCTTACTCGATTTTTTTTGTCTTAAAGTAAAGAATTTGTCTAACACTGCCAAATGGCTATTTAGGCATTGTTTTAGCAAACTCTAATTCAGTCTCTTTGTATTTTAATAGGTAAACTCCCATGCCATCTAATTACTTCCTCCAACATATTTGTTTCTTGCTGAATATATAAAAATACGTCATATTGAGGTATTGGAAGTTGTTTCTCTGGGTGTATATTGTCTTATATTATCTATTATCAAAAGGAAAAATGTTGGAGACATGGTATGGTGAGAAGTGTACGTGTACAGGCCTGTTGCATGTGCGGGCAACCAGTGTTCGAATCCAGTTGTTTAGGTCATTGCCCAATCCCAATACCCCTTTTTCCCCCGATCGTTTGCTTTAATATTAAAAAATACCTCTAGTTTTTCTTGTATGTATTTAAGTTTTATTACTTTTCAAAAATAAACAATTAAGTTTTTATTTTGTTTCAGTATGGTTTTATTTTTTTACATGACAAGAGTTTGGATAATTCCACACTTAGTAAACTAATATACAGTGCCTTGCGAAAGTATTCACACCCCTTCATTTTTTTCACGTTTTAGGTTGCTGCCTTATGTTAAACTACTTTTAAATTACTTTTTTCCACTTTAATCTACACTCCATACACTATAATGGTAAAGCAAAAAAAAAAAAAAAAAAGGTTTTTAACAACGTTGCAAATTTATTTAAAATAAAAAACTTAAATGATTCCATTGCATAAGTACTCATACCCTTATCTGGGACAGTTGGAATTTAGCTCAGGAGCATTCATATTGTTTGTAGGTGCTACTAGACTTTGAGTGAAGGTAACCTGTGGCAAATTCAATTGAATGGGTATGATTTGGAAAGACACACACGTCTTAATAAAAGGTCCAACAGCTGATAATGCATATCAGAGCAAAGACCTAGTCCTGGGGTCAAAAGAACAGTCTGTAGAGCTCAGAAACAGGTTTGCGTCAGGCCGCACATCTGGGGAAGAGTTCAGAAAACAATTCTGATTCATTGAAGGGTCACAGAAGCATGTAGTCTCTGTTACCCTTAATGGAAGAAGTTTGAAACAACCAGGATTCTTCTTAGAGCTGGCCTCCTGGCCAAACTGAGCAATTGATGGAGAAGGGCTTTGGTTAAAGTAGTGACGAAGAACCTGATGGTCACTCTAGTTGAGCTCCATGATCGTATATGCAGATAGGAGGAATCTATAGAAGGACAAACACCACTGCAACACTCCACTGATCTGGGCTTTATGGCGGTGTGGCAAGATTCAATCCTCTCTTCAGTGTAGGCACATGAAAACACACTTAGAATTTGAAAAAAAGCACATAAAGGACCCTCAGACTGCGAGAAATAATATTATCTGGTCTGATGAACCTCAATTCCAAGCATGAAGGAAAGCAGGCACTGCTCATCACATGCAGAGTACCATCCCAAAAGTAAAGTGTGCTGGTAGCAGCCTCATGCTGTGGGGCTGTTTTTCAGTGGCAGGGACTGAGGGACTCGTCAGAGTAGAAGAAAAGCTCAATGCACCAAAATATAGAGATAGCCTTAACGAAAACCCAGTCCAGAGCATTCAGAACCTCAGACTGGGCAGAAGGTTCACCTTCCAACAAGGACAATGGACCTAAACACACAGCAGAGTGGCTTATAGAAAACCCTGTGAATTTCCTTGAGTGGCCCAGCCAGAGCCTGAGCTTGAACCCAATCAAATATTTCTGGAGAAACCTAAACATGTGTGTCTGCCCACATCCAACCTGACAAAGCTTGAGAGGTGAAGAGATGAGAAGAATAGCAGATACTTGTCAAATGCTGATGAGCAAAGCTTGTCGCATCAAACAAAAAAGACTTGAGGCTGTAAAGGTGCTTCAGCTAAATATTTAGTTAAGGGTAACTAAATACTTATGCAATGTACTTATTTCAGTTTTTTTATTTGTAATTCATTTACAAAGTTGTGACAATTCTGTTTTTGCTTTGTCAATATGGTGTATGGAGTGTAGACTGATGTAGAAATAAAACTAATTTAAAGCAGTTAACATAAGGAAGCAACATAACAAAACATGAAAAAAAATAATACTTTCGCAAGGCACTGTAAGTGTTACACTTTGTATTTTAAAAGCCAATCAGGTATGTCATAGTGTCATCACACCAGCTTTTTAAAGACAAACTTCAAAGCATTAAACGAGTTTTCCTGCTGCAATCAAGGTAACCGAACTCACTTTTTCAAAAAAAATAAAACGTGACTTTTTTTCCATTCCTCCCCACCTTGATCGTGTCTAGTTGCGGCTTTTCAGTAACAAAGTGTAACTGGCGTCTTATTTCATTTCTCCTGCACCCTGATTGGATTTGAGATGGTCCTGCTGTCTCCCTCCAGCAGCTTTCTGACAAAGCTGCAATCTCTTTAACGGCAGCTGATAGATATGATAATGCCGTCTGGCTTTATTGTGCACTGACTGAAGGGCGAAGAACAGGCATGACGTTCCTCTGTCAAAGTGCCTTTCTTGCTTTTTCTTTTCCCTTCCTTTCACCTGTTTGATTTGTTTCCTGGTTTATGGCTTCTATAGGATGTGAGGTGTTAATGTATGGTACCTCCTACTGAGCACTCATTTACGCACTTATGTATGGTTCTTGTAATGCATCTTGTCTTCCGGTTTTTTTTTTTTTTATATATATCTGCTTACTTCTCTCATTTATATGGAGTAAATCATCCCCACCATTGTTATAAATCACCTCCACGTTATAAAGGAATAGTTGATCCAAAAATTCTTACAAATACGTGACTTTATTTCTTCTGTGAAACACAAAAGGTAAATTTTTGAAGAACATCTTGACATGAATGAGGACTAAGTCTATTTCTCCAAAATGACAAAAAGCAACATTGGTCCAAAGAATGCTATACCAGTTTTTGGAGCTTTACAATGGTTTTGTGTGAAGATCAGATTGAAACCTATGTGCCCTAGCTGTTTTTGATGTTCATGAGAAAAGTTTGATTTGTGAATAAATCATTTAGAGTCTGAGAATCTTCATCCATTTCTCATAAATGGTCTGAATGATTCATTCATGAAATTACAGATGAAATTATCTGAACTACCTTTATGGTACTTTTGTGTCCTTTTGAAATGTCTTCATTTATTGTAATTTCATAGAGAAGGGCGACCAGTGTGGTCTTTAAAATTTCTCTTTTTGTGTTCCACGGAAGATACCCTCATTTTGTTCCAAATCCATGTAATTTTGAGCAAGTGATGCCATATTTTTTCATTTTTGGCTGACCTATTCCCTATAAGAAATATGAATTCAATCTGCATTTAAATCTAAACACTTGATATTTGCTGCAGTTCCTCTACTATTGTAGTCTGATGAGTTGAATGTTGTTTAACCTTGCTCTCTTATTCCACCCATAAACAGTGAGTGATTTATGAAAGCTGTCATAAGCTATCCTTTGCGTTATGCTCACGAACACAAATCCGTCAAATGGTTTCCACTTCACGGCAAAATATATGAAATGGGTGGAAACTGATTGGCCCCATTGACCTGTCGCCGTGCCGTGAGCGGCCTATTTTGTCCTTTTTGCAATCTGTCACATCAAACGTAAGCTTTTTCCCACATTCAGAACAGAAGTCTAATTTTGTTACATCAGCAGAAATAATGCACAGTGGTAAAAAGTGCTGCCTCGGAAGATGGAACAACTTGCGTTCATTTTCTTAAGCCCTGCTTCAGCAGCTTTTATGAAGCGTCCATTAAATCAATATCTAAAGAGTGAGAGCGGTTTAATGCCGACCTGTTTAACAGGTACTTATTTTCAATGAAGTAATTAAGGGACCATTTAGAGTGCAACCCGGTCCCCTAGCAGCCCTTAAGGACTGTATTTCCTTAATTAACAAATATCAAGCCTAATTGATTAGCCACTTGCAGGTCACACCTCATAAAGTGGGAAGCTATCCAGGGGTTATGATTGTAGTGACCCAGCTTTGATAGAAGCTGTCAAGTTCTTCTGAGTGTGGTATTGAAGAGGATCGGTCTTCTGTTCTTATTCTGACGTGCCTTTTACAGTGTGCTGAATCCAACGCCTGATCTGAAACCATTATGCACGTTTACACCACAGAAAAATCGAATCTGCATCGCCCCCTAAACCCTGCGGGTCTCACATCTTGCATCACTAACATGAAAGTTATCAGAAGTTTTCATAACTCAATCTGGCAAAATCTAAATTAAATTAGTTTGGATGTATCATCATTATAAATTCAATGCTTTGAATTTTGTTTTTTAATAGTTTCGGTGGCTCCATCAAAAAAGCTCAGAATGTTGAAAAGCCACTGAATTAAATTATATTGAATGTTAAAATAAACCCTTAAGGGTTGTAAATGACAACTCCAATGTTGTGTTTTTATTTGTGAGTAGATGAGTTGCATCACAGCTGAGCACAAGCTTTTCTGTAAAAACATTTTCGGTAAAGACTAAGCTAATTGGAGAAATTAGAACAACAAGGCCTGGAACAAACCATGCCATTCAGTACTATTTCTCACATGGCCTTGATGTGTTAAGTGTACCACAGCCTGTTGGTGTTTAGTTCGGCAGCTGTTTAGTTCGGTGAAGTTCACCCATGTATTTGATACTCAGCTTTGTTTATTCTGCCTTATTTTGCAGTGTATTCTGGGATCTGTACTGTGCAGCTCCAGATCGACGGGAGACATGTGAACATTCCAGCGAGGCCAAGGCTTTCCACGACTATGTGAGTTCCTTTTTTTTTTTTTTTTTTATCCGCCGTGGGGTTGGGTCGAACCTGAAGTTCTGCTGTTGGTGACTTTAACTCAAATGATCAGGTTTACTGTCTGTTTACAGTTACTGGTGCTGTTTATCTGAAGCTTCGGATCATTTTTGATAGAACGCATGTGCTATAAATATGTTCAGGTTGTGACATTTATCACTGAAAATTTCATAATATCTATAAATATCATCATAAATCTGTGGTAGCTTCATTGTCTACGTACTAGGATACACCTTTGGTTCTAATAAAGTTCTGGCACAATAGCCCAGATGCTTAAAGGCATAGTTCACCCCCAAAAGAAAATTGTGGTATAATTTACTTACCTTCATGTTGTTCCAAACCTGTATGACTTGCATTCTGCTGTGGAACACAAAAGAAGATATCTTGAGAAATGACTTTTCGGTCCATAAAAAGAAAGTCAATTGGCCGCCAATGTCGAGATCTCCGGTTTTGTGTTCTGCAGAAGAAAGTAAGTCATTCAAGTTTGGAACAACTAGAAGGTGATGGACACAATTAAAATTTTTGGATCTGTCCTTTTAAGGCTGCAGGATTAAGAGTAGGCTGGGCTATCTTGAAGGTCTGCACCATGACCCTTTTGACCCTTTGATCTGCGGAAGACCTTTAATTTAGTAATTGAGAACTGGAGTAGCATGTGTGGACAACCCTTGAGCTCCACCAAAAAGGGTAGTTCTTTGGTGACACGGCTTTTCAACTGCAAATGGCCATGTTAATGTGACCACAAACACTGACCCTTGCTCAACCATTGGGCTCAGTCTTGAAGAGTTTGAGTGTTCGCGCCTGTATCTACAATTTGCAGAGTACACTGGGACCTCTTTCCCACTCTGCATGTTTTCTTTGGCAGAAATTTAGCATCAAATATAAATTGTGCAAATATCTTTTACCCGCCACATTAGCAGTGTTAAAACCTCGTGAATACATTCCAGAGGAGGATAATATGTCAAAGATTATATGAAAGTAACTATGATTTACCGCTAACTGCTAGCACCGGAGTCTCACCTGGGCCAGATCTCGGGGCTTGAGTCATGAAACGGATTATGCGTCTATTCTTGCCTCAGACATTTAATTTACTGGACTTGCTAGCAGAGAACAGTTACAACTTTGTGTCAGCTGCCTGCTGAAGTTTCAACCAATTGGAATCTGCGCGCCTGTGTACGGCCTCTATAAGATTAATTACATGGTTAATTAAACGCCATGCTTAATTAAGTCTGACGTGTGTTCATTTAATCTATACGCCTAATCATTTCTAACACCCAATGGACACCTGGGATTGTCGAAATGAGTGTTCTGACGACCCTCTCCTCCGCACGACTGACCACCCATGTTCGAATTTGACGCGGCTGTTGTGAAACGGGCTGTCTGCTCCGATTGACTGTTTGAAATGCTCGGTGGCCTTTTCTAAGTAAACTCCAGATCAGTTTCTAGGCTTTGTTACTGGACCTCAGGGACTCGACAAGTTTGAAAAGCTCAGATGCCCTGCCCCCGAGTTCTAGTCTGAGGATTAATGACCAGTTTCCCCTGACCTTTAACCCTCGGCAAAGTTCAGGAGGTCAGAGCATATCCGGCCTGTGTTGTCCCGTTCCGAATGTTTTCCCAAATCTTTTCATCAGGCTATTAATCTCCCATTTGCCTTCAGAATTTTGTGTCCAGTGGACTAATTTTGGGTTTGGTGTTTTTATTAATTGGGCTAGGATGAAGTGAACACATCGAGTTCATTTCTTGAGGGTTTCTCAGCACCGCTGAGCGATTTTCCCCAGCCCTCAACTCTCGAGTCAATGGCTGGCCACTTCTTGGAAGCCCTGAGGCTACTTTGTCTATTTTTATGTCTTTTGTAGACACCAGGTTAATGTTGTGTGAAGAGTCTTATGGTGGAGGTCGTGACGAGTTTTGGTGGTGATGGGGGTGGTGGAGATGGAGGATGAGGAGGAGGTGGCGGCGGCGGCCCCATGGGTCGCTCCAGACCTGTCTCCGTCTGATTAACTTCAGCTCTGGGATCCCCGTGGACCGGCCTCCCCATCAAGCCTGCTATCTCAGGCAAGGCTGATAACAGTGCCCATTCCCTAGCGTGTCAGTGGATCAGGGGCAGAAAAACAAGCGGGTTCCCATGAGTCAAATCCCTCCTCACTGTCAGCGCTGCAGTTATATTGGCTTCTCCAAGTCAGGGCTTCAACGGTGACTAGGTTTTTGTAAGTCCTCCAGTTGGGAGGAAAGATAATGGGATATAACATGCAAATCTTGAGATCTGTGGAATCTGGTTCATAACTAATCCGAGGATTGCTATAGGATTGTGACTCTGGCTGGGCTCCCAGAAGTGGAGAGCCAGTTCCCCAAAACCAGGCAGCCACTAGTGCCACCAAGAAACCCTCGATACCACATCTTTACCATCCCCCCCCCCTTAAACAGACAGGGTCATCTGGAAGTACTTCAGTCTATTTACAGACAAGCTATTGATTGCTACTCTCAGTTATAGAGGATCTGAAATCAGCATTTAGTCCAATATTAGGATTGCTTACTGAACATAAAGAAGGGAAAAGAGAAACACATTGAGGAAAGGAAGGGAAAGCAGGATATAGTGGTACCTGCTCACTGCAAACTTCCTAAAACTCCCACAGAAGTCTCCTGTCAGAGCCTTTGTCTAAACCTTTGTATTTAGTTACACCAGCAGAATGGTTTGCATGTTTGTCATGTAATTTTGCATGTGGAATTGCTTGTAAACAGATTCATAACAATATTGTTCTGGTGAGTGATTTGAAAGATCTTATCCTTTATTTTCTGATTGCCGTCAGAGCTGCGGCCTAGTATTTTTTTTTTTTTTTCTTTTTTTTTTCTTTGTCCAGATAGTGTCTTTTCCAGTTTTATCTAGATGGTAATCCTGGTTCTGTGAAAAGTCTAGTGATGTTCATGTGATAATTGCACATTATTAATTTGGAGATCTTCAGGAACTCAGCCACAAGGAATTTCACAAAACAAGTTTTATCATAAATTAATCTATATCGGTTGATATAGTATCTACTGCAGTGGCATATATTCACCGGCATGACAGGATGTGCAAATGCCACTCAAAACGCAGGCTTTCTCACTCGAATTAAAGGGGGTTTAGTCTAAATAAAAGGCTAGTAGCAGGACTGTAAAATGAATAGATGTGATTATGATCATTTGATAAAATGAAGACAGCACGCTGTAGTATGGATCATTTTACTTTGTTGGCTGTTTCAGATCCCGTCACAGAGACCGCTGAACGCGCCTCTTTAAATGGTTTCATTGTACTCGTTGTATTTTAAAACACAATCGCAATGTTTGCAACTGACATTATTGGCATTTAAAATAAAATGATCCCAAAGTTACTGCGGCTCCGCGCAGTCAGAGAACCACTTCTATCGGCGGTGCTACGGAAAACACTGCTGCTCACATGAAACATTTTAATATTTATTGTTTCTTTTCCCAAATCCTTGTGGTCTCACCCTCTGATTTAGCAGGTTTATTTTATTGTCATTCACTTTTAATCACTGTTTTTGCATCTCTTACTGTGGTAAACATGCGGGGAAAAAAAAAAATTGTGGGCATGAATTAAGAATTCGTGCCTATGACTTAATTCGTTCCCTTATTTTAGTTAAATCATGGGTTTTCTAGGGAACAAATTAATGAAACTGAGACAGTGCCCACAAATTAAGTCGAACGTAGAAACAAATTAAATTACAAATTATAGCCTAAACCTATATAGCCTATAGACCTGTCCTGCTCGTGTCCTGCAGCCCTGTCGAAGTGCAGAGCCCGGTATGAAACAATTATATCTGGGGCAATTATAATTAAACATGACTCAATCTCCTATTAATGTATAAAACTTATTATTATTATTATTATTATTATTGTTAGGCGGCCTATTATTATTGGGCTATCAAATTGCCCCGCTATTTCACCTCAGCGCCGCACTTCACACACACGCGCAAATGAGGAATAAAGTATACTTCGGCCGTCCGCGCACCGTCCTTATTATGTCATTTTCGTCATCAAGAGGGCTCGCGGACAGTCGCACACCCCGTCCGAGTGCAGGCAATTTTTTGAGACCGCGCAAGTCAAGTTGGTGGTACTGTGCATGTGTTGAGCTCTTCCGTCCGCACTCTTCTGCTGAGTATACTTTGAATGCTGCGCGGACGCGGCTGTGCTCGAGACGGAACGGAACACAGAAAGTGAAGTATACCCGGGCCTTTAGTTTTCTCCTCCTCATTGGAAATGTTTTAAAAACGGACTCTAAAACTAAGCCCACATCAAAATTGAACTGCAGGGTGATAACCTTTATTTACAAATTAGGCGATGTCAAGAGTGCAAAAAGAGACATCTTTTAGACATCTTCTTGAACAGATTCGAGCTATGAATGAACATGACGAAACTGCACCGGCAGCATTTCGTTTTCTTTCTGAAAACGTTTTCTTTGAGCACATTATCAAAACACATGGATGCTTATTCTTCATCATTGTTATTATAAAAATATGCAGTTAATAAGTTATCAGTCTAAAACTGGGCTCGTCTTGGGGCGCGCTCCGGAGCGCTGTATGACTGATGTAGCCTGCCTATCCGTTTAATTTAACTTTAGCCTACTCCAAAATAGGGATGCAGTGATTAACCGGTTTTACTATTAACCGCGCTTTAAAACGTCACGGTTAATTAATCGTAAAGGCTCTGCTACACCGAGTGTTTCTGTTGCACGGAACGGAACTGTTGTAACTTGCGCAAAATGAAAACAAAGTTACACTAGCGGTGCACCAACTTAAAATGCCGTGCTTATCAGAGACACGGAGGCCACTACACACACTAGATTAACTATGACAGAGGAACCAAACAGCGATCCTTTATTTCCACCAGAGAATGTCTGAAGTCGATAGTGTGGGACCATTTTGTACACCAAGAATGACCAGGGCGTCATTTAAATATTGCCGTAAAAATGGCTGTTAAAGAGTATACATGAGGGATAATGCACGGCTAGCCAACCTGTTCTCGCTGTGCAATAAACGATTTTAATGCACGACGTGAAGGCAAGGACCACCTGACGTGAAGTTCGTTATCTCTAGCATTCTGCCCGCTTCAAACAGAGATTGTGGTGAGAGAGAGAGAGCAAGAGCGAGCGCACGAGAGAGAGAGAGAGAGAGAGAGAGAGAGAGAGAGAGAGAGAGAGAGAGAGAGAGAGAGAGAGAGAGAGAGAGAGAGAGAGAGAGAGAGAGAGAGAGAGAGAGAGAGAGAGAGAGAGAGAGAGAGAGAGAGAGAGAGAGAGAGAGAGAGAGAGAGAGAGAGAGAGAGAGAGAGAGAGAGAGTGTTAACTGTCAGTTAACCCCAAAAAGACAAAAATAATGATTTTCCAATAAAGACCCAGCCACCAAGACCAACATCATAGTTTTAAATTAGACAACATGCTCCTTGAGCACACGCAGAACTACACTTATCTTGGCATAAATATTAACAACACGGGGAACTTTAACAAAGCTGTGAATGACCTGAGAGACAAGGCACGGAGAGCTTTTTACGCTATTAAGAGAAATATCAAAATTGACATCCCAATCAGAATCTGGATAAAAATAATCAAATCAGTAATAGAACCCATCGCACTCTACGGGTGTGAAGTCTGGGGTCCACTCACAAACCAAGAGTTCACTAATTGGGACAAACACCCAATAGAGACTCTGCATACCGAACTATGCAAGGTTTTGCTCCGAGTACAGCGCAAAACCCCAAATAATGCCTGCAGAGCAGAATTAGGATTATACCCACTTATAATCATAATTCAAAAAAGGGCCATTAAATTCCATGCCCACCTAAAAAATAGTGATCAACAGACCCTTCATCACAAAGCCCTGAACTACCAAGAGCTGACACCAGAGAGAAACGCCCTCGGACAATTGGTCTTAGAGCTGACTACACAAACCACAACAGGTCTGACTGAGACTAAAAACTTAGCCAGACCAAACCAAATAATTAAAACACAAAAAGAAAAATACCTGAAACATTGGAGAGACGCAACAGCCCTACAAAGTAAATTGGAATGCTATTTGGCCCTAAAGAGAGAATATGACTTGGCAGGATACCTGAGTACAGTGAGTGACCCTAAACTGAGAAAAGTCCTGAGCATGTACAGACTCAGTCAACACCATCTCAGCATAGAGACAGGTAGACACAGACAGACCTGGCTACCAAAAGAAGACCGGCTGTGTCCCCACTGCACAGGAGATGAAGTGGAAACAGAACTGCACTTCCTGACATCCTGCCCTAAATATGACCAAATTAGGGACACTTTCTATCCCATTTCACAACTCACCACAAAGACTTCCATCAGAAACCAAATCTGGACAAACCTGCTCGGAGAAAGCCCAGCAAGCTCAAACCTGGCCGCCAGGTACGTGAGGTCCTGTCACGACGAAAGAGCCTCCAGCGGGACACAACTACCAACACACTCACCATATGATACCTAGAGGCACTTCTAGAAATATTAGAAGACAGATTTTTTTTTTTCTTCTTCTTTTCATTATTATTTTATTATTTATATTGTTATTAAAGCTTTGGCAATGTAAAGATTTCTTTCACCATGCCAATAAAGCTATTTGAATCTTGAGAGAGAGAGAAAGAGCAAGAGAGAGAGCGAGAGAGAGAGAGGTGACAGTTGCATGCGTGAATTAGCCTACCTGCATCTGCACGTCACTGCAAACAATGTAGATTTGAGTTCAGTTATTTAAACAGTCATTTTACCCCCTCTTTGCTGATTATTATAATGTAGATCCAGTATCTAATTATTTTATTAATGAAAGTCGCTGGGCAGCGTTGACAACAAGTTTCTGTCCTCCTAAATGTTTGTGTGGGCTGCTCGATCTCGATCTCACAAACCAAAATAATAGACATGATTTTCTCAGGCCATATGTAAAATCTGATGAATAAAGATTATTAAAATAAATAAGTATGGATGACAGTTGATTACAATAATAGTTTAGTTTATTCCCTTCATTAGTAACAGTGTCCTCTGTGGGATAAATAAAGTTAATATTAGTCTTATATTAATAATACTTAATTAACATTGTGAATGTGATTTATCATCCCTGTTACAGTATTATTCATAAGTCACTTTTTTTTTCACCATCTTTCCAAGTTCTGTAACTCAGGTCCAAAAGAAATGTAGAAAGAATATACAAAATGAACACCAAATACATTTGTGATCCATTTCCATTGTTATTTTCAAAAGAGAAATACTGACATGGATGTTTACAGAGCAGAGGTCACATTTTTTAATTGCAATAGGAGAGATGGACTTTTTTTTTTCTTTAGAATTATTATTTTGTGCTGTATTATTGGTTACTGTGTTATTTCTGTTTCAAAAGGCAGAAATAAATAACACTTTAATATCTAAAGATTGTTTATGTGATTTTATGTTGTGAAATTAATAAATGCATAATAATCGTAATAATCGTGAAACCGTGATTATTCCTCAGACTATAATCGTACCAACAAAATCTATAATCGTTGCATCCCTACTCCAAAAATATGAACTTACCTGAAAATACTTTTATATTTAACGTGTTCGTTTATATCCAACATTTAGTGTTAAACTGTTGGTATTTAAAATAAATCTACTTTTGATTTTCACCTTGACTGATTTTTAGACTGATAACTTCCGCGCCGATGCGGCAAACCTGTCACAGTAGGACATGCGGTCCTAATAGCGATGTATCACTGCTGTATCCGAATATGAACTAGCTGTTTTAAATATTTTTATATTTAACATGTTAGTTTTCAGTATGTTTGAAAGTAGGCTATATTATTTCGGTTATTGGTACTTCCAGGCTCTCTCTCTCTCACGCACACGCGGTTTAAAATAACTAAATGTTTATGAAATAGCTTATGACAAGTACAGAGAGTCTCTCTCTTGCCCCCATGCACGATAATAAGGCTGGCGATATGACGATATGAAAAATGACCATATCGCCCAACACTAATTTCAATACAAAATAAATTTATATTGTTTCTGTTTTAATGTACTTTTAAAGTTTGGATCACATTAAAAGCGTAACTTGTACGTTAGTGTGTTATTTTCGCCAAAGATCCAGCCCCGTCACGTCACTCACAGCCGCTTGCACGTGTTTTGCACATGAGCCGCATGCACCCCAAAATGAAACTGCTTAATCGACCATCGATTAGCTTTAATCAATTGGATCTCTTATCGACAATTAATCGATTGTGGATTAATTGTTGACATCCCTAATAGAGATGCACCGATTGCAATTTTCTTGGCCGAATCCGATCCGATTTGTGACCTGCTGATACCGTTTTTCGCTGATTTTGTTTATAAAAACTATAACTAAAACTATATACAAACAAAAATCAATCCTTTTTTAAATGAAAAGAAAAATAATTTACATAATAATTTTTTAGACCGTACAATTCCCCCAATCTGGACAATGTTCTCTCACTTAAACAATTCTCAAAATAAAGTGCTCTTTGACTAGAAAAGCGGTAGAAATAACAATTAACTGAAAAGTAGTTGCTGTATATAACAATACAGATGTCATTTCCCACTATGCTTCTCAAATAGTCATTTTTTCCATAACCTTATTAAATGCCATATTTTACATCAAATTCTTACATTGTTTTTAATTACTTCAGTTAGAATAATAAGAAACTGTATGGCTGTTACAATTCAAATGAAATCAGTATCAACAAACTCCACCTTCCAATGCAGGAAACAGAAACTCCATCTTTCCACTGCAGGAAACAGAAGCTGCATCTGAAGTGTGATTAGATGCATTTACACAGACTGTTTGATGAAGCTGATGTGCCATAAATGCATTTACACTGCAAAATTTTGAATGCAAAAAATTTATAAGATTAATGTTTTAAATATTTTTTAAACATACAAATAAAATACGTTGGGAAAAATGCAATACTAGTTTTAAATATAAGACCAAACCAGTAGGTGGCAGCAAATAACTGTTTGAATGGGTGAGTCATTAGTCCTTTATTCAACAGGTTCGTTCAAACGGCTCATTCAGAAACGAGCCAAGAATTGGTTACTGAATCATTGACTCACTTGATTCGTTCAAAAACATGTATTCATTCAGTAACGAAACACCGCTGTTGCTCGGAGACACAAAACAGTTCTGCTGTGGCTTTGATTGGAGCTATTTTTGTCAGCGAAATTGAGCAAAAACGGTCAATATTGTGTCTAAAATGCAAGTCACTTAATTTTAACTTCTTGTTTATTGAACTACTATTGTATAAAATCACATTGCAATCATGCAGAAACATTTTGGTCGCGCAATGTTGCGTACCTAAATCATATATTATAAATTTCTTCTTTTTTACTACCGCAGTATGCATCTATACGTTTCTGTGAGTGTTGTTGCGCTCATTTGTTTTGATTTCTGCACGAGTCTCACACTCACTCAGGCTGCGCTCACAAACGCTGCTTTATCAGACATTACATGCAAGATGAAATGAAAATGATATCCAAAAATTTCAGAAGACAGTCGGTTTCCTTCAGAAATACAGTGATATAAAAACACCCGCACCGGGTTTCGATTTTGAAACGTGTAGTGCTCATGTTTATTCAACGAAGTCAAATCCTTTTGGAAAATCTATTTGTGGCGGTCAGTTTTGATATTGTGGCGGGCCGCCACAAATAAATCAATGTATGGGAAACACTGCATAAATACATTATCAGTCGCCGTATGTGTGACGTCAAAACAGACCGGCTCGGAATCGGCAGACTGACTGGCCGGTCACCGGTCCGGGCTGATCAAGCGGAAAACCGGCTAATTCCGGTCCCTGGCCGGTCGATCAGTGCAACTCTAATTGTATATATGCTGGCATTGGATATTTATTTTATTGTAAATGTGCTATATTTACATTTAAATTTTTGTTGTCACATAATGCTCACTTTAAGATATATTAATAGCCTATATTATAATATAAATTATAATTTAATTAATTATACAGTATTGGTTAATGTATATATTTAGAATGGACAGAAACTAATAAGTTAACTAATAATCAAAATGGTACCAATATATTAAGCATCACCAGCAAGAACCTGTCTAATGTAAATTCCCCAAAGAACCGGGTCAGGTGAACCCAAAACCAGAAAAATATTCAAGGCCGCCTTAGATTGATAATTCAACCAAAAATTTTAATTTTGATCATTTATTCAGCCTCTTGTCTTTCCAAATTTGTAAGTTTTTGTCTTTTTATGTTCAGAAGATAAGTCAGTGTGGTCCAAAACCCCACTGACTTAAATTCTATGGACAGTCATGCACGTTTGGAAAAACCTTTTTGGGCAAAGTATCATTTGGGTTTTTAAGACCTAATTAATACTTCAAGTGACCTACTGACTAGTCCATTTTGAAAAGACACTTTTGGACATCCTTAAAGGGATAGTTCATCCAAAAATGAAAATTCTGTCATCATTTACTCACCCTCAAGTAGTTCCAAACCTGTATGAATGTCTTTGTTCTGCTGAACACAAAGGAAGATATTCTGAAGAATGTGGGAAACAGAGCAGTTCTGGGGCACCATTGACTTCCATAGTATTTTTTTTCCTACTATGGAAGTCAATGGTACCCCAAAACAGCCTGGTTACAAACTTAATTCAAAATATCTTCCTTTGTGTTCGACAGAGCAAAGACATTCATACAGGTTTGGAACTACTTGAGGGTGAGTAAATGATGACAATTGTCATTTCATTATTTAATGGAGGCCCTTTTCTTGACACTCAGCACTCTTGAGTTGCTCTGTTACACCGTTTAAATTGGAACATAACTAACACTGATTTCAGCCGTCACATATGCCTACACGACAGACATGAGCGTTCCTCAATGACACACTTACGATGCGGAAAACTTGGAGAGGACAGAAGGGTGACAGACGAACATGTTTTTCGTTGCGGCATCTTTTGGCAGTGTTCTGCGTCATTGAAAAGACGAGTGGAGGAACAGGTGGTTTAATATATCAGAGCATTTCAAAAGTGAAAAGTGAATAAGCATTGGTCATTGTCTTCGTCTTTCTTGTTTCATGTGCTTCCAGGTGGTGCTGATGACTAATGTGTGACTGTGCTTTTTCAATGTGAGCTACGTGCCTCTTTTCTCCTCTCAATCTGAGCTGTTCTTGCTGTATCATCTGCCCTAGAGTTCACCTGTCTGTTTTTCCCCTTTCAATGTTCAATTTCTGCCCTTTTTCATTTGAAATCTTTCAAAATGCCTCCTATTATTCTCTTACTCTCAATGAGAATTATCATCTTTCTGACTCACACACGTTTTCACTCAAAGGCTTTGTCGTTGTTCACCTTCATCTTCCTCTTTGTTGATTTCCCAGCTGAAAAACACCAGGAGAGAAGCATATGTTGTATTTTGGATGCTGGTCCCCAGCATGAGATGTTAGCATGCTAGTGTCCCCACCTAGCTTCTAAGACTTGTTTAGTCAAGTTTCACATAGCTGTGCCTGTTCACCAGCTAACCCAGCATGGAAATGTTTTAAAAAAATGTTTTTTACTCTTTACCACCCCATTTCTATCTTTAAAGAGTTCATCAAGCTTTTATGACTTTCCTGAGCGTGTTGTGTTTAAAAATAAGTGTGAAATGTGGTCTGTTTGTTTTGTCTAGCCATAAGAGACATCAAGAGTTACTTTGACCCTTTCTTTGTTGTTTACATTTCAGAGCATCTGGATATAGAGGACAGGTGTGTCTAAGGGTCATTTATTTATTTTGAAATTCTACCAAATCTTGCTAGATATTTAGGTCTGAAGTTTAAGTAGCAGAAGGGCCTTGTTTCATCTTGAAGAGGTGACCTGTATGTTATCAATCCTGTACCATGTCTTACTTGTCTTATTAGCACTGTTTTTATCGTCCCTTGGCTTGTTGGTACCGCTTTGTGTCCTTTACTGTGTGTTGAAGCAATCGTCACGATACAGTATATGCATTTTCTTGTAAGTTGCTCTGGTGAGGTGGCGTTTGCCAAGAAAATAAATGGAATTTAAATGTCATCTGTCTGGAGGAGGTGTGACCTGAACTCCGTCTGAATTCCCACAATTGCAAGTCTCCCTCCCAAGTGCTGTTTTGATCTAAACTCCGTCGTTACTTTGAAGATGGCCGGCCAACCCAGATTTAGGTCCAGAGATAATAATTTCTCACAGAAAATGGAATAAATTACAGACATTAAATGAAAACAAAAAACAAAAAAAAACAACTGGTGATTCACCACAGGCAACATTGCAGATTTTGTTGCAGCATTACCACTGTTGTGCAATGTGGCTTTCTGATTAACATTACTTTAGGTTTTGACTGATAACCAATAAATATTATCATTGCCAGTGTAATTTATGGTCTGCAATCAAGCTGTCTTTTCACTATTGCTGATATTTTCGTACTATACTTGCATTTTGCCCCCTAGGGGCAGTCGCTTGAAAATTTACTGCTTATTATTGGTAATTTTGTTAACAAAATCTATAACTAAAACTATGACACAAACTGTTCATTGACAAGCTTTTTTCCCATGACTGAAATGAGACCATGATGATATGACAATAAGGTCAATGAACGATAACTGTGACTATATCAACATGCATTATCATTGACGATAAAAGATGAGATTAAAATGTATTTAAAAAAATAAAAACTATACAAAAATCTCTCTTTATGTTCGTCGAAAAAATAGAGGCAAAATATTATTGCAGACTACTGTACATGCCTCTACTATGTGATCTTTCATGTATGCGGTTGCCAGATATCAGGAGTTCAAATCCTCAAATCAGAGCTCTCTGTTAAAAGGATGCATTTTCTGTCCAGTGTTTTGCTTAATTTTTGCAATCTGGCAACCATGCGCACACGCTCACTCTTCCTTCGCATCTCCACGTGAGATGTTCAGCTTAAACGAAAGTGTCATTAACCCTGTCTGTATTTTGTCATGTGATCTCAACTATTTTTTTGCGGTTTTCAACTATTGTGGTTGCTGAATAAATGCACTTACTCAACTGCTGTTTTAATAGAGAAACATTGTTGCAATTAGGAATTGTTGGAATTACTATTAGGAATTTTACTGTTATAATATTTTTGTTTATACATATCTACAATGTACATATCTATGTCTTTGATATTATTTATGTATTAAAGAACCTATAATATCTAAGTATTTGATAATAATTTATATATTAATTAGCATGTAATATATCAGTACGCTAGATTAGGTAAAATTAACCACGTGGATGAGTCCACATCCTGTTGGATTGTGCTTAGTGGCGAAAGTGCAATTTAGCTTACTAAAACTGAACAAAAACAGGACAATTTTGACTAAATATGATAACTTAAAAGTACATTTGACAGGACTAAGACTAAATTAAAAATTGCAGACAAAATTAACACTACTGCTTATCACCATGGTGATATGAATAAATAGTATATGAATATTCATGCAAAACAAATGACTGCTAATATATTTGAAACAAAATCATGAAGTTTTTAATAATTTTTAACATAATTATTTATTAATACCCATTTTATAGAAATAGTGTTTAAAGATTAATATTTTACTGCAAACATATTGGTAATTCTCACTTTGCGCTCATAGTTTTTAAGCTACATAACATACGGTTGGGCGATTTGAGTAGTCTAGTCGCAAATATTTGAATATTTCAACACAACTAAAGTTCAAAACAACTAGAATTTTTTACATGGGGGTATGATCCTAGCTCCTGTACTATTAATTTGAAAATAAGGACTTCCAGTTTGTCGTTTTTTGGAGATTGTGGAAATGTGGCATCGGTATCTAATCGTTTTCAAACCTGCATCTTTCGTTTTTTTGGTTTATGAAAGCCTTCGTGGCCTTCTTGGTGACCTTCACATTGAAGGTTATCACGATGAACTAGGGAGTCACAAACAATGAAATAGAGTAATTCTCCATTGACTGACTCGCCCTTCCGTCTTGATCTGTTCTTCAGAAGCAGGAGGTGTTTGCTTGCTTTCTGCGCAACGCTTCAGATTCCTGTTTGCACTGCTGTGGGTTTTGTCCGAATAACCATCTGGTTCTTCTGCAAGTGTCAATACAGAGACTGCAGTGGTGTGTTTTTCTCATAACCTTGCAAGGGGGTGTGAATCAAGGGATACCACAGTTATTCCAAGTCTCTCGATTTCATTTCATCCCTCTTTGTTGTGCCAGCGGTGGGCAATGCTGGTGGCTGCGAGGTGAAGTTAGCAGGTTCCACAGCTGGCATTTACCATGTCTGGCACCGTTGGCATTGCGGGCCACCCTTCTCCGCTCTGCTTTCAAGTGCCGACTTGGCGCAATGAAGTAAAACTGTCCATTTGTAATACAGCGGTGTGCTCGGGATCAAGTTTCAATAGGCTTCCACGGATTGCGAGGAAAAAGCCACAAAACTAGCATAAATCCCTCAAAACAAGCTTCATCTTTAGGTTCCTGTAAATTGGGTTTACTCACGCAGGCAGCGTTTATAACTGGAGATTACGTTATTTGATTTGGGTGGAGTGTTTATTTTTCCACTTTTCACCTCCGCACACACATACTACGGTGTGGTGTAAGACGCAGCGGCTCATCGTCTCTGTCTTGTGCTACTGTGGGTCTATTCCCAGACAGTGAGCGTAATGCAGAGTAATTATTATTTTTATACCACGTGCTTCCAGAGGCTTTCACTAGAAGTCAAAATGGCTCCCCACTGACTGGCTGATTACCTCTGAGGCCGTGCCCACACCTGCCTCCAGTCGTACCTTGGCAGAGCTGTACCCTGCTGCCCCAGTGACAGAGTGACGGGGCTTAACTGGGATGGTTCTTTACATGTCTTAATTGCCACGTTCGCTGCTTTCACTGTCTCAACATTTCACAAGATCCTTTTTCTTTCTTCTTTGCTTGCTTTCACAAAAAAGTACCATGTTAATGCTGTGATATTCTTTGAAGTAGTGTGGAGACAGCCTGTATTAAAGTGTCATGGTATTACCATCTGATACCATAAATGTACCATGGTAACTTTTCTTGCTTTCTTGTATGGCTGCTTGCTTTCCTGTTTCACTAACAGAAGTTATTACCATGGTACTATTACCTTGACTTTTTGACATGGTTAATTTTTTTTTTTTTTTTTTTTTTTTTTTTTTCAAAAAAGAAGAGTATTGTGGTATTACTTTTTAGACATGAACAGTGCCATTATCATTCTTTCTTTTTTTCTACCTGAGAAAGTCAGTGTTGTTGTAGGCTATTACCTTGACTTTTTACACGTGTACAGTACCATGGTATTTTCCCTCTTCTTATTTATTTTTTTGTTCTTTTCTGCTGTTTTTCTGTGTTATTACCTTGATGTTTTTTTTCTTTTCCTTTTTTAACTGTTCTTTTTTTAAGTCTTTTTGTTCCTTGTTCTTTTCATTAAATGCTATGAATATTGATAATTATTAATTAGTATATGAAAATGGTAATCACTCACTACTACGGTGTACATCAGAATTAGGGGTCGACCGATTATCGGCCTGTCCGATTATCGCCGCCGATATTAAGCATTTTATAATTATCGGTATCGGTCATTTTCAAAACCGATGTGTCGATAAAATGCGCTATTTGGCTCTGACGCAGCCTGTCAGAACTCACCACTCTGTGGGCTAGAACAGTCTCCGCCCACTGCACGTCTGATTTGTTGGGAGTCACAAGTCCGACCAATCAGCGTGGAAGACTAAAGGCACTCTCACACCGAAAGCTCTTGCTATCTGGAGCTGCTTGCTTCAGTGATCACGCATCAGTTGTCTCTCAAAGGCAGCAGCAGACGTTGCTCAAGTTGCAATAAATCAAAATCCACTACACTGAAGTAGTGCACCAAAACACCTCAATATTATCTATTTATGGTTTCCGCGATGGGGAAACGCGGACGGAATCTCCGAATCCAGTCATATAAATGGAATTTACTGTATAACGCGGAGTCACGGAATTTGTCAAAGTTTGGATGAATTAATCAAAAGTAGGTCAGTACACTTAAATCGACTCGCGCTATGGACTAGTATATGTAAACATTAAGCCGCAAAAAGACTAATTAAATATGAATTCTGCATGTTCTGCGTGTCTCTGTATATGTGAATGGCACAGACGTGTGGTTTTGATTACACACACACACAGAAATGCACGACGCTCGCAGTGTTTTCAGCATCTGCCGTCTCACTAAATGAGGACATAAATACATGAACAACATCCCCAGAACTGCTCTGAGAGTTACTTCATGAGCATTTGACCATTTCATTTGCGTAAAACGATCGTCATATCATACATAGGCTACAGAATCTTAAGAGGTCCTCATGGCAACCCGTCAAAATAAAAGTTTGGTTTATCTAGTAATACTACAACAACAATTATTACAACTGTTGT
Organism: Aspiorhynchus laticeps; assembly: GCA_023376895.1. NCBI lineage: Eukaryota > Metazoa > Chordata > Actinopteri > Cypriniformes > Cyprinidae > Aspiorhynchus > Aspiorhynchus laticeps. The sequence continues at coordinate 78,005,036 of CM041793.1, read as the reverse complement.
TTAAAAGAATAATCACACAATACACTTTCTTCCATGTTTTAATTTTAATAGTAAACCCATTTGTTTGCCAAAAATAGTTTAACTCTCATTTGATTAAAAGATAAATGAAATTAATGTTTTATGCCTTCATTTGCACTGCACTGTAAATTAAAACTAATGGAAATTACTGTCACATAGGCCAAGACTAAGATACTGTCACATAGGCCAAGATTAGGATGACAAAAATTGAGACATTTCAATAGGCTATTGAACCAAGTGTGCCTATAACAGGCTATTAGTGTTATAGTTTCATTAAAATAGTTGCGGTCTTCTTAACTTCTACAATGGAGCTATGAAGACAATTACATTATTTACAATTATTATATACATTCTGCTTTTTAAGTTAATCAATTGATGTGCATTAGATGATGAACTGAATAGTCACCTCTTGTAGGTTATGATTTAGTCATCAGAAAATAATGAATTATGAGAGGTTATGCTATTACACATACATTTCTAACATGTAAATTATTGAAGCCAAATACTTACATTTCCCCAAGCTGTTTAGCTGCAGTACAGTATTCATAGGCTTAATCATGAAGCATACAGTGGCCTAGGGTTGCACGATATATTCCATGCGATAGTCATGTGCATCTCGTCAGTAAAGCCGGTTCTGAGATTAGCAGTAAATCTCCATCACCCGCTCTCAGATGGAGCGGCATTTAATACACAGAGCTGTAGTTCACTAACAAGCTACGCAATATCACGCTCATTATCGAAGGCAATTCATCTGTGATTATGAGCACGAATTGCGTAGCTTGTCAGTGAACTACGGCTCTGTGTATTAACTTCCGCTCCATCTACTGGGTTGGAAAGCAGGTGGAGATTTAATACTAATCACAGAACTGGCTTTACTGAAGAGATGCGCATGACAATCGCATGCAATATATCGTACAGCCCTACAGTGGCCCCACATTCAACTCTCTCTTTATATTACCCTTATTGTAGATGGATGCATGGAGGAAGACAAGAGTAAGAAGTGCAACCAACACCAGGGAAGGCAGTTTTTGTCAGAGCCCTTGTTATTCTTAATTTTGACATTCATTTTCATTTTTACACCAGAAATATCGGTTCAAAATATAGGTTATCGGTCTACTTGGTCTGTAATAATCGGTATCGGCATCGGCCCTGAAAAACACATATCGGTCGACACCCTAATCAAAATATTATGATATTACGATATTACTGTTTCTACATCGATAACAAAGCAGCACTTTTTTCTTGCAACTTTTGCTAACAAAAATGACCTTTTGCTTTCTTTGCTTGCTTTTTTGCATTACTAACAGATAGCAATACTGTATTGCTTTATTACTCTGCTTTTCTGATGTACTTTGAAGTAACTTTGAGTACAATATAAATACCATAGTGTATCAATATAGTAATCATTTAGTACTGTTTTTTTTGTCCGTTTGAATTCTTATCTTTTAACCCTGTGAGAGGCCAGCTCTGACGGCTCTGTTCACAGAGCTAAAGATGCATCTGTCTCTGAGCTGATCAGGTGTGCTCAAGCCCCTCTGTGCGTGTGTGTGTGTGTGTGTGTGTGTGTGTGTGTGTGTGTTTGCGTGCGTTCAAGCCACAGCTGCATTGTCGAGTTATGACGCTCTCCTCTGTGCTTTTGTGCATTGTTGTCTCCCTTTTAAACACTCAATATGGCTTCTTTATCTTTTACCTACATTCAGATTTAATTGCTTGGTTGTTAATCTCATGCATTACGTTTATTGTCACATTGTTCTATAATCATGCCACAAACATGTGTCTAAGGGAAAGCTCGCATAGATTTTAGTTTCTTAAGCTTAGATGGCTTTTATGAAGATGTTTATGCTGTGTTGTGTCCGATATTTTACCCACTGGCATTTGTTCTCCTTCATCGCTTACGTCTGATCTTCATTTTGTATCGTGTGTCTCTTATCCTCTCACTCTTTTCTCTTTTGGTCTCATACCTCAGACTCTCCACACAAGATCGAGTGTTCAATAACTGCTGCAGTTTATAAAGGCTACAGGGTCAAACATAGGTCACAGGCTCTTCGGCTGCCAATCAGAAATCTCAAACCGCTGCTGTCTGAAATGTTAAATCACACCTTGCCCTGAAAATCTGACCTTGCGTTGGTTACCAAATGTTCAGGTGCCTTGGTTTTCCCTCAGTCTGGTTTGTAGTGATAGATAATCATTTGTTCGGTTAATATCATTGTGTAAAAAATACAATCTGATTTTATTCACCTGAAATGTATTCGCTATTTAGCATGTCTGCGTATTCAATTAGCAACCAAATTATAACTGTAAATGCAACTTCCATGATCAGTCGATGCTATAATAACACTTCTAAAGAAACAGAAATAACGTCCGACAGCATGCACAGACAGTTTGTCATGTTTTCGTGAAGCAAGCCGCTGAGGAAGAGGAGAGTGATGAAGAGGCCGGGGGAGGGGCAGTTGACCTGATTTTGGGGGTCTGTGGACGCTGTGATAGTGGTGTTGTCGGAGGGTTTGTAATCCAAGGGATGCACGGTCAGATTAGAGGCTGCCCCATATTACAAGAGCTGGGAGAGCGGAGGGCGAGAAAGTCACTAAAGGCTCAGGACAGATCAACTGCTGGGGAAGGAGAATGCTGGAAAATTTCACTTATTTATTTCTCTCCTGCTATTTATTAGCATGTTCTGTTTAAATTCATGTGAATGTTGATTTGAAATTAAGTGTTATCAGTTACTTTTATATATTTATAATATTTTTTCATAATATATAATTATTTATAATTTTACATTTTATATATTTAAAAGTCTGATCATATTTTAGTATTAGTAATATTAGTTAAAAAATCCAAAAAGTTTTTCTAAGAATTTGCATGCTCATCATTCAAAAAGTTGCATATTTGTTGATCTATTTGACCTGGTTTTTGGTACCAATAATTTTACCTACTAATATGAAAGTAGGTAAAACTGATGGGTCTTATCAACATATTTTATAGTATTCATTATATTTATAACAAATTACTCTATAGTAACTTTTATAGCACAAATTATTATTTCATAATAAATTAATTAATTAAGCATATTTTTTGGGCCTAGTTGTGACTGAAAATCAAACCAGAATGCAATGCACCTTTTGTATATTTCTCAACTTGTGCAGCTCGTTTTGGCACAGTTCATTTCTAAACTGTTTTGGATGAAATACAGCTTCTGTCTGCTTTAGCATTTATTCATATTCCTGTTGCGTGGCACATTTTCAACTCCTTGTCTCTTGTTCGCTGATTTATCACGAAAGGTTATTAGTGCATGCTGCAAACTGCAAAGTAAATGTTTGTTGGTAATAAGCGTCCCAATGCGTCGCAAATGCCCACCCAAAATAAAGGGTTTGACACTGCTGCAAATTGTGTTTAATTGCACTAATTAATTTGAGCCTGTGACTGCCAAATCTGATTTTTCATCATCGATATGAGCTAGGCTCGGCGTCAAAACATTAATGTAATTCTGATATTAATACTATGTTTCCTGTTGTGGCTTTTACTTCACAAATGTAATTATTTAGCTGTGGCATTATTATGGTTGACTGAAGTGACTCTGGTTTATAATTATTTCTTGGCCTGGTTGTGATACAGATTAATAGTTTTGACATCTGTCGCTGTTCACAGTTTATGATGTTATAATGGTTTTAAAACCATGCTGTGTGATGTGCAAGACATATCTGATATATCATAATGACCCATGTGATATTACAAAAACAATGTCTAATTTTTACCCCAGAAATATTTTCTTGAATTAATGGATAAAGTTATAATAATTATTAGGGTTTTTTAATAGTTATATGGTGTGTGACATATTTTAGGGTTGAATATCTGGAGAAAATAACTATATTCTGATATTTACTTGGAGATATAATGCCTCACACCGTGATAGAAGATTTTGGTCATACCACCCGCTACTAATATTAATTGAAAAAAAAAAAAACAGGCAGCAAACAAAAATAAGCTCTAATATCAGACATTTTTGGCAAACTGTGAGGGTTGACACTCTTGATAAGAGAAAAAGAGAGAAATATCGACTTTCGCCAAATGTCCCTCCGCTCTCTCTCCTGTTTGTTCTCTCAGACTTTCCTTCTCTATTGCTTTCTCTCATTCCTTCTCTCATCTCTCCTGTGCTCCATGCAGAAATTATTTCCATTTCTGAATTAATGAGGTTCAGCTGAACCAAAATCTCTTTCTCTCCACCCCGAACCCCCCTCCCCTTCATCACAGGTTCATGCACAAATACACGCTGGCGCTCGCATACTTTGTCAGTTTCAACATTGCATACCGTAGGCAGAAATGTATACAATTTCAGATATGTATACAACAGAAACAAACATTTATCTTGTATTGGAAAAAATGTAAACGCGTTTGAAACAAAATTGAGTCCGTCCTGAACACTGAGTTTGTTTACGTGTATAGTCTTACACATTTATGTTTAATTAAACAACAGTGCCTTAATTAGACAAAAATACTAACAAATAAAAAAGTAGGAGATTATACGTTTACATTTTAGACCTCAAAACCTGAGAAAAAAACAGTCAAGTTTTTATATAAAACCGATTTCTGTTGGCGTTTTGATGTAAGCACAATTAAAACCAAATTAAATGAAACAATATGAAGAACATTATTTTTGATAGAGCAAGTTCTCACATAGACACTAGTAAGTGTCATTTCTGATGGCTTCGATTAACACAATGGTACTGGCTGGATGTGCCTAGTGGGTTGGGGTCTAGAATCGGGTCTTGTCACCATGGTAACTTTGTGCAGTGTATGCAAAATACTACAGTGCTTTGGGACCGTTGGAGGGTGTTAAATCACCCTCCCCCTGTCCACCCCCAACACACAGATGCTCTACCTAGTTGTTTTGGTTGAGCTGTGGTATTAGCAGCTTCAATTTGTTTGCTTGTTGCGACCCGATCAATATTTTGAATTAAAAATGAGGTCTGGATTAACATAATACAGTTTACAGCATGTTATAGCTATATGTTTGTCCGTCGCTTCCTTCGAATTTGAATTTTGCTTTAATGTCAAAGGGAGAGGCAGCGATTGGTCAATAATCTTCTAAGTAGCATCGATTCGGAGCGTTTAGTTCCTCTGGCTGGCTACTTTGGTTGGGAAGCTAATCAATGCTGTTGAATGGGGGCCTCAGTGATCAGGGATTTCCTACTCCATGCACACTACGGTCACATCATTTGTCTTCATTTGGCGTGCGATTATTCTCTGTAATGGGCTTCATCAGAAGGAAAAGGTTAACACACCTAGCCAAAAGGATCACGGCCATAAAGTAGCCAAGATTATGAGCCATTCACATTCATCATTTGTGATGGATGCATGCTACTTTTCTGTTTTTTCGTAATATGCATCAGTTCTCCATTTTCCATTAGCTGGGATCTCAGAACGAAAAGGCAAGACAATAGGATTTCCATTTAAAGTTATCGAAACCTGGGTTTTTCAAACTGAGGTCCAGGGAGAAAGGCTTTTTATTTTTTTTTATCAGGAAAGGAAGTTTTGCTGTCACCTGGCCTCTGTTACATTTACCTTGCTGAATTTCTTAATTTGCTTTGGTTCAATGACAGTATTAAAGGTAATTATCTAACTTGCATACATCATGTTGGCTTTATATTGTCATTCAGTTTAAAAGGGTCTTTATACCTGAAAATATAGAGTTGATGTCCTTCTGGGTTCCTTTGTCGGTCCTTGGCATCAAAAAAGGTTGAAAACCCCTGAATGAAAATACTTAGTTTGACTAAAGTTTACTCAATGAAAACATTTGCTTTGCAGAGGACAATATCAATTAGTAATTTTTTTCTCAATGAATGCTAGCGGACAACCCAAGTACGAAAGCACTTTATGGATTTAAAAAAAGTGCTGTTCATAGTTGTGGAAGTTAGATGAATGTGTGCTTAAGTGTTTTATTATCTGGAGATGGTGAGTGCAGGTTGCATTGTACGATAGATCGCAGGACCCCCAAATTACCCTGCCAATTCAGATCAAGGTTACACATCTAAAACTGCTGGTTTTCAGCACTGAGCTACACCAGTGTTTGATATGTTTTCTTTGGAAATGGAAAGGCTGTTAACATCTTTAGGAAGTGGTTCTTCAATCTACTACCCTTGTTCTTACCCCCTCCTGTTTTGTCTGGAAGATAAAGTTGCTTCCTCTTTCCTTTGCCCTGCTCCCTCGCACCCTCCTTCCCTGCTGGGTTTTATTGGTCTTAGGAGTTGTCCATCACTGCTCTTGCTGTTTGAAGTGCTCCAGTCGTATATCACCACCCTTTCTCGCTGGATGTCCTCCCACTTCCTGCAGGGTTCTCCAAGCCTTTTTGTGTGTGTGCGTGTACCTGACCGTGAGCACGGTTTCTCCACTCTATTTCTCCAGTCACACTTAACCACACTTCCAAACACCCACGCTGGTCTTCACCCATGATATCTTTACTGTGTGTTTGAGTTGTTTATAGCCCCTTGGTTGATAGTTGAGGTGATGTGCCTCTGGAAGGCTGTAGCGATGCTATGCGTTCCTTCCTTCCTTTCTTCCTTTAAAAACTATTTGTAAGTTTCTTGCTTGTTTTTCCTTATTCCCTTCCATCCATTTTCCCATTAGTCCCAGTGTCTTTTTTTAAAAGGCCTATTTACTGCACTTTTTGCTTTACTTGTAGTCTTGCGGTCTTTGCCATTGTTATATATATATATATATATATATTACCTTGCAGTCCTTTTCTTCACTGCTCTCCCTCTCTTTCTCTTCATCTCTCGGTTGAGGACAAGGAGGTGAAAGCCAAGCGGATTACAGTGGCAGTTTAATCTGGTCGACCTACCAAAATCATTTTTTTTTGCACTTTTCTGCAAGCTTGTGAGGCAGAGGGGTGGGGGGAACAAGGGGTCCGAAGAGTGTGGAAGGGAACATAGTTGGTCTAAGAGGCTATGTGAGACTAGACCCAGATCTGTGCCAGATGAGGATGGTAAGTGTGGGGGGTGACAGTGGACTGTGGGTGAGCAAGCAAGGGATGCTAATACTATTTTGTTACTAATTTGTTTCCATCTGTCCGGGCATATTGCATCTGTGGCTGTGCATTCCCAGAGTACCAACAAGAAGAATCATTGGATCTTGCTTAATTCTAGGTAGTTTTGTAAAGCTTTTAAAAGGTTAAAACCAACAATGTCTTGTGATATTAGTAAATATGACAATAAATCACCCAGGTTTTGCAGCAATTGGATGGATCTGTTTCTCATATCAGATGCCAGTCATTGCTGTAATTCAACACCTAGGTTTGATTATACAACCATACATATGCAGATGGATGTTTTTGGCTGTTTAGTCACGCTTCATATCGTTTTTGAAGGTGTTTTGCTTTTTAAGAAATTTTAAATAGTTAAATGGATAGTTCACCCAAAAATGAAAATTTTGTGATTAATTACTCTCTCATGTTGTTCCAAACCTGTTAAGACCTTTGTTCATCTTCATAGCACAAATTAAGATATTTTTGTATGAAATCTGACTTTTCTGACCCTGCATAGACAGCAGCACAACTGACACATTCAAGGCCCATAAAGGAAGTTAAAAGGTTACTCCACCCCAAAATGAAAATTTTGTCATTAATGTCGTTCCAAACCCGTAAAAGCTTTGTTCGTCTTTGGAACACAATTTAAGATATTTTGGATGAAAACCGGGAGGCTTGGAGTTGTGACTGTCCCATTGACTGCCAAACAATTAACACTGTCAAGGCCCAGAAAAGTATAAAAAACATCGTCAGAATTGTCCATCTGCTATCAGTGGTTCAACCGTAACGCGTACACTGTTCTGTGTCCGCCACGCCACACGGATACGCTATTTTCATTCAAATCAAAGCGTAAACAAACGTAGAAGACGTATCCTGTTGAGCTATGTGCTAATATGACTTATGAAGGCCCAAACTGACCCATTTAATAACAAATATTGACACCAATTTAAACTGCTACCATACCAATTTGTCTCGAAAGTTTCAACTTCCACAAAACGTTAGTTATATAGCATTACCGTCTGCGAACACTCAAAGCACACCTTGGGAAATTAATACAAGGGCCGTTCCAGTGTAATGATTGAAGCCATACTGTTTCTCTGACAAATCTATCCAGCTTGCTAACCTTCACTAACAGAATAGTGGTCAAACAAAGTGGTAGCACTCGTCTCACGCCACACCTGCTTTGATGTGGCTCATATCGCTGCTACTTTCATCAGTTCTCCCCTGCTGTGCAAATTTAGAGGGAAGGGGTCCCTCCAATGGGATTAGCTTCAAACTGGTACTTGTCCAGTGGCGTTAAGGTTTTTGAAAAGGGCTTAACTAACCTCCACTCATGGGAGACTTCTGGAGGTTAATGTGGGCTCTCGGATTGTTTGCCTTGCAATTAACATGCTGGATGGCCCTACGGGCGAAGTCAAGAGCTGTAATAAGTAAGAAACAAGACTTTAAGCAACTGCACCTATGAATGCAGTTCTCTGCAATTGGCAATGTCTTCAGTACATAAAGGAGAGGCCTCCAGATGCTTAGATTTTGATTAGCATGAGAGGCTTCTTATGTATGAATCGTCTGAATGCTGTTTTTTATTTTAAATGACAGTTTACTTCTATGCCTAAGCGTTCCTAAGCGTCACTTGCAGAGCAGTGAAGACTCCTTAGTCCCTTGAACTTGGAGGTTTCATGGTCATCTGAAGCTATGGACAAGAAGCCAGATGGCTCAACCAGTGGTAACATCTAACTTTTCAGGGACATGCAGTTTGGAGAAAAAAAGTCTGCATGTCTCGAGCCAAGCCTTTTGAAGCCAAGTCCTAAGGACAGTTGGTGAAAATTTGCAAACGGATGTAGGACAAATGGCAGGATAAGGTGTTATATCCAGTATTTGCTTTATCTTACATCTTGGATTGGCATTGCTTGCTTTTATTTCATGTTTTCTAACTTGTTGACATCTTTTTAGAGAGGCCAATGGGCTTCTTGACATGGTCCCTGCAGGAGACCTTATTTTAGCCGGCACCAGGTGCACAATGTTTTTAGGCGTGTTACATGATACGGAGCGAATGCTGAGGGGATCTGCATGCAGTTCTGCGTTGAGATGGGGCAGGATGCTGGGGCAGTTGGGTTGGAGTGGATTGGTGGAAGGTGTCTGAAAGGTCAAGTGGAGGGCGTAGGGTGCCAGGAATAGGGGTGTGAGATGCCTACTCTGTTTGCTGGCTCTGGTAGGGCGTTCTGTCAATTGGGGACAGTCCATGCCACCTCTGACCTCTCGGTGTCCCGTTAGATGAACAATGGTGGGTCAAAGAAGGGCAATGCTTCTTTTCTCCCCCTTATCCTTGTGTCCCACTCTTGTTGCTTTCTTAAATCAATTCGCATACTCATTTCGCCAATGCATGTGTATTGGTTTCTTCTCTCTCCATTCCTCTTTGACTCTCGTTCTACCTCTCAAAAATACAGCGTTCCGAGATGCCTGAGGGACGGAACACAGACAGGACCTGTCACCATGACAACGGCTTCTGCGAGCTGCCTGACACCCAGACTCTATTGTGGGAGGGGGTGGCGAGAGAGAGACAGAAAGAGAGAGAAGAGAGAAGGGAGGGTGTGGAATCAGACAACCCCATTTTTCCCCCCTGGGACTTTGCGGTTTGCTCGTGTTCACATGTAGAATTAGCATAAAGACAGAGAATGTAAGAGAGACAGAACGGTATATCAAGACCGAGATTAGAGCAAGAGACAGACACCGTGTGCTGGGAGTTTGCTGGACACATGTCCTCTTGGTGTCCACAGGGTCTGAGTGTTCATTTTCTGTTTGAGATCAGGATCAAACCCACACATTTTCACCTTCCATTGCCGAAACACTTTGACACCAAATATTTGGTTTCCAATGT